>JARBWK010000011.1:105359239-106016636 GCA_030556195.1 Anolis apletophallus
AATGAGTGTCTTCTGTTAATATGTGCGTCCCACCCTTCCTCCCTGCGGGTCATGCCTCGCCTTCTGTGTTTTCACGGAAGAGAACTGAGGTGGTAGCCCTACGTCTTGGGCTTATATATGGAGGGGCGGGGCTACCAATAATGTTTCAATTTATCTTTCTGGAAGGTTCCGGTTGCTCTGCGGGCCCGCAGATATTACCATCAGTACATATTAACAGAAGACACTCATGGAACTACAGTTACAGGTAAGCAACTAATATTTTTACGCAATATAGCTCAATAAAACTTCAAATATGCAAATATAAAATCATAAAACAGTATATCATTATAAATAATCCGTAGTAATTATATTTAACATAGTAGTATTAAAATATTATATATATATATACAATATATTATATATATTACATGTATGTACAATATATTATATTTGATATTGACTTGAGATTCTTATTGGAATGCAGGACTTAAAAGCAAATTAGGATCATCTTTCTTCCCTAAAAAAAAGAAAAACCTAATGATAAAAAAGAACTTCGAAATTAATAACATTCAAATTGGATTCTCTTTGTAGGCATGGAAATTGCATTTTCTCAGCACTACGGTAGCGTGGCCGAGCGGTCTAAGGCGCTGGATTAAGGCTCCAGTCTCTTCGGGGGCGTGGGTTCGAATCCCACCGCTGCCAAATAACGTTTTTCCTGCCGGCTGCTTTGACAGTGAGGCGAGAGTTGGGAGGAGCGAGCGAGCGCGCAGCCGCAGCGCCCCCTGCTGTACGATGGCGCGCGCGCACGCTAATCTCTCGCGGCTCCTGGCCAGAGAGAGCATTGTGGGTAAGAGGAAGACAGCCCTCGCCCTCCCACGTGGCCGCCGGCGGGGGGAAACCAACATGGCGGCTGCTGGTTGTGCTGATGCTGTTGGCTGAGAGCCTCTGCTCGCCGGACACGGAGGAGCCCCACGGGAAAGTGTGGCGGGCTTCTCCTCCCTATCGGAGGCCCAGGTAGGGAAAAGGGGGGGCCCTCTTTCTTTCGCCTTTGCAGCTCTTTGGCTGGGAAGGGGGCCTTGCAAGGCCTCCCTGCCTTCGCCCCTCTATTTCCTCTCAGTCCCAAGCCTGCCTCTCCTAAAGGGGTTCTTGGGAAACCACAGGGACGAGGATCCCTCCAGCATCCTCCCTTTTGGATAGCAAAAGGTTAAGGCCGGCACGGGCAAACTTGGGCCCTCCCTCCAGGTGTTTTGGACTTCAATTCCTAACAGCCTCAGTCTCCTTCCTTTTCCCTTTCCTTTTCCGCTTAAGCGGCTGAGGGGGAAAAGGAAGGGGCCTGAGGCTGTTAGGAATTGTGGGAGTCCAAAACACCTGGAGGGAGGGCCCAAGTTTGCCCGTGCCTGGGTCAAGGCATTGGGCGGTTTGTGGGCAGAAGTCCCTCCTTCCATATAGGTTAGATCTAGCATTAAACTGCTTTGATTGCATGTGACTCCAAACTCTGGGGACCTGGGAGTTGTAGTTTCACGCTCTGAGACACTAGGAAACTACAACTCCCTTTATTTCAGAGCGCTGACCAAATTGCATTCATTCCACAGTGTATGAAGCAGGCCTGGGCAAACTCCTGCTCTCCAGGTGTTTTGGACTTCAACTCCCACAATTCGACTGTTAAGAATTATGGGAGTTGAAGTCCAAAACACCTGGAGGGAGGGCCCAAGTTTGCCCATGTCTGGTCTAGAGACACTCTTTGCCTCTTCTCCTCCTTGTTTAAGGGCCCTTCCACACAGGCTTATCCTATATCCCAGAATATCAGATCAGAAAATCCCGCATTATCTGAGTGTGGACTCAGATAACTCCGTTCAAAGCAGATATTGTGGGATTTTCAGCCTTGATATTCTAGGATATAGGGCTGAGTGGAAGGGCACTTAGTTACAGTACCACAAGCCCCTTTAGTAATGTGTACCTAAATTTTTTTATTATTATGTTTATGTTTATTTATACTCCGCTTTTTCACTCTCCAAACAAGACTCCAATGGACAATACAGCACTTTAAACTATAATCATACAATTCCCAAGAGAAGCAATAATAACAAATTACAAACTGTATCAACAAAAACAGGGTTAAAAGCCATGTCAGTATTACATTCCTATGTCATAAGGCCTATTTCAAAGCACATATGGATTTTATGTGGCAGTGCAGGTGGGGCCCCAAACAGTCCCAGGATCCCACAGTATTCAAACCGTATTAATTCTATAATGTAAATGGGCATTTAATCATCGCATTGAGCCCGGGCACTTAAGCCCCTTCTACATTGCCATATAAAACACAGATTATCTGCTTTGAACTGGATTATATGCAGGGCTCTTCCAGGTAGGCCTATATCCAAAGATCTGAGCCCAGGTTTTCTGTTTAACCCAGATTATCTGGCAGTGCAGACTCATATTATCCAGTTTAAGGCAGAAAACTTGGGATCAGATCCTGGGATATAAGGCCTGTCTGAAAGGGCCCTCAAATAATCCAGTTCAAGGCAGATAATGTGTATTACCTGTTTTGATAATCTGGATTATATGGCAGTGTAGAAGCAGCCAAAACAACCCAGTACAATGTCAAGCCCCAAAATATACAGACGTTAACATCAAATTGAATATTGATGTTATTAAGAATGGACAGTTATAATATATCAGTTATAATATATCAAAATGTATCCCTCTCACAGTAGGCTCAGAACTACTTTAGCCTTCTTCCTAAGGAGTCAGAAATAACATTTGGACAGGGGAGATCCAGGTATAGCGCCATCAGGGAGAGAATGATTTCGGCCAGGACTAAAATATATGCTCTTCTCGTCTTTGCTGGTCTTGCTTCCCCGTTGCATCAGTGTGTTTTATTTAGGAAGCTTAGGCACTCCCTGGAACTTGAGATAAAATGAGCAAAATCTGGTGACTCTCCTCCTGTAGAGGAAATGTTGCTAGTAAAACAGAAAGATTCTCGCTTCCCGATGTCAGCATGTTTTAGATAGGGAATATTACTAAAATTGCTTGATCATGAGTGGGTGGAGATAATTTGATCAAAGGAATTTTGAGTTGTTATAGGTGTGTGTGTGTGTGTGTGTGTGTGCGCGCACATACCTACAGTAGGCACCTAGTTAACCAGAACTCTCCAGAAAAATCGTTGAAAAAATAATACTCTAAGTAAAAATATATTTATAATACAGTAAAACTCTGTTACATTAGAATCGTAGAGTTGGAAGAGACCATATTGGCTGTCCAGTCCAACCCCTTTCTGCCATAAAGCATATTTAAAGCACCCCTGACAGATGGCCACCTCGCTTCTGTTTAAAAGCATCCAAAGAAGGAGCCACTCCAAGGCAGAGAGTTCCACTGTTATTTATTTGTCATCATTTTGCTGTAATTCCCTGTATTTCAATATTACGATCAAACCAATACAGAGTTTATGGTATAATATTAGACCTTTTTAAATAGTAACTCTCAAACAACCAGAAACTACACATGACATCTAATCTGAATGCTGGTTAACTGAGAGTCTATTCTCTCTCTGTGTGTGTGTTTATATGGGATCAATACAGGGGTTTTGTATTGGATGCAGTCTTGGGGAGAAAGAGTGGAGTTGAGTTTGTCTTTGGGGCGTCTCTTCCTCCCTTTTGAGCAGGGAGTGGCTCCCTGGCAAAAGCCCAGCCTGTTCAGCCCTGACAGAGGATTCATCCCCTTAATCAGCCGTGAAGTTTACTATGACTCACTACCCAGGTAGCTTAGCTTGCTTTTGATTTTTTTTCAGGTGATTACACCAACCATAATACAATATTGCAATCTAAATAGATCACTGGTGCTGCTAATTCTGTTAATAAATATGTTTCTTGTGGTTGGTTCAGTGCCTTTAAGCAAGAACCTTGATCTTCCAACCTTGCCAGATGATGTTTTTAATCGTATGGAGATAAATACTACATTAGGCCCTTATATCCAATAAGTCTTGGTTCAGGACCCCCCGTGGATACTAAAATCTGTGAGGCTCAAGTCCCATTGTATACAGTGACATAATGGTGTCCCTTATACCAAATGGCAAAATCAAGCATAGCTTTTTAGAATTAAAAAATATACATTTTCAATCATACAGAGGTGTTGATCATATTGACTGTCCGTGTTTGTTCATTGAATCAAAACCAGATTAATGCAACAAACCATACAGATTATAACAGAAAATATTTTATGTTCTCTATCTCTGTCCATACAGTCATAGAGTTGGAAGAGGCCTGATGGGTCATCCAGTCCAACCCCTGCCAAGAAGCACCCCCGACAGATGGCCATCCAGTCTTTGTTTAAAAGCCTCCAAAGAAGGAGCCTCCACCACACAGAGAGTTCCACTGCTGAACAGCTTTCACAGTTAGGAAGTTTTTCCTAATGTTCAGAGTGGAATTACCTTTCCTGTAGTTTGAAACCACTGTTCTGTGTCCTGATAATTGGAACATTGGCATTTTTTCCTAACTGTAAGCTTCTAGTCCGTCTTATGTAAATAACATTTGATCCCATTTAATTGTTGTCTGCAGGGGACTCTGGGTTTAATAAGCAGAGCTTTTCTCATCTTCCTGGCACAGAAGGCTGCCATTGGACACATTGGCTCACAGTTTTATTCATTATCACATCTCACAGTTTTATCCATTCTGACTGGGAGTTGCCATTCTCCCACCCTCTGGATTAAATGAAGTTATCAGAGATAGAATTATTATTATTTATTAGGACGACACCTCCTATTGCCAGGGATCATGCTAGTTGATGGATTTGTGGAACTGCATTTCAAATCCTTATCTTACTAATCAATCAATCAATTTATTAATGGTCCGACCAGTGGTCATATGCAGTTACACCCACAGAAACAATTCTTATCTTACCACTGAAGAATCGCATCAGTGCATACCAAATGCATAGTCTGTTTACTGGTGACCCCATAGCTGTGGAAGTTTTGCCCAAAGAACTCAGTCAGAACCCCCCTCTCTGGTTCTAATGTTCTAAAGTCTGTAAAGTTCTAAAGTAGTGGTTCTCAACCTGTGGGTCCCCAGAAGTTTTGGCCTTCAACTCCCAGAAATCCTAACAGCTGGTAAACTGGCTGGGATTTCTGGGAGTTGTAGGCCAAAACGCCTGGGTACCCACAGGTTGAGAACCACAGCTCTAAAGTCTGTAATAACCTGACGATTGTGTCAATAAAAAGAAAATGTGATGCTGTAGCCCAAATTATGACTGGCACTCTTCTGAATGCCTTCAAGTGACTAAGGGGAAGCCACCATGGGATTTACTTGGGAAGATTTATTCAGGGAAGGTTAGTCTTTGAGAGTACAACTTGCCCAAGATGGGTTTCAATAGCCAAGCAGATTTGAAGCCTAGTCTCCAGAGTCATAATCCGACACACTCAAGCCACTTTACCATGCCAGTGTACCTTTCCCTAAATTGCGAATCTCTTGGAAAAACACGCACAAGGAGAAACGGGGAAAATACTCTTTTTTCCACTCTATTTAGGGGAAAAACTTGAAAAGATGAGTTTTCTCCTTTCTTTTTTTCACTTTGTAGCATCGCTACTCTTCTCTGCCCTTTCATCATAGATGAGATCAATTAGCAAGTATGTTTCATTGACTTAGAACACAGAAAGTGAAGTCACTGCTACCAAAGGGGACGGTATTATGTTTCATATAGGCATTGTAGTAAATTCAGTATTTCCCTTTTTTTTGTAGCAGATTCTGCAAAAAGGTGTCCTCTGACTAAAAATAATCTAATAGAGGGATTCAAGTAGGAATCTCTTGCATGCAAACCCTGTGCATTTCCTTGACAATGACCTGCAGAAAGACTATAGACTCCTTCTGCCTCTTCTTGTCTTCATGGACCAGAGATTGGAGAAAGACGGCAGAAAGACAAGGAAAAGGATCCCTTGCATGCCACTGCATCTTTTCCCCACTGAAGAAGTGAAGCGTAAACAATTGATGGGGTTGAATGGATTTTTCAACTACCAATTGCCAATCCTGTGTGTTTACTATGGAATGAGTAGAAATGACCTAACTGATCCCTGCTGTATTTTCTTTCAGCCAGCTCTAAGCGATACTCCAAGTCCATTTTTCTTTCGATGCTACTATGGCAAATGAAGAAGATGACCCAATTATACAGGAGGTAAATAAATAGGTCTTCTTTCTTTTTATCATCTCTTGCATTAACATTTGCATTGATCAAAGAATGTTTCCTATTTTTCTTCTTTGGAATTGTCATCCTGAATGGAGCCATGTTGGGGTTTGATGATGAAGAGCAGTGTCTTACAGTTGGACTTGATTTTATCTTGGCGATTTGGCCTTATGTATTTTATCCTATAGGTTTTTAAATCTTGTATTGTTATATTATGTTTTAGTCTGTATTATTAGCAGTGAATCCTTGCTGTGAGCCAGCCGGTCTGAGTCCCTGTACGGAGGTGAGAAGATCAGGATATAAAAGTTTTAAATAAATAAATACAGTTGGTGCCACTCTTACTTCAAGGGAGACAGGGGCAGCCATCTCAGGCTGAGAACTTGTTGGACTTTGTAATTGTGGGCGCATCTGCACTATGTAATTAATGCAGTTTGACACTACTTTAATGTCTATTGGACCACAGGAGTTGTAGCTTTACAAAACCTTTAGCTTTCTGGATTGTTGTGATTTTTCCGGGCTGTTTGGCAATGCTCCAGAAGCATTCTCTCTTGACGTTTTGTCTGCATCTATGGCAAAAGAGGTTGAGAGGTTTGTTGGAAACGAGGAAAACAGTGTTTATATACCTATGGAATGTCCAGGGTGGGAGAAAGAACTCTTGTCTGTTTGAGGTATGTGTGAATGTTTCAATTTGCCACCTTGATTAGCATTTAATAGCCTAACAGGTCTGGCTTCTTACTGCCTGGGGGATCCTTTGTTGGGGTGTGATTAGCTGGCCCTGATTGTTTCTTGTATGGGATTCCCCTGTTTTTTGAGTGTTGTTCTTTATTTACTTTTATGCTTGTAGAGTTTTTTAATACTGGTAGCCAGATTTTTTCATTTTCATGGTTTCTACCTTTCTGTTGAAATTGTCCACATGCTTGTGGATTTCAGTGGCTTCTCTGTGTAGTCTGACATGGTGGTTGTCAGAGTGGTCCAGCATTTCTGTGTTCTCAAATAATATGCTGAGTCCAGGTTGGTTCATCAGGTGCTCTGCTATGACTGACTTCTCAGGTTGAAGTAGCCTGCAGTGCCTTTCATGTTCCTTGATTTGTGTTTGGGCAATGCTGTGTTTGGTGGTTCCTATGTAGACTTGTCCACAGCTGCATGGGATACGGTAGACTCCTGCAGAGGTGAGAGGATCCCTCTTGTCCTTTGCTGAGCACAGCATTTATTGGATTTTCTTAGTGGGTCTGTAGATAGTTTGTAGGTTCCCTATGCGGTCAGTGGTTCCCTTGATGTATGGTAAGAACACTTCCTCTGGGTAGATCTTCATCTTTACTCTTGTGGCTTTTTCTCCGTCATCATGGGTGCATACATCAAGGCTTCTGGGAACTGGAGTCACAAATATCTGGCCTGCCTTAATATGGTAAACATGTCATGTTTGAATGAAGATAAAGATATTTCAAATATAGCCTTTTTCCAAGATACATTTGCATAGCAGTAGCCCTACAACATAAGGCAGAAGTAAGAGCAAAAGAGTAAGTGTGTATTGTTCAGGACATTAGGGTTGTCGCGGGGGGCTCATTTACATTACACAAATATAGTGCTACACATGTTAAGTATCTATTATTCAAAATGCCTGGAATGAGAAGTGTTTTTGGTTTCAGAATACCAATACATGCCTAATGATATAGTGTGGGGATGGGACCCAAATCTAAACATTTAATTTAATTTATTGATTTCATTGTCGCTGTTGTTTTGACCGAAGAAATCGATCTGCTGTCTCACAATCTGGAATGATCTTGGGAAAATAACAGTTATTATTATTATTATATGTATAACATCTGCTATGGTGAGGGACCATGCTAGTTAATGGATCTGGGGAAATGTATTCCGAATTCCTCTCTTGCCACAGGAGAATCAGATCAGTGCATACCAAATGCAGGGTCTATTTGGTAGTAACCCTATAGCTATGGAAGTCTGTGCTCTCAAAGAACTGAGTCAGAACTTCTCTCTGATTTCAAGAAAACATTACTTTTTAAAATTGGTTTTAATCTGATACATACAGTATTTATTACGTTATTTTCCTCAGGATTGCTTTTGCTTCTGCAAGTATTATATACACATTTAAAGTAAAAGGCATAATGAAATATGTCTATTTTGTTCCCTGTTTCCTAGATTGATGTGTACCTGGCCAAAAGTCTGTCTGAGAAGCTCTATCTGTTTCAGGTATTTTTTAATTAACTTTTTGTGGGAAGGGGAGAAATGTATTAAACATGTATTAAAGCTATATCTTTTCTTCATGCTACTACTATATATCAGAAAACTTTTTACCAGGGCTATATTTGAGCAGCTCGACATTATGTCCAAGCTGGGGCGACATCAGAAAATTCCCTATATAAGGAGAACCTGTGGGTGTCGTGAGGTAGAGGCAGAAGTGGAGGACTCAGAACATGTCTCTCTCAAATGCCCCTATTACAACAGGATTTGACTTTACTATTTAGAGCCTCTTTTGGAGAACTATACTCACTTAGAGAATAATGAGAAATCGCACATTCTCCTACAGGGTTCAGATAAAAATTCTATTTTAAAACGGACCCTTTTTACACAAAAAGCGCTGGCCATCCGCGAGAAGATGAATACAGAGAGCTGTGACATCACTGCCATCAATGTAATTTAATATGGATATGTTTACTAGTTTTACTTACCTTTGCCCTCTCTCAATTTCTATTTTAAGTAATTAATTAATTTTTAATCTTTTAAACAAGAAGTTTTCCAGATAGGAGTGGGTTTGGCATGTTGGTATGTTTAGTATTCACATTGGCATTTATCGTATGTATGGGTAAGTGTGTATGTTTTGCACGATTTGATATGGTCAAAATTGACTAATCAATAAAGTTATTATATTTTAAAAATTAATTAGCTCAGTAATTTTGTTCTTTTCTAGTATCCCATTCGTCCGGCATCGATGACATACGACGAAGTGACTCACTTGTCAGCCAAGATCAAACCGAAGCAGCAAAAGGTTGAGTGTTATTTTAAACCTTATTTGGGAGGATTTTTTTTAACCTGCTAAAAATTAATGTTTAATGGGAGTGAAGGATCCCATGTAGCCATATTACCTTCTCAGCCCATCTCGCTGCTTCTTGGTTGATGTATTAAGTATTTAAATATTCAGTTTGTCTTTTTTGTTTTAGACATACATTATCACAGAAAAGGGGACTCATTGTTTGAATCCACAGTGCTCTCTGGATGTAGGTGAACTACAACAAAACTCAAGGTCAATGCCCACCAAACCCTTCCATTATTTTCTGGTTGGCCACGGGAGTTCTGTGTGCCAAGTTTGGTTCAGTTACATTGTTGGTGGAGTTCAGAATACTCTTTGATTGTAGATGAACTATAAATCCCAGCAACTACAACTCCCAAATGGCACAATCAATCCCCCCTCCAGCCCCACCAGGATTCACATTTGGGCATATTGGATATTTGTGCCAAATGTGGTCCAGGGAATGAAAATACATCCTGCATATCTAATATTTACATTAGGATTCATAACAGGAGCAAAATTACAGTTATGAAGGAGCAACGAAAATAATGTTTTAGTTGGGAGTCACCACAACATGAAGAACTGTATTAAGGGGTCTCGGCATTAGGAAGGTTGAGAAACATTGTTTTAGATGGTCCCTTGGATTTTAAGTCTTCCTTTGTCCTTATTCGACTACTAGGTTGAACTGGAAATGGCAATTGACACGTTGAATCCCAACTACTGTCGCAGCAAAGGGGAACAAATTGCGCTCAACGTCGATGGCACCTGTACAGATGATACAAACACGTATTCCTCGTAAGTGTGGCCATGGTTTAGGATCCAGGTGCTGGGTTTCAGTCTATTCTAGAGGCATGGTTTCAAATCCATTTTTGTCAGTACATTTGGACAGATGACGATGGGTGTTTTAGTACAACATATGTGGGTTGCTATGGAGCAGAAGGATTGGATAGACCTGAGGATGGGCTGTTACCAGAAAGATGCAGTGGCACACTGGGAGGACTCCCGGGGCTTTACCACTTCTTCCAGACAATGATTGTGGCCCCAAATGTCTAATAACAAGATCTAGGGAGGGGCATGAGCCATTTTGTCATGTTTCCTGTTTCTGTAAGGGGCAAAAAACCTTTTTCAAAAGGACAAGAAAAGACTTCCTTAGGCCACACATCACCCACCACAGTACAGGCCACATCTGACCATCATACCAAGCCAGAGAAAGGAAGCTTGATGTCTTCCAGATATTTTGGATGTTAAATCAAATCCTGGTTGTGGGACCAAGCATTTGCACAGTGACTACCAGTCATTGATCTCTTAGTGCAACAGTGAACAATGCAAATGACAATTGGAATGGCTCCTGGGATATGTTTTTGGATTATGTGATTTTAAGTAAGGTTTTTAAGCGCTGTGTTTTATGTAATTTTAAAGTATATGTTGTCTTATTTTACATGTATTTAAGGCATCAAATTGTGCCTTTGTTATGAGCTGCACTGAGCCCCCTTCTAGGGTGAGAAAGGCAGGATATAAACATGGCAAATTGTTGCACACCACACCTGGAAACACCTATGACCACCGCAACACACAAGAGTCCAGGAATATAAGCAAACAGTTTATTGTAAAAATATATAAAAAGCATATAAAAATCAGGAATAATTAAGGAAGATATATAAACCAAACAATAATTCAAATATCTCATAAAGTTCCAGAGGTGACAAAGTCCAGAAACAGCCAAGAATCACAGATACAGCATAAGTCCACAAGTATAAGTAGTAAAACGTGAATAGGAGTACATGAACAGGGACATTAAAAACTTCCAGTATATATTAAATCAAAGCTTGACTTGAACCAGGAACAGAACCAGGCTTAGCTTCTCATTCTAATGCAGCATTGCCTGAATTGACCTTAAAGTAAACATTTTGTTTAATACCCATGAAATTGTTCTGTTTCCCGTGAATTTCCTTCACAACTTTCCCACGTAATATCTGAATGATGCAATCTATTTTCTGCTCTGATTTGTAACTGAAGACTTTTGTTGATCTCTGTAGATACAGTGGTTTCCCATAGGAACCCTTCTTTTCACTCAGCTCTTTTCTTGATTCCTTAACTGCTGTTGCTGCTTCTGACTCCCCTGAATGCACTTGAGGCCCTGCACTTTCCGAGCTGGTTTCCTCACAGGGAGAACTGAAGGTTCCTCACAGTCGTTCTATACAAAAGTCCACTCTTGGTTACTTTAAGCTTTCAAGTGGTATAATTTTTGGCAGAAAAGAAACATTGTGTGGCTGTTTCCCCTCAAAATGATTTTAAAGTTGATCGATATTACTTGGATCACTCAGAGATCTGATCCTATCTCCATAATTATCTTCTCTCTTATCCTGAGGGGCTGACACTCTTCTCACAAGTGTTCACAATCTAAGCAACTTTGTATATTTTGCAGGAAGTTGATGGACAAGCAATCTTTCTGCTCTTCACAAACTGCCAGTAACATTTCACGATACGCTGCTGCTATCTACAGGAAAGGTAACTTGAAATCTCAAGGTTCCTACCACCTTTTAAAAAGAAGAATAATTGTTTTTCATTTTTATTTATTTTATTAAGTTGTTAAATGTTTTTTCTACCTTTCCACTGTAACAAAAAGTGTCCAAGGCAGCTAACAATATCACTAAAAGCCAAACTATTTGAAGTGCTATTTTTAAACCTAAGAATTTTGGCTTCAAAGTGAAAGGCTTACATTTTTATTAAAGAAAAATACCGGCAAAAGCATGAAGATAACGGACTGGTTAACCTTTGAAGAATATATAAAGATGTAATAGCAATAAAAGATAAGAAAGGAACCAAAATAGACTAAAGTTGAGAAAGAAAAACTGATAAATAATAAAAACTAATAGAGGTGTACATAAGGAAGAAGAATGGAAGATACCAACAACTTCCCCTCTCCTGCTTTCTTTAAAGCCCTTTTTCACTTTCCTCTATTTTCTCAATTTCCTACTTTTCTTTGATCATATTGTCCCCCCATTTTCAATGTATTTTGTATGTCTTCGTTTTAGTTAATTTGCAATAAATAATAACAAAGTGAAAGTCTGTAAAAATATTTCTATTATAATACTACAATAGTTTTATAATTTTAGGTTACCCGGGAAGGCCAAGAGCTTAAACACTGTTCCCACTCTAAACAACTTGGTGTCAGCTTAGATTGAACACTAACATTTAGGAAACACTGTGCGAACACCAAGCACAAAGTAGCTGCATGCAATAACATCCTGCAGAAACTTACCGGCAGCACATGGGGTGCAGACCCAAAATTAATAAGAACACTTGCCCTGGCCTTGTCTTACTCAACTGCTGAGTATGCCTGCCGTCTGGCATAAATCTGCCTACACAAAGCAGGTGAATATAGCATTGAATGAGATGTGTAGAATAATCACAGGTAGTCTTAAACATACACCTGTTGATAGATTTTAAGCGAGCTGTGCGTCAGGAAGTTGCTACCAATTGCGAGAGAAATAAGGTCGAACACTCTGAAAGCCACCCACTACATGGCTACCAGCCTCCTCCCAGTAGACTTAAATCAAGGGAAAGTTTCTTAATGTTCCTCCAGCAACACCAAGAGTATCACTGTGGGCAGCAAAATCAGGCAATTCCAACTGGATCCCCCCCCCCACACACCCCCACAGCCACGAGGGTCTTCCTCCAGGGGCAAACCAAGAATGGGCAACCTGGAAGTTCCTGAACAGGCTCAGAAGTACAGTTGGGAGATCAAAAGACAACCTGGCAAAATGGCACGACCTAGAAGAATCCTCCACCTTGTGCGATTGTGCAGTGGAGCAACTTCGCATCTGTATGCTTGCCCACTATGCCCTGCCTCATGCACAGAGGAAGAACTCTTTAAAGCTACAGACAACGCGGTCGCTGTTGCCCGTTTTTGGTCTAAAATTATTCAGCTGCTTGTTCTCCCTTTATTTTATCAGTTTTAAACTTCTTTATTTATGCAGTGCTTTTGACACAAAAGAAATAAATAAATCTGAGAAATGAATGAAAATATTTTTATTCCCTTCAGGCGAACTCCACCTTACACCGCTGCATGGTATCTTGCAAATGAGGCCCAGTTTCACCTACTTGGACAAAGCAGATGCTAAATACCGGGAAAGGGAAGCTGCTAATGAACGTGAGTCACTTGAGAGGGACTCTCTTGCCATGACAGCAATAGCTGAAGTGTGCTTTCCATGTAAAGTCAAAAAATGAATGCATGGTGAGGCTGTCAGTGGCAGATAGAGAGGAAATTGGCATTAAGCAACATTATTTCTGAAATTATTAAATTCAATAGTTAGAACTCAATGAGAGCATAGGAATATTTCTCAGTTTCTAATCATCCATAGGAAACACTTAAGTGGCATTCTTTGACCTCTCTTTAAACCCTTTTAAAATAAATTTTATATATTTAAATATGCATGATTTGAAAAAAGCCATCTATTGTAAAAAAATTAAACAGGGAAATATTTCAGGCTCTGATAACAGCTGTCATGAGAGAAGACTGCTGGCAAACTTTTGTGAATTGCAATGAAAACAAAATGGATATTTTTTCATTTATCCATCCATCCCTTTATTTATATCCTACCTTTGCTTTAGCTCAAAGCAGCTTACAAAATAGAGAAGATCGAGTCATCAGATTCAAGCCGCATTGACTTTTACAGGTCATGACCAACACTTTGAAGTGTGCTCAGAAACAGAATGGGAACCAGTGGAGCTGTTGCAACAAGGGAGTCGTATGCTTCCTCCAGCCCCACTTTTGTACACCTAAATGTGATAAATGTGCCTTTTCCAGGTCCAGAAGCAGTTTACTAGGAAGATAATTACTGTATATACTTGAGTATAAGCCGACCCGAATATAAGCCGAGGCACCTAATTTTACCACAAAACATTGGGAAATGTATTGACTCAAGTATAAGCCATGGGTGGAAAATGCAGCAGGTACTGGAAAATTTCAAAATAAAAATAGATACCAATAAAATTACGTTAATTTTACAAATTACATCTGTAGGTGAAATGTTTTTGAATGTTTACATAAAACTGTAATTTAAGATAATACTGTCCAAATCTCATTAAATCTGATTAAACCATTCTAACCTTCAATGTAAATGTTCTTATGTATCCTTCTGATAATAATAGTAAAATAATAAATGGAATAAAAATAATAATAGAATAAAATAATGGAAATGTAATAATAGTAATAATAGAGTAAAATAATAAATGTAATAATCTGCAATGTTGTAATCCCAGGCGATAGCAGGATTGAAGAGAAACAACTGGAAAAGCTGACACAATATGAGGATTTAAAGATCGAATTGCAAAGACTCTGGCACAAGTCAGTCAAGGTGGTCCCAGTGGTGATCGGCACACTGGGTGCAGTGCCTAAAGACCTTGGCCTGCACTTAAACACAATCAGCGCTGACAAAATTACCATCTGTCAGCTGCAAAAGGCCACCCTACTGGGATCTGCACGCATTATTTGCCAATACATCACACAGTCCTACACACTTGGGAAATGTCCAACGTGTGATCCAATACAATAACCAGCATAGTGATCTTGTTTGCTGTGTACTAATGTTGTTGTGTTTAAAATAATAATAATAATAGAGTAAAATAATAAATGCTATAATAACAATGATTAGAGTTTAACAATAAATATAACAATAACAATAAGAAAAATAATAAATGTAACAATAACAAAAATAGTGTAAAATAAATGTAATAATAAATAGAGTAAAATATAAATGTACTAATAATAAACAGAAAAATAATTCATGTAAGAAAATAGAGTAAAATAATTAATGTAATAACAATAATAGAATAAAATAGTGTAAATGTAATAGTAATAAGAAATGGAGTAAAATAATTAATGTAATAGTAATAATAATATCAGTAAAATAATAAATAACTTAGACTCGAGTATAAGCCGAGGGGGGCTTTTTCAGCCCAAAAAAGGGCTGAAAATCTCTGCTTATACTCAAGTATATACAGGTCCTTCTCAAAAAATTAGCATATAGTGCCAAAGTTCATTATTTTCCATAATGTAATGATAAAAATTAAACTTTCATATATTTTTGATTCATTGCACACCAACTGAAATATTTCAGGTCTTTTTTTGTTTTAATACTGATGATTTTGGCATACATATCTCAAAAAATTAGCATATTCCATCCGAACAAATATGCTAATTTTTTGAGACAGTATTTTGGGGTTTTCAGGAGCTGTATGCCAAAATAATCAGTACAAAACAAAAAACACCTGAAATATTTCAGTTGGTGTGCAATATATGAAAGTTTAATTTGTATCATTACATTATGGAAAACAATGAACTTTAGCACTATATGCTAATTTTTTGAGAAGGACCTGTATGGTACTTTCTAAAAGTTTGAGGGAAAATTAGAGTTGTTTTGTTTGCTAGCTTCCATGATTCCCAAGCCATAATGTTCTGGCCCTGTTTGTAGGCTTCCAAGATAGAACAAGATAGTTCCTTCAGCAGCTCCAGAAAACGTAACAGGGTTTTCCAGATCTTTGATGATCATATTACTTTCATTACTGATTATCTTATTTTTCTTGCCACAGCTGGCGATTCTTCTCAAGATGAAGCTGAAGAAGATGTCAAACAGATTACGGTATGCCAGATCCACCTCTAATATGTAAGAGCTGTAAGCTTGGCTTCACTGTGTTACCTAGGAACCTGTCTTATACAAAGACAAAAGATTCTAAGTCTAATCCAGCATTGCCAGCAGTGGAGTTTCAGCCAGGGGTTTTTCCCATCGCCTGTTAGCTAGAATCTTCTCAACTCTTTCCAGATGTTGCTTTCCAGGTGTTGGACTGCAAGTCCAGTCCAGCCAGTAGCACCAGTGGAGAGGAATGCTGGAATGCATGACTGTCATTAACTGGAGATGCTGCAATTCAACTTGGGACCTTCTTTATGCAAAGGATTTGCTTTTTCCACTGAGCTATGGATCCCACACCGTGTGGCCTTTTATCTGTATTATCTCCAAGCCCTTTTCCTCGAGTGAATGAGTTTTATTCTCCTTTTATTATCAGAGATGTTTGATTTAGGAACATCAGCTGGTCCAATCTTGAGAGTTCTTAAAGGAAAGTCAGGCTAAGGAGCGCTGAGCCTGTCTGAATCTGTCTTATTCCGAACCTCACCATAGCTACTACTAGCTTTGACTGGCAACCATTCCCTTGAGGTATTGGCCACCAGATTATCTGATCCTTCCTGTGGGATGGCAATTGTCACCTGCATGCAAAGCTGAGCTTCGGTTCCTCCTCTGATGCAACACCTAATATTCCCATCCAAGGAGAGCCAGTGCAATCGTGGTTTGAATTATGGATAGTATTCAGGGAGGCCAAGGTTCAAATCTCGATTTAGTTCCATAAACATGTTGGGTAGCCTTAGGCAAGTCACAAAGTCTTAAGGCTCGGGGGAAGTAAAGGCAAACGTCCTCTGAATACATCTTGTCACAAATGCATTAGGATAGGGTCACCATCAGTCAGAGTCAACAGGAAGGCAATAAGAACAACAGCAGTCCAACTCAAATGGTAACTAGGCCTGATCCCAATTTCTAAGGGGTTTGCTACTATCTGTGTCTTCCTTCTTGAGAAAGATTCCTACCCTCCCAGGATGGGCTTCAAACAGCTATAGATGCAAAACATGTTGAGCTGTACACTCCCATTTCTTGCCTTTCCCCAATTCATAGTTATGTAGTATTTATCTTGACTGGTATTTCACACTGGAACAAAGTGAAACTTTTCTCACTGGATTCTCGTTCACTGCAAAAAGATATTCTTTGTATCAGGAGCAACTTGAGAAACTGCAAGTCGCTTCTGGTGTGAGAGAATTGGCATCTGTGAGGATGTTGCCCAGGGGACGCCTGGATGATTGATGTGGGAGACTACTCTCATATCTCTGCATGGGAAGCTGGAGCTGACAGATGGAAGCTCACCCCGCTCCCCGGATTCAAACCGCCAACCTTTCAGTCAGCAGTCCTGCCTTGCTGTCAGAAAAAATATCACGGCCTTCATAAATAGATTGCAAAAGAACATAGGAGCGTATAAGAAATAAGAATAAATAGCAGGAAAAATGGGAGACAGGGCTTCAGCCACGAGGACTGACTGGTGACATGCTTCCTTCTAGACACCAGCACGGTAGTACTAGCCACAATGGTTGTGCCAAGGGGGTGCCATATTGTTGGCAGCTCATTCATTGGTTTCAATGCATTTTGGTTCTTTCTGTGCCAGCCTCTATTCATAACAGAAATGGGGAAGAGCTGTTGATGGGCCGCAACTCCCATCATCTTTCACGAGGGGCTGTGTTGAGGTTGATGTGAATTGTAGTCCCACCACATTTCATCAAGGGAGAGTGTTGATCCCTGGAAAAGGAAAGGCTGCTTCTCCTCTGTTTTTATCATCATTTGGGTGATTTGGTCCTATCAGGTGAGGTTCTCCCGCCCAGAGTCAGAGCAGGCGCGCCAGCGACGGGTTCAGTCTTACGAATTCTTGCAGAAAAGACAAGCTGAGGAGCATTGGGTCCACCTCCATTATTACGGTTTAAAGGTAAGTGTTTGCATCATTTTCCTGTAGGGGTGGGTATGTGTGTGTGTGTGTGAGAGAGAGAGATGTTTTATTATATTTGCTCAGTGGTTGGTTGAATCCATGGATCTATCTATAAAATAATATGTGTTCTTTAGAAATACGTTTTAATATAGGTATTTTATAGAATGTTCAAGATGATTATGTGTTTTTACCTATGTTGTAATCCACCTCGAGCCACGAGGAGAGGCGGGTGAGAAATAAAATGGTTGGGTTGCTGTGAGTTTTCCTGGTTGTATGGCCATGTTCCAGAAGCATTGTCTCCTGACATTTCACCCACATCTATGGCAGGCATCCTTGGAGGTTGTGAGGTCAGTTGGAAACCAGGCAAGGGAGGTTTATATACCTGTGGAATGATGTCCAGGGTGGGAGAAAGAACTGTCTGCTAGAGGCAAGTGTGAATGTTGCAATTGGTCACCTTGATTAGCATTGAATGGCCTTGCAGCTTCAAAGCCTGGCTGCTTCCTGCCTGGGGGAATCCTTTGTTGGGAGTTGTTAGCTGGCCCTGATTCTTTCCTGTCTGGATTTTTTTTTAGTGTTGCTCTTTATTTACTGTCCTGATTTTAAAAATTATTATTATTATAGATTAGGAATAGGCCTTTTTAACAACTGCATATGGTTATCTGCTGTGACTCTTCTAGACCTAGAATAGGCCAGGAAAGACAAAAAATATACCAAGAATATCCATATAAAAGGCATTATTTAAAACAAATAATTTAACTCATTGTGGTCACAAAATGGCCCTGGAGGCTTCTCTTTGTTCTCCCAGTTTCTATCGAATCAAATGTTCCTTTAGAATACCAGGAGGAAAAGTATTTCAAGCAAATCTTTGTTTAGAAATATGAGCTCTCTTTATATATTTATGATACATGATTATGTGTATGGAACCAACACTAGTTGTTTGTAGGAATGTAGACTGGTTCACAAAGGTTCTTGCATTTTGAGTGAATTTTCTCATCCGTTGGAACATGTAATTTATGTTTTTGCAGTAAAAAATGCTAGGCATCTTTGTTTCTGAGCTCCTGTGTGCCTCTCTGGTAGCAATGTGGAAAGAATTCCAGCTATTCTGGTTAACGCTGTACAGTACTTAAATGGAGATTTAAGCACAGTGGGGACGGTTGTTTATGTGCAAACCAATTAAATGTCTAACGATTGCTTGGAATCTCTATCCCATCATGAATCTTGGGCTTTCTCCCCATGTTTCTTAGGACAGCCGCTCAGAACATGAACGCCAGTATTTGTTTAGTCAAGGTCATGGCATAGCTGGAAATACTGAATTAATTAAATCCCCAAGGTAAAAAAAAATACTTTTAATTCATTGGATTATTTCTGGGGAACTGTTCTCAATTCAGGGGAAAACTATATTCTAGTTGTAGCACCGGCCTTTAAAATGAGAGGGGGAAAGGCATAGAATGGGAGGTTTTGACCCACTCGTCTTCTACTATCCTGATTCTTTTTTCAAATTCAGATGAACTTCTTTACTGAACGTTTCCTTAAACTCTGTGTGTAGCTATTTATCCTTAATTCTTTCTTGTCTTTAGTTGATAAGACAGTCTTGTACATTTGACCAAAAGTCTCTTTATGCCCAGTAGGATATTAGTACAGTCCCCATTATTTATTTACTATATTTGTACATATAAAACATTACATCAACTGTTAAAAACCACACCATCTACAAGCATAATCCAGTAGTTATTTCACATATTCCATTTCCATTCCATATCCATTTATTGCACTGCAATTATTATCTGGAAGCTTGGTCCCAAAGCCACGTTTTGACTTTCTCTCTGAAAGCGGGGGGGGGGGGGCTGATCTAATACTGAGGAAGGAGTTCCGCCACTGAGGGGCCACAAATGAGAAGGATCCCCACCAACCATGCTTGCGGGACCTCCCCAGACGATCTTAACCTCTGAAGTGGTTCATAGAGGGAGATACGTTTGGTCAGGTAAATTTGACCGGAACAGTTTAGGGCTTTATAGGCCAAAGCCATCACTTTGAATTATGCTCGGAAGCAGAGTGGCAGCCAGTAGAGCTGACACAACAGGGGGATTGTACATTCCCTGTTTGCCACTCCAGTTAGGAAGATGGCTGCCGCCCATTAGGCCACTTGAAGCTTCCGAATAGTCTTCAAAGGCAACCCCATGTAGAGTATGTTGCAGTAGTCTATTCAGAATATAACAAGAGTGTGGACTACCATGGCCAATCTGACTTCCCAAGGTACAGGTGCAACTGGTACACAAGTGTTCATTGTGCAGATGCTCCCCTGGCCATCGCCAAGACCTGGGGTTCCGGGCTCAGCAATGAATCCAGGAGAACTCCCAAGCTGCGAGCCTGTGACTTCAGGGGGAGTGTTATCCCATCCAGCACAGGCTGTAACCGTATACCCTGGTCAGTCTTTCAACTTACCAGGAGTACCTCTGTCTTTGTCTGGATTCAGTTTCAATTTGTTCGCCCTCATCCAGGCCGTTACTGCCGCCAAGTACCAGTTCAGGACCTGAACAGCCTCCTCAACAGCAGGTGAAAAGGAGTGATAGAGTTGAGCGTTATCTGCATACAGATTGCATTGAACCCCAAAACCCCATATTCTTAAGAGGATAAATTCCAAGATCTGTGGATATCAGAGAGGAAAGCAGGATATTATTATTATTATTATTATTATTATTTGAAAGGCAACAAGATGAGTCCACAGCAAACAAGATCACTCTGCTGGCTTATTATTATTGAGCATGTGAAAGTGAAACTGTGGATTAGAGTATCGTAATGTGTATTTGGGACTGAAACATCATTGAATCTGTTGATATACATAGGACTGATCTGTTAGTCTGTGATATGACAAAGGAGATAGACTCCTCTATCAACTATTTAATATTGGCAATGTATTTTAGTTGACCATGTGGTCACAATCTTACAAAAACAATACATATGTTTTGCTATGTTATTCAGCTAACGCAGCCTGTCCCTGTAAACAATACAGTCTTAACTATCCATTCTGGAGGACCTTATAGACACACAGTGTTGTAGTTGAGCCTGAGGTTGAGAGAGAGGAGTCTGTAGCTAGAAATGCCAAACGGTCTACTCATGAGCTTTGGGGCTGTTGCTACCGTGTTTCCCCGAAAGTATGACACCCTCGATTGTAAGACGTATCGGGGGTGTCAGGGGGGTCGGCTAATGTAAGCCGTACCCCGAATGTAAGCCGTACCCTCGCCGCCACGCCGCCGCCGCAACCGGCCCATCGGCCGCGGCACACCTCCGCGGCACACCTCCTTTCTGCCAGGCCTCCAAGGGAGGGGGAAGAGAGCCAGAAGCATGGCAAAGCATGCGCTGCATCAGAGTGACGCGTCGTCGCTTTGCCCCGCCCCGGCTCTCTTCCCCCCTCCTTCCCTTTCTCCAAGAAAGGGAGGGAGAAGGGAGCCGGGGCGGGGCAGAGCGACGACGCGTCACTCTGAGCGTCGTCGCTTTTGCCCCGCCCGGCTCTCTCCCCCTCCTTCCCTTTCTCCAAGAAAGGGAGGGGAGAAGGAGCCGGGGCGGGGCAGAGCGACGACGCGTCACTCTGACGCGTCGTCGCTTGCCCCGCCCCCCCCCCTCCCCCCTCCTTCCTTTCTCCAAGAAAGGAGGGAGAAGCGAGCTGGGGCGGGGCAGAGCGACGACGCGTCACTCTGACACGTCGTCGCTTTGCCGCCCCGGCTCCCTTCTCCCTCCTTCCCTTTCTCCAAGAAAAGGAGGGAGAAGGGAGCCGGGGGCGGGGCAGAGCGACGACGCGTCACTCTGACGCAGCGGCGCTTTGCCATGCTTCTGGCTTTCTTCCCCCTCCCTTCCTTTGTCCAGAAAGCTGCGCCGCGGAGGTATCTCCGCGGCGGCGTGACGGCGGCGGCGGCGGCGTGGGCGTGGCGATGGGGTACGTCTTAGTTTATATAAGACATACCCCGAAAGTAAGACGTAGGGGGACTTTTTTGGGGGAAAAGAAACACGGTAATAAACTCTTAACTGTTTACTTTATTGTGCCTGGCTTCTTAAGGTGATCTGGATCACAACACACAGGGGGGGGTTGTTGTTAGCAGAAACTTTGGTACCAATAACTCAAGCCTTAACTATGAAATATCATTATAGGTATTATTATTATAGTTGTTGTTATTATTATACCCAAAGAGACTAGCAACATTCAGTATATTTGAATTGGAAAATGCTGCTCAAACTTACTTGATAAAATGCAACCCCACACATATTCCATCCCAGTTTTTAAAAAACTCAGTGTTGTCCATCATCAGATTGATAAAGCACGTGTGACCTTCCTTCTAGCCAGTCTGCATCTCCAGATCAAGCATTTGCAACTGGTGGCCCTTCCAGTGTTGATGGGATGGAGATTAAGAACTTTTCATCTACGGCTAGGGCTGAGGCATCTCAACTTTTCTTCATCTAAAGCCATGGGGATTCTTCTCCTAGTAGACGGGACCCAAGATCACCCACAACAAAGATTCTCTGTGCCTTCTTTGTGGAACACTTTAGAGAATGAAGCCATTTGTTGTATGATAGTTTCCTGAATGGCAGTGTTGTGATGATGCGTTCTTTGTCTTTCTACAGTGAATACCTGATGATGTTGGTGCCGCCAAGCGTGGAAGAGGAGAAGTAAGTGGATGGGGATAGCGAGCTCTTCAGACCTACAGAAAAGGCTTAGATTTCACATTTACTCAAGTACCTTATGAAACTAATACCTTTTTTTGGCTAAATTACTTTCCCAATTTGTGTAATATGGTGATCTTAGTGCTGTGTCAAAGCAAAAGGGGAAGCTGTTTCAGGAGCACCTAGAGTTCGTGTTTGAGGGACATCTCCTCTCATTTAGCATTGGTCAGGGCTCAATGCTATGGGATCATGAGAGTTGTAGTTTGGTGAGTCATCAGCATCCTTTGGCAGAGAAGGCTCAGTCAAGATCTTGTAAAACTACATGATTTCATAACATTGTGCCAGAGCAGTTAAGGTGGATTCGTTCTACGGCATAGATTCATCCCAAGGGCTTTCTGGATAATTTCTGGCAATCCGTAGGTCACAATGTCCCAAGAATTTTGCATCAGGGAGGCCCAACCTTTATTTGCAAATGTAGTTATGCTTTTGACAAAGTCCCTCACCAAAGGCTCCTAAATAAGCTCTTCAGCCATGGAATCAGAGGACAGGTCTTGTCCTGGATTGGAACCTGGCTAAACTGTAGGAAACAAAGGGTGGTAATAAACGGACACTTCTCTGGGTGGAAAGAGGTGAGAAGTGGCGTACCCCAAGGTTCAGTTTTGGGTCCGTTACTTTTTAATTTATTCATTAATGATCTGGATGTAGGAGTGAATTCTGAGGTAGCAAAGTTTGCAGACGACACTAAACTGTTCAGGGTAGTTAAAAATGAAACTGATTGTAAAGAGCTCCAGAAAGATCTCTCGAAATTGAGTGAATGGGCAACAAAGTGGCAAATGCATTTTAACCTAAACAAGTGTAAAGTCATGCACATCGGGGCAAAGAACCCCAAATACACTTATCAACTGATGGGATCAAAGCTTTCCGAGACAAACCAGGAAAGGGATCTTGGGGTTTTGGTGGACAGCTCAATGAAGATGTCAACCCAGTGCGCTGCAGCAGTGAAAAAAGCAAATTCTATGCTTGGCATGATCAGGAAGGGAATCGAAAATAGGTCGGCAAATGTTGTATTGCCTCTCTACAAATCTATGGTGAGGCCACATCTGGAGTACTGTGTACAATTCTGGTCACAGCACCTCAAGAAGGATATAACGGAACTGGAAAAGGTACAAAGAAGGGCAACAAAAATGATCCAAGGGATGGAGCAGCTCCCTTACGAAATCAGGTTGCAACGCCTTGGTCTTTTCAGCCTTGAAAGACGGCGTTTAAGAGGTGACTTGATTGAAGTGTATAAAATCATGCATGGGATAGAAAAGGTGAATAAAGAAAAAATATTTTCTCTGTCACCCAACACTAGGACTAGGGGCACTCCCTGAAGCTCCAAGGTAGGAAAGTTAGGACTAATAAAGGGAAATATTTCTTCACCCAGAGGGTCATTGGGTTATGGAACTCACTTCCAGAGGAGGTTGTGACGGCTGTCAGCCTGGACAGCTTCAAGGCAGGATTAGACAGATTCATGGATACCAAGGGAATCAGTAGTTACTGAAATGGACATCCAAGTGCCACCTCTGTGTTGATGGAGGCAGGCAGGATTTTCCCGGGTACTGGTTGTGGGGGGTCGGGAGCAGGTGAGGGTTTTGCCCTCCTTTCTGCTAGAGATCCCTGTGTACAACTAGTGGGCCACTATGTGACACAGAATGCTGGACTAGATGGGCTGAGGCCTGATTCAGCATGGCTCTTCTTATGTTCTTATGTTCTTCTCCTCCTCCTTGGCCTCCAGGGCTGTCTTCCAGGAGAAACCAATGTGTCAGTGTGTTTTTTTGGTTGTCTTAACTCATTTCCCCTTTCCTGCAGGGACAAACCTGTGGCTCCTAGCAACGTCCTCTCCATGGCTCAGCTGAGGACTCTGCCTCTTGCTGATCAAATCAAGATCTTGATGAAAAATGGTGTGCTATTATGGCTTTTATCCCACTTGTCAATGCTCCTGAAAACTAAGCTATTTGAAGTATGGGTATTTATTGTCCCTGTAGTTAGGTTTCTAAGCAGACAATCTAAAAATGTAAAGGTTGATGCATATAATCAGATCAGTTCTAACAGTTTTCATTCCCATGAGGAACGAGTTTTTGGTAAAGCTAATGGGCCTTAATTCCAAGACTGCGATATCTTTTTAAAAAACTTCTGTTATTACTGGGAAAGCTCAAACCTATTCACTTTTGCTGAGAAAATCCTGTTAGGGAAAACTACCCTAAAATAAAACAGAGCATCCAAAAATAAACAGGATACATTAGCGAGCACAGTTTGAAGTGTCATGTGATGTGGCTGTAAGGGATTTAGAGTTTAGGCAGGCAAAGATACAGAGTCCAATCTTAAAAATCACAATATTTATTTATTTAAAACTTTTGTATCCCAATCTTCTCTACCTCCGTAGAGGGACTCAGACCGGCTAACAGCAAGAATTCAATGCTAACAGTAAAAACCTTTTAAAACAATCAGTTAAAAATACATATAAGATAAAGTGCATATAAACCATTCGCCAAGATCAAATCATGTCCAACTTAGTCAGCACATTGTGGTCAATAACTTTAGTCAATTACCGGTCTCGGCCATCACTGTGCAAATGCAAATAGATTTATTTACAATAAGAAATAATTCATTTCTTAATAATCAAGAACTGGGTCTGAGCTACTCTCTTCTAAGGTTTCAAAGAGAGGGGGGAAATACCCATCACTACATCGCTCTGACATACACGCAGAGTGAGATCTCAACGCACACAGCACATACTCTCCATACTAAAGTTTCAGTAGGCAGATGCAAAAAGGCTTGCAGTAAAAAAGTATCCATTTTTAAACAACCAATCAGAATGAGAGCAGAAAGAGAGAAGAGAGAAGAAAAAGACACATTCCCAACTGTCATTCACGAGACATGGGGAAAGGGGAGACTATTCTAAGCTAACTAACTGCACCTCGTTGAGGACTTGAGACTTGGTCAGTGTGGGGTTGAATTCCAACAAATCCATCCTGCCAATACTAGTATGACAATTACAGTTAAATTCAGAGTGAGCAAGGAAACCGGAAGAGAACGGCAGATGGTATCATCTTCCTTGATATTGCGGAGGCCTCGTTCTTCTAACCCTGAAAACCCCAAGTCCATTATATTGTTCTCCAGATGTGTTGGATTACATCTCCCGTTCTCCCAGCCAACTTGGCTGTGGCTTATTTGGGTTTTAGTCTCACATGTCAAAAGGGAGGCAGAGTTATATCATTTTCAGAATCTCTGAAGCATTCTGTTTTGTCTGTCTTCACCTTCAGTGAAAGTCATTGCATTTGCAAACCTGATGAGCCTTTTGGCTTCTGGGACGGATCCCACGGCAGCCTTGCGTTGCATTCAGCAGGTGGCGCTGTTGGTGCAGGGAAACTGGGTGGTGAAAAGGTAAAGTGCTCTTTTGTTCTGTTTCTCCTTATGGAATAGGCTCTATTGTTCTTTTGCTTTGTGGGGGGCGGCAGAGTCAAATGAGATGCCAAATTATTAACACCTGTTAGAGACTCATTGGACAGCTTCCAGTGGGCCATGTATCCATTGCATATTTACAAATGTAATCTACGTTGTACTTTACAATTGAGCTGCTTTGGAATTGATCCTCAATTAGAAGTAGTTGCATGAAAATGAAGTATTTCCTCTACTTGGGATTACCAGGGGTCCCTTGCTGCTAGGGATATTCATTATTTGTGAGTTAAGAAGCTTGACTCTTATGCAGACTGAACAAGATGCCCAAATTCCCTTTTTCTGGAGAGATTGGAGAGTGAATAAAACAGACATGAGCAAACTTCGGCCCTCCAGGTGTTTTGGACTTCAAGTTCCACAATTCCTAACAGCCTACCGGCTGTTTGACTGGCTTTACAGAACTGATTAATTCTCTTCTATCTCAGTTTCTCATCTGGTTTTAAAATGTTCTAAATTTCCCCAAAAATTTTTTTTTTTAAATATTGGGGGAAAGTTCTGATTTCTCTGTCACATTTCCCCTTTCCTCCTTAGTTCAGTGGCTAGAAACTGAGTTCAAATGCAAAAGTAGTTTGCACTCAATTAGCTAAGCAGGAGGGAGATGGGACTTACAATTGCCAGTAAATTTATTTATTTACCTTATATATATCCGGGCTTTCTCTACCCCAGCCCGGAGGGGGGTGGGCACGACTCAAGGTGGCTTACAAATGGCACCTACACAGTGCTTCAAAACATACAAAAGTCACCTAAAATGGTTTGATTAAAATTACAACATAATAAACACAATAAAAATACGTTCAAGGTTAAAATACACATCCAGAGTTCAAGTTCTAAAGCCATTCCGTGATCAATTGCACATAATTCCACATTAATATTGCAGCACTGCCCTATTTTTCAAAAGCCTGCTCCCAGAGCCAGGTTTTGACTCTCCTCCTGAAGGCTAATAGGGAGGGGGCTGATCTGATGTCACTAGGGATGGAGTTCCCCAACTGAGGGGCCACCACTGAGAAGGCCCTGTCTCTTGTCCCCACCAGCCACACTTGCGAGGAAACCCATTTTGTGGCTTTTTCAAAGGCTTTCTTAAACCCAGTCCATAAATTCCAGGGCTTCTGTGCATAAAATAGCAGGTTTCAGATGTTTTTCTGATATTGATCAAGACACAATTGAAAATTTGGAAGGTATGAGCATCCAAAAAAGCTTTCCAAGCTTTGAGAAGTAGGTGCAGTGTTTAAGTTTTGAAACAATATAAAATGTTTTTAAAAGGTCACTTTGAGTTTTACTCCCCCTCTTGAGTGCATGTTGTATGTACGCGTATCCCTGCCAGGCCTGACACAACCGGTTTTAATGTACGAGGGTTGAATGAAAAGTAATGCCTCCACTTTTGTTACTTGGGTTTGGATGGGAATATTTTAATAAATCAAATGCTGAAATAATCCTTAGAATGTGTGCTTTAACTTGCTTGAAATTTCTCTCTGAGTGATACGACAATCATCCTGAATCAATCTGTCAACCTTTTGCTTGTGAAACTCAGTGGTTGCTGTCACAGGACGTCCAACTTGTTCCTTGTCACGCAAGTCAGATGTTCCCCCCCTCAGCATCTTTATACTTACTCGCCCAACGACACACAGTACTCACATAACACAATTACCATAAACAGCTTGCATTTTCTGATGAATCTCCTTTGGGTGACACCTGCTGTCAAGAATTCAATGACTGCACGTTGCTTAAGTTGTATTAACTTAACCGTCTGCACAGAATTCCATACTTTAACAACACAACTGTTCAATGCTAAGGCTTCCCGCCAAAATGGAACTGTAGAGGAGAGTCTACTGAACCAGCCAGTACCTGCCGCATACCAGTACTGCCATCTGTTGAGGAGTTACGAAGGTGGAGGCATTATTTTTCATTCAACCCTCGTACTATTTGCTTTGTGAAATCCCTTAGAGTGTAATATATCAAGGGCTTTGAGTTCTCTTTTGAGAGATTTGAGCAGTTTATATTCCAGGCGGAATGGGAAGGTGACACCAGGCAGGTGCCAGGAGCTATTGTATTAATAACATAAGGAGCTGCAACTCACAAGGCTTTATCTTCACAAACAGTGATGTCCTATACCCAAAGGACACCTCCAGCCCACACAGCGGAGTCCCAGCAGAAGTACTTTGCCGTGGAAGAGATTTTGTTGTGAGTATGAAAGACATATATTACCTTGACTCTCCCTTGCGCTGCTGAAGGGCTGTAACTCATTGGCAGGATATATACTTTGCAGGAACAATCCTCGGCTTCTCCAGATGCTGCTGGTGAGAAAAATAACACCACAAATTCAGGAATGTCTTGCCAGTCACTATCACTATAGATCAGGCCTGGGCAAACTTGGGCCCTCTGGGTGTTTTGGATGTACAATAAAACTGAGGGCAGTGAAGCAGCAGATAAGCTTGCCTTTTCAACTAACCCCAGTATGTTAAAAAGGCATAGATCTATTTAAATGGAAAGCATAAGAAAACTGGGGAGCCCCCGGTGGTGCAGCGGGTTAAGCCGCTAAGCTGCTGAACTTGCTGACTGAAATGTCGGTGGTTCGAATCCAGGCAGCAGGGTGAGCTCCTGCTGTTCTCTCCAGCTGTTCGAAAACATGCAAATGTGAATAGATCAATAAATCAATGTGTCTGTCTATATATATTTTGTGTCTATGGCATTGAATGTTTGCCATGTATATATACATTGTAATCCGCCCTGAGTCCTCTGGGGTGAGAAGGGCGGAATAAAAATACTGTAAATAAATAAATAATAAATAGGTACAATTTCTACAGAAAGGTAACAGTGCTCCATGCAGTCATGTTGGCCACATGACCTTGGAGGTGTCTATGGACAATGTCGGCTCTTCACATAGAAATGGAGATGAGCACCCCCCCCCCCCCCGAGTCAGACACTGCTAGACTTAATGTCAAGGAGAAACCTTTACCTTTAATAAGAAAACTGGAGCTCAGTGAAAGAAAAAGTTGTCCCTAGATGCGCTAGTTGCAGACTTCAAGTGAATTATTGGACATTCCAAATATATTTCCTTACTTATTACAAGCCATACGTGACCCGATTGCTTCATTTCATGTAGAGAAAGGGTCTCTAGGCTAGTTATAGTCATACATTCCCTGACAGCTGCTTCTTTCCACTCATGATGGTGAGTGGAGACCGTGGGCCAAAATATTAGAAAAGAGAATGATTTTCCACATCCTTGCCCTAAAATAATCCAAGTAAAAGTGGCAAAGTTTTGTGTGTGTGTGTGTGCATAATTTCAGTTGTCTCTTCTCAGATGTGGAAGTTCACACAAGACCGCTGGGTGGTACGGAAAGAAGTCGCAACGGTTACAAAAGTAAGTTTCTTTTCCAGTGAATTGAATGGGGTTCAGGCTTAATGTTCTACTTGACCGTCTGTCTCAAGACCCAAAATACCCCAAATACAAAAAAATCTCATGGTTCACCCAAATGGGAAGTTCCAGGAAAGATGTCAGATGAAGTCTATGTCTAGGTATACTTTGTAGAGCACCCCATTCTGATTTGGATTCATTTAAACCAGTGGTTCTCAACCTGTGGGTCCCCCAGATGCTTTGGCCTTCAACTCTCAGAAATCCTAAAAGTTGGTGAACTGGCTGGGATTTCTGGGAGTTGTAGGCCAAAACACTTGGGGACCCACAGGCTGAGAACTACTGATTTAATAAAAAAAGCTCCTAGTTCTTGTGGGATTTCACTCTTCAGAAGATCTGGTTGAGACTTCCAAAGTGGAAGTAGCCTTTTCCCCAGTTCAAGTTTCCATTTCTGATATTTGGGAGCTCACTTGGATGCTTTGAAGGGTTGCTGATCACCCTTGGTTATTATTCCAACCAGCCAATGAAGTATACTGTAGATCAGTATACAGGCAGTCCCCGAGTTACAAAATCCAACTTATGAACGACTCATAGTAAAAGAACAGGGCTGAGACAACAGGAAGTGAGAGAAATCTATCATTCGGAAGATAAATGCAGTCCTGAAAATTATCATGGGGATATATATCTGTTTGGATGGAGTTACACTTTAAAATGTTCCTGCTTTTACTTACATACAAATTCAACTTAAGACAAACCTACATAAGCTATCTTGTTTGTAGCATGGGGACTGCCTGTATAAACAGAAATACTGTTTAGCGAGTAGACTTATTAACAAAAGACCCTTCTCATAAAAATATATTATTTACTTATTTAAAACTTTTATATTTCGATCTTCTCTACCTCCGTAGAGGGACTCAGACCGGCTAATAGCAAGAATTCAATGCTAACAATAAAACCTTTAAAATATCATACATAAACAATCAGTTAAAAATACATATAAGATAATAATAATGACTGTAGATGTTGCTGAGGAATTGTATTTTAATGTTTTTAATGTATCTTAATGTGTTGTGGGGTTTGGGGTTTTACGCTGTTTCATGTGGCATCGAATTGTGCCGTGCTGTAAGCCGCTCTGAGTCCCCCCTCGGGGGTTGAGAAGAGCGGGGTAAAATCCTGAAATAAATAAATAAAATAAATAAATAAATAATATGCATATAAACCATTTGCCAAGATAAAACCATGTCCAACTCAGTCCGCACATTGTGGTCAATAACTTTAGTTGATTACCAGTATCAGCCATCACTCTGCAAATGCCTCGTTCCACAGCCAGGATTTCACTAGCTTCCTAAAGATCAGGAGGGAGGGGGCAGATCTAATTTTAATCAGGAGAGAGTTCCACCACCGAAAAGGCCCTGTCTCCCATCTCCACCAGACACGACTGCGAAAGTGGCGGGACCAAGGACAGGGCCTCTCCGGAAGATCTTAACGCCCTTGATGGTTCATAGGGGAGAATACGTTTGGACAGGTAAAGTGGGCTGGAACCGTATAGAGTTTTGTAGGTTAAAACCAGCACTTTGAATTGTGCTTGGAAGCTAATTGGCAGCCAGTGGAGCTGACGCACCAAAGCTGACGCAACAAGGGAGTTATACGCTCCCTGTACCACGCTCCCGTAAGTAACCTGGCTGCCGAGCGTTGGACTAATTGCAGTTTCCGGGCAGTCTTCAGAGGCAACCCACGTAACTTATTACCAGCAGCGTGACCCAGCACCAATAGCCCAAAGTGATAAAAAGTACAAAGACGCACAGACCAATGTTACCTCTTCCATAGGAGGCCTTTCTTTGTAGTAAAATAATATGGTTGCACTATTTACAATAACAGGGTTTCCATAACACAAATAAAGTTCTTTATACTTCTTTCTTTGCTTCCACGCTGGGCTTTCTCATGCAGCTGAACAGCTTTGCTCCCACAGAGCTTCCTCTCACATCAAACTTACTCAGGATCTTCACATAGTAGCTTTATACACAGCTTTGCACACGAGGTCTTCAACTTGGGGCTTCGTTTGCCAAAGCTTCTCACACCAGGCCTTCTTACACTCAACCTTCACCTAGACTAAGGCCTACCTCACAGAGAAGCCTCCTCACAGACTGAGGCATTCTCTCACTGAGGCAGTCTCACACAGAAAAGCTTCTCTCACACTTGAGAGCTTTCTCAGACGGAGCTCCTTTGAGTCACTTCATCCATTTAACCCTTTCAGTGCTTGACTCACATTTTTGTATCCAAAATTAGATAATTTGTAATATTTCTAACAAATACTTACTTTTTTCTAGCTTGGCCCAGAAGATGTGAAGGACTTCTTGGAGCATATGTCATTCCTGAGGATAAACAGAGGCTGGGAGTTCAAGCTCCAGTACGATGAGGATTTTGTCAGAAAGCATCCGGATGTGGTCCAAAGGCAGCAAATGCTCTGGATGGGGATCCAGGCCAAGTAAATGGTTTGATTAACCTTTCCCAGGGAATGGGGTGAGGAGGGGGGTGCAGTGGAGAGCGAGCAACGTGAAGCTTTGGGGGTGGCTCTAAATTGGCAGATTGATTTGAAGAGCCATTGGTTTGGCCAAACAGAGTACATCCTCAAAGTGCTGCTCAAATGTCTGTGGTGTCATGTAGGCTTGGATATTTTCCATGAGTTCTGGGGACATTTTTTCCAGCCTTGGAACTCTGTTGGATCCACAGTGGTCCTTTACAACAAAACTGGAGGTGACTGGAATGTTAATTGTAGTTGAGGTTCAGTCTTTAAATGGATTTTTGTCTAAAATAAACCAGGGAAGGATGGTTTTTTGGTGGAGGTCTCTGCCACTTAGATACAGTTCTCCCATTTGGGGGAAGAAAGTCCCATCTTCCCCCATTTGGGAGCATTTATTTTCTCTTCTGGACTCTTCAGCAATGACTGAAAAATCAGCTATGCGATTTCTATCTCTAGAATGGCCGGGCTGTGGCACAGCAGGTTAACCGCCAACGGCAGTAAATCTTGCCAACTAAAAAGTTGCCTGGGTCAGGGTGAGTTCCTGGCCTTTAGCCCAGCTTCTGTCTACCTAGTAGTTTTGAAAAGTGCAGTGTGAATAGATAAATAGGTACCACTTAAGTGGGGAGGATCTTAAGGCATCCATAAGAAAATGCTGGCAATTCAATCAGGGAGGATGTTTACGAGCAATGCGCTTCGGCAGGGAAAATGGAGTGACAGCACCCCCTCATGGCCGGAACCGAGGATAGCCTCCAAGATGTTGAAGACAGGAAAGCCTGTTTAAGGAGCTCCCTTGGCGGCCGTTCATTTTCCGGTCCCAATTCAAGGTGCAGGTTATGACCTATAAAGCCCTGAACGGTTTGGGACCTGCCTACCTTCGTGGCCGCATCTCCTTCCATAAACCCGCACGATCTCTTCGATCCTCGGGGGAGGCCCTCCTTTCGCCCCTTCCTCCATCACAGACACTGCTGTGGCCCCCCGGCTGTGAAACTCACTAACTGGTGAGATTAAGCAAGCTCCCACCCTAGCAGCCTTCAAGAAGGATCTAAAAACTTGACTCTCCTATTTGCCTTTGGAGAGTGACCATATATTTCTTTCCTGTTGTTTCTTCTACAATGTTGCACTTCCCCCCACCTTTCTTAAGGCCGGACTCCACTGTTTCGTCCCCTACGAGCTCGCCCCTTACAAATATACCTTTTTCAGTGTTATCCAGAGTTTTATCATTTTATGTCGTACATTTGGCCGGCCCACTGTGTTTGATTTTTTACTATGTATTTTGCACTGTTCTATTTTATTCTTATGTTTTACTTACTTTATTGCGATGTTATTTTTGCCGTTCTGTATTTATTTTGCTGTGATTGTATTACCAGGCTTGGCCTCATGTAAGCCGCCCTGAGTCCCCTCTGGGGAGATGGTGGCAGGGTATAAATAAATATTATTATTATTATTATTATTATATACCTCTGTCTACGTACGGGTGTCTGTTTTGTGAGTGTGTAAAGGCATTGAATGTCTGCCGTATACATGTTCTGTGATCCGCTTTGAGTCCTCTTCGGAGTGAGAAGGGCAGAATAGAAATACTGTAAATAAACAAATAGTATAATTTTAAGGGCTAGTGGTTGCTATTTTCCAGAGTATCACCATAGTGTTTTGAATTAGATCAATTCACTGATAAGGGTGTGTGTGTGTGGGGGGGTGGCTGTTAAAGGATTCCTCTGACATTAAGTCTAGTTGTGTCCGACTCTAGGGGTGGTGCAAATCTCCATTTCTAAGCAGAAGAGCCAGTGTTGTCGTTAGATGCCTCCAAGGTCATGTGGCCAGTATGACTGCATGGAGCACCATTACCTTCCTGCAGAAGTGGTACCTATTGCTCTACTCACATTTGCATGTTTTCAAACTGCTAGGTTGGCAAAAGCTAGGGGCTAACAGCGGGAGCTCACCCTGCTCCCTGGATTTGAACCACCAACCTTTTGGTCATCAAGTTCAGCAGCTTAGCGGTTTAACTCGTTGCAACACCAAGGGGGACCTAGAGAGAGAGAGAGTTGTGTAGTGATCTGAGTGATGGACTATGACTCTGGATACCAGGGTTTGACTCACTGGTCAGAAATCAAGGGGCAGCTTTGGCCAAGTCCCACTTTCTAAATCTCAGGAAGACAAAAGCTCATCTGAACAAATCTGGCCAAGAAAACCCTGTGATAGGTTCACCTTAAGATAATCATGAATTGAAAACAACAAGTAACATATATTTCTGTCTTTTCTTCAGGTTAGAGAAGGTGTATAACCTGGCAAAAGAACACATGACGCCAAAGAAACAGGCTGCTCAAGCTGGTAAAGGAATCTCAATCTTCTCTTTAAGGCTTTATTGCAGTCTTGCATTACGTTTACATAGGTTTTTATTTCTATATTTTAGTGCAAAACTCTAGTTTACAGGGATCCCTTAAGCCACAGTTTCTCTGATCAAATAGCAGAGAAAACTGTGGTCTAAGAAAGGAGTAGTGTGATTTTATTTTAATTATTTTGGTGTAAGGAGCGACTTGAGAAACTGCAAGTCATTTCTGGTGTCAGAGAATTGCCTAGGGGATGGCCAGATGTTTTTTTTTGGGGGGGGGGGGGGGTGCAATAGAATCTGCAATAGAGATTGAGATTGAACTAACACTGTTTGTTGAACCAAAGTAGTTGTTGCATCTGAACTAGGAGGCATGTAAATCTTTTCCTGTTCAATTCTTATGTGCAGGAAGGAAACCAAAATTTGTCCCCCAACAGATTAGATTGTGAAAGGGTTCTTCACACACATTTGGTGATTTTTCATATTTCTAGGACTTGTGAACATTTCATGACAATGTTTTTGTGCAAAAAAATGCAAAGCACTATATTGTGTTCAATACTTTTTTGCACAAAATTGTTAATTTTTTAAAATTCCTAAATGTTGGCCAAAAAGGACTGGAAAAACTTGCAGCTTTTTTTCAACAAGATGTCTCAACACATTGGCACACCCTTCCTGGGAGGCGAGAGGAAAATTCATGAATATTTTTCATGAAGTGAACCAAGCTCGCTTAAAATAACAATCATATCAGCTCTTTAAACTGGTTTAGCCACCAGTCTTTTGCCCCAAAGACTCTTCTAGGGGAGGGAACAGGTGAGGTCTCCAAAGGCATTCTTCTTTCATCATGAAGCTTGGAGGAGAGATTTGAGAAGTGAATAAAACAAGAGTGAGCCTGAGACAGTTCAGTAAAGAACTCTCATAAGTGAACGTAGCAATTTCAAATTCAGCACTTGGCTTCTTTCCAGATTCTGGAAACGATAAGAGGAATTAACCCACAGAGAGCATGAATGTTCCTTGCTTCCCCCCTCCCCTTTGCCCTTCCTGCTTTTCTTCCCAACCAAAATCTGCTTGGAAGGATTACTAGCTGGGCAGTCTGAAAGGTGATTAGCAGTCTAAGTGGCAGCCCTGATTTAAAGGAGTCTGCGTTACACATATGTGCTGGGCGTTTATGCATCGAGAGCTTTGTTCTTCACCTCCTTTGGGATTGTGCCTTGACATTCTTCTGTGTTTGGAAGTCGTCAGGTAAAACCGACCTTGGTAGTTTCTTTTTCAAAGACTTTTGTTATAGACTTCAGAACTCTCTCCAAGGAAATTAGTTAACATACACAGTCACCACTTTTTTTTTGCAGGGATGGTTCCAGTTTTCTTAGTTCCATTACATTTTCTTTCTGAAGGGAGTAAGCAAATACTTTGTAGAATTCATACATTGCATACTGATGGCACTATGCAAATAAGTCATGATTAAGGTTGCTGTGAGTTTTCCGGGCTGTCTGGCCATGTTCCAGAAGCATTTTTTCCTGACGTTTCACCCACATCTATGGCAGGCATCCTCAGAGATTGTGAGGTCTGTTGGAAACTAGGCAACTGGGGTTTATATACCTGTGGTATATACCTGTGGTATAATGCCCAGGGTGGGAGAAAAAACTCTTGTCTGTTTGAGGCAAGTGTGAATTTTGCAATTGGCCACCTTGATTAGCATTGAATGGCCTTGCAGCTTCTAAGCCTGGCTGCTTCCTGCCTGAGGGAATCCTTTGTTGGGATGTGTTAGCTGGCCCTGATTGTTTCCTCTCAGGAATTCCCCAGGCTTTGAAGCTCCAGTGCCATTCAGTGCTAATCAATCTAACCAACTGCAACATTCACATTTGCTTCAAGCAGACAAGAGTTCTCTCTCCCACCCTGGACATTATTCCACTGATATACAAACCTCACTTACCTAGTTTCCAACATACATCACAACTTCTGAGGTTGCCTGCTATAGATGTGGGAGAAACGTCCGGGGAGAATACGTCTGGAACGTAGCGATACAGCCCAGAAAACTCACAACAACCCAGTGATTCCGGCCATGAAAGCCTTCGCCAACACAATGTTTAAGGTTGTCGTAATGGGGACACAATGGCAGGATGCTTGAAAAAAGCCACCCAAATTTTCTCTAAAATTGCCTTTTAATAGTAGATTAAAAATAACTAAATATGGTTACATCCTGCCCTCCTCTTAAAATCCCAGTCACCCTATTTTTTGGATGCAACTTGTTTTTGTTTTTTTTTAAAATATATAATGAAAGTCATTATGGATAACCAAAGTTACTTTTAATGCATGCATGCAAGTTCTGACAGAGAAAGAAGCTGGATGAGAATCTTGTGGCATAATGTAAAATAAACCACGAGTAGTTCACGTTTGATTAGTCCACACACTGCCTTGGCAGAGAAAGAAAATATGCCATGCAGGTGAACAGTAAAGAACAAGTAGTTTACTCTTCTTAATTCAGAACCACATATGTGCAATGTGATTAGTTGCATCAACTCACATAGTGTCCTTTTATGAAAGATTTAAAATAGTCTTTCTTTGTCCATGTGGATAACTGACTGTCTCTCTCTCTCTCTCCCTCCCTCCCTCTCTCCCTCCTCCCTCCCTCTCTCCCCCTCCCTCCCTCTCTCCCCTCTCTCTCTCCCCCCTCTCTCTGCTTGCTCCCTGGGCATTGCTCGGCCAATCTGCTTCATGCATCTTATCCTAGAGGTTTTTTTTGTAGAGGCCCTTAAGTACTAGGCACTGATTATGGAAAGTGATGCAAATTGTGGACCATCACAACATGCAAATGGTACCTCCCTTGCTCTTGGACTACTTTAAGTGAATAGACAGTCGCTTGCATTGCCCTTTTTTCTCACCCCACCCAAAATGTATGACATCCTGGAGTACTGGCTTTCTTGAGGAGCACACCATCCTATAAGTAAATAAATAGGTAAATAAATAAATTGGCATCTCTGGCTCCCTGGGCCAAGTTAGATTCAGGCAAAGTTTTCTTTGACAGCAAAAGTCGCCTTCTTTACACTTATAAATAGCCTCTCCCTGTGCTCAAAATGGCAGGAGGAGATTAAAATTGTGGCTGCATGGATACTGCCATATATTTCCCTCTTCTGGCCTCGCCATTTACATCTTGTCCCAGACTTCTCAGCCCCACGGCAGGCAAACCTTGAATGGGCCACTTGCTGCTTATGATGGGGATGAGATGGAGAAAGAGAAGAAGTCAAGTAAGGAAAAGACGGCTGCTCGTCCTGGGCCAGAGAATGAAGGAAATGGAAGCCCGTTTGTGCATAGAGTGCACTCTCCATTCCTTCCCCTTGTTTATATTATCTGAAGTGTCTCTCCATTGCATCAGGTGTCAACACGGGTGGCTTCCTTGGGGCTTATAGGAGTACAGAGCAGTTCCTTGAGATCTAGCTGTGTGTTCAGCTACCTTTGTGTGCATGTGTTTTGCTGACGGGATTCTTGCCAACCTTAAAGCAATTGGGAATTTTTAAAAATCATTCTTAAGTGTCTTTAAACTCCCATTAGAAAAAAGGATTGGAAGCCACCTTCCTCTTTTTAGCTGTCCTGGATTAGCTTTGGTATGGGCATTGATTCATGCTTTTTAGCTAGTTGTCTGTCCACGGCTACTAGTCATGCGGGCAATGTATAGCTTCCAGTTATCTGTTGCTGAAGAATATGAGAGGGCACTTTTGAATTCAGACCTTTTTTGTGTGTTTCCCAAACTGGATCTACACTACCATACAGTGCAGTTTGTGCCAGTCAGCTTTCGTACAATATTATTTCTAGCACTCACTTTTTGCTTGATATTCAAGCAGTGCGTCTTATAAGTCAGAGCATGGTCCAGAGTAACTCCCAGGCGTTTTGGGAGTGCTGCAATGCTCCAGTGGGATTCCTTCCCAGGCAATCCTCAGAGCTCAAGATGCTTGCCTGTTCTTAAGATGAAAATCACATGTCTGCGTTTTAGATGGATCAGCTGGTTTTCCCTGTAATAGGCAGTAAGAGCACCTAAAGCTTCTGAGAGCTTCTGTTCAACCATTTCAAAGCTCCCTGCTTGAGCGGTGATGGCACGATCGTCAGCATAGATGAAACTCTTCCAGGCAGTTAATCTGTATTCTAAAACTGTATTATATGACAGTGTAGCTCCAGACCCAGAAGCTTCAGGATAGCTGCTATGACCAAACCACCATTATGAGTGATGGTACACTTGAGTAAACGAAATTAATTCAGCTTAACATCTCAGGTTCTTTGCCCAAATTCATCCATACCTGTTCTTCTTTTATGTGTAGCTGCTCCGTTGCTAGTTTCCGGAGAACAGAGGGTCAACCTGGCCATCGCAAAAGTCAAGCAGAGCTATGGGCAACTGGAGCAAGACTGTCAGAAGCGGAAGGCCGAGAGTCAACCCTTCTGCCCGATGGACGTTCTTGGGGTCCGCATAAAGGAGGAGCCCCTGAGCGACGAGGAGCCAATGGACACATCGGCCTGCGATGGCCTGAATAACGGACTGGCCAATGGTATCCATTTGGAAGAGAACTCAGTGGACTCACTAAACGGCCACTTGCCAGTCCAAGAGAGGGTCACTCAAGAACTGAGAGCCTTTTTGGTGGCAACGTTTAGGAGACAGTATGTCCTAACGCTGAACGAGCTGAAGCGCTTGTTTAATCTCCACGTGGCTAGCCTTCCTCCTGGGAACCTCTTGTTTAGCGGCATTTCAGACAAAACGCTACAGGACATGGTGTTGGACCTAGGCTGCAAGCAAATCATGGTGCCTGTAAGTGCTCCTCTTATTTTCATCTTATTTTGCTACTATGTGTTGCAATAGCAAATGAAGACTGGCATGCTGTTAGTGGCATATGCCAGTTTCCCTTGTGCCTGTCCCCTTCTGGGCAGTGTGGATTTGAGGTTCTCTCCCTCCATCAGACAGACTCCTGTGCCCCCTAAACACACATTTATGTGCCTCATGGAGAATGCACTGGATTGGAGAAGGGCCCAGCTATATCACCATTACCAGGCACAACATGATGCCAGCAGCTATACAGAACAACAGTTGTAATGTGTATTTGTGGGCCTAGTATTTCAGACTGCCTGTTGGCTTCGCTGCTCTGAGGTCATAGAGGTGCCGGGTAGCTTCATACCCAGAAAAGTTCTAATGAGATCCAAGGCTTGGAATTCTAAAGGCAGGTAGTCCCCTCAGCTTCTTAAATTGTTGGTCCCGATCCCAAATGGGGGCCTTTTAGCTGAATTCTGGGGTCCTGATTTTTTTCTAATCGCCACCTAGTAGCTGTTGACATTTACACAACTGTTGAGTCATGTTTACAGTGGGCTGTGCAGAAGATGCTTCAACTATACTTCATACAAACGAAAATGAGCCTGTTTAGCAAGACTTGCAAATGCAGGCTTGTTATCATATGTTTTGGTATTATATGTATTTTATATATCTATATACCTGAAGTCATGTGCAAATTTCTCGGACCAAAAAGGCTCCTAAGTGGAAAGGTTTTTAAAGCCCTGGCCTAGGGGATGTATTAGCTGTATTCCTTGAGTTTTGAATCCCACTGTGGACATTGATACTCTGATTCTACGGTAGTTCACATGGCTTTGCCTGCAGCACATGTGCAAAATGCAAGGACCTTGGGCCAAATCCGAGCCTCCATGTCATTTTATGTGGTCATAGTTGTTGTTCAATGATATCTGAGGACCCAAACTGGGTAAAAAGTAAAGAGCAGCAATCACTACGTGAATTATATATACAGTAGAGTCTTGCTTATCCGACCTTAGCTTATACAACATTCTATCTTATCCGAGGTTCTTATTCAATGGCTCCCTTTTCCTCCAGCATTTCCCTTTCAATTAAAGGAGTGCTCCCAACTCTATCTCTCTCCATTCCCAATAAGTGAAAAAGGCAAGACGAGGAGGGAGGAAGAAAGGGAAAAGAGGCAGGACTGGAAATGGAAGCGTCCTCCCTCCTTCCCTCTGTGATTTCCACACTCCTCTTCTGCATCCAGGCACTTCCTGCTGGGTGACTCTGGCCCCAAGGCATTGCCGTGCCTTAATCCTTTGAGTCTGTGTTTTTAGTATTCTAGGTGTCTAGTGCTGTGTTGGACAGGTAACAGTAGGAGACTCCGTATTATCCGACATTTTCATTTATCCGACGTTCTGCTAGCCCATTTATGTCAGATAAGCGAGACTCCACTGAATGAGGGGGAGGGAATCCAAAAAGCAAATTTTGATTTTGCTATTTTGTACAAAGGGCACCAACTTCCTGTACCTGGGATAGTTATCTGTCGGGAGTCCTGAGCATACTAAGGCTTTACTGTATTTTATGGATTAATCTTAATAAAAGCAGTTTTCTTGAGTTGAACGAATATTGTCTTGCCATAAAGAAAGGTGACTTTGCTGACAGTTTGAAAATTACTCGTCTAGCCAGACATGAATAAGCAGAGCATGACTTAGAAGCAGCATTGTGTCAGAAAGAAATGAGTGTTTCAACAGCCTTGATGGGTTTGCCTCTACTCTCAGGTGTATTTTAAGCTGGGAAGATTTTTATATTGTTCCCCATAAATCCCCATAAATTATTGCCTTTGGTACTAAATGCAGAGTTCAAAGAGTTCCTTTGCAGACTACATCTTCCAAAAATTTGCCATGCTGACAGGAGAATTCTGGAGGTTACAATCCAGATTTATTTATTATTTATTTATCGTATCAGGAGCCAACCAAGGGTACAGTTGTAATGCATTAAAATGAAACCCCCACAAAGTTTGAAAACTTGCCATTATATTAAATGTCCTTTGACCAGAAGCTGATCACTTAAGAGTGCCTCTGGTGTTGCTATAAGGAGGTCCTCCATTGTGCACGTGGCAGGGCTCAGACTGCATTGTAATAGGTGGTCTGTGGTTTGCTCTTCTCCAGACTCGCATGTCGTGGACTCCACTTTGTGGCACCATTTCTTTGGGTTGGCTCTGCATCTCGTGGTGCCAGAGCGCAGTCTGTTCAGCACCTTCCAAGTCGCCCAGTCTTCTGTGTGCCCAGGAGGTATCAGTCATGGATTGAGGTTCTGGGTTTTTGCCTGCCACTTCTGGACTCTCGCTTGCTGAGGTGTTCCTGTGAGTGTCTCTGTATATCTTAGAAAACTATTTCTTGAATCCAGATAAATAGCTTTCTTCATCTCTCTCTCCGGACCTGAAATGAAAATATGCACACCAGCAAAAATCCTGGGTGAGGCAGATTTTCTGTCTCTCCTGTTTTTCTGCTTGAAAGTGAAAAGACAGGTTTTAAACAGAGCTTCCGTTTACATATCTTAAGGCAGAGCTTTTGAGAAGCTGAACCATTGCTTTCGGATCTTTCCCATGGTTCAAAAAATAGACCATGGCAAGCAGAAAGCCCTTCTCTATTTTAAACTATAATAAAAGACCATCGCCTATCCTCCTTAGAATCAGCCATGCTGTGCTAAAGCAGTATTTCTTTTTCTTTTTTTATTTTTTTTATTTTTTAAGAATTTTATTATTTAAAATAGACAGTGACATTGGATTCCATACAATGTTATCCAGCTCTTCATGTAAGTGGACAGGGAGGTAGGGATTGGGGCCATCTAGGGTATTTCTTTGCACATTCCTTTGTTTCTCTTCTTGTCTGACAAGATAGTGAGCCATCTAGAGAAGGTTTTGTTATGTTTTCTTGTAGAATAGGTAATAAACTTTAATCGCTGTGAGTAGGGACTTCCATTCAGACATCACAGTGAGCCAGTGTTGATATTTTGGGGGCATAATTTGCTGTGATGCCCATGAAAAATCACAGTGCATAATCGGTCTGTAAACCAGAACTAGAATATATATAGAGAGATGGAGAGGGAGAGAGAGAAATAGGTTTTTTAAAATCACTGTTGTGGCTTACTGTAAAGATTTCGACTGAATGTCTGTGTTTACAAGATGGAGCTTCTCTTCCACAGACACTGACGCCACAGAAAAGGGAATATTGAGATGATGGAATATGAAAACAGACAAGGCAGTCTGAACTGGTGTCTGTCTGCCGACTGCTCAAGCATAACGGAAAAATATGGTTTCTGCTATTCGTATATTAATTTTGACTTTATTTTATACCCCAGATATGTGGACAAGCTAGGGTTCATTACATTTCCTCCCATCAAAATGCCTGGATGCTGTCCCAAGCGAACTCTTAAGGGCAAAGCAATAGCCAAACCATGGCTTGTTAACTAGTATGTGTCACCCAACTATAGTTTGCCTAAACTAGTGTTTACAAAGTCTTCATTGAAGGCAAAATTCTGTAATTTTATGGCTTGGTTGGCTGCTTAATAAACTAATTACCTGATGCCTGTAGTTTGGACATTGTAATGGTCCAGAATTGTATATGAACCACCTTGATAGCCTAGTTTAGACACAATAGAAAAGTTCTGTTTGGTGCCTTTGAGCAGAAGGGAAGCTTTAGATTTTTAAGGAAATAGCTCTTCCCTGTCACATTTAAGCGTGTAGAATTTTTCTTTCTTTCTTTACTTCTCTTGCTTTCCCTCATATACCTTCTTATCTCTTCTTTCTTTTCATCTATGTTTATTGAAAATAAGCTGAAATCCAATTATGCCACCTTATTCTTACCAATCATAAAAGATGAAGGAAAAGGTTTTCGCTGGGATTGTCCATAGACACCTCCAAGGTCATGTAGCTGGCATGACTGCATGGACCGCCGTTACCTTCTTGCCAGAGCGGTACCTGTTGATCTATTCACATTTGCATGTTTTAGAACTGCTAGATTGGCAGAAGCTGGGGCTAACAGCCGGAGCTCACTCCGCTCCCTAGATTCAAACCGCCAACCTTTTGGTCAGCAAGTTCAGCAGCTCAGTGGTTTAACTCCCTGTGCCACTGGGTTTTAATTTTTTGTTTTTAATTAGTAGGGAAGGTTTCCAGTTTTTGATTTCTCCTGGTTCATAAATGAGAATGACAGCGGAAACAAGATTATCAGGCCAACAAATTGGGACGCTGAAGCTGTGATTCAGTTCAATGCCTGTTTTTTCCCCAGCGCACCTGTTTGGTATAATGTCTGAACTGAAATAGAAAGGACATGTCATGAGCTTGTTCTGTGTCTAAAATCTGATTGTCCACATGGGACATGTAAACAGAGTAAAATTTTCTTGGATCTGAACGGGTCATGGTTAATGTGGATTCTGTTGTTGTTGTGATCATATTGTTTGGTGTGTTGTTGAAGGGTAGCTGTGAGTTTTCCGGGCTGTCTGGCCATGTTCCAGAAGCATTCTGTCCTGACATTTCACCCACATCTCTGGCAGGCATCCTCAGAGGTTGTGAGGTCTGTCGGAAACTAGGCAAGTGAGGTTTATACAGTATATATATGGAATAATGTCCAGGATGGGAGAAAAAAATCTTGCCTGCTTGAGGCAAGTGTGAATGTTGCAATTGGCCACCTTGATTAGCATTGAATGGCCTTGCAGCTTCAAAGCCTGGCTGAATGCTGCCTGGATCCCCCCAGGAAGGTAGGCTAACACCTCCTAACAAAGGACCCCCGGGATCCTTTGTGTTCTATCACAGTATTGTTTTTCTCTGCCTTTGGTTGACGCTGGGAATCTAAAACCTTATGCTCTCCCTTCTGCATGCAATGGACCAATGCAAAATCTTAATTGAATTAGCCTTTTTCCTGTTCTTTTTTTTAATGCCCTAAAGCCAATAATCCTAACTGGCACAACCTGTTCTTAGTTTCCTCCCCAGACGGCTGCATTACCGGATGAACAAAAGGTCTTTGCACTATGGGAAGTCGGTGACATGTTTGACCAGGTAAGCTCTGGCGGACTCCGTGCATTGGAATGACCCCTCCAGCAAAGGACAAAAACCTAGCTACGTATTTATTGAATTTAGATTCCACCTTTCTCCCCAAATGGGATTCAGGGTGGCATTTTGTGCATTGTCAGAGTCAAGGGGCTTCAGCTCATTAGAAAGCCTGAGCTGAACCCATGTGCTGGCAGGACCACTGACCGAAAGGTCGGTGGTTCGAATCCAGGAAGTGGGGCGAGCTCCTATCTGTCAGCTTTGGCTTCTCATGCGGGGAATGAGAGAAGCTTTTTGATATAAGAGTGGAATGTGCCTGTCCATTTCTAGATTTATCTACAATTTCATCAAGATTATTAAGACCAGATATCAAAAGAGTGCTTACCTTTGCATATGTATTTTTATTTTATGCTACGTAGCTTAGGTACCTGGTGATGCTTGGGTTAGGGATTTTGTCATTTGAAACACTATGTATTTGAAGAAGTCACTGTTTTTGAGTTTTATGAATGACTCCATTAAGACAATGTATAAGGATGTGGGTGGTCTCTAACTCACATCATGCCAGGCTAATCCCCCCGAAACCCTTCCAGTACTTAAAGTTGGTCATGTTGGGTATGTGTGCCATGTTTGGTCAAGGTCCATTGTTGGTGGGAGTCTTGGGTCTCTCTGGATTTGGGGTGAACAAAATCTGGCATTGAGCCCCCCCCCAAAAAAAAAACCAAAACCCTGCCAGTATTTTCTGTTGTTCATGTTGGGACTGTGTTCCACGTTTGCTTCAGATCCATCATCAGTGGGAATAACACTGCTCTTTAGAAGTGGTTGCCGTCTTAGAGATTGTCCACAAACATAGATATATACACATATACCCACCCAGAAACATACAAACATATTTTAATTTGTATTAGGAAGGTAGGTAGGTCGGTCGATCGATCGATCGATAGAGGCAGTCCCCAAGTTACAAACAAGATAGGTTCTGTAGGTTTGTTCTTTGTATGTAAGTTGGAACAGGTACATTTTTAAGAGTAACTCAGCCCAAAATGTATATCTCTTAGCTTCACTGTGAGAATTGGATTTTGGGAAATGTGGCTTTTTGTGGGAACAAAGATTGGTGAGAAAGCTTCATTGGAGACTCTTGTTCCTCATGATAATAAATCTTCCAGGAGTGAATTTCCCTTCCAAGGGGTAGATTCCTCTCACCTCCTGTTTATTTATTTATTTCACATATTTGCATCCTGTCCTTTTCACCCTCGAGGAGGGACTCAGAATGGTTTAAAAGAGTTAACAATTTGATTCCATCCAACAGATTCATAAATAACAATTGTAATTAAAACATTAAAACATTAAAATATTCATTTAAAATCATGCAAATTGTCTCACCCCTGTTCTTAACAGCAAGTCGCTTGTAAGTCGGATGTTTGTAACTTGGGAACTGCTTATAATGCATATAAATTTTGTTTTATATTGCTTTAATGGCTTTCTATTACATTGATTTCATATTTTATTTATTATTTATATGCCACCTTCCTCACACCATGGAAATCCACAGTTGCAGCACAACTGAATACCATGTGGAAGTTCTCGTTTTATCTAAACATGACAACCAATTTTTATTAATCCAAGTTTGGAGTGTCTTGGGATCTTGGTAATCATACATTCCAAGTCCAGATGAACCAGACACTGTAGCTGATCTGAGATGGTTTTAAACAATTGTTTTTAAAGTGGAGATAATTGATTTTAGTATTTTTGTATATTTATAGTTTATTTTGTAGCCCCCGGTGGTGCAGTGGGTTAAACCGCTGAGCTGCTAAACTTGCTAACCGAAAGGTCACAGGTTTGAATCTGGGGAGTGGGGTGAGCTCCCGCTGTCAGTCAAAGCTTCTGCCAACCTAGCAGTTCGAAAACATGCATATTTGAGTAGATCAATAGTTACCGCTCCGGCGGGAAGGTAACAGTGCTCCATACAGTCATGCTGGCCACATGACCTTGGAGGTGTCCACGGACAACGCTGGCTCTTCAGCTTAGACATGGAGATGAGCACCACACCCCAGAGTCGGACTCGACTGGACTTAATGTCAGGGGAAAACCTTTACCTATAGTTTATTTTATGTTTCGGCATTGAACTTTTACCATATATATGTTGTGCTCTGCCCTGACTCTCCTTCAGGATGAGAAGGGCAGAATATTCATGTTTTAAATAAATAATAAATAAATATAGTTCATTAGTGGCGTCTTAGTTTAATCCCAGACCTGCATGCTTGAGCCTAATACTGATTTTCTCGTTTACCTCTGACTGTCAATCAATCAATCAATCAATCAATTGCCTTTATTTCAGTTAACAAACCTTAGGCAAATACAGAAAAATATAATACAGATAAAAGTCACATATAAAACACAATACAGTCCATTTTTAAACCTATTAACTTGAAGTTTCTTCTTTTCTCATCCTTTCTTGGTCTCAAAGCACAGGCAAATTTTGCTTGATATTTTTTCCAAAAACTACAGAGTGCGTAGAAATGTCATCCAGAATCGGCTTGCCCAGGAATATGGAGACACCATTGATAAACAGGAAGTGGATAAAGTCTTGAAGGTAACAATCGACAAGCTTGTGGATGAAACCCGAAATGGCCACTGCCTCCTGAAGCAGAGCTTGTTTAATTTAACTAGTTTTCTTGTAGAATTGCTTATAGGATTTAAAAAATCAGGTTCTTTTTAACCTATATTACTAGCATATATACCTGGTGTTGCCCAGGTATGCCTTTTCCTTGTGGCACTTTCTTTCCTCCTTCCCTCCCTTTCTCTCACACATCTTTTCCTTCTGTCTTTTCTTTCTTCACCTTTTTTCCTTGCTTTCCCTCATATACCTTCCCTTTCTTTCTTTCTTTCTTTCTTTCTTTCTTTGTCTGTCTGCCTGTCCTTTCTTTCTTTCTTTCTTTCTTTCTTTCTTTCCTTTCTGTTTCTTTTCTTCCCGCCTTCCCTCCCCTCATAGAGTTTTCCCTTTCTCTTTCTTTCTTTCCTTCCCTCCTTTTTCTTTCTCCTTCTTCCTCCCTTCCCCTTCTTTTTTTTCTAACTTTCCTTATAGCCTCCCTTTCCCCTCATACACATGTCACCTAGCAGCAGCCAATCCACTTTGCTCCCATTCTTTCCCAGTCATGTGACAGAGGGCCACTTCACCTAGCAACAGCCAATCCATTCCTTGGTGCTGTTCACTGACTGTAATATATATAGAGGGGGGGACCCCTCGGTGGCGCAGTGGGTTAAACCGCTGAGCTGCTAAACTTGTTGACTGAAAGGTCACAGGTTCAAATCCAGGGAACAGCATGAGCTTTTGCTGTCAGCCCCAGTTTCTGCCAACCTTGCAGTTCGAAAACAAGTAAATGTGAGTAGATCAATAGGTACCACTCCGGTGAGAAAACGCCGGCTCTTCGGTGATGAGCACCAGCCCCCAGAGTCGGAGACAACTGGACTTAATGTCAGGGGAAAACCTTTATCTTCACACACACACACACACACCCCATTCCTTTTCTTTTCCTCAACTGTATGTTCTGAAATAGCGTTGTTGTTTTTAAGTTCAAAATGTTCAGTCATTTTAAGTTAGGTAGTGAAGCGTATATGGGCCAGGTTTGGTCCAAATCTATCCAGCTGTGATACAAACCAACCAACATACATACATTGACTTACACATATATGTATAGATAAGAGTTGCAACTCTTAACATGTGACCCTGCTTTCTGTTTGTAACATGGATTAGATAGAAGAAAGGCAAATAAAGTATCCTACAGGGAAGAGTAGGAGATACAACATAACGTAGCTGGAAATTGCTTTATATCAGTGGTTCCTAACCTGTGATGTATGGACCACCAGTGGTCCGCAAGTACTAAAATATGGTCCGTGGCCTCACTATAACTACACCATTGCAACGAGAGCGACTGGTCTCGTGAAGCTCTCTCATAGTGTAAGGCTTATTAAGTATGGTTTTTTTGTGGGCAAGGAGATGGCGGAAGCTAGAGCTGATGTGGTCTATCCAATGCAGTTTTCTGAATCGGCACCCCAAATAACCAAACCAAATCTAAAATTGACCAAAAAATGATTCATAACCCTTTTGGTACTAATGTTGGAGAGTGGTTCCTGGTCAAGTGGTCCCTGGTCAAAAAAAGTTTGGGATACACTGCTTTATATAGAGTCTGTTCATGGCTCTGCATTGCACTCTCTGTCTCTCAGGCGTCATTCCCATCCTCTCCTTAAACATCTCTGGGATTGAACCTATCATTGACTGCATGCAAAGTGTGCATTGGCTGTCCAAGCATTCATCCCTGAAACATGAAACAAACCACTGCTCTGTATGCAAGACATGGTCATCACTGCTGACATGATTACGTACATTCAGTTATAAATTAGGTGCTATTGGCTGTAGTGCACTCAGTCTGATTATTAGAGTTATTCTCAAAGGGCTGCTGCCCATCTCCTTAGTTGCGGTCGTGCTTCTACCTGCTGCATCAATATTTTGAACCTTTTAATTAGAATCACCTTTCAAAAGCGTTCATTTATCCGTCGACAGCAGCAGCAGCCCTGAGGCCAGCTGGCACTCCTTCTCTGAAATCCCTAGGAGACATTTGAAGGTCATTTTTCCTTAGGCTGATCCTCCTTCCTCTGTATGTAAAAGATATCCTTTTATAAAGAAACAAATAACCGTGGAATGAACAGAAGAAGCGATATTGAAGACCAGATGCCTGGCATCAGCATCCATTCATTTGTTACCTCCTTATGGCTCCAAGGCAGGTTCAACACAGTCAAAACACATATGTACAATAAATTACATATATTTAAACATAGTCTTCAGAGTATATGTGCACACCCTTTGTCTTGCAAAAACATTAACATGACTACAGTTACCTGGTTAATGGCTCCAATTAGCCGATCCTTTTTTTTTTTGCTTATAATCACACTGCAAACCAGTCTAAATATTGTGTTTGGGGTATTGCTCAAGGAGACGGTGCCGAATGATTCCTATTGGAAACGTTACCAAGGCATCATAAGTTCTCAGAAGACTGCTATAATTGCCCAGATAGTATCAGCAGTCGCCTGCAAGCCCCAACGAGTTCCTTTTATCTCTCATCATGTTACCTCTGTGGTTCTTGCTTTCTAAACAATAAGCAAGGTACATGGTATCCTGCAGTTTATATAGATGTATACATAAGGCATATTAAACTGCCAGGTATGGACAAACCCAGGCCTGGGGGGCAGGCCTTGGGCTCTTTTCTCAGGCCCTCATCTCTTTCACCATCCTATCCTTCTTCTCTCTTTCCTTCCTTCCTCCTTCTCTCCCTCCTTTCCTTATCTCCCTCTTCCTTCCTCCTTCTCTTCCACTCTTTCGTCCTTCTTTCCCTCTTTCCTCCTTCCCTCTCCTGTTTTCCTCCCTTCCCTTTTGTCTTTTCTCCCTCACTCCCTTTTTCCTTCCTCCCTAAGTTCCTCCCTTCTCTTTCCTTCCTCATTCCCTCCCTTCCTTACCTCCTTCTTCCTCCCTTCCTCTTTCCTTCCCTCTTTCCTCACTCCTTCCCTCTTTCTCCTTATTTAGTTCCTTCCCTTTTGTCTTTCCTCCCTCCCTCCTCCCTCCCTCCATTCCTTTCCACCTTTCCCTTTTGTCTTTTCTCACTCCCTCTTTTTCCTTGCTCCCTAAGTTCCTCCCTTCTCTTTCCTTCCTCATTCCCTCCCTCCCTTCCCTCCTTCTTCCTCCCTTTTTCCTTCCCTCTTTCCTCACTCCTTCCCTCTCTTTCTCCTTATTTACTTCCTTCCCTTTTGTCTTTCCTTCCTCCCTCCTCCCTCCCTCCATTCCTTTCCACCTTTCCCTTTTGTCTTTTCTCCCTCACTCCCTCTTTTTCCTTCCTCCCTAAGTTCCTCCCTTCTCTCTTTCCTTCCTCATTCCCTCCCTTCCTTCCCTCCTTCCTCCCTTCCTTTTTCCTTCCCTCTTTCCTCACTCCTTCCCTCTCTTTCTCCTTATTTACTTCCTTCCCTTTTGTCTTTCCTTCCTCCCTCCTCCCTCCCTCCATTCCTTTCTTCCTCCCCTCCCTCCCTTCTCTCTCTCCTCCCTATGAACCACCACGAAGATCAATATCCTCCGGGGAGGCCCTGCTCTCTGCCCCGCCATTGTGCAATTGGTGGGGATGAGAGAGAGAGCCTTCTCGGTGATTGCCCCTCGGCCATGGAACTCCCTTCCTGGCGAGATCAGATCAGCCCCCTCCCTCCTGACCTTCAGTAGGATGGTAAAAACGTGGCTGTGGGACTAAGCTTTCGGGTGAGACGGTTTTAAACAGTGTATTTTAATATTGCGACAAATGTTTTTAATGTTTATGTATGCACATAAGGAATTCTTGTCCCAGCATTGAATGTTTGCTGTATATATGTTGTGCTCTGCCCTGAGTCCCCTTTGGGATGAGAAAGGCGAAATATAAATGTTTTAAATAAATAAAAAGGGGTCTCGTGCATCATCGGGTTCTAATTAGGTCCGGTGAATGAAAATACATCCTGCATATCAGATATTTACATTATGATTCATAACAGTAGCAAAATTACTGTTATGAAGTAGCAACGAAAAGGATTTTATGGTTGGGGGTCACCACAACATGGGAAACTGTATTAAGGTGTTGCGGCATTAGAAAGCTTGAGAACCACTGCTCTAGAGGTATGTCATTAGGACTAGAATTATTTTTATACTGTGAGTTTATAAGAATGCTTCTAACCAGCTTTGCCTTTCTTCCAGGACTGCTGTGTCAGCCAGGGAGGCATGTGGTACCTTAAAGGGACAGTGCAACAGCCAGCATCTTGACAAAGGGGACTGTGCTTGTCGTCGCATCAAGTTAATTCCCAAGACTAGAGAGAGACAAGAGTGAAGCAGGCAAGAACGCCACCTCGAGGCCCTGCTTCCCCTTTTTATGGGGCAGAACTGGTTTCGCGATGGACCCAGTGGTATCTGCGTGGCATCCGAAATGCCAGCCTTGAATGTGAAGAAGGAACTGTGGACCTCCGTGGCCTGTTAGAAATGTTTGGGACTCCTAATATATTTTGCTTCTCCTTCTGATAATAAGAGCAATGACAGAAACTTATACTGACCCACATGTTAAAAGGAGATCATGACCTAACATTTTATTTTGTAACTAATGCCAATAAATTGCAAGTTTACACTTCAATATCCAGATTTTGTGGGATGTGGGGAAATATTCTACCTTTGCTCCTCCTTGCCATTTTAGAGGACTGGGAATACATTTTACTTAGGGAGAAGGGCATTATTATTTTTTCTATAATTTCAGTTTTTAATATGAAAATTAATCAGATGCAGAGACATCAATACACCTGAAGGGTTTTTGGGTTTTCTGGGGAGGTTTTTTTGCCTAATCAAATTCACGTCAACAGATGTATTCTTTCCCATCTGGGATTATGTGCAACTTGCTATCACACTTGATAAATGCTAATGCTATCGAAGTAACCAGCCCTGAAACTGGAATGAAATGTGTGTAGATAATTCATTATAAGCAGAAATCCCTGAAGTTGAGAAACAACCACATGCAGAAGTACTTTGCCCATAAAAGGGGTATTGGAGACCGGCCTGTAATTACTCAATACTAGTTTGGGTACCCTGCATAACCCCAAAAAAACCCCATCAGTACTTAAAGTTATGTTGGGCAAGTTTGCTCTAGATGCATTATTGGTGGATTTCAGAGTGCTCTCTGGCTGTAGGGTAAACTACAACTCCCACTATGGCTAGTCAGTCCCCTCAAGCCCCTCCAGTAGGTTGAGTTAGTCATGGAGGTTCTGTGAGCCAAGTTTGGTCCAGGTCCATCATTGGTGGAGGCCGCTGTTTTGTGTGGTTGCAGAATTACAACTCCTAAAAAGGAAGGTCAGCCCCCCCAAGTAATCAAATTTCAGCATATCGGGTATGTGTGCCTATTTTGGTCCAGATCCATCGATGTTTGGGTTCACAATGCTCTCTGAATGTGGGTGAACTACAACTCCTATAAATCTCTCCAAAGACCTCCAGTATGTTTTGTTGCTCATGGGGGTTCTGTGTGCCAAGTTAGTTCCAGGTCGATCATTGGTAGATTTCAGGGTTCTGTTAGATTGCAGGTGAACTATACACCCCAGTACCTACAATCCTATAAATCATGGTGAATTTTCCCCAGACCTCGAATATATCCAGTTGCTGGTCAATTCCTCTGTGTGCTGTGTGCCATAGAAGACTAGGAAAGGGTTAAGGGAGAGGCAGTGGGCGTGGTCATGCTAATTCCACACTACTGGGATGTCCATGGTGGAGGAAACACATAAAATCTAGGATGGAATTGTCCCCGTATGAAAGCCTTCACTTGGGTGGTGGGTAGTATGGTGTTGAACATTGGCAGGGCTCTTGGACATGTTTACAGTGCTCACTATAACCTGCAATGTCATTGAAGGGAGGGCCATTGGTATCTCCTGCATAGTGGGAGCTACAGCTGTTTGTGGGGGTGGGAGCCGGTCTCTAAGTTGGTACCCCAGCCACACACACACACACATATTTCCACTTTTATTATGTGTATAGCTAGATTGTGAGATCCAGGACATTTTTGTTGCAGAAAAGGCCATACAACCATGTCATTCAGGCATATTGGGACCCTGCCTTGTTGTAAAATGGCTTTCCTCTTGTCTTTCAAAGAATATCTCCCCTCCCTTTGCTGCCATATTTCTACTGCGTTTTGACTATGCAAACAGTGTTTCGACTGCAGTTAAATCCTCGCCTAATCTCTTTGCAACTTGTTAGAATTCTTACATTGTATAGGTTTAGCACTTATGTGGGTGCAAAGAACAGCTGTGTTATGAAGGAGGCTGTATCCTGTTACGTGCTACCTCTGCTCAGAAGATCAGTTTACAGCAGGCCTGGGCAAACTTGGGTCCATCCACCAGGTGATTTGGACTTCAATTCCTAACAGCCTCAGGCCCCTTCCTTTTCCTCCTCAGCCGCTTAAGCTGCTAGGAATTGTGGGAGTTGAAGTCCAAAACACATGGAGGGCCCAAGTTTGCCCATACCTGATTTAAGGAACCCCTCTCACTCACCCAAAGAAGGTCCACTGCACCAGCAGTTTGACCTGATAAGGTGACTTTCTACTGAGAATATAAGTGGCGTCTGCTCTAGCATAATATTCCATCATTTGTTTCCTCCTGTCATCATTTCCACCCTTGCTATAAAAATCTGTTTTTAAAATGAATCATAGTACAAAATAAGCAGTACAGTCACAGCCTAAATCTTTACAAGGAGGGAATAGTTGGTGATTAACTTTTATAAGGAACAGCTGTCAGAAATACTAAAAATTAGCTAGGTATTTTTAATTACAATGTGAGTCAAGCATTGAAAGCACTGAAAGGGTTAGTTGGCTTCAGTCTGAGGAGGCTTCAGTGTCAGAGAGGCCTCGGTGACCAAAAGGCCTCAGTCTGAGAAAGGCTCCAGTGTTAGAGGCGCCTCGGTGAGCAAAAGGCCTCAATATGAGGGAGGCCTCAATGTGAGGTAAACCTTTGTCTTTTGTCATGTGAGTTAAGACTAAAAGCTAAATACAAGAAAAACGCTCATCCGTCAGCTCAGGTGTGGTTTCCATCTTTGGGTCATCAGACACAACTTGAAGGTCCACAGCAACAACAATAGGCTCCTTTGTACTCGCAAACACTAGCAGCACAAAATTGGTTGCTGAAGGGATTTATTTGCTTCTTACAAAATATTTGCAATAGCTTAACAACACTTTAAATAACGTTAAATAAGCAGTTTGGGATGATTCTCCCATCTACAGAACAGAACAAACAATCCCCACTTTACACTGAACATAAGGCAGAGAAGTTTGCAGATAGCAGCAATTGAATTAAAGCTGCGGATACCATTAAATTTTATTTTATTGGGGGAGCTCAAGTCTCATTGTTTTCCTAACTAGTAAATTAACAATCATGCATCGCTAGGCAGAGCCTCTTTTGACTTCTGAATAGCAAATCACCCTTTGAAATGCTGGATAACTGGTTTTCACCTAATTTGTTTAGCTCCATTATGAGCCCGACATCTGTATTGGAGACTTCTCAGAACTGCTCACTAAAGCTACTGAAGATCTAGTAATTTCATCAATGAGGTTCTCAAATGACACCCCCAAGTTCTGCAGCCAAGACATAGTATATATTAAAACCTATCTGTTCCCTTTTTTTACAGCTTCTCAAGACTTTATTTGAAACATTGCCCGCCTTCAATTAAATGCAATTGTTTTGAACAATTAAAAAAGTACCCAAGGTAGTTTCAATCAAGTGTCCCATTAGCAGCAAAACTACAACTCTGTGCAGGGTCCACCATTTTTGGCTTTAAGTCGGGTGGGCTATCTCTGGCCCTGAGTGCTTCTGGATTCCAAGTCCCATTACGTTGGTCATGGATGATGGAAGCTATGGCCCCAACATCTACAGGGCCATATCTTGTCCCACTCCTGCTTTCAGTCAAAGCGCTCATATCCACCCCTCCAATACCTACACCAGAAATCATTTACATACAGAACAGTTACACCTTGTAGGCGCTTACACACACAACCTTTGCTACAACAGGGGCAATTCAAGTGCACAGGAGGGATATACTTACTGGTGTAAGCTACACCTGACTAAGGCTACAATAGGGTTTTCTCAGGTTGTGTTCACACATCATTACTTAGGAAACAATACTGATATGGGCTATGGGTTTGAAAGATGATTCTCATATACTTAGTTGTTAGTTTGTGGTGAAACTGGAGAGTATATATAATAGTATTTGCCTTTTTTACTTTAATACATTTAACAACCAGTGGATTTTATATACCACTATCAGATTTTCAGTTCCAATCTTACTCAGATTGAGGGAGTCAAATCCTTTAAGTGACATAAGATTTTGGAGGGCCTTTCACTGGGACTTAACTTCACATTATTGATACACCTGGAAACAGGAAGCGCTGTTGTTGCTCTCAGTGAAATTAAAAGAGCTTCCAAAATCCCAATGAGGCCTAGAGACAATTTGCTTGCCTTCTAAAGTAATTCTGAATTTATAATACTAGGAAATGTTCAATCGAGATATAAGTAAAAGATAAACATTGATCAACGGGCCGTTCCTTACTCTTAATTCCTTATGAATATTTTTTCCTCTTAAGAGAGAAAGGATTGGATTTTTAGAAGACACGACGTCAGTCTGTTTAGAGAAATCAAACAATGGATCTGTCCAGAATTGTTTATACTCTTCTAAAATTGTATATCGCATAATATTCAGTGCCAACATTATATCTGAGATTAAAAAATAAAGTAGTGTTACTGTTGGAAATAACTTAGTTCAAATTATACTTAGTATCTGAATTGCCACTAAACAAGAGTGTCTATTTTTCAACACGTGACCACAGACTATCTAAACCAGGATTTCAAGAGTGACAGCTCTATACGTTCCAAACTATTGGTTGGCTCTCATATCACTTGTGTACTGACCATAGCAGTAATTTGAAACAACTCACCACGTTTTCTAAGGAATCAGTGCCAGTAACTGACCCTGAGCAATTTTGATTTCAATATAGTGGAATCAAGTGTTCCAATGGACACAACTATCCCAGTGGACTCAAGCCATTCTAACAACAACAACAAAAATCTTACATACACCCTGGAAAATACATACATGCAACCTTGTGTTTCATATGAAACATTAAAGGACAATTTTCAGGAACAGTGGTTTCCTAATGTAATCATATGTGTACATTCAGAAAGAGAAAGAGATGGAAGGAAAAAAGGAAGGGGAAGGAAGGAAGGGAAGAAACGGAAGGAAGGGAAGAAATGGAAGGAAGGGAAGAAACGGAAGGAAGGGAAAGGGAAGGAAGGAAAAAGAAAAAGGAGGGAGGGAAGAGTTAAGGCTGAGAAGGGAAAGATTTATATTTTGCCCGATGTTCATCTATTTCCTGTTTAGTTTTCTTGATACAGCTGAAGATTTCTTTAAAGAGCAGTTTGTATTCAGGTGGATTACTTGAAGATAAGCTGGTTGTGGGCTCAGGTGTTCTAGTACATGTGTCCAATACGACATTTCCCACACTTGCATCTTTGGAATACTGCTTTGAGGTCTGCACCGCCTTATGTTTCAATGACTCTTCATCTATTTGACACTTCTTCAGAAGTTCTTCATACTTGACTTTCAGGGCATTGTACTGTGCGTCCACCTCATTAAGCAGAGAGATGCCCCTTTGCTTCACGGCTTCGGCCCGCCGAATACAGGTTTCTTCATGGCCTTTGAGGAGGTCCCCACCCGTGCCACTGGCCAGAAGGGTCTCGCTGCTGCTCCTCTTGAGAGCCCGTTTGTCCAGTTCCGGAAGAGTTAAAGGCAGCCCCTCGGAAGGGCTCGGGCTCAGCTCTCTTTCTAAGGAGTCTTTAAAGGAAATAAAAAAGGACTCTGGAACGAGTTTTTCCACTCCGTTCACAAATGTGTTTTCAGACTGAAAGATCTGCTTCATTTCTGCCACTTCGACCTCCAGCTCTTCGGCTCTGGCACGATAAAGGTCAACATCCACCAGCCTCTGCTCAAGATCACAATTTTCCTTGAACATGAGGCTGTACTCTTCCTCTATGGTCATCCGCTTTTCTTTTTCCAAATTCAGCTGAGCTTGCAAGAGCGTAACGGCCTTTTTCAGGTTCTGGTTCTCTTCCTCCAGAGGACTCGGCTGACTGTCCATCGAAGTAATTTTTTCCGCAAAGATATGATCGTAAACAAAATACCTGGGTACATATCAAAACAGCCAAGGGAAAAAAACATTAATCCATCTTTTCCTCAATCAATATAGTTCATTATAACATTAATAGACTCTCTAGGCTAGCTGGCATTGATAGACTCTACAACCGTGGTTCTCAACTTGTGGGTCCCCAGATGTTCTGGCCTTCAACTCCCACAAATCCTAACAGCTGGTAAACTGGATGAGATTTCTGGGAGTTGTAGGCCAAAACACCTGGGGACCCACAGGTTGAGAACCACTGCTCTACAAGCTAGCTAGCATTGCCCCCCCCCCCCCACACACACACACTCCGGTGTGTGTTGGAGTAAACTTGTCTTTATTGTTCACCTGCGTGGCATATTTTGTTTCTCTGGCAAGGCACTGTGCGGGCTGAACTACACGTAGTTTATTTTACATTACACCACAATGTGTGATGGGAAGTTGCGGCTAACTGGGAAGGAAAAAAGGTTGAACACTGTGAAAGCTACCCACTGAATGGCTATCAGCCTCCTCCCAGTAGACTCAAATCAAGGAAAAGCTTCAGGAGAATGGCCCCTCCTATTAACATTCCCTGAGCAAGAGCATCCCTTTGGCCAGCTAAACCAGGAAATCCTAATTGCAACACCCCCCCCCCCCCAAGTGTCGTCTTCCAGGGGCAAACCAAGAATGGGCAACTTGGAAGTCCCTGAACAGACTCCGAGGAGGAGTGGGCAGATCAAAAGACAACCTGGCAAAATGGGACGACCTAGAAGAATCCTTCACCTTGTGTGACTGTGGAGCAGAACAAACAACTCCACATCTGTATGCTTGTCCACAATGCTCTGCCTCATGCACAGAGGAAGAACTGTTTAAAGCTACAGACAATGAGATTGTTGAAATAATAATTTAAAAATTATTTCACCGCTTGTGATCCTTCTATCGTTATCGGTTTTATATTTATTTTTGCAATGCTTTTGACACAAAATAAATAATAAAATTAGTATGGGTTACTTCATCGATATGGAAATGATCACCGAAGTAAGATACTTGGCTGTATTTTGTCTCTCTAGAACAAAAGGATCGTGTTTTCCCCTTGAAATAGGTTAGAACCAGCCAGCTAAGCATTCCAGAGTTAACCATATAACATAGCCAATCTTCTTTAGACAAGAGGCATCTGGACTGTACTTCTTAGACACTGTTGGCTATTGCTGCTATCTTGTCCTACAATCATATTAAACTCATCTATCTCAAGCATTTGTGAGTATCAATAGCAAGTCTCTACGCCAGGCCTGGGCAAAGTTGGGTCCTCCAGGTGTTTTGGACTCCAACTCCCACCATTCCTAACAGTCTCAGGCCCTTTCCCCCCTCAGCCGCTTATTTATTTATTTATTTAAAACTTTTATATCCCGATCTTCTCTACCTCCGTAGAGGGACTCAGACTGGCTCACAGCAAGGATTCAATGCAATAATATAATCTAAAAACACCATACAACAACAAAAGATTAAAATACATATAGAATAAAATTATAAATAAGTCAAATTGCCAAGATAAAATCATGTCCAATTCAGTCCGTATGTGTGGTCAATAACTTTGTTCTGTGGTTGGCCTCAGCCATTATTCTGAAAATGCTTCATTCCATAGCCAGGATTTCACTAGTCTCCTAAAGGACAGGAGGGAGGGGGCAGATCTGATCTCAATCGGAAGAGAGTTCCATAGCCAATGGGCCACCAGAGAGAAGATCCTGTCTCTTGTTCCCGCCAGACGTGATTCCGAAAGTGGCGGGACTGAGAGCAGCCCCCCCCCCCCCCCAGAAGAGCTTAATAGCCTTGATGGTTCATAGGGGAGAATATGTTCGGACAGGTAAACTGGGCCAGAACCGTATAGGGTTTCGTAGGTTAAAACCAGCACTTTGAATTGTGCTTGGAAGCTAATTGGCAGCCAGTGAAGCTGGCGCAACAAGGGAGTTGTGCGCTCCCTGTACCCCGCTTCTGTTAGTAACCTGGCTGGTGAGCGTTGGACTAATTGCAGCTTCTGGACAGTCTTCAGAGGCAACCCCACATAGAGAGCATTGCAGTAGTCTATACGGGATGTAACCAGAGTGTGTACCATTGTGGCGAAGTCAGACTTCCCAAGGTATGGGCGCAGCTGGTGCACAAGCTTTCATTGTGCAAAAGCTCTCCCGGCCACCACCGAGACCTGGAGTACCAGGCTCAGCGATGAGTCCAGGATCATTCCCAAGCTGCGAACCTGCGTCTTCAGGGGGAGTGTAACCCCATCCAACACAGGCTGTAACCCTATGCCCTGTTCGGCCTTACGACTGGCCAGGATTACCTCTGTCTTGTCTGGAGGACCCAACTTTGCCCAGGCCTGATCTACCCGTAGAACTACTACAGGTGACATGGTGACTTCATACCCTTTACCCACTATGCAAATTTAACATTATATTATCTACATATGCTTCTTCCCTTTTCCTAATTCAGTCATACCAGGAAGGGACATTTCAACTATTTTCCCCCTCCAGAAAAACAACTAATTTTAGCATAAGCTTGTGCCTTACTTGCGAAGGTCATACAGTTCCTTTAGACACGGGAAACTGTGAACCGATCTTGGCTGCTCCGGCCTTTCCCGGCTCACGAGACCCTGCCCAGAATTCTTCAACTCTTCCACTTGCCTCTGGAGGTCATCGATATGTGTTTGAAGGCTTTCAATTGTCTCCGTTAGGCTGAAAAAAAGAAAATATGCATGAATATGTCAAGTTATGTCATGTGGGATATCAATATTTCTTTTTAAGTATAGCTTCTTGGATAAATTGTTAACTAACCAAATGAAGTTCAACAGGGACAAATGCAAAATACTCCACTTAGGCAGAAACAATTAAATGCAAATATACAGAATGGGGGACGATGCCTGGCTTGACAGCAGGACGTGTGAAAAAGATATTGGGAGTCTTCGTGGACAGCAAGTTAAACATGAGCCAACAATGTCATACAGCAGCTAAATAAGCCAATGGGATTTTGGCCTGCATCAATAGGAGTATAGTGTCTAGATCCAGGGAAGTCATGCTACCCTCTATTCTGCCTTGGTTAGACCACATCTGGAATACTGTGTCCAATTCTGGGCACCACAATTGAAGGGAGATGTTGACAAGCTGGAACGTGTCCAGAAGAAGGTGACTGAAAGGATCAAGGGTCTGGAGAACAAGCCCTATGAGGAGCGGCTGAAAGAGCTGGGCATGTTGAGCCTGAAGAAGAGAAGGCTGAGAGGAGACATTATGAGAGCCATGTATAAATATGTGAGGGGAAGTCATAGAGAGGAGGGAGCAGGCTTGTTTTCTGCTGCCCTGGAGACTAGGAAGCAGAACAAAGGTTACAAACTACAGGAAAGAAGATTCCACCTGAACATGAGTAAGAGCTTCCTAATTGTGAGAACTGTTCAGCAGTGGAACTCTCTGCCCCAGAGTGTGGTGGAGGCTCCTTATTTGGAAGCTGGATGGCCATCTGTCAGGGGTTCTTTGAATACAACTTTCTTGCTTCTTGGTTTTGGAGCATGCATGGAATCTGTGTGTGTGTGTGTGTGTGAACTGTAAAATAAGATGCATGAAGCAATGTCCGGGGGAGCAAGCTGAGCCTGGGACTTTTGGTTATTGTTACATTTTTGTTCAGGCTTGAGCAATACAGATAGAGAGAGAGAGAGAGAGAGAGAGAGAGAGAGAAGCAGAGAGAGACAGAGTTTGGAGTGTGCTCTCGCTTCATGAACTGCTGAAGTAGTTTATCCTCTCTCTCTCGGCATTACTTCGCGAACGAAGATTCAGGAAGGACTCATCCCACGCTTTTTACAAGCGCGTTGATGACTAAAAGGCCAATCTGAGATAGGCAAGTTCGGTTGCAGATAGCGCAGCAGAAAGTCTCCTTGGGTGATGTTTTTCCAAGTTGCGGTTCTTTCTGCGTTGTCGTTTTCTCTTCGAGACCCATTCGGCGTGTCTTCTCGAAAGAGGCCGCAGCATTGTGGATAGTGCTTCTCCATGCCTCCCGATGTGAGGCCAGGGTGGACCATTGTTGGTGATCAATCTGGCCAAGCCTGAGATGTTGTTTCAGGGAGTCCTTATATCTCTTTTGGGGCGCCTCTCTTGCGCTGACCCGTGGCGAGTTCACCGTAGAGTAGTATCTTTGGGAGGCGGTGGTCCTCCATCCTAGAGACGTGCCCTGCCCAGCGCAGCTGTGTTCTCAATAGCATGGCCTCAATGCTGGTGATCCCTGCTTGCTCAAGGACAGCAACATTCGTCACATAGTCGGTCCAGTGTATATTTAGGATTGTGCGAAGACAGCGCTGATGAAAGCGCGAGGAGTCGTAGGTGTTGGCGATAGGTGACCCATGTTTCAGACCCATAGAGGAGAATGGACAGTATGATAGCTCTGTACACACTGATTTTGGTGCTTTGTCTCAGGTGCTTGTTGCTCCAGACTCTTTTGTGAAGCCTTCCGAATGCACTATATGCCTTTGATAATCTGTGATCTATCTCTTTGTCAATCTTGGCGTCTGAAGAGATGATGCTTCCCAGGTAGGTGAACTGCTGAACGGACTTAAGCACAGATGTGCCTATGCTGACGTGAGGATGGTGGTGTTCTTCCTGTGGTGCGGGCTGGTAGAGGACTTCTGTTTTCTTCAGGCTGACTTCCAGCCCAAACAGCTCTGCAGCTGTTGCAAAGCAGGATGTGAGGCGCTGCAGGGCTGCTTCTGAATGGGCGACAAGGGCAGCATCGTCAGCAAAAAGTAGCTCACGGACTAGATAGTTTAGAGTCTTAGTGCGAGCCCTCAGACGGCTTAAGTTGAACAAGCTACCATCAGTACGATAGCGTATATATATGCCGTCTTCTTCTTGTAGGTCTGCCATAGCCCTTTGGAGCATCATGCTGAAGAAGATTGTAAATAGGGTTGGTGCAAGAACACAACCTTGTTTCACTCCATTAGTTATGAGAAAGGGCTCCGAGAGAGCATCGCCATATCTGACTTGACCCCGCTGGCCCTCATGTAACAGGACAATCATTTTGAGGAACTTGGGGGGACATCCTAGACGTTCCAGGATCTGCCACAGACCTTTCCTGCTCACAGTGTCGAAGGCTTTGGTGAGGTCGACAAATGTTACATAGAGTCCTTTGTTCTGCTCTCTACATTTCTCTTGCAGTTGTCTAAGGGCGAAAACCATATCTGTGGTGCTTATCCACATGAACAAAGAAAGGCCATTTTAAATCTCTCAAAAAAAGGACATGTGTGTTGATGCAACTGATCACATTGTACATATATTATTCTGAGCTCTGAAGAGTAAACGGCTTGTTCTTTACTGTTCACCTGCGTGGCATATTTTCTTTCTCTGGCAAGGCAGCATGTGGGCCGATCAAACATGAACTACACATGACTTATTTCACTTTACGCCACACTTGGCAGGGGGTTGGACTGGATGGCCCATGAAGTCTCTTCCAACTCTATGATTCCATGAAATGTTTGTTTCAGGTTTTTGATTTTGGTATCTATCTAATCAGGGGTCCCAGGATCTTACTCCTCCTTCAAAATGAGACTGGGAGAACTGGGAGACCCTTCAGGCCTCCTTCTTTACCACTACAATCATCTGTGGAGGTTATTCCTCTTTACTTCAGGAAAGGGATTCCCCTCTTTTAAAAAATCCCATTCTGCAGCATTTGGGAGACTCTGCATTCAGATAAACATGGGATCTTCTAGTTTTGTTGAACATGGGGGGATAAATGGAACAAGGCCCAAAAGAACAGGAGAGGCAGGGCGGGCTTTAGCACAGCAGGTTAACCACCAACTGTAGTCAATATTGCCAATCAAAAGGTGGAGAGTTCAAAGCTCCTGGATTTTAGCCCAGCTCCTGTCTACCTAGCAGTTCCGAAAACAGCAATCTGATTAGAAAAAGAGGTACCGCTTAAGCAGGGAGGCATTTAAAGCACCCATAAGAAAATTCCAGAAAATGCCAGTGATTCAATCAAGGAGGAAGTTTACAGACAAAGCTCGTCGGCAGGGAACATGGAGAACCCCACATGGCCGGAACTGAGCACAAGCCTCCAAGATGCCAAAGATGGGAAAAGCCTATATATCTATATATATACAAATGTAACATCCGTTATAAGCATATAGGCAACAAAACCACACAAGGCAGACACACAAAACTAGCCCATATACACACACACCCCTACTCGCTATGTTTCCAGCTTACCCCCCCCAAATTAAAGACAACACACAAAAAAACCCGAAAAACGTTTGGGACTACAATTCCCATAGCCCACTGCCTTCTCCTTCCCGAGTGGAGGGGGAAGCAGGCGCGAGCGGAGCTGAGCGAGGAAGGCCCAGGCGGCAGCGGAGCCGGCAAGGAGAAGGAGGCGGAGGAGGCGGAGGAAGAAGCAGCAGCAGCGCATGTCGCCGCCGCCGCCTCCTCCTTGACCGGCCCCCTCCCTCGCCGCCAGAACTGCCGGTGAAAACAGTGGGCCTGCGTGGCCTAGGTGCCGCCGATGAAGCCCCGGCCTGGGAGTGAGACCTCAACCTGGCCCGGGCGTGGCGGAGGCCCGAGGAGAGCCCTTCCGAGGCTGCCCGGGAGGCCCCCGCTGCGCATCTTCCTGGCCCAGCTGGGAGAGGCCGCAGCACACCTCTGCCCAGGAGAGCCCTTCCGCCTCAGGGGGAAACGGCCTCTCCCACCCGGGCCACGAAGGCGCGCAGCAGGGGCCTCCCGGGCAGCCTCGGAAGGGCTCTCCTCGGGCCTCCGCCACGCCCAGCCCGCCACCGCACACCGGCGTCTGGCCCCAGGAAAGGTCTGGTGAGGAAGGGGCCAGGGAGGGGAAGGGAGGGGGGAGGAAGGAAGGAAATGAGGGGAGGAAAGTGTTGTAAGAAGGAAGGAAGGAAGGAAGGAGGAAAGGGAAGAGAAAGGAATGAGCTGTATGAGGGAAGAAAAGAAGAGAAGGAAAGAAATAGAGAAGGGAGGAAGAAAAAGGAAGAGAAGGAGCTGTATGAAAGAAGGAAAAGGAAGGAGAGCAGGAAAGGGTCAGGGGGGAGGAAGGAAGGAAGGGGAATGAAGGAAGAGGGAGAATGGAGGAAAGAAGGAGGAGGAGAGAGGGAGGGAAAAGGAAGGAGAGCAGGAAAGGGTGAGGGGGAGATAGGTAGGCTGGAAGAGGGAGAATGGAGGAAAGAAGGAGGGGAGAGAGGGAGGGAAAAGGAAGTAGAGCAGGAAAGGGTGAAGGGGGAGAAAGAAAGGAAGAGGAAGGAAGAAAGGAGGAGGGAGGATGGAGGAAAGAAGGAAGGAGAGGGAAAGAAAAATAAGGAGAGCAGGAAAGGGTGAAGGGGGAGAAAGAAAGGAAGAGGAAGGAAGAAAGGAAGAAAGGAAGAGGGAGGATGGAGGGAAAGGAAAGACAGAAGGAAGGAGGAAAAACACACATACCCACAGCAACGCGTGGCCGGGTACAGCTAGTACCTCTATATATGTACAGTTTTCTGTCTTGTCAGTGTATAATGGCATTGAATGTTTACCGTATGTGTGTTCTATGATCCACCCTCAGTCCCCTTCAGGGTGAGAAGGGCAAAACATATTTTACACAGTTTTCCTTCTGACCATACTGATAAGTGACAGGAAACAAAGTGCTGCAGTAAACTATTACCTTAGTATCTTTTGCTGTGCGCCTCTACTATCGGCAACCAGTTTTTGATTAGCGTCTTCTAGTTCCCTGGCAGTAACATCAAGTTGCTCATAAACTTTGGCATGTTGATCATTCATCTGACGCAGAAGTTCGACCTGTTTTGTAAGGTACTGAAAAATAATTTATGATTAGCACTCAGCCAGCAGTTAAAAGGACCATTTTTGGGCTGCTTTTCTTGTACTGGTCAATAATGGCAGAGTATTCTCCCAGGCTTCTATAAGTCTGCATAAAAGAAAACATTGAATGTTCCTGTTTTAGCTCTAAAAGCATACTGTTTCCACACTAAAAGGAAATGGAAAGGAGATCAGAACTAGGGTCCAAAGGGGCTGCAATGGGGCAATGGATTAATCCAATCATGGGCAAACTTGGGCCCTCCAGGTGTTTTGGACTCCAACTCCCACAATTCCTAACAGCCTACTTGCTGTTAGTAATTGTGGGAGTTGAAGTCCCAAACACCCGGAGGGTCAAGGTTTTCCATACCTGGATTAAACCCTTATAGCGCTAGCCTGAAGGCTGGCTAAACTGCTGATCTGAAGGTTGACAGTTTAAATCCACAACACAGGGTGAGTTTCCATCTGTAGCTCCAGCTCCTGCCAACCTAGCAGTTCAAAAACACGCAAACATTAGTAAATAAATAGGTACCGCTTTGGCGGGAAAAGGCAAAGAGACGCTCCAAGCAATCTCCCCGACCACACAACCAGAAGGTCACAACGCAGGCGCCTTAGCTTGAAAATGGGAGAAAAACACACCTCCCCAGGGCCAGGAATGAGCACCACCTCCAGAAACCAGAAATGAAAGGAGAAGCCTCTGCCTTTGTTTGTGTTTGTCTGTCTCATTGTATAGGATTGTAAAGGCACTGAATGTTTGCCTATATATGTAAATGCTGTAATCCACTCTGAGTCCCCTAGAGGAGAAGGGTGGAATGTAAATAAAAATTATTATTATGATTGTTATTATTATTTGAACGCAACAAGATTAATACACAGCATTTCGGACACTTGGATCACATGTCAGACACTTTCCAAATGTCTAGGACTGTGTGATGTATCGGCGAATAATGTGTGCAGATTCGAGTAGGATAGCCTTTTGCAACAGACAGATGGTAATTTTGTCAGCGCCAATTGTTTTTAAGTGCAGGCCAAGGTCTTTAGATACTGCAGCCAGTGTGCTTATCACCACTGGGACCACCTTTACTGGCTTGTGCCAGAGTCTTTGCAGTTTGATCTATTATTATTATTATTAACACAACAAGATTAGTGCACAGCAAACAATATCACTATCCTGGCTGTTCTATTGGATCACATGTCGGACACTTCCCAAGTGTGATCCCTGGCTATCAATGGTGGCTCAGATCTCCAATGCCAGCAAAGTGGCTTTTTTCCATCTCCGGTAGGCTAGGCGACTGGCTCCCTATCTGACCAGGGAGGATCTGGCCACGGTGATCCAGACTATGGTCACCTTGAGAATAGACTACTGCAATGCCATCTACATTGGCCTACCTATGTCGGCAATCTGGGGGCTCAAGCTGGTGCAAAATGCAGCTGCTAGGCTTCTCACTGGCACGCTGGTGAGAGCTCACATAACAGCAATATTGCAGCAGCTGCACTGGCTACCAGTCGAGCACCGGGTCTCCTTCAAAGTGTTGATTATCACCTTCAAGGCCTTATATGGTCAGGGGCAGTCGTACCTGAGGGACTGTCTCACCCCATATCACCCCCAGAGGTCACTGCGCTCCATTGACCAAAAACTTTTGATGATTCCTAACTGCCGCTCATATTGGCTGACATCGACTAGACGTTGAGCCTTTAGATCACAGCTCCAACTCTTTGGAACGCTCTGCTAGAAGATGTGCGAGCTTTGAGAGATTTAACAAAGTCCCGCAGAGTGTGCAAGAAGTTTTTATTCCAGCAGGCTTTGGTTAACCAGTTGTAAATGGTTTTATAGTTTTTAGCTAAGTGTTTAATTTTTTCAGTTATTTTAAAGTGTGTTTTCATACTCTCTGTAAGCCGTCCTGAGCCCTTGGGAAAAGACAGCATCCAAAACTGAATAAATAAATAAATAAATAAATAAAAATTGTCTAGGACTGTGTCATCTACAGTATATAAAAATGTAATGTTCCTTTGTGGGATCAACATAACTCAAAAACCACTGGACGAATTGACACCAAATTTGGACACAATACACCAGTCAGGCCAACGAATGACCATCACTCATAGAAACACTGAAAAACACAGTGGAAGAGACTTTAAAAGCCAAAAAAAAATGCATTGCAACGCATGTACAAAACCACATACATACAAATGTACATACATATGTACACACACAAAACACAGACTGGGCCACAGCAACACTTGGAAGGAGACGGCTAGTGTATTATTATATTATTACTAATATTTGAAACACAACAAGATGAGTCCACAGCAAACAAGATCACTCTGCTGGCCATTGTATTGAATCACACGTCAGCCACTTCTCAAGTGTCTAGGACAATGTGATGTCTTGGTGAATAATGCATGCAGATCCCAATAAGGTGGCTTTTTGCAGCTGGCAGATGGTAATTTTGTCAACGCCAATTGTGTTTAAGTGCAGGCCAAGGTCTTTAGGCACTGCACCCAGTGTGCCGATCACACTGGCCAAGGAGGCACAGGACTACGTATCTTCCCAAGCACGATCTCCTTTCACATCTCCTCTGTGTTGCATGGAGAACCACACTGTAAATGAAAAGTTTGAGATATTCCTACTTCAATCTAAAAGATCCCCTTTGGATGCGACTGAAATAATGCTGAGCAAGCATTTATTTCCACAAGAAACATGGGCACTTTGCACTGTAGAAACAAAGATTACACAATCCTTACGAAGTAAGAAGGCACCCTATGGCTGATGTACAGTATGCATACTGATGAAATATTCTTGCTCTCTCCCCTTGGAGAGAATTCCTGAAGGACACATGTTATTTAATCTCAGCCAGGGTGTTCCTGTTTTTCTTAAATCTATATGAAATGTAATCTTCTTTATTCAAGAAACACAACAGGTTGTTTATAGTTGTGAAAACTGCTTTTGGAAAGCCTTGGATAAGAGGGTTCCTGTATAAGGAGTACTAAACCATTAGCTTTAAGAGGCTTTGCAAAAGGCATCTTAGTGTCAAACCTTGGATTTCTATTTCCACTTCACACTACTTAATCTCACGCTCCGAGGAGGGGAGAAAGAAATACACTCCAACTCCCTGAGTCTCTCCAATGCAGGGTGAAACAGGAAAAATACGCCAATCAGGTTGCACAAACCCAGTTACAAGATCCAAACGCCCGACTCTAGATTTTTCCCGAACGGTTCAATCTGTAAATCTTTTTAGATTGCTAAGAGGTTTCGGAATCCCAACTCTTGTAAGTAGCCTATTGATTATGTAATCAAATCTTCTGCGCTTGACAGTTCACTTCATTAAAAAAAGATTGGTAGGCTTACATTTTTTAGAACCATAAATCGGGATTACCACTTGATCTAGTGCAACCGCTCACAACCTTCACCCTATGCACATCAATTAGGCACTATTTACCTGTTGCCATTTATAACCAGACTATGCACAACAAGGAGATTAGTCAAGGGCAGCATTAGCCAGAACACGAGCGTCACCTGAAGCAAATTAATTTTGTCTACTATGTTGAAAACAAGTAGAATGCATCATTATAATCAAGTATTCCCTAGAAAGGAACCTATGCAAGCATATATTAACAGGAAGAACCCATACTAAGAAGCTCCAGAATGCAGTAAAGGAGTAGAACTACGAGGGTTGAATGAAAAGTAATGCCCCCACCTTCGTAACTCCTCAACAGATGGCAGTACTGGTAGGCGGCAGGTAATGGCTTGTTCAGTAGACTCTCCTCTATAGTTCCATTTTGGCAGGAAGCCTTAGCATTGAACGGTTGTGTTGTTAAAGTGCAAAGTATGGAATCCTGCGCAGACGGTCGATCAATGTGACTTAAGCAATGTGCAGGCATTGAATTCTTGACAGCAGAAGGTGTCACCCCAAAGGAGGTTCATCAGGGAATGCAAGTGAATGGTGGTATTTAAAGAGCACATTCTAAGGATTATTTCCCAACCAAACCCAAGTAACGAAGGTGGAGGCATTACTTTTCATTAAACCCTCGTAGTACTACTTAGATCAGACATGGGCAAACTTGGGCCCTCCAGGTGTTTTGGACTTCAACTCCCACAATTCCTAACAGCCGGTCCAAAACACATGGAGGACCCAAGTTTGCCCATGCCTGACATAGATTGATTTTCTCCATTTAAACATTTAAACATCTCCGTCCCCATTGAATGCTGAGCACGTGGATGAGAACAAGGGGCTGAGACATAGGTGGTCTGGAATTTTATTCAATACTTTTCTTATAGTGTTATCTTGCTTTGTAGGCACAAAAATCTTGATCCAAAAGTATTTTAAGTGAGAGTAGAAAACTACCATCAGTAATTTAGTATATCTTCTTTTCAGCACAGATATGTCCGAAATATTAAAAATTAACGGAGTGTTTAATTACAAAAATGTGACACAAGAACTGAAAGGGTTAAACGGATGCAATGTCTCAGCAAAAGCTGCAGTTCAATATAGCCGTCAGTCTGAGGTAGGGCCTCAGACTGACGTGTGAGAAGGGCCTCAGTGTGTTAGTAGGCTTCAGTATTCGTTTGCCTCAGTGTGAGAAGATCTCAGTGTGAGGCAGTCCTCAGTGTTAGCAGGCATCAGTATGAGAACGCCGCAGTGTGAGAGGAAGCTCCAGTGTGAAGGCTGCTGTGTGTAAAAAGCTACTGTGTTTTAATAATAATTTTTATTGAAGTAATTTTTTGTGAAAGAGAAAGATAAAACCAGAGGGGATAAGATGGGGACGCACGCATTGGGGAAGATGGATCAATAGGACTGGGGAAAAAAAAAAAGCTCCTGTGTGAAGCTCCTGTGTAACATCGGTGAGAGAAGAGGCTCTGTGAGAGCGAAGCTTTTATCTACATGAGAAAGAAGCCCAATATGGTAGCGAAGGAACTTTTTCGTGTTATAGAAATCTTGTTCTTGTAAATAGTGCAACCATATTTTACTACAAAGAGAAGCCTCCTATGAAAGAGATAACATTGGTCTGTGTGTTTTTGTTATTTTATCACTTTGGCGACTGGTGCTGGGTCACGCTGCTGCTAATAAGTTACTCTACTGTACATTTATGAGGAGGGTCTTTTGTTAATAAGCCCACTCACCCAACAAGATACATATCAACAATTTATTACGGTCCATAGACCCATCAGTGAACAACAGTAGTTAAAAATTATGCCATCTCATTGTCCAAAATAAGTATACATGGTTGCATGTAATACCCCTATCTGAGGTCAGTCTCTTTCTCAGCCTTGTTGCCACTGCGAGGAACTTTGCCACTATGATGGTCACCCTGTGGCACTTGTCCTCCAACAATCCTCTGCAGGGGATGGCTGGTCATGTAGGACAAAATTTGGTATAAAGGTTGTCTATGTAGCACTGTGCAATAGTGGCACTTCAATAAAATGCGTTCAATTATTTCTACTTCATTTGCTTCACAGGGGCATACTCTTTGGGCATAAGGAGTTCCAGACAATCTGCCTCTTAGCTGCTCTGAGGGAAATACGCTTAATGTCGTCTTTGTAAAGAGTCTGCGATATTTGATCACTGTAAGGCTTTTTACGTATTTGCATGTCTTAAACGTTTTCTGTATGGTATGTTGAAGACTCTGGGGGAGCATGGTGAATTTGAGCAGGCCAAAAGCTCTCCCAGTGCAATATCCTACAACTTTTGCTTCAGGGATTCTTGAGCCATTTTGAATCCCAAATGGAGCAAGAGAGATTGAGGCCGCTTTCCATTCAATCTTCCTCGCCCAAAGGGGTTTACAGGCTTCATAGGGGAGGTGATGTAGTAAGCCTGTTCCCAGTTTAAATACCACTGTTTTTAACCATAGGTTCATTTTCAGAGTCCAGGCCCTGGAACTCAATGAGACTTCTTATAATACACAAGATAGTGTACATAAAAAACAACATTATCAGAATTGAAAATGGCCATGTCAAAACAACAGCATGGGATAGAGAGAAATGATTCACATCAATATCAACTTTAAGAGTAGTACTTTTTAAACACCGATATAGAAATTTCAAATGTTCAGAATATTATACCTGTGTTAGGTTGCAATTTTAAGAACTATTTTATTAGGAGTAACCCTAGAATGCAGAAGGGAGAGAAGGAGACAGCGACTCTAATAAGGACATTGAGTGATATTATGGCAGACCATATAACTGGTCTCAGTCATTGCTCTGCATGTGAAAAACAAACAGAATGCTATAGCCACTCTTATGTGACAATGTGGAGTTGTTACCTCTATTTCCTGCAACTGCTCTTGATTGGTCGAATACATCTGCTGCAGAGAGGTTTCCAGCTCAGTGTTCCGGTCCAACAGCGTCTTTCCAAGCTCGGCAGCGAGATGGAGATCTGAAAGGAGTAGTGATCATTTTACCCAATGCCATGACACCTTATCCAACATAAACGGGCTGGCAAAATGTTGGATAAACAAAATTGTCAGATAATACGGAGTCTCCTACGGTTATTCATCTGACACCACGCTAGGCACCTAGAATACTAACAACAGGGACTCAAAGTTAATAGGTTAAGAACATAAGAACATAAGAAGAGCCATGCTGAATCGGACCTCAGCCCATCTAGTCCAGCATTCTGTATCACACAGTGGCCCCCAGTTGTACACGGGGATCTCGAGCAGAAGGGAGGGCAAAACCCTAACCTGCTCCCAACCCCCCACAAGGTTAAGGCAAGGCAATGTCTCGGGGCTAGAGTGGTCCAGCAGGAAGTGCCCGGATGCGGAAGAGGAGCGTGGAAATCACAGAGGGAAGGAGGGAGGATGCTTCTGGTCCTGCCTCTTTCCCCCCTTTCCCTTCTCCTTGTCTTGTCTTTTTCACATTGAGAATGGAGAGATAAGTGAGGAGTGCTCTTTTAACTGAGGGGGAAATACATGAGGAAAAGGGAGGCATCAGATAAGAGCATCGGATAAGATGGAATGTCGGATAAGCGAAGGTCGAATAAGCAAGACTATTGTATTTCCAACACACCTTTCAAAACTAAGGAGAAACAAAACTAATTACACTTCTGTAACTTTTGAGAGAAACAAGTCAGAGTCTAGATTTTCCCTCATTTTCTTCTTGGGAGTAGGACGTATTTCCTGACGTTTGTTTACATCTGAGCCATGGAAACTGGTGGTTTTGAAATTATCTATTCCAACACATGACATCAAAAGCGGATCCCATTACATCCTCATAGCGAAATAAGTATTTTAAAGCTTTTTTATGTCAAACGAAATTAGTTTTCAAGGGGACGTATTTGGTTCAACTCTAGAAGCCATGGTAGTCTGTTGGGCTAGGTTTCTTGTGTTTTTATGGTGTTCCTTTACTGAACTTGGTGTAGACCCAAGTGCTGGCATCAAACCAGAAAATGCAAGCTATTTTTAAACAAACCAACTTCTGTTGATATAAAGTGTGTGTGCAAGTGCCCTTGTGCACAGAGTACACACGTTCTGGACCTTACATGCTCAAAAGTTCATTAAACGTTGGCCAAATTAAAACTTGTTGCACTAATGATTATATCAAGCTCAGGGGCATTTCTAGCCATGAGCAAAGGCATGGGCAAACTTGGGCCCTCCAGGCGTTTTGGACTTCAACTCCCACCATTCCTAACAGCCTCAGGCCCCTTCCTTTCCCCCCTCATTTAATATGCTAAACACATGTCTTCATGTAAAACTACTATACACCTTGAAATTCTTCATGAAGCTTAAATCTGTGGTATTAAGGCCAATGTTTACTCAGCACATTGCATTATTTTTTAGCAGATAAGTGGAAAAGTAGCTCAATCTCTGATTGTTGTAACTATTATGTCTGGATTTTGCAAGGCAACGCAGGACATGGACTTATCAGCAATTTAAGGCAAAGTGAAAAATCCCGACATCTTGGCAACGACAGAAAACTGAAAGTCAAAACACCCAGTTATCTCTGTCCGACACATACATATCTTAATAAGCATCGCAGCATACAGTGATGGCTCATAAGATTGTTGACATCCGTGGCATGTTGCAGGAATATGAACACAAACAATCCAGGACCTTCAAGGTCCACGGCCTTTTTTCAGAATGTTTCTACAGAAATATGTTACAAAGCGTCTAAGCCTTTGCTCCAAAATGTAGTTATATTAGCCTCTTCCTTCTTAAGACTGATGGAGGGGCTGAAGAGCCCTGTTCTGGGTTGCTGTGAGTTTTCCAGGCTGTCTGGCCATGTTCCAGAAGCATTCTCTCCTGACGTTTCTCCCACATCTATGGCAGGCATCCTCAGAGGTTGGAAACTAGGCAAGTGGGGTTTATATATCGGAATAATGTCCAGGATGGGAGAAAGAAATCTTGTCTGTTTGAGGCAAGTGTGAATGTTGCAATTGGCCACCTTGATTAGCACTGAACGTCCTTGCAGCTTCAAAGCTTGGCTGGTTGCTGTCTGGGGGAGCCTTTGTAGGGAGGTGTTAGCTAGCCCTGATTGTTTCCTATCTGGAATTCCCCAGTTTTATAAGTGTTGTCCCAAGGACAAGAGGGATCCTCTCACTTCTCCAGGAGTCTACCTATACCATGCAACTGTGAACAAGTCTACACAGGGGACCCCAAATGCTGCAGTATTGCCCAAACGCAAGTCAAGGAACATGAAAGGCACTGCAGACTAATTCAACCCAAGAAGTCAGCCATAGCAGAGCACCTGGTGAACCAACCTGGACACAACATATTATTTGAGAACACAGAAATGCTGGACCACTCTAACAACCACCTTGTCAGGCTACACAGAGAAGCCATTGAAATCCATAAGCATGTGGACAATTGCAACAAAAAACGAGGAAACCATCTGGCTACCAGTATTTAAAAAAACCTCTAACATCAGGACAGTAAATAAAGAGCAACACTAAAAAAATAGTGAATTCCAGACAGGAAACAATCATGGTCAGCTAATACCTCCCAACAAAGGATTCCTCCAGGCAGGAAGTAGCCAGGCTTTGAAACTGCAAGGAGAGTTCCACTGCAGAAAAAGAAAAAGAAACAAAAAAACCCCCATTGAGGGCATGAGGTCTGTAGGAGGGCATGGAGGCTTAGAGACAGAAAAACAGAGTCTCTTTCTCATAACAAATGCAGCTAATCCAATACAGTGCAGCTCTGTGCTTGTCACCCTTGAGAACCAAGAATTAGACTTTGCCTTACACCGTAAGTTCGAGGTTACTGGGTGCCACCTTATCAGGAAACCCTTGTACTTGTTCACCTTTGGATGTTGAAGAGTAGCTCCACATGTTCAGATCTGTACCTATTCACATTACATTTATTTCCCACTAGATGTGATATAGAATACTTCTCCTTGTTCATTAGGATTATGTCTTTACAGCCTGTAAGTTAAACTGCTCTGACTTTAAGTAGTTATATACTGTATACGCAAAGTGGGGCACCTTTTTCAAAAGGTATCTAGGACTTGCTTTATAGCCTGCCCTCATTTCCTGGCAAATTGAAGGTTTTGGAACTGGATCATGCAAATCCGAGAGAAAGATTTTTACTGCCAGAGCACCCATTCTCTAAACCAGGCATGGGCGAGCTCTTGTCCTCCAGGTGTTTTGGACTTCAACTCCCATAATTCCCAACAGCCTCAGGCTCTTTCCTTTCGCCCCTCAGTGTGTAGTCCGTTCCTACCATGTCAGGCTACACAGAGAAGTCATTGAAATCCACAAGCATGTGGACAATTTCAACAGAAAAGAGGAAACCATGAAAATAAACATAATCTGGCTACCAGTATTTTTAAAAAACCCTCTAGAATCAGGACGGTAAATAAAAAAGAACACTCGGAAAACAGGGGAATTCCAGATAGGAAACAATCAGGGCCAGCTAACGCCTCCCAACAAAGGATCCCCCAGGCAGGAAGCAGCCATGCTTTGAAGCTGTAATGCCATTCAGTGCTAATCAAGGTGGCCAATGGCAGCATTCACACTTGCCTCAAGTAGACAAGAGTTCTTTCTCCCACCCTGAATATTATTCCAGATATAGAAACCTCCCTTGCCTAGTTTCCAACAGATCTCACAACCTCTGAGGATCCCTGTCACAGATGTGGAAGAAACATCAGGAGAATGCTTCTGGAACATTAATTAATTATTTATTTCCTGCATTTGTATACTGTCTTTCTCAGCCTGCAGGCGACTCAAGGCAGTTTACAGGGCAAAATTCAATGCCTACAATACCATAAATACAATTAAAAACATTAACATATAATAAAAAACCATAATAAAATCAATAAAACATGGCCAGACTGCCCAGAAAACTCTCATCAACCTACTACCCATGCACAATGCCTTTTCAACAGGCACTGACCATTGTGCAGGGAGTGTAAGACAACCTAAATCCATGGACGGTTTTACCGAATCCAGCAAGTTTCCTAGATCATGCACCTTGTCCGCTCAGAAGTGACCCACATCATCCCTTAATATCTATGGTTTCAGTATCTTGCAAAAACCCATGAGGATCTTCAGTCCATTCATCAGAGTCTTAAGGAGGGAGAGAGTAATATGACTACATTTTCCAGCAAAAGTTTGGGCAGGTTGTAACTTACTTCTATAGAAACAAATTCTGCAAAAGGCCATGGACCTTGGAGATCCTGGATTGTTTGTGTTCATATCCCTACAACATGCCACGGATGTCAACATCTTATGAGCTATCACTGTATGCCGAGATGCTTATTAAGATATGTATGTGTCGGACAGAGATAACTGGGTGTCTTGACTTTTATTTTTCTGTTGAAAGAGCCTGAGGCTGCTAGGACTTCTGGGAGTTGAAGTCCAAAACACCTGCAAGGCCCAAGTTGGCCCTTGCATGAAGTATATCGACCTACTAATTTGCATATGGTTTATGATTGGCCAACCTCAACATTTTAACATTCTTTTTTTTTTGGGAAAAGTAAAGGGCCTGAGGCTGCTAGGAATTCTGGGGGTTGGAGTCCAAAACACCTGCAAGGCCCAAGTTGGCCCGTGCACGAGCTACCTCGACCTACTAATTTGCATATAGTTTATGATTGGCCAGCCTCAACTTTCTAACACTCTTTTTTTTGGGAAAAGTAAAGGGCCTGAGGCTGCTAGGAATTCTGGGGGTTGGAGTCCAAAACACCTGCAAGGCCCAAGTTGGCCCTTGCACGAGCTATCTCGACCTACTAATTTGCATATAGTTTATGATTGGCCAACCTCAACTTTCTAACACACTTTTTTTGGGGAAAAGTAAAGGGCCTGAGGATGCTAGGAATTCTGGGGGTTGGAGTCCAAAACACCTGGAAGGCCCAAGTTGGCCCTTGCACGAGCTATCTCGACCTACTAATTTGCATATAGTTTACGATTGGCCAGCCTCAACTTTCTAACACTCTTTTTTGGGAAAAGTAAAGGGCCTGAGGCTGCTAGGAATTCTGGGGGTTGGAGTCCAAAACACCTGCAATGCACAAGTTGGCCCTTGCATGAGCTACCTCGACCTACTAATTTGCATATAGTTTACGATTGGCCAACCTCAACTTTCTAACACTCTTTTTTTTGGAAAAGTAAAGGGCCTGAGGCTGCTAGGAATTCTGGGGGTTTGAGTCCAAAACACCTGCAATGCACAAGTTGGCCCTTGCACGAGCTACCTCGACCTACTAATTTGCATATAGTTTACGATTGGCCAGCCTCAACTTTCTAACACTCTTTTTTAGAAAAGTAAAGGGCCTGACTAGGAATTCTGGGGTTGGAGCATGCAAGGCCCAAGTTGGCCCTTGCACGAGCTATCTCGACCTACTAATTTGCATATTAGTTTACGATTGGCCAGCCTCAACTTTCTAACACTCTTTTTTTGGGAAAAGTAAAGGGCCTGAGGCTGCTAGGAATTCTGGGGTTGGAGTCCAAAACACCTGCAAGGCCCAATTCTGGGACCTACTAATTTGTTAGGATTGGCCAGCCTCAACTTTCTAACACTCTTTTTTTTTTTTGAAAAGTAAAGGGCCTGAGGCTGCTAGGAATTCTGGGGGTTGAGTCCAAACAGGCAAGGCCCAAGTTGGCCCTTGCACGAGCTACCTCGACCTACTAATTTGCATATAGTTTACGATTGGCCAACCTCAACTTTCTAACACTCTTTTTTTGGAAAAGTAAAGGGCCTGACTAGGAATTCTGGGGGTTTGAGTCCAAAACACCTGCAATGCACATGCACGAGTCGACCTACTAATTTGCATATAGGATTGGCCAGCCTCAACTTTCTAACACTTTTTTTGGGAAAAGTAAAGGGCCTGAGGCTGCTAGGAATTCTGGGGTTGGAGTCCAAAACACCTGCAAGGCCCAAGTTGGCCCTTGCACGAGCTATCTCGACCTACTAATTTGCATATAGTTTACGATTGGCCAGCCTCAACTTTCTAACACTCTTTTTTGGGAAAAGTAAAGGGCCTGAGGCTGCTAGGAATTCTGGGGGTTGGAGTCCAAAACACCTGCAAGGCCCAAGTTGGCCCTTGCACGAGCTACCTCGACCTACTAATTTGCATATAGTTTATGATTGGCCAACCTCAACTTTCTAACACTCTTTTTTTTTAGAAAAGTAAAGGGCCTGAGGCTGCTAGGAATTCTGGGGGTTGGAGTCCAAAACACCTGCAATGCACAAGTTGGCCCTTGCATGAGCTACCTCGACCTACTAATTTGCATATAGTTTATGATTGGCCAACCTCAACTTTCTAACACACTTTTTTTTGAAAAGTAAAGGGCCTGAGGCTGCTAGGAATTCTGGGGGTTGGAGTCCAAAACACCTGGAAGGCCCAAGTTGGCCCTTGCACGAGCTATCTCGACCTACTAATTTGCATATAGTTTACGATTGGCCAGCCTCAACTTTCTAACACTCTTTTTTTGGGAAAAGTAAAGGGCCTGAGGCTGCTAGGAATTCTGGGGGTTGGAGTCCAAAACACCTGCAAGGCCCAAGTTGGCCCTTGCACGAGCTATCTCGACCTACTAATTTGCATATAGTTTACGATTGGCCAGCCTCAACTTTCTAACACTCTTTTTTTGGGAAAAGTAAAGGGCCTGAGGCTGCTAGGAATTCTGGGGGTTGGAGTCCAAAACACCTGCAAGGCCCAAGTTGGCCCTTGCACGAGCTACCTCGACCTACTAATTTGCATATAGTTTACGATTGGCCAACCTCAACTTTCTAACACTCTTTTTTTTAGAAAAGTAAAGGGCCTGAGGCTGCTAGGAATTCTGGGGGTTGGAGTCCAAAACACCTGGAAGGCCCAAGTTGGCCCTTGCACGAGCTATCTCGACCTACTAATTTGCATATAGTTTACGATTGGCCAGCCTCAACTTTCTAACACTCTTTTTTTTGAAAAGTAAAGGGCCTGAGGCTGCTAGGAATTCTGGGGGTTGGAGTCCAAAACACCTGCAAGGCCCAAGTTGGCCCATGGCTGCTGTAGCCCTTCAAATGTGCTTTCAAATTATGCCAGGAGCATAATAGCTGCAAAGTGTTTAAATTACTATCGGAAGTAGAGCACTTCCCCAAAGCATTAGTTGATAATTTCCCTAGAGCGGACTTTGGGGTAGAAAAATCCAAGCGAAGAGGCAGAGTCAAGGACTAATTATGGAAAATATGAACGTGAAGGGGCGAAGAGGAGAAAGGCCTGGGGAGACACTCCAAGTGGAGAGGAGCAGGATGCGATGAAGACGCAAAAGAGAAGCTCAAAATGAACCTAGCAAGTGGGAGGAATTATAGGATGAGGAGAAGTATTCAAGGCACAGGTGTACGGGCAATTAAAAGAACTCCATCAGGAAGAGGTTTGTATTGATGAGAAACAAAGGCTTAAAGTGGAAGTGTGGCCCCAATAGGATTTGAAGAAATAGAGGGTTGTAGCCATCAGTTAAATTGAAGCGGGGAGAGTTTATTTTTTCAAAGGCTTTCATGGCTGGAATCGCTGGGTTGTTGAGTTTTCAGGCTGTATGGCCATGTTCCAGAAGCATTCTCTCCTGATGTTTTGCCTGCATCTATGGAAGGCATCCTCAGACCTCACAGAGCAGCCAGACCTTGAAACTCCAAGGCCATACAATGCTAATCAAGGTGGCCAATTGCAACATTCCCACTTGCCTCCAACAGACAAGAGATCTTTCTCCCACCCTGGGCACTCCACAGACATAGAAACCCCACTTTCCTAGTTCCCCACAGACCTCACAACCTCCGAGGATGCCTGCCATAGTTGCCTATGGAATGCTTCTGGGACATGGCCATACAGCCTGGAAAACCCAGCTTAGATATAGCTTATGTGTAGGGCATCTGGGCAGGCTATACATTTAACAAAAGGAGGATGGAGAGGAGGACAAACCAGAGGCAGGGATACATTGGCATATTTATATTCCTTTGATAGATTTATTGTTATCCTGCCTTTATCTTGAGATAGAGACGTCTGTGTGAAAGGTCGGAAGGTCTGTTGTGCGTGGAGAGAGAAGGGCGGATGGAAACAGCCCCTGGAGAAGAAGGCAAAGGGCAACAAGAAAGGGGAAGAGAAGTGATGATAGAAAAGGAAGGAAGGAGGAAAAGAAAGAAAGGAAAGAAGTAATGGTGAAAGAAAGAAAGAGAATGAAGAAAAGTAAGGAAGAAAGGATGGAAAGAAGGAAATAAAGGAAATGCGGATAGGAAGAAAAGAAAGTGAGGAAAGGAAAGAAGTAATGTGGAAAGGGAAAAAGGTAGTGAAGAAAGGAAATGAAGGAAGGAAGGGAAGAGGAAAGAAGCAATGGGGAGAGGAAAGAACAGTAAGGAAGGAAGGAAGGAAATGAGGAAAGGAAATGCGGAAAGGCAAGGAAGGAAGAAAAGGAAATGAGGAAAGGAAAGAAGTAATGGGAAAAGGGAGGAAAGGTAAGGAGGAAAGGTAAGGAAGGGAAGAAAGAAGGAAATGAAGGAAGGAAGGGAAGAGGAAAGAAGCAATGGGGAGAGGAAAGAAGAGGAAGAAAGGAAATGAGGTTAGGAAAGGAAATGCAGAAAGGCAAGGAAGGAAAGGAAAGGAAATTAGGAAATGAAAGAAGTAATGGGGAGAGGAAAGAAAGGTAATGAGGAAAGGAAAGGAAGGAAGAAAAGAAATAAAGGAAATGAGGAAAAGAAGGGAGGGAGGGAGAGAAGGAAGGATGAAATAAAGGGCAAGGAAGGAAGGGAAATTTGGAAAGGAAGGAAAGAATGAATGGAAGGAAATGAGGAAGGGAAGGAAGGGAAGGAAAGAAGTAATGGGGAGAGGAAAGAAAGGTAATGAGAAAAAGTTAAGGAAGGAAATGAAAGGTAAGGAAGGAAACAAAAGGAGGAAAAGTAAATAAGGAAGAAAAGGAAACGAAGAAAGGAAAGAAAGGGAAGGAGGAAAGGGAAGGAAGGAAAGAAAGAAGAAAAGAAAGAAATGAAATGAGGAAAGAAAACAAGGAAAGGAAGGAAGGAAAAGAAAGGAAATGAGGAGAAAGAAATAATGGGGAGAGGAAAGAAAGAGAAGTGAGGGAAGGGGGTGAGGAAAGGAAATGGGAAAAGGAACGAAAGGTAAGGAAGAAAAGGAAAGAAAGGAAAAGAAACGAAGAAAGCAAAGGAAGGTTATGAGGAAAGGAAGAAAAGAAAGAAAGAAAGAAAGGAAGGGACGGGTGGTGGGAGAAAGGAAGGAACGGAGAGGAAGAAGAGTAAGGAGGAAAGGAAGAAAGGAGAGGAGGCGGCGGCCCAGGCGAGGAGCGCGAGAAGACAATGGGGAAGGCGGCTGCTGCTGCTGCAGGTGATGCCCCCTGCCCTGCCTCCTTCCCGCTCACCTTGCTGCAGGTCCTGCTGGTCGTACCAAGGCTCATCCTCGCGGATCTCGAACTCCTCCACCAAACTGTCGGTCAGCATCGCGCAGAACAGCCGCCGCCGCCTCCTCGCCTCTTGTTCTCCTCCGGCGAGCGAGGTTTTAAAAGCCGCCTCCGAAGTTTCCCGAGCGCTTCCGGCTTTGCCCGAAGGCCCCTCCTTTCTCTCTCCTCCCTCCCTCCTCGTCTCGGAGCCGCAACGTGGCAAAGGCGCTCTTCAAAAACGCGCCCCCACCTTTTCTGGATTCTGGTAGCCAATGGCAGGCTTCCAGTCCCGCGCGAAGCACCTGCCGCCCGGCCAATGAGGTGAGGGCTTGGAGGCGAGAGCCCGCCTCCGGAGTTTCTCAGCGCCACTCGAGACGGAAGGCACGGTTAGTCCGCCGGGAGGGAGGGAGGGAGGGAGGGAGGGAGGGCGCGGCCGTTGCCAAGGGAACCTCGCCCTCGCCCGGCCGGAGGGGCCTCCTCCCCCCTCCCCCGCGTTGCCTCCGAGGAGACGCCGGGCGCTTTTGTCACTCGCCGTTGTTGCGGGTCGCCGCCTTAGAATGGTCTGTATCGCAAAGATACACGCGGAAATGGCTACTACACGGAGAGAGTTTCACCAGTGTAGGCCTGGGCCAACTTGGGCCCTCCAGGTGATTTGGCCTTCATCTCCCGCCATTCCTAACAGACCCAGGCCCTTTCCTTTCCCCCCTCAGCCGCTTAAGCCCGGTGAGCTCCCGCTGTTAGCCCCAGCTTCTGCCAACCTAGCAGTTCAAAAGCATGCGAATGTGAGTAAATCAATAGGGAAGGTAAAGGCACTCCACGCAGTCATGCCGGCCACATAACCTAGGAGGCGTCTACGGACAACACGGGCTTAGAAATGGAGATGCGCACCATCTCCCAGAGTCAGACACGACTAGACTTAATGTCAAGGGAACATTTTACCTTTACAAATACGAACCTAAAATATATACAAGAATAAATGACTTAGTAACCTATGTCATTTATTATTGTATATATTTTATGTTCATATTTGGGGAGATAAAGCAGAGTACAAATAAATATAATACTACTAACAATAATATGTTTTTGACTTTGTTCTACCCCTCCTCAAGCCATCAGTAGAGCTGGGTGATAAATCTTGTTTATCTCTCATGCTCTTGTTACATCCCGAATAGAGTCACTAGTGCAACGCGCTCTACGTGGGGCTGCCTTTGAAGACTGCCTGGAAACTTCAATTAGTCCCAACGGTCGGCAGCCAGCCACACAACTCCTCTGTTACGCCGGCTCCACTGGCTGCCAATCTGCTACCAAGCACAATTCAAAATGCTGGTTTTAACCTTTAAAGCCCTACGGTCGTCCACGCTCTGGTCACATCCCGAATAGATTACTGCAATGCACTCTACGTGGGGCTGCGTTTGAAGACAGTTTGGAAATTACAACTAGTCCAGCGGGCGGCAGCCAGACTACTAACTGGAGCTACATACAGGGAGCATAGCACCCCCTTGTTATGTCAGCTCCACTGGCTGCCTGTCCACTTCCGGGCTCAATTCAAAGTGCTGGTTTTGACCTTTAAAGCTCTATACGGTTCTGGCCCAGCTTACTTGTCCGAACGCATCAGGCGCTACGTCCCACCTCGTACTTTAAGATCACCCGGGGAGGCCCTGCTCTCGCTCCCGCCAGCTTCTCAAATGCGGCTGGTGGGGACGAGAGATAGGGCCTTCTCGGTCGTGGCTCCCCATCTGTGGAACGCACTTCCCAATGACATACGATCAATTCCACCCCTCCTGACATTCAGGAAAAAAGTAAAAGCCTGGCTATGGGACCAGGCGTTCGCACATTAGCACAAGGCAGCATTTTAGACTGGATTTTAATGGAAAGTTGTTGAATAGGGCTCAATTGCTTTTATGGACGGAACACTGTTTTTAACATAAATGAATACATAGGATATGTTAATGTAATTGTATTTTAATGTATTTTATTGTTGAATGCTTGAGGGTTTTTATACTGTGTTTTATTGTATGGGCATTGAATTGTGCCTCCTGGAAGCCGCTCTGAGTCCCCCACCGGGGGTTGAGAAGAGCGGGGTAAAATGCCGGAAATAAATAAATAAACAGTTCTGGCCCAGATTACCCGTCCAAACGTATATCTCCTGTTACGAACCATCACAAAGTTTCAGATAATCTGGAGAGGCCCTGCTCTCGATCCCACCTCCGTCGCAAATGCAATTGGTGTGGGCAAGGGACAGAAGGGACAGGGCCTCCTCAGCAGTCCCCCGTCCCCCCCGCTTGTGGAAATCAGATTGACCACCTCCCTACTGTCCTTTAGGAGGAAACTCAAGACTTGGTTGTGGGAACAAGCATTTGATAATTGAATAGTGGTGAAAAGAAGACATAAGCCATTTGAAGTGACAATGGACTGACCCAGACGTTGGATTTAACTGCTGTGTTTTTAACAACTGTTTACTTAATGTTGTTTTAATGAATTTGTTGAATGTTTTTATTATTGTGATGGCACCGAATGGTGTCTGCTGTGAGGCCACCCTGAGTCCCCCCTTGGGGGCGAGAAGGGCGGGGTACAAGTGTATGAAATAAATAAATAAAATGTTAGTGGCAGCTAAAAAAGCCAATGGGATTTTGGCCTGCATAAATAGGAGTCTAGTGTGTAGCTCCAAGGAAATCATGCTACCCCTCTATTCTGCCTTGGTCAGACCACACCTGGAATCACACGGTGTCCAATTCTGGGCACCACAATAATAATAATAAACTTTATTTATACCCCACAACCATCTCCCCAAGGGGACTTGGGGCGGCTTACATGAGACCAAGCCCAATAACACGTCATGAACAACACAACAGCAAATAATCAATACAATCAATATAACTTACACATAAACAATAACAGACAATTTAAAAGCAGTCTGGCCGGGCCAAATGTGAAATATTAAAATTTTAAAATAAACACTGGATGCGAGCAGAGGTAGAATGTATGTAGCTGTAGCACAGCAGTTCTCGTTTGTGCCTGGAGGGCAGGGGTCAGGACCTGGGGTCCCATTAGCATTAGAACCAGCAGTGCCAGAACATGATTCAGAGGATGAGCTAGATGACTGGGGCGAAGGGCAGCTTTCCCCTGATGGGCCTCTTTCGCCCACAGAGAGCTTGGCATGGGAGGAAATGTTGTTTGGCCCTAGCGAAGAGACAGATAACCAGGTGCAGATGGATAGCGACTCAGGCAGCTATGAACATCCGGGAGGAAGGAATTCTCAGGAGCCTCCAGGGGAAAACATGGAAGAAAGCGCATGGGAAATGGATAGGGAGGAGAGCTCTCAGGGAGATAGAAACACAGCTGCGGAGAGACAAGGTCGAACCTTTGATAGGAGACGGAACATCGAGTCTAGCAGAAGGGAATGGTCTAGGTGGAGCATAGACCGGCCGAGGTCCGTGAGCAGCGATTGGAGACGAAGAAGCCTAGAGCGTCGGGGACCTCGGCCGAAGGATTAAGTATAGGATCCGTGGGAACGAATCCTCAGTGCTCCGGCCACGTCTCACCTGAATAGGCGTGAAAGCGGAGTGGGACCATGAAGCTAAGCTAGCCAGTGGTCATCCAGCCTTGCCTTGCCTTGTTTCCTGATCCGCCTGGTTGTGCGGAGCCTTGCCCTGTTTCCTGATCCGCATAGTTTTGCGGAGCCTTGCCAAGCTTTTTGCCTATTTGCTACGTTACCTTGGACATTGTTACTTCAAGCCTTTTGGATTGCTTTTATATTCTATTGGACATTATCTTTTGAACTGTTTTTATATTCAATAAAGTAGTTAGCCTTCAGTCCGTCTCTGTGTGTGTGATTAAGGGGCCGGTCAAGTCCGTGCATCGTGACAGTAGCAGGGAGGTTTTAAAGGATGACGTGGGCAGACAACCCAACAGATACTTAAAGTGTATCTGTTGAAGAGAGATGTTGACAAGCTGGATTGTGTTCAGAAAAGGACGACTAAAATAATCAAGGGTCTGGAGAACAAGCCCTATGATGAGCAGCTTAAAGAACTTGTCCCGGGAGGAGGTGGAAACCATCAAGAAATTGGGTAATAGGAAGGACATCATAATCAAGTGTGCTGATAAAGGTGGAGGTTTGGTCATTCTGGACACCAATGACTACCTGTCAGAAGCCTACAGGCAACTCAATGACACCACGTCCTACAAAAGGATCTTAGCAGATCCCACATCCAGATATAAAAGCACCATTTGTGACATAATCTATGAAGCTACGGTGATGGGTTATATTGATGAAAAAACTGCTAAATTCCTGACGAATGACCAACCCCGCATTTCACAGATGTACTTCCTCCCGAAGTTTCACAAACCTGCTTCCCCCCCCCCCAGGCCGACCAATTTTGTCAGCAGCCGGGTCCTTGATTGAACCCCTCGCCATCTTCATGGACACCATACTTCAACCCTTTGTCCCCCTCCTTCCATCCCACATCAAGGACACCACCGATTTCATCAAAAAAATTGAAGCTTTATCTATTGATCCGTTTGATATTTTGGTGACCTGTGATGTCAAGGCTCTCTACACATCCATTCCACTGATTGAGGCCAGGAATGTACTTGCAGACATTTTTGATTCCCGTGCGGACACCACTTCCCCTCCCACGCATTTTCTTTTGGAGTTGATTGATTGCATTTTTGAATATAATTATTTTGCCTTTGGTGACAACATGTACCTGCAGATCAATGGAATTTAAATGGGCCAATCATGTGCCCCATCGATTGCGAATTTGTACATGGGACACCTCGAAAATTCACACCTACAGGACCCATCATCCCCGGGAAGGTACATAAAATTTTACGGCAGATATATAGATGACTGTTTTTTCCTCTTAAAAAGCCACACTCCCATGTCTGAATTTTTTGGCTTGGCTAAATTCTTGGAATCCTGCCATCCAATTCACAATGGAATACAGCCAGTTGAAAGTGAACTTTTTGGATACAACTGTATATAAGAACCACAACAGACTTGGAGTGCGCAATTTCAGAAAAGGGACGGACAAGAATGCTATTTTACACTATTCAAGTCATCATTCTTCTTCACTCCGCAACAGCTTGCCATATTCCCAATTCATTCGATTAAAACTGAATTCCATCACTAAAGCTCACTATGAATCATCAGCCAATGAATTGATGTGGCAACTTTTGGAACGGGGCTATCCAGGGGAAGTTATCAACAGAGCGAGAGCAAAGGCCAACAAGGTTTCAAGATCATTGCTATTTCAAAGAAAAATGAAGGTATCCACCAACAGGATAGTATGGCCTTTGACTCTCACCCCCCACAGTAGAGATATCATCAAGATTGTAAAGAAGCATTGGAGTATTCTTCCTAGCATCCCGATTTTCCAGCCCCCACCACTGGTTGCCTACAAGCGGACGAAGAATCTAAAGGACCATTTGGTACATTCATCTTTAAGATCTTCTCCTCGCCGCAGTATCATCTCTCCAGGATGTAGACCCTGCGGGGGGTGTTCCTCTTGCCCCCAGGTGCTTCAAAGAAAAGAAGTAACAAGCCTGAAATCTCACAGATCTTACAAAATACGTGATTTCACTAATTGCAATTCGGAGGGATGTGTGTACGTCATCACGTGTGGTTGTGGCCTACTCTACGTAGGCCAATCGTCACGCCCCCTACGCACGAGGATCTCGGAACATCATTCTCGGATTCGCCAAAAATACGACAACACAATTTTATACAAACATTTCATCACGCAAAAACACACCTAAGAATCTTTCAAGTTCGCGGGAGTGGAAAAGGTGAAGATCCCGGCCCACACTGATTCGCAAATGGTTTTATTAAAGAGAGAAACCTGGTGGATCGTCACCCTCCAGAGCGAGTTCCCGGGCGGGTTAAACGAGCCCCTCCCCCTCAACGCCCTCCTTGCGTGAGACGCCTATCCCTGTAGCATTATTTAACCAGCAACACCGGAGCCAGGGCCACCCTTGGGGTCCTCGGGAGCACGGTGTATATGAATCTTCTCCTCCACCTACGGTATGCTTTATGACTATGATTGTATGCTTAGCCTACCAGCTGTATCTGCAGAGCTTAGACTTATATGTTGATTGTTACAACTTGTATTTCAGTCAATGTATCCCGTGACGCTGCGCATTATGCCGATGTAAATTGCCGCTTGAGAAAGCCCACAGGGCGAAATGAATCGGGCCTTGCAGATCGACCATTGCGGCCCCTCCTGCGTCCAAAGCAGTTAATGCTTGCCAACCTGGTGCAACCCCACAGTTAATTTTGGATCTCAGTTGCGAGAAACTGCATTGCTTTATATTGGATGTGTGGATTTTGGGGAATTGGCAACAGGACTGATATTGCCATAGAGGTTTCCATTTATGTTACATTGTATCCCCTCCCCAGCCGTTCCCCCACACCTTAAGAACTCTGAACTGTTTTCCACTGTGTTTATTTTTGATTCAATGTTGCGAGGTTGCTCTTACATGCCTGAATACCAATTGTGGTTTATATGTATCACTATGTGTATATGAACATTAACTATTTCTGGGTCAATTGTACTTTGATTATTGACAATATACAGATATTTGCACAGTCTTTCAGTGTGTATCTCAGCTTAAAGAGCTGGGCATGTTTATCCTGCAGAAGAGAAGGCTGAGAGGAGACATGATGAGGGCCATGTATCAAGATGTGAGGGGAAGTCATAAGGAACAGGGAGCAAGTTTGTTTTCTGCTGCCCTGGAGACTAGGGAGTGGAACAGTTACTTCAAACTACAGGAAAGGAGATTCAACCTGAACATGAGGAAGAAGTTCCTAACTCTGAGAGCTGTTCAGCAGTGGAACTGTCTGCTCCGGAGTGTGGTGGAAGTTATTTGGAGGCTTTGAAACAGAGGCTGGATGGCCATCTGTCAGGGGTGACTTTGAATGCGATCTTCCTGCTTCTTGGCAGAGGGTTGGACTGGATAGCCCATGAGGTCTCTTCCAACTCTATGATTCTGTATGATATTACTATGTGGCAGTTAAAGTGATGTCAAACTGCATTAATTCTGCAATACTCCTGCACCCCAAAACTGGTTTTAGATGTCTGTGAATGGGACCCAGCAGCCAGAAAAAGGAAGCCTTGAGGCTTTTCCTCATTCCTCCAGAACAGGCTGCACCGGATCCTCCTCTTCGGCAGCTGGTGAAAAAAGGCATGAAGGCAGCCTCTTTATGCAGCTGCATAACACTATGTAACACAATCTTTGTTCCTGGGTTATAAATGTCATTTCCTAATTGGTTCTGTCATATAAACATTTTTTATCGTATCAGAAGCGACTTGAGAAATTGCAAGTCGCTTGTAGTATGAGAATTAGCTTTCTGCAAGGACATTGCCCAGAGGACGCCCGGATGGTTTACCATCCTGTGGGAAGCTTCCCGCATGGGAAGCTGGAGCTGATAGACGGGAGCTCACCCCATCTTGTGAATTCAAACTGCCAACCTTCAGGTCAGCAGTTCGGCTGGCACAAGAGTTTAACCCATTGCGCCACACAATGAAAAAGTGTATTACACTGCAAAACCTTTGTTATTGCAGGAGGGACATCCTGCAGCACATTTTGCTCTAGTTCTTTTAATAGATATGTTTTCACAGAGTCTCAACCAATTCAACCTAGTTTGTGGCAGCCACAAAAGTTTCTGAAGTCGAACAACTACTTTCAAAGTACATACCGCACAATTAAACAGGAAATAACACTTTCAAACCAGGAAAACAATTTCCCCCCAAATTTTGTTACATAGTGTAATAGGCAACCATTTAGTCCAAAATCATCAGGGCATTGGTCTATATTTGTGTGTTGGCTGCAGTGTCTATGTGTGTCATATGAACACAGTGAGAAACCTCTGACACTATGTGAAACAAGTAAGAAACAATATACGTTTAAACATATAAATGAAATTTTTTCATATGAGATACATTTTGTTATTACAATCTATGTCTTACAAGAGGGTGGTTTCACCTCCAGTCCCTCAATGGAGCTCCAAATGCAGCTCCTGAAGCTTTGACTCAGCACTAAGATGACCATATTACTCGAATCTAATGTGCACCCTAATTATGGCAAGGTAATTTAGCAAAAAAACCTGAACATTAGATTTGAGTAAATATGCTAATACAAAATGGCATAGTAAGCTTGTGTTTATTGGTCCTACATTGAGGCTTGCTTTCTGGATTTTCAAAAATATTTGCAAGCCATAGATGATGGAATCTGGGCATACAAAGAGCCATTCATTTTTAGATGGCAATTCTGACAAGATTTAAACATCTTGCAATTAAAATATACAATTGCCCAAAGTAAAACAAACAAACAAAGCTGCACTTTCCTCCAATAATGAAATAAAAGTAGAATTAGTTGGCATGAGGCCAGTTTTTAAGAAGCCAATCACATTTTCTTCTTGCCATAAGAGGAGCATTCACTCGGCTTAAATGCTTACCAATAGTCCTGTTCACAGACAGTTTGTGTTACTGTTGAAAAGCTTTTAAGCTTTAAAATCATGTTCTGTTTGCTTCCCTGCAGTTTCTAGTTCTGTTCTCTAATACAACAGAAAACAAAACTGATCTTTTATTGGCAGGACAAGTGTTTAGATTCTTGGTGGACAACCATGTCAGTCTAGAAAAATTTAAGGGTTTGCAAATTGACCATATCACAAGCTTTCATGAGCTACAATATAATTGTCTTCCTGAGTTTAAATTTAAATTGACTATACCCAGGAAAGGTATGTGGTGTCTACAGGTATAGTTAAATTCAAGAAAGGTTATTTCCTGTATCTTGCATTTGCTGAATGATTCAATGTGACTGCTGTGAGAACCTCATATACTGTAATATATACTATGGTAGGATCTGAGTATTTTAAGTCAAATTCACAACACACAAAACCCCCCACCAAAACTTTTTTGTTCTTTGTATTTCAGCCTAGTGCTATTTATGTGTATTCTATGCACTGCTTTAAATGGAGCTGTTTAATCAGTGCTACGTATTACCCGAAGACAAAGAGATTGCTGAGCGGCTAAATGACTTCTTTGCCTCCGTTTTCACACAGGAGGACAGACAACATATGCCTTCAGCCGAGTCAGTTTTTTTTCAGGGAGGGAATTAAAGAATTAAAACAGATAGAGATAAACAAGGAGGATGTTCTCATATGCCTTACTAAACTAAATGTCAACAAATCACCAGGTCCAGACGGCATCCACCCCAGAGTTCTTAAGGAACTCAAGTGTGAAATTGCTGAACTTCTAGCTAAGATATATAACCTTTCTCTAAGATCAGGCACTGTACCCGAGGACTGGAGGGAGGCAAATGTAACACCGATCTTCAAGAAAGGATCCAGAGGTGATCCAGGAAATTATAGACCAGTCAGTTTAACCTCAGTTCCAGGCAAAATGATGGAAACCATTATTAAAGAAAAAAAAATTACTAGGCACATAGAAGAACAGGCATTGCTGAAAGAAAATCAACATGGTTTCTACAAAGGCAAATCATGTCTTACTAACTTGTTAGAATTCTTTGAGGGTGTAAATAAACACATAGATAAAGGGGACCCAATTGATATTGTTTACCTTGACTTTCAAAAGGCTTTTGACAAAGTCCTCACCAAAGGCTCCTAAATAAGCTCTTCAGCCATGGAATCAGGGACAGGTCTTGTCCTGGATTGGAACCTGGCTAAACTGTAGGAAACAAAGAGTGGTAATAAACGGACATTTCTCTGGGTGGAAAGAGGTGGGAAGTGGCGTGCCCCAAGGTTCAGTTTTGGGTCCGTTACTTTTTAATTTATTCATTAATGATCTGGATGTAGGAGTGAATTCTGAGGTAGCAAAGTTTGCAGACGACACTAAATTGTTCAGGGTAGTTAAAAATGAAACTGATTGTAAAGAGCTCCAGAAAGATCTCTCGAAATTGAGTGAATGGGCAACAAAGTGGCAAATGCATTTTAACCTAAACAAGTGTAAAGTCATGCACATCGGGGCAAAGAACCCCAACTACACTTATCAACTGATGGGGTCAAAGCTTTCCGAGACAAACCAGGAAAGGGATCTTGGGGTCTTGGTGGACAGCTCAATGAAGATGTCAACCCAGTGCGCTGCAGCAGTGAAAAAGCAAATTCTATGCTAGGCATGATCAGAAAGGGAATCGAAAATAGGTCAGCAAATGTTGTATTACCTCTCTACAAATCGATGGTAAGGCCACATTTGGAGTACTGTGTACAATTCTGGTCTCCGCACCTTAAGAAGGATATAACGGAACTGGAAAAGGTACAGAAAAGGGCAACAAGAATGATCCAAGGGATGGAGCGGCTCCCTTATGAAACCAGGTTGCAACGCCTTTGGTCTTTTCAGTCTTGAAAGACGGCGTTTAAGAGGTGACTTGATCGAAGTGTATAAAATCATGCATGGGATAGAAAAGGTGAATAAAAAAATTATTTTCTTTTTGTCACAAAACACTAGGACTAGAGGGCACTCCCTGAAGCTCCAAGGTAGGAAAATTAGGACTAATAAAGGGAAATATTTCTTCACCCAGAGGGTCATTGGGTTATGGAACTCACTTCCAGAAGAGGTTGTGACAGCTGTCAGCCTGAACACCTTCAAGGCAGGATTAGACAGATTCATGGATACCAAGTGTATCGGTAGTTACTGAAAAGGACATTCAAGTGCCACCTCGGAGTTGGTTGAGGTAGGCAGGATATCCCTGGGTACTGGTTGTGGGGGTCGGGAGCAGGTCAGGGTTTTGCCCTCCCTTCTGCTCGAGATCCCCGTGTACAACTGGTGGGCCACTGTGTGATACAGAATGCTGGACTAGATGGGCTGAGGTCCGATTCAGCATGGCTCTTCTTATGTTCTTATGTTCTTATGTTCTTAATCTGTCTTATGTACCTGGTGTTGCCCAGATATGCATTTTCTAATGCTGTTTATTAGAAATAACCATTATTGACTTTATGGTTTTATGAATTGTCCCATTAGAAAATGTATGCCTGTATATAATGGGAGGTTTATAAAATTATATTTTCATTAGCCCAAGTCCTTATCAGGCTACAAATGCCATCAGCCCTAGATTTGGTCAGCTGAAGCTCCAATCTGCCCCAAGTCTGTTTGGATTGGAACTGGCAATGATGCAGCTCTCCAGACGTGGCTAGACTCCCAACTTCTATAATTCATTATGATTCCTCCCTAACCTCAGCACTATTTTAAGTTATATCTTGAAATGTATTTCCAAGTGTGGCCTCCATCCCAGGGTAGGATACACATGGATCTCTGGTTGTGACTGGACTATAACTCCCTTCATCTATCAGTGCCTTCCTCCCTCAAAATAAAAACCCACTGGTATTTTAAGTTGAATCATGATGAGTAGGTGTGCCAAGTTTAGGCCAGATCCATCAAGCTGTGTAGTATCATTTGTGGATCAATCATACATATACATAAACATACATATGTACATACATTATGTATGTGTGTGTGTGGGGGGGTAGATTCACCCTATGATTGAATCCAAATATTGATAAAGATAATTACGGCCACCTGTGTAGGTTTTTAAGCTTGTTTTCCAAACACATTTCTAAGGCTGCCGGGACCAAAATGGGCTTGTGGTGGTGGTGGACTAATTATCCCAGTTTTGGAACAAATTGTTTTGAAAACTGAGGGGGAATATGCTTACGTTCTTCCTTCACCTGCCCATTCTCTTTTTTGCTTGTTTGCCTTGGAATTCTGGCAAAATGTAGAGCCATCCTATAGCAGTGAGACAAGGGCAAATAGATAAGGAAATACTGCCCTCTTATGGATCATGTGACGATTGTAATTCATGTGCATAAAGATGTGTGGTCTGATTACATTCACCATGATTGAAGCAAGGCATTATCCCTTTAATAGGGATAAAGTGGGAAAAGTAACATTGTTTTAATCTACCTGAAATGAAACATTTCCATAATATTCAGATTCCTGCAGTAGCAAAAACAAACAAAAAACCAAGAAAATATAAAGAGATGAAGAGATTATTAAAAGCATACATCATGTGTATCACAGAATTAGTTTTCCCCAAACCATCTATTATGCCACACCACATAATCTTATATTCTGTCATGTGCATCAGTACTTTACTACAAGTGTCAACACGGTGTTTATTGTGGCTTCCTTAATGTAGAGTCCCACTAGAAATATGAATCCCCTTCCTGATAAATTATCCCTTCAAAATGTATCAATAAAACCACAAAAATTATTCATACAGTAGAAATTCATAAATAATGAGCCGTCCCCTGCCACACATTGCTGTGGCCCGTTCTGTGTATATGCGTTTTGTGTATATATGTGTATATATGTGGCTTAGCACATGCTTTGTTATGTTTTTTTTGGCTTTAAGGTCTCTTCCACTGCGTTTTTCAGTGTTTTAACGAGTGATGGTCACTTGTTGGCCTGATAGGTGTATTGTGTCCAAATTTGGTGTCAATTTGCCCAGTTGTTTTTGAGTTATGTTAATCCCACAAATGAATGTCACATTTTTATTTATATTGATTAAAAATTGTCCATAGTAAAGGATCACACAAACTTGCTTACATTTATACGCATAAGTGCATGCATATACAGAAGAACATAATGCATAGCAGAACACAACACACAACAATAATATTTACCAATAAATATTGGTTGAATTGTGACTTTAATATTTAATGTTAACAGGCACTTGTCATAGGTTTACTCTGGCAAATAGATGATGGGATACAGTTAGCTCTCCACATTTGTAGATGTGCCTTTGTCGATTAGATTATAATGCTCTTTCTCTGAATCTCTAGATCCTGCAGTACGATTCTATGGTCAACGTCCAGCAGAAATTGACCACAGAGTCATATTGGAGGACCTGAAAATCCCTAGAAAGGTTTTCTCTCAGGTAAAAACATTAGAAATGTCTTTCTTCTTGGTTTTTCATTTTTCATTTTCACAGGGGTCCTGTGTTCCAAGCAACAGCAAATGTGAAGGACTGACTTATGTTTCAGTCGCAAAAGGATAAAATTATTGTTCTTAACTCAGGCTGATCTAAAGTCAAGAATTTTAAATGTGTGCAAAACTAGGTGAACAATTTTAAATTTGGTCCAGAAATACCTATGGTTAATGATTCCGTGATAGGTAGCTTTTTGTTCTGCAATCTAATAAAAGAACTCATATATCATAATATAACGTCACGATCAACTCTGCTGCTTGACTCTTCACATTATGTCCAATGTTGCACAAAATTACTATACTGGTGCATTTGTAGTTTCTTAAATTGATGTCCAGATGCAGTATTTATAAAAGGATGAGTATGAATAAATTGTATATTTTTTGGGTTGCTGAGAGCTTTCCAGGCTGTATGGCCATGTTTCAGAAGCATTATCTCCTGCCGTTTCGCCCACATCTATGGCAGTCATCCTTAGAGTTTGTGAGGTCAGTGATCAGGGATTCCAGCCATGAAAGGCTTTGACAACACATTGTATATATTTTCATGCATTGCTACAGTCCTATAGAACAAAATTCTGGTTGTTGTTTATTAGTTCAGTTGCTTCCGATTCTTCGTGACCTCATGGACCAGCCCACGCCAGAGCTCCCTGTCGGCCGTCATCTCCCCCAGTTCCTTCAGGGTCAAGCCAGTTACTTTGAGTATAACATCTATCCATCTTGCCCTTGGTCGGTCCCTCTTCCTTTTTCCATCCATTTTCCCCAGGATAATTATCTTCTCTAAGCTTTCCTGTTTCTTCTTCGTGTAGTCTGTGAAATGCACACAAGTGGGTTTACTTCCGCGCATGCGCAAGAATCTCGGACATAATACCTCTAAATAAAGAATTTACATAAGCCCCTCCCAGTCCCCGCCCATACCATCCTCTGTTGGAGCTACCTATTCAGTTCCTTTTTCCGCTCGCCAGCGAAAGCATCTGACTGCTCTCTCCCTTGATTTGGAAAACAGACCACGGATTGCCTTGACTACCCTTTCAGATAAGATGTCCTCTCTTTCTTTTAAAAAATGCTCTGCTTGTGGGGCAACATTGCCCGAAGAGGACAGGCACTCTAAATGCCTCCTCTGTTTGGGTGAATCCCATATTCCCCAGTCCTGCTCTATATGCAGATCCTTTTCTGCCAGAGCTCAAAAAAGCAGAGAAGCCAGACTTACAGCCTCGCTCTACAAGCAGGCACTGGCACCAGAGGAAGCTAGGTCGCTCCAGCCTGCAGCAAGCCAGCCTCTCCTCCCTTCCATTTCTGAGCCCCCTGCTCATCCCTCAATGGAAGATGCCCCTCACGCTCTGGCCGCTGATTCAGTCACCGAGCCACCGCGAAAGAAACAAAAAACTTCCAAACATTCTCTAAGGTCAAAATCAAAACCGAAAGAGAATAATCAGGGGCAAAATCAACCAAGGCTCTTCGCCGGCTCTCAGCCTCCGAATCCTTGTATGCCTGTCCTCCAGGCTGATCCATTGCAACTCATTCATACTGATGAGGATCTCCTTGGGGTGGAAACCCCCCCCCCCCAACTCCTCCCTATCCAGCTCCTCGCTCCGGTTACCGAGGAGGAGCTCCCTGCCTCGGTGCCTTCGCCACCTCTCGCTCAGGCGCCTCCCTCCCGCTCTCCCTCCCCGGAGACCGATGCCTTTTAGGCAGAGATGCGCGCTTCGCGCCCCGCACGGTCTCCAGGGCGCCAGTCACAGCGGCGCTCTGCAATGCCTCGGGAGTGCTCTACATCGCGCAGCCCCCTTAAAGAGGCGCCCCATTACCGCGATCGCTTCCAAGAGGCGCCCCGTCACTGCGATCGCTCCCAGGAGCCTTACTATAGGCCTTATGACTATCTTCCTTATCCCCCCCCTTCTACTACCCTCCCTATTATCCCCAGGATCCTTATTACATGCCTCCCTCTCCGGATCCATACCGGCCTCCATGGCCCCCCTTTCCTCATCCCTCGGCATCCGTGGCTGCTCCTTCCCCCCCAGCCCCTCCCCCCCCCCTCCTCAAGCTACTGCCCCCACTACTACATCTCCTGCCCATTCCCCCTCACCACCCCTGGATGATAATGCTGAGATGGATTCCTCCTCAGATGCCACTCCCCCGCTACGGTCCCAAGCACCTCCAGAAGGGCAGAAAACCTCTATCGCATTGACCTCTCTGCCAACCCCTGGCTGGCAAGGCTTCCCAAAGTTAATTCCATTGTGACTGCCGCTCAACCTAGACCAGTCCAAACCAATCAAACTGCTCCTTCTGATAAAGAAGGGAAAAAACTTGATGCCATGGCAAAAAAGTTTTATGCCTCTGCTTGCCTTTCTGGCCGCATGGCACATTATGGCGTATACATGAGCGTCTATCAATCCTACTTATGGAACAAAATAGGCCAGTACCTGGACCTACTTCCCCCAACTGATCAACCTATGGCTAAGGCTTTTCGCCAAGAAGCCCTTTCTCTAGCCAACCTACAAAAGGATCTGGCTAAACATGACGCAGACACCTCTGGCAAATTGATCGCTGGATCTGTTGCCCTTAGAAGGCATGCTTGGCTAAGGTCTGCAGCCTTGTCCTCCAACCAACGCTCCCTGATAGAAAATTTGCCCATGGATGAGGCAGGACTGTTCAACCCTGAAACTGACTCCCAATTAGAACACTCTCATAAGATGAAACAGACGCTCAATAAATATGGACAATAGCCCTACCAATATCAACCTTACAGGCAACGATGCCACCCCTACTATCAGTATCCTCAGTCCTTTTGAGGAAACTACTACTCCTCCCCTTTCAGAGGAGGACAGCGACCACAGCTTCCCAGGGATTCAAGCGTCCAGGCGTCCTCTTCAAGGGTCAGTATCGGGGATCCAGGTCCACAAATAACAGGAAGCGCCACTTCTAATTTCTACCTTGACAGTCTTAGACCCTTTCTACCCGTCTGGCAATCTATTACCTCCAATAAGTGGGTGTTAGACATTGTCCATAGAGGCTATGCTATTGAATTCGAATCCCTTCCATCCCCAGTTAACCCCAAGTCCACTATGGCTTCTCCCGCCTTGCTACAAGAAATTCACTCCCTCCTAGAAAAAGGGGCTATATCCCCTACTCCTTCTCACCAAATCCATTATTGTTTCTTTTCCAGATACTTTCTTGTCGATAAGAGGGATGGCGGCCTTAGGCCCATACTAGACCTTCGGGAAATCAACCGGTTCATTCGACCACGCAGATTCAGGATGGTCACACTCCCCTCCATCCTCCCTTTTATCCGGAAGGGAGCATGGATGGCTACTATTGATCTTAAAGACACCTATTTTCATATTTCTATCAGACAATCTCACAGGAAATACTTAACCTTTATGGTTGATGGCTCCGCTTATTCCTTCAATGTCCTGCCTTTCGGCCTCTCCACAGCTCCGAGAACTTTCACTAAATGTATGGCAGTGGTCGCCTCCCATCTCCGCCAACAGGGCATCACTGTGTTCCCTTATCTGGATGACTGGCTTTTTTCCTCTGTGTCATGTGACCAATTGTCCTCTAATATCAGCTATACTTTGTCTCTTTTACAGAGCCTGGGACTTATTGTCAACCTGGAAAAGTCGCACCTTTCACCTTCCCGTACAGTCCAATTCATAGGCACAGTACTAGATTCTATATCCCAAAGGGCCTACCTCCCGGAAGACCGTTTCCGCAACCTTTGCCACTGTATCCACAAAATCCAGGTTCAAGGCCACTGCTCTGCATGGGCTATCCAGTCTATCCTTGGCCATATGGCTTCCACCACGAACGTCACTGCGTTCGCCCGCCTCTGTCTCCGCCCCCTCCAAGCCTGGTTCCTGACTGTGTTCCAACCCGGACAGGACAGTCAAGACATGGTCCTCCACCCCCCCGCCCATGTCCTTCAGTCTCTCGCATGGTGGACAAGCAGGTCCAATGTATGCTCTGGCCTCCCATTCACTCCCCCTCAACCGTCGCTGTCACTAACGACGGATGCATCATCCACGGGGTGGGGCGCTCACCTCCAAGACCTCACCATCAGCGGTCGTTGGTCCCTCTCGGAGAAACAACTTCACATCAATGCGCTAGAGCTGATAGCAGTAGAGAAAGCCCTCAGATCCTTTGTGACTCTGGTCGCCAACCACAACATTCAGGTTCTAACAGACAACACCTCAGTAAAATACTATCTCAACAAACAAGGGGGCACCTGCTCCCCCACTCTTCTCTCAATATCCCTCCGGATTTGGGAGTGGTGCATCCAGCACAACACATTTCTCATATCAATTCATCTCCCAGGCTTACAGAATACCCTAGCGGACTCCCTGAGCAGGACCCACTCCACTACTCACGAGTGGCACCTCAACCCCCAGCACTTCCTCTCACTAACCAGACGCTGGGGCACCCCTCAAATAGACTTGTTTGCATCACACCTGAACACCCATTGCCAAGTGTATTGCGCGAGACTCCACCCTCGCACATCCCCAGACTGTCTAGGAGACGCCTTCCTCTATCAGTGGTCCCCAGGTCTCCTATACGCCTTTCCCCCCCTTCCACTCCTCGCCAGAGTGGTGGCAAAACTGATCTCCGACAACTCGGATTGTATTCTGATAGCCCCGTGGTGGCCACGTCAACCGTGGTTCACACCCCTCCTTCAGGTGTCTCAACGGGACTTCCTTCGTCTTCCCCTAGATCCCGATCTCCTGTCCCTACAACAAGGCCTTGTCCTACACCCAGATCTCCCCTCCCTTCATCTCACAGCATGGAGGATCAAACCCTTGCCCACCTTTCACACCCTGTCCGCCTTATAATCCAGGCGGCCCAGAAGGTTTCCACTAGAAAGGCCTATACCTATAAGTGGGATAAGTTTCAAAAATTTGTTCAACCACTTGGCCACTTACCACAGTCGGCCTCTATTTCTATCGTTTTAGACTTCCTAATTGACCTTTCCACGAAGGGATTTTTCCTTTCCTCCATAAAATGCTACCTTGCAGCCCTGTCCTGGTACAGAAAAAAATTTGGTGCTCCCTCTCTTTTTCAGGACCCCTTGGTGGGAATGTTTCTAAAGGGTTATAAAAAGTCTTTCCCCCCGGTATCCCCACCTCCCCCCTCTTGGAGTTTAGAACTAGTCCTTTCCCAACTCTCTAAACCGCCCTTCGAGCCCATGGCAACCTCCCATATATCAAAACTACAAAAAGGGGAAGCTTACAAAGACAAAGGAGCAACAAGGAGAACCACAGTAAATGATCAGGTTCACACTAGTAATGAGGACAATAATGCAATAACTGTGGTATCAAAAATAGCATATATAATAGGGATGGCTAAGCAGCAAAGTGATACAACATAGGTCTACACATTTAAACATATGCAATGCATTATAGCAAGGTCATCAGTATCAATTTCTACATAGAAATATATGTGACACATGTAAACATACTATACATTCAAGCATGTACAACATATCATGGCAGCATCATCAGTATCAATATCTACATGCAATGTATATGTAACATATGTAACGATACTGTACATTCAGGCATGTGCAATACATCATGGTAAAGTCGTCAGTAACAAATACATGCATGTATATGCCACATATAACTATAAAGTGAAGCAGAGAAGATGCGTCTACAAAGATGATACAAAGTGAAAAGACAATGCATGAAAGGAAATCTGTTGGATAACTTGGTCTATTCAAACCTGGCCCATATGTAGCCACGTTGGCTCTTCAGAAAGCAATCAAACTCGAGTGGGGGAAGAATGGGAAAGCTTTTAAGGAGTCACTTTGAAGAATGGGTGCCAGGGAAAGTCGAAGGACGCAAAAATCCACTCCGCGTTCTCGAGGGTGGAAGCGGCGAGCGGGGGGATTCAAGCCGCGGCCGCAGCGAGCAGGATGGGATTACTTCCGCGTTAGCCTGGCGAGCCTGCCGGAAAGGACCGGAGAAGCCGCAAAGTGTCGTAAAAGTGTCGCAGTGACCAAAATCAAGCGAAAATAAGGTTCGAAATGAGCAATGGGCCACTCGGGGACTGCGTGGGGGCAGGCCCCGATGCCAAACGGAGGGCTTGGGCGCCAAAGGGTTTGTCTTTATCCGTTTTCGTGTCTTAAAGACACTTCATCTGGGCACGTCGCTGAATACAATACAAGTAACAAATGGCTTCACTGATAGGGTTGCAAAGGCTGGATGCATCCCAACCCTGCAGCATCCAGCCTTTGCAACCCTATCAGTGAAGCCATTTGTTACTTCGCCATGATGCTTTGCCATTTCCTGCTGATGGGATGGTCCGTCCTCCACACAGCTTGGACAACTCTTGATGGTAATTATTCTTTACTCCTTACATTCTCATGCCTCCATTTCACCGTTCATTCGGGTTTTTATACTGTTATTATTGTTATTATTTAGATTAATCACCTCTGAGGACACCTATGTTTTGCCTCTGAAGAAGTCTTTATGATGAAACGGCCCTCTGCTGGCCTTGGAGTGAGCTCCCGCCGTCAGGCAACCCCCCCTCTGCTGTTTTCACTCATCTTGTGAACAGCGGACCCCTGCTCTACATTCGCGGCATTTGCCAGTTTACTTTACACTCCACGGACGCCCTTAGAGCCTCTCTGAACTACCCTTACCATCATCCTTTGCGGGCCGCCACTGAGTGTCTCCCGCACATGCGCATTGCGCTGTTTGGCCTACTGTGCGTCCTGACAGGACTACGACGCCCAGCAACACTAGCGGCATGCCATTGCGCATGTCCGCTCATGCGCCTTAGGATTTTGAGCCTCACTGAGCATCTCCTGTCGTGCATTTGCCTCTCCGCTTGACACGGAACACCCTGGGATCCTCCCACCACAACCTACAGCTCATTGACACCCACCATGGTACTTTTGTGATATATTTTGAACTGTAGCGTTTCCATTACCAGGAAGGATTTATCTTTTCTTTCTTGGCCCATGGCTTCTTAATATGTTCTGTTTATACTGCTATGATGCATGTGATTTACTGAATGTTTATTGATTGTATCTCGGTGTACTCGCATAGTGGCTCATCCACTTGTACCCTTATCTATCCCATTGTGGTATTTGATATATTGATTCTTTGATTCTCAATAGATTACTATTTGATATACTTCTGTCTATTGTATTCATTGTTTTGCCTGACTAGTTCTTCTACTCCCTCTTACCTCTCAACGTTTGGCCTCATGGATAGTCTTGGCAATCCGGTTGGCCTACCAGTTAGCTCAAAGAGAATTACCTGTTGGCGTTAAAGCCCACTCTACTAGGGCAGTTTCTACATCCCAAGCGTTTCTACGGGGTGTTCCTGTTGATCAAATTTGCAAAGCTGCTACTTGGGTGACTCCCTCGACGTTTGCAGCCCATTACAAGCTCGACGTTCTCGCTAAGAAGGATGCATCCTTTGGCAGAGCCATCCTTTTCTCCTGTGTGGCATGACCCACCTCCAGGTACGTAAGCTTGTTAAATCACCCACTTGTGTGCATTTCACAGACTACACGAAGAAGAAGATTAGGTTGCTTACCTGTAACCGTGTTTCTTCGAGTGTAAAGTCTGTGAAATTCACACAGAACCCGCCCGTCCTCCCCTTTAATGTCATGCCCTAGGTTTCTGCTGCTGTCGGCGGCAAGGAACTGAATAGGTAGCTCCAACAGGGGATGGTATGGGCGGGGACTGGGAGGGGCTTATGTAAATTCTTTATTTAGAGCTATTATGTCCAAGATTCTTGCGCATGCGCGGAAGTAAACCCACTTGTGTGAATTTCACAGACTTTACACTCGAAGAAACACGGTTACAGGTAAGCAACCTAATCTTTCTCATGATGTGGCCAAAGTACTTCATCTCTTCCTCTCCTATCCTTCCCTCCAATGAGCAGTTGGGCTTAATTTCCTGAAGTGTGGACTGGTAGCATTTGCTTTTTTAATACAGCATTGCAGGCATTTTCAGAAGTGCTTTCCAAACTGTCTGATGTGGGAGGGACTGCAACTATTGTTTTTATTTATTGATTATTTTGCTCAATATGCCAGGGGCCAGTATAACATTTGTGACCATTGGCTACAGGTGCTTGTTTTTTTTCCTGAAAGCTGGGCCCCCATTTTGAATAACACCCATTTACAGTTATTTTAAACATAAAGCATACTGTACACACAGGTATATTTCCAAATAAATCTTGATAAGACTGATGTCTTATGAATTGCATTGATTCCTCTCCAAAAGCAGGATTTTCTTCTGTATAAGACTGACTTACTAATATTCTTTCAGTGCTCCGCTATTGATAGAAATTATAACTATTTTTCATAAGTATGTATTTTATGCTAGGGACGACAGAGACTCTTACATTTGAAAAATGAAGTTTATCTCTGGAATTCATCGCAATGCACTGGCATACTCCATGACCACATTGGGTGCTGGAATGATGAATAGTATCTTCAGTTTCTATTATGTTAAACTTTTTCTAAACCGATACAAGATCTCAGAAACTGCATTCCATCAAGCACAGGTACATTGGGTTTGGGGGTTTGTTTTTCAGTAGATAAATGTTTTGAATTCAGAATTAAACAGTACGTTACAAAAATTATGCTGTAATGCTGGTTAAGACTGTACCTAGCCAATACTAATGGATCATGTTATAAGACATAATCATGATCAAAATGGCTTACTTCCCATAGGCAACTATCAAATATTTATACTTTTTAAAGTTTCCTTTTCTTAACTGTAGTTACTTCTAGTTCCCTTTCATGTTCATAATTGTCTGATTTGAGTTTATTACCAAACATGGTGGCTCTAGCCATCATATAAATATGGTTGATAACAGATTTAAATGCTGTTTTTTTTTTCTTTTTGACCATCTCTTATATTTACTTAATCTACAATTGTGTTCCAGTCCTTGTTTTAAGTATCTGTATGTTCATGAGGTTTATTAGCCAGTCACTGGCATCCCTGAAACCTTTTTTATTCAGACAGACTTTTAAAGATGAGGGTGTTTAAGATCAATTCAGGAGGTGCTGTGGTTTTTAACTTTGATTTTGTTTAAATAAGTTTTAACTGGGAATTTTTAAATACTGTTTATATTTAATCCTGTTTTAATTTTTGTATATTTATACATTTTAAATGGTTATGCTAATGCTTTTATGTTAAGCCACTTTGAGCCCCCTTCAGGGGAGATAAAGTGGGGAATAATAATAATAATAATAATAATAATGCGTCCCTTGTAGGAATGTTGTGGAGAAATGAAAGGGAGACAGTTACTTACATGTTTCTGAGTTTCTTGGATGAAGGATGTGATTTAAAAAATACTTATAATGTATACAGAATTTTCTTCTAAGTTTCCATTTGTTGCACCAAACCATCTAGTCCCCATTTCACACTTCTTTCTATGCTTTTTTCTACATTGTTGTTTTTAATGGATCAGTTATCAATGATTTAATTGATCAAATTGATAAAATAATTAACTAATGTAATATTTCCATTTCACATTGCATTTATTTGATATTGTGCTCATTTGCATAGTGTGCTTTGTGACTGAACAGTGCAAATGGGGGGGTATTTTAATAACAAGTGTTGTCTTTTGTTTTCACCCAGGTTGTTTTTATGATCTGGAATGCCATTAATGATCCTCTCTTTGGATATATTCAAGACAACTCCAGAGTACCATGCTGCTCTAGACGCCAGTTTTCCATTCTGTATGGCGCTCCGTTGTATGCTTTGGCCTTTCTGCTTCCTTGGTTTCCTTGGAAACAATATGAAGAACATGACTGGCTTAGTGGGCTTCATCTTATTGTTGCTTTGTGCGCTTTTGACGGTTTGCTTACATTTGTTTTACTAGCACAATGTGCACTTTTTGCTGAAATTTCCACTCGACATGAAAGTAGGCTCCAGCTGATTAAGTATAACCAGGTGGCGAGCTTAGTTGGATCTACAAGTATCCTTTTCTGTGGTTTAATTACAGATAATATGGAGAACTTTGTTTCTTTCCAAGCCTTTACAGTTCTAGTAGGAGTTATTGCAACAGCTTGCATGTGCTACACTGGACTCTACAGCACAACTGAGTATGAACAAAAAGAGATTCTTGCAGAAGGGGATGCTTCAGAAAGCGCTGAGAGGTCTCTGTCTTGGTCTTCTATAATTTCGTTGACCCGGCAGATCATGACCCAGAAAAACTTCTTGCTTTTTGTGACCATGAACTTCTTTCAAGTCTTCCACCTGGCCTTTTGCAACAATTTCATGATGATCTTTGCAGATAATCTCATCCCCAAAGATGTTCTTGCATCTTCTGTCAGAAGTATCATGTACGGAGCAGGCTTTATTTGTCCTCAGGTAGGCAAAACAAACAAACCCTCATTTTTTTCTCTTAAAAGGAAAATGTACTACCGTAACTCCTAGGAAATTTCTCTCATTGTTTGATGTTAAGAATTCTGCATCGTTGTCTTCCTATACTACAGTTACCATATGGTATAACAAATCTTTTGACATGATGGATTTGTACAAAGAAGCATGAATTCTTTCCCATTTGTTCCCAGGACATATTTTTAAAAATCATATTCATTTATACTACGAAATATTCTTGATGATTGAAGAACTTATTTTTTTAAGGAGAAGGTCTGGGAACAATTAATACTTAACTAAAAATCATTTTTCCACATGTATTAAATGATAAAACAGGAAAATGCAGTCATTCATCCATATTTGCAGTTTTGTCTTTTGCTTTGGATGAAATATTTGCCTTTCACATTTTGAAATGAATTCATATCATGTGAGTCTCTAGAAAATATATGGAATAAAACAGCTGAGAAGTTTCAGTTGTCTGCATTGTCAGCCTTTGACTTTGAGTGATATGTGTACTTGGTGCAGTTGCACATGAGTGTATGTTTGCAGTGATAAGAATTTTTAAATGTCATTTTTGTGTGGAAATAAAAGAACAAAAGTATTTCACCATAGTCAGTTCAGGCATTTCTGGACAGTGCAGTTGGCTCACTGACACTAGCCTTAACTCTGCAAATGCATTCCTGCCAAGTGCTAGGCACTGGCAATGCTGAATCCAGCAGCACACCTTCACTGTGTCCTTGAGCCCCCTTCTGGTACTGACCGAGCCTGTATTTCCTGATGTTGGAACATTATATTGGACAGATTAGAGAGCCAATCTCTATGTTACTGAGAAAAAAACAGTGTTCTGAAGTGACATTTTTGATCTTTGTTTCTAATTATTAAAATCCAGGTAAAGCAAGGCGAGTAATATTTAGCATCTCTTTAACCGGATTACAGTATTATAGGTAAATATTTTCTCTTATCTTTCAGTGCCTTGTGCTCATCAGTCAAACTTTGTTGCGGAAATTTGGTTACTATAAGATTGTTCTATATTCCTTCTACTTGGAAGTGGTGGCTGCAGCTGCCATGTTTTTTCTAGGCGTAGAACACTACTACCTTCTGGCTGCTTATCTTACAGGAAATATGTAAGTATTTCCCACATGCTAGACACCTTTCGGAAAGCTCCTTTAGGTATGTGCAAAGGCTGCCTGGGTTTGCTGGAAGGGCAATGATGAATTGGGCAAGCTACTGTCAGTGGGTTACTGTGCCTTAGGATGATGGAAGAAACACCACCAGGCAGTAAGGAAGATGGCCGTTTCTGTACCCAGTCTTGGCAATATGAAATGTTTTTTATATTGCTAATTTACCTGGATGATATCACTGAAGACCTCTGTCTTTAAAAGTGTATTAGACAAACTCATATACAAATGCTCTGTTTGCACATTTTCATCTGAATGGCCTTACTTTTGACTGTTCCTTTCATATCGTGATTGTGCATTTCCTGGAAACTTCTGGTTGTTTATACTCATGGCAAACTCTCCGGGTTGCAGAGATCAGACCTATAGTCTACAGATTATTAGCCAGGCAATCTGGGGATGGATGGAAACTATAGGCAGAGCAGCTGAGAAGTTGTAGAAAACCTGATTAGATGGACTTCTGAAGTACAAGGACTCTTGAATTTTTACGGTAATTATTGGAATTATTAATCATAGTCTTTAGCATCACTGGGAAAGTTGGTATTAAATATTGTTTTATCTATTAACTGTTATTTTGGATATTAATTCAAGGAAATAAGGAACACAGATTCACCATGTAACTTAAGTGCAATTGTCTTAAAATGAAAGGTTCTGGGATTCCATAATTGTCACATTTCAAGTATATTGGATTTTTATCTGATCGGTTCTGGAATGTTTTGGCCACTAAGAGAGTCCTGATATTTATTTCCAGCTCTGTGTTTCTATTAATGTTTTTGTGAAGGGTACACAATGCAAATATTGTGGTTTTTCAATGCTTCATATACACATTTTGTTTCTTCAGAATAGTGAATATCTAACCTGCTTTCCTATTTATTTAGGGTAATTGTTCAAGCTGCCTTCAGTTTGTTTAATCTGCCTTTGGCTGATATTGTGGATGAAGATTTAAAGAAACATAAAAGAAGGTAGTATTTTATACTTATATACACATTTATAATACATAATAATGCTAAATTATTTTGCACATACTATTGGCAGATTGGAACCCCTGGTGGTGCAGTGGGTTGAACTGCTAAGCTGCTGAACTTGCTGACCAAAAGGTCGGCGGTTCAAATCCAGGGAGGGCTGAGCTCCCACTGTTTGCCCCAGCTTCTGCCAACCTAGCAGTTCGAAAACATGCAAATGTGAGTAGTTCAATAGGTACTGTTCCGGCAGGAAAGTAATGGCGCTCCATCCAGTCATGCTGGCCATATGACCTTGAAGGTATCTACGAACAATGCCCGTTCTTTGGCTTAGAAATGGGGATGAGCACTACCCAGACTCAGACCCGACTAGACTTAATGTCAAGGGAAACCTTTACCTTTACTGGCATATCAGCAAAGAGTTCAGCTCACTGCAATCTATTGCCGGTAAATTCTTCTGTATCAACCCTTTTGCACATTTTTCCTTTTCTTTTCTTACATTTGAAACTAGATGGTGATTCAGCTTGAATACTTTATTCATCCGACACAGGTTTTAGTCTAAAAGAATATTAAACATGTTAAGAAGTTAGAACAGGATAAAAGGATTGATGTCTAAGGTTCAAATTATCATCTTCAGTAGCATTTCACAATTTTAAAATTGTTTAAACCTGTTTATACTGATTTTATGTGCTCATCACTGCAAGATCTTACAATATAGAGATGTTGTAATAATGATGTTAATTATGTGTTGGGAACTGTCAGATAGAAGATATACCTTTATATGTTTCTGGGAGCTGAGAAGGTTCCCTTTTCATTATTCACTAGCCGTCCCTTGCCACGCATTGCTGTGGCCCAGTCTGTGTATATGTGTGTATATATTTGTGTATATGTGTATTTATGTGGTTATGCACATGCATTGTAATGTATTTTTTGGCTTTTTAAGTCCCTTCTGCTGCATTTTTCAGTGTTTTATGTGTGATGGTCACTTGTTGGTCTGATATGTGTCGTGTCCAAATTTGGTGTCAATTCGTCCAGTGGTTTTTGAGTTATGTTAATCCCACAAACAAACATTACATTTTTATTTATATAAGATAAGAAAAACATCCTCTGTATTAGGATTTGAAGAATCAGAATGCAGAATCTGAGCTTGGTCATGGTTACATTCATAGTGAAAGTTAATGGATCAATCCAGAGTGTAACTGGCCAATGCATTCTTATTCAGCCATTACCGTTATACTGTGAAATGATATCTTACACTTTATTTACATTGATAATGGCTTGTAACACAACATCTCTGCTGGCTTTTCAGATCACCACTTTCTTCTATGGTCTTTGGAACAAATGCCTTGTTTACAAAACCAGCTCAGTCTTTAGCCCCTATGCTTGTGGTTACAATACTAAATCAGTTTGGGTACGCACAACTGAATAACAAAGCCATTCAGGCTGACCCACAGTAAGTGGCAGAAAGATATTAAATGTTATTGCTTTCAAATGTTTTATACACACGCGGGGATTCGTTTTAGTATATTGCAAATTTCATCATCACCCAGAGTACTAGGACTCCAAAGGCAGATTCACATAAAACTTATTGCCTTCCCCATACAGTCAGACCAGTGTGTCCTTTAGTTTATTAAACAATCAAAATACAAACTGGACTGTGTACATGACTGTAGGGAATCTTGTATTTGAAGCAATTGGAAAAAATGTTTATGCCTGACTCACAGCTCCATTTTCCCACACAATTGCTTGTTTGTAGTTAACTGAGAAATAGACATGATGGACATGCAGAGAAGTAAAGTTCTTGTGTTGAGCTATCACTAAACATTGTTTTCTAAACCCCAACTATTTCAGAAGACTACATCTCCAGAGAATTTTCTAGTTTGTATGGAATCTTATTAAAATGAATGAGGCACATATTTTGCAGGACATCTTTGTGAAATTCAAGAGTAGCAAAACAAGAAAAATGTTTTATAGAAACAGTATATATGGCTTTGACAGCACCACTTGTTCAGAATTGCATGTGCCATTGTTTATTTGAATTTAATTGAAATATAGTTCTTTCATTCTATTTACTAGTCCACCAAAATAAAGTTAATATAATTTTATTATCTTCTGTAGGACAATAGAATTTTTCTATATATGTACTGTAATTATTTGGGTTTTGTAATGCGTGCTCTGAATACTGAACTTGAAAAATTGGACTTTCATCCCAGTTTGTTTCTAGGTCTCCATGATTCCATGTTCTACATGATTTGCCTGATTCCTCTCTGCATTGCAGCCATACAGATTTTGACATGGACACCCTTTTCTATCCAGAATAGCCACCTAATGCACTAAATTGTAAACATGGCCTTCGAAGGACCAGACAATGAATTTCACACAATAGCCAGTGACAGCTGTGAACTCAAACACTGGACCTATTTGTATCTTTGGACAAATAGATCAGATGCAACCTGAGCCATTTATTGGTTAATTGTTCACCCTGGAAATTCTACCATTAAGTACCCGAGTACCTTGACATGAAGTATTTCTGTCTAGCTGAGTAATTGAAGGTGTTAGGGATCTCTAAAAAACTTATGGACACTTAAAATGCTGCTATATCATATTAAAACTAGTGGCAAACTTGAATTCTGTGTGCCCCCTCTACATTGTCAAATTGGATTCCTTTTAGAGTATGTAAAGACGCACAATAACCTCAAAAGGGTGCATTTGAATATTCTAAAAATCTGGAATGTTACTTCCACATGTGCAAATTAGATGTTATTTCCCCCTCAGGAAATATAGAAAGCTCTATTACATTTATCTCTTCCTAATATCCCGTATGCAACACTCAATATGATTTTCCTAAATAAGATACTTTAACTCTGCAGGGAAGAAGTAATGTCTGTAACCATTTAAAGCAGATGAGTAGGAGTTATAGGGATGGATTAGTTAAAAAAAAAAAGAATCAAGGGGAAACGTAATTGAAGGGGAATGAAGGTAGATGCTCTGTGGAGGGCACAGACATAAATATATGTATTTAGCAAAGCCAGTAGGGGTTTTATTAGAAACACTGCCATTTGTCTCTTTGTAAAGGAGAAAGTGGTAGGAAACAGAAGCAGGTTCGTGAGTAGGAAATCTAGGTGGAGGGCAGGCATATTATTGCCTGAGACAAAGCAGACGCTTCCACCAAGCCTGAATCTTTTGATAGATACTTCATAATTAAAGAAAAGGGCGTTGAGTACTTCCTAAACATGTTAACAATAACTTTGGAAATCCAACATTTTTGAAATTTTGGACTGTAAGAGTAGAATAGTAGTAGTAGTCGTGTGACTTCAAGGCAACTCCATGACTTCCACAGCATTTCCTTAGATAAGGAATACTCAGATGTATTTTATAATGTACGCACACCCGCATGCACATTTAGTGATTGGAAGATTTTGGACTTTTTGGATAGCTTATGATGTATCATTCTAGTGCTTTGACAGTCCATTTGGCTTGCCTGACAAGTTTTATTTATATTATTTCAAATAGCTGAGAACTGTACTTTGAATTTGAGGGTTAAAGACATTTGCAATTTTCATCTTCTAGGTGGAATTCACGCCTAATGAAAAGGTAATGTCACTTGATATGTCATAAAGCCTAAATTATGATTTAATATATCCTACCATCCTTATCTTAGCCCAGTAAATTATATATATAATCATTTTACTCTCTGTATAGTAGACTTTCGCTGAAGTTTAATGCAACATGGGGAAAAGAAAATGAGTCTTAGAAAACTTGTTCATGATGAGATTTGGATCCCCCCCCCCAATAATCATTGCATACAAGCCAATCTACTTCTTTTATTAAACCGGTTAACTCCAATGAGATTGTGTTGTTGAAGGCTTTCATGGCCGGTATCACTGGGTTGCTGTGAGTTTTCCGGGCTGTATGGCCCTGTTCCAGAAGCATTCTCTCCTGATGTTTCGCCTGATGATCTCACAACCTCTGAGGATGCCTGCCATAGATGTGGACAAAACATCAGGAGCAAGTGCTTCTGGAATATGGCCATATAGCCCAGAAAACTCACAGCAGTCCAATGGGATTGCTTTCACATTCTTCAAGAAGTAAATATACTATTAAATCCTGTAAAAACAACACTTCATTGCAGTCCATAGATTCAATAAAATGTTAACCAAATTAAAAAGCAATTACCATAGGTCAAATCATACTGGCAGAACTTATTTCAGACAGTTTTCCCTAGTAAAGAAGTTTGCTGTTCTCTAATCTTGACCAACAAAAACTTGGAAAGGGATTTCAGCCCTCTATGAGATGGAGTAAATCATGTTTCCCCTCATGTCCCTAATTGCTTAATAAAATGAAAGAACTATTGAGCATGCATTAAAGGAGATGTGATAGAAAATGCCTATGCTAAATTTAAAATGTTGCCCCTAAACACTCATAGATCTGAGCAACCTTGGTTTATATGCACTGAACAAAACTGTTCATGAAGCAAAAGTACATTTTATTACAATTCATGATGATGGTACACATTCCTGATTACTTTTAAATACAGTAATATACCAATTTTCTTTGTATTTTTATTTATTCACACTAATTTTTCTGGTGGCTTTTATTTATATATTAGAACAATCATCATTTGAAATTTGTATTAATGGCATACATTAAGGGATGGGTTTTCAAGTTCTGGTTTTGTTTTGTCCTGCACATTTCTGTCAATTATTGTGGTCTATTTTGCACAGTTATCCAGCAGCTTCTCCTGCACATGCCTCATTGAAATGAGTATGAGTTGTACAAGTTTGCTTGTATGTTTTTTTAAAAAACAGTTTAACTTCTAAATTATGGAAATCAATTTGGGATTTTGTTCCATTAAGAATGTTTACTTGGAAGATGGAGTGGAGATTTTATTATGCCTAAGTCTATGCAAAATATTTCTGTATAAGTGATTCTGGTTTGTTAATAAAAACGAGTAACCTGTTCTAACCTCTTGTAATGCTCGTATTTTCCTTCATAGTTTTCAGTGTTCAAAATTAGAAACAAACAAGTTTCATTTGTGAATGTTTCAAGTGCTTTCCGATATATTCTGTATGGGGAAAATCATTGGTTTTGGAGCAAACAATTTGTAGTTTAACTAGTAGGTGATTAGAATGAGCACCATATTATGTGAGAAAGCGGTGTCTGAATTTACTGTGGAGGTGTGCAGCATTGTGATAATGGAGTGCCACTTAACATATGTCCTTCTTACAAGTGAGTAATCGCTCCCACATCTTCAGAAACATTTTGATTGCCTTTGAGCCAGTGCTTGCTAAATCTCACTCTTAAGTCACTCTGATGACTATATATGAAGTGGTAACACAAGGATGTTGGACTTCTCTGAGCATGTATAAGAGCCCTATCATGTCTAAAGAGGGACCCAGAAGTGGAGAAAGTAGATAGGATTTATTTGTTCCTGTTTCACAGTACTGAAACTGAAGTGAGATCTACCAAGGAACTTAGGGCCCTTCGACACAGCTAAATAAAATCCCCCATGTTCTCCTTGGAACTGAAAGATATGGCAGTGTGGACTCAGATAACCCAGTTCAAAGCAGATGTTGTGGAATTTTCTGCCTTGATATTCTGGGTTATATAGCTGTGTGGAAGGGTCCATAGTTGAAACAAGATCCTGTTCAAAATAAAAATACTTTACACATGTAAGTAGTGTCTTACCCTCTCTGTTGGCCCCCTCTTGTCGTGGGGGAGAGGCTTGCATACCCTAATGAAGTTGTGAGCTATGTTTGCGGTGGCATAATAGTCACCGGTAGGGCCTCCCATGCCAGACAGGTCACAACCGAAGGGTCTGACAAAGAGCATCAAAGGGCAGGATGGGCTCTCTAGCCTTTTGGCAACCATCCTAGGAGAAGGAAAACTCCGATTTCCAACCCGGGCAGATGGTGCTCATTTAACCCTGTAAGGTCAACCATCTAAGAGAAGGAAACTCGAACCAAACCTACGACCTGAGGACCTCATTGCCACCGTCCTAAGCTTGCTAGGCCCCAGCAGACGAATCTTTGGTTTATAGGATGAGGCCAGTTCTGTGCATGCTGCGCTCCACCAGAAAGGTCCATTGCACAGGCTCGAAGGACACATCCAACCTCCGAATCATCAACGCGCTTGTAGAAAGTGTGGGATGAGTCCTTCCTGAATCTTCGTTCGTGAAGAAAAGCCAAGAAGAAGATAGTGTCTTACACTTCCAAGCACTTTTTAAAGAAAATAGTATTTTAATAGATTAGTTTATTCCACTGTTAAACTCTTATTATCGTCCATGTCTGTGAGTTGTATTATAGTTCAGTCTGTGCTGTTAGCTGACTTGGGTCCCATGCTGGAATAAATACGGGATATACAATAAATAGTCTGCCATATGGATTTACAGAACCTGAAAAAGGGATTAAGACATATTCATGAAAGAGGAAGAGATGTCTGTTGATGTTAATTCCTCATAGACTGAATTCCTCTGTTCAATGGCAATCTCTCTCTGAGTATCACTTGGTCACATAGAACAGTGTTTCCCAACCAGTGTGCAGGGGCACACTAGTGTGCCGTGAGCGATCATCAGGTGTGCCTTGGGAAATTGGAACCTCCAGGCGGGGAGGGGGGAGAGTCTAGTGTGTTGAAGTATAAAAACCCTGACGGCTCGGCGGTACGCTGCGATGAATTTGCCAAGGTCTTCGCGGATAAAGTGGCGCTGATCCGTTCTGATTTCGATACCACTTTAACGGCAGTCTCTGAGGATGTGACACGAGCACCTGCTTGTCCGGTTTTAATGGATTCGTTTCAATTGGTTCAGCTCGAGGATGTGGACAAGATCCTTGGAGAGGCAAGGCCCACTACATGCATCCTAGACCCCTGCCCATCCTGGCTGATAAAGGAAGCCAGAGGAGGTTTGGCAGAGTGGGTGAAGGTGGTGGTTAATGCCTCCTTACAGGAGGGCAAAATTCCAGCCAGCTTAAAGCAAGCTGTGATAAAACCGCTGTTGAAGAAACCATCACTGGACCCCACTCAATTAGTGAACTATCGGCCAGTTTCCAATCTCCCCTATTTGGGCAAAGTCATAGAACGTGTGGTGGCTTCGCAACTCCAGGGGTTCTTGGTAGACACTGATTATCTTGATCCGGCACAGTCTGGCTTTAGGCCGGGACATGGTACTGAAACAGCCTTGGTCGCCTTGGTAGATGATCTACGCCGGGAACTTGACAGGGGAGTGTGTCCCTGTTGGTTCTGCTGGACCTCTCAGCGGCTTTCGATACCGTTGACCACGGTATCCTTCTGGGTCGCCTTGCAGACATGGGGCTTGGGGTACTGCTCTGCAGTGGCTCCAATCCTTCCTGGAAGGCGTACCCAGAAGGTGTCATTGGGTGACACCTGTTCGGCTCCACAGCCGTTGTCGTGTGGAGTCCCTCAGGGTTCAGTTCTGTCCCCGATGTTGTTTAACATCTACATGAAACCGCTGGGAGAGATCATCCGGAGTTTCGAAGTCAGGTGTTATCTGTACGCAGATGACGTCCAGATCTGTCACTCCTTCCCACCTGTCACCAAGGAGGCTGTCCAGACTTTGAACCGGTGCTTGGCTGCTGTGTCGGACTGAATGAGAGCTAGCAAATTGAAACTAAATCCAGACAAGACAGAGGTCCTCCTGGTCAGTCGCAAGGCCGAACAGGGCATAGGGTTACAGCCTGTGTTGGATGGGGTTACACTCCCCTGAAGACGCAGGTTCGCAGCTTGGGAGTGATCCTGGACTCATCGCTGAGCCTGGAACCCCAGGTCTCAGCGGTGGCCAGGGGAGCTTTTGCACAGTTGAGACTCGTGCGCCAGCTGCGCCCGTACCTTGGGAAGTCTGATCTGGCTACGGTCGTCCACGCTCTGGTCACATCCCGAATAGATTACTGCAATGCACTCTACGTGGGGCTGCCTTTGAAGACAGTTCGGAAATTGCAATTAGTCCAGCGGGCGGCAGCCAGATTACTAACGGGAGCTACATACAGGAGCATACCACCCCCTGTTGTGTCAGCTCCACTGGCTGCCTGTCCAATTCGGGCTCAATTCAAAGTGCTGGTTTTGACCTTTAAAGCTCTATATGGTTCTGGCCCAGCTTACTTGTCCGAACGCATCGGCCGCTACGTCCCACCCCGTAACCTAAGATCATCCGGGGAGGCCCTGCTCTCGCTTCCGCCGACTTCTCAGATGCGGTTGGTGGGGACGAGGGAGAGGGCCTTCTCGGTGGTGGCTCCCCGCCTGTGGAATGCGCTCCCCTATTGAGGTACGGTCCACCTCATCCCTCCTGGCATTCAGGAAAAAGGTAAAATCCTGGCTTTGGGACCAGGCGTTTGCACACCAGCACTAACAGCATGTTAGATGGGGATTTTAATGGAAGGGATGAAGAGGGCCAATGTTTTTATGGAGTGAATATTGTTTTTAACTTGGAATGACTGTGTATGTTGCTGATGGAACTGTATTTTAATGTGTTTTAATGTATTTTAATTGTTGTGGGGTTTTGGGGTTTTATACTGTATGATGTGGCATCGAATTGTGCCGTACTGTAAGTCGCTCTGAGTCCCCCTCGGGGTTGAGAAGAGCGGGGTAAAATCCTGAAATAAATAAATAAATAAACCTACCTCGATAAAGGCACAAAATTACAAACACCCCCCCTCCCCACCTGTTGTCTATTTGGTCTCCCCCTCTCCATGCATTGGGAAGACCCGCCTCCCTTTCCCCAAGTAGAGACCTCCTCTTGCCTCCTGGGGGTTCTGTGTGGGAAGTTTGGCCCAGTTCTATTATTGGTGGGGTTCAGAATGCTCTTTGATTGTAGGGGAACTATAAATCCCAGCAACTACAACTCCCAAATGTCAAGGTCTATTTCCCCTGAACTCCAACTGCGTTCATATTTGGGCATATTGAGTATTCATGCCAAGTTTGGTCCTGATCCAACATTGTTTGAGTCCACAGTGCTCTCTGGATATGGGTGAACTACAACTCCAAAACCCAAGGTCAATGCCCACCAAACTCCTATAGCATTTTTTCTTGGTTATGGGAGTTCTGTGTGAGAAGTTTGTGTCTTTCTGCCATTCCTGCCAGGATATCCATGTTGTGTTCATCGAAACAGGCCCAGGTTTCACACTGAGTGTATAAATACATTTTAAAACATATTAACTATATGTATTACTGTGTTAGAGTGTCATTTTGGTTGGTGGTGTGCCCCAGGATTTGGTAAATGTAAAAAGTGTACAAAAAGTGCTCAAAAAAGGTTGGGAAACACTGACATAGAAGCTGCAGTGGCACAATGGATTAAACCCTTGTGCTGGCTGGACTGCTGACCTGAAGGTCAGCGGTTTGAATCCATGAGACGGGGTGAGCTTCCGTCTATCAGCTCCTGCTTCCCATGCAGGGACGAGAGAAGCCTCCCACAGCAAGGTAACACATCGGGGCGTCACCTTGGCAACGTCTCTGCATACAGCCAATTCTCTCACACCAGAAGCAATTTGCAGTTTCTCAAGTTGCTTCTGACACAATAATAATAAATACTTAGGGCTCTTCCACGTAGTCATATAATGTTGCAAATGGCCACCTTGAATACCATTGAATGGCTTGCAGCCTGGCTGCTTCCTGGGGGAATCCTTTGTTGAGAGGTTTTAGCTGGCCCTGATTGTTTCCTGTCTGGAATTCTCAGGGTTTTATTTTTTGTGTTGGTCTTTATTTACTGTCTCGATTCTAGATTTTTTAAAAAAATATTGGTAGCCAGATTTTGTTCGTTTACATGGTTTTCTCCTTTTTGTTGCAATTGTCCGCATGCTTGTGGATTTCAGTGGCTTCTCTGTGGGCCCTTCCACACAGCCCTATATCCCAGAATATCTGCTTGGAACTGGGTTATCTTGAATCCACACTCAGATAATGTGGGGTTTTCTGCCTTGATATTCTAGGATATAGGGCTGTGTGGAAGAGCCCTGTGTCGTCTGACGTGGTTGTGAGAGTGGTCCAGCATTTCTGTGTTCTCAAATAATATGCTGTGTCCAGGTTGGTTCATCCAAGGGCCCTTCCACATAGTTCTATATCCCAGAATATCAAGGCAGAAAATCTCACATTATCTGCTTTGAACTGGGTTATCTGAGTCCACACTCAGATGTGGGATTTCCTGCCATGATATTCTGGGATATATGGATGTGTGGAAGGGCTCCAAGAAATCATCCTGAGTCCCCTCAGGGAGATAGGGCAGGTTATAAAGAATTATTATACTAGCCGTCCCCTGCCACGTGTTGCTGTGGCCCAGTCTGTGTATATGTCTTTTGTGTGCGTATATATTTGTGTATATATATGTGTGTGTGTCTGCATATATTCTGCATGCATTTTAATGTAATTTTTGGTTTTTGGCTTTTTAAGTTTCCTCTGTGTTTTTGAGTGTATTTGTGTATTTCCGTGTTTATATGTGTATATTGTGTATGTGTGTGCTTCTGTATATGCATATATGTGCATATATGTGTAGGTGTCTGTATATATGTGCATATCTGTGTGTGCTTGCGTGTACATATATGTGTCTATGTGTGCATGTGTATATGTATATGAATCTATGTGTTTATGTATATATGGTTGGGGGGGGGGGGGTTAAGTCCGTTCTTCTGTTTTGTGTGTGTGTGTTTTTAGGTGCATTGTGTCAAAATGTCATGTCAATCCATCCAGTGGTTTCGGAGTTCTATGTCTTCCACAAACATACATTACACTTTTATGTATAGACTAGCCACCCCCTGCCACGTGTTGCTGTGGCCCATTCTGTATATATGTGTTTTGTGTGTATATATTGTGTATATGTGGTTTTGCACATGCGTTGTAATTTTTTTGTCTTTTGGCTCTTCAGTCTCTTCCATTGTGTTTGCCAGTGTTTTGGTGAGTGATGGTCACTCTTTGGACTGTTAGGTGTCTTGTGTCCAAATTTGGTGTCAATTCGCTCAGTGGTTTTTGAGTTATGTTAATCTCACAAACTAGCATTACATTTTGATTTATATAGATCTAGATTTATTTATTTTATTTATTTATCGTGTCAGGAGCGAACCAAACAATTGCATTGCATTAAAAACAAACAAACAAAACACAATACATCCAGATAGATAAACGGTATTATAAAATAAACAGTTAAAAACCCTTAAATGATGAAAACGCCTATTCATAGCTTGTGTGTCTGGTCCCTTGCACACAGCTGTATAAAATCCACATTGAACTGGGTTATATGGCAGTGTGGACTCTAGCTAATCCAGTTTCAGGCCAGGCGCTTCGGAAGCCTCCGGCAGGGGGCAAAGCGCGCGGCCGAGCCCTCGTGCGCGCGCGCCCCCTGCCCACCTGGAAGCGGAGGCGCGCCGGCCGCGTCCATTGTGCCTGCGCGAGCTTTCAAAAGCAGCGCCCCCAAGAGGCGCAGCTCGCACCGCTCTCTGATTGGCGGAGCGCTTTGGGGGGGGGGGGGAGAAGAGGCACGCCAGCGTGCGTGCGCGCTCCCGAGGCCAGCGCCTCTGTGTGTGTATGTCTGAGTGAGTGAGTGTGTGTGTGTCCCCGGCCATCCTGTCCGGCCGGCCCCGCTCTCCACGAGGCCTGGGGTTCCGCGCTTGGCCTGTGCGGTTACTGAATGGGGAGCTGGGCGCGGGCGGCTGCCATGGAGAGAGGCGGCAGCGGCGGGAGAGGCAGCGGCGGCAGAGGAGGGAGAGGGTGACCGCGCGGCCCTCTCCTCCTCGGCCTCCTTCCTTCCTTCCTTCCTCCCGTCCCCTCATGAGACTCTGGCTGGCCTGGCTGGGCTGCTGCACCTTGTCCCTGTGGGCGCTGAGGAGGAGGATGTGGTCTGGCCCTGCCCGCTACCTCAGGAGCCCTTTATCCCGCTCTCTCTACGCCAACATGATGGGCAGCCACGGCCACCCGGCGCCGGGCCTCAAGGAGAACCACCAGGTAGGGGCCCGAGGCGAGGCGAGGGGAGGCGAGGGGGGTCCTCCGAAATCTCCTGAGGGAAAGTCTCCTTCAGACCCCGTCTCCCAGGAAAGAGAGGCCTACCAATCAGGGATGGGTCCATTCACTGGGGAGAGGCAAGGGAAAGGTGCCTCTGCTCGGCGCGTTGCGCTTTGTGTGGACGTCATAAAGGCGAGGGAGGCCTCCTCCTCCTTCGAAAGGGAGCCTGGGAAACAGTGGCCCTGTCGGCTGCGGAGGGCCCTGGGGCCTGCCCTACCCCACCCCCCTCTCCTCCTCTAAAGAGTGAAGGGCAGGAGCCACGGGGAGAGCGCCTCCTGCTGGGGAAAAGGTGACACGCACACAGGGAGGTTGATGGAGGGCCCTTCCACACAGCCCTATATCCCAGAATATCCAGGCACAAAATCCCACAAGATCTGCTTGGAACTGGGATATATGGCAGTGTGGACTCAGGGCCTTTCCACACAGATCTGTGATAATAATAATTATTTATTTATTTATTACTGTCCTCTCTCCCTGAAAGGGCTATAACCCAGAATATCCAGGCACAAAATCTGCTTGGAACTGGAATATATGGCAGTATGGACTCAGGATCTTTCCACACAGACCAATAATATTTATTTATTTATTTATGTATAACCTGCCCTCTCTCCCCAAAAGGACCGTAATCCAGAATAGCAAGGCACAAAATCCCACTATTTATTTATTTATTTATTTATTTATAACCTGCCCTCTCTCCCCAAAAGGACTGTAACCCAGAATAGCAAGGCACAAAATCCCACAAGATCTGCTTGGAACTGGGATATATGGCAGTATGGACTCAGGGCCCTTCCACAAGATCTATAATAATAATAATAATTATTATTATTCATCTGTAACCCACCCTCTCCCTGAAGGGACTATAACCCAGGATAGCAAGGCACAAAATCCCACAAGATCTGCTTGGAACTGAGATATATGGCAGTGTGGACTCAGGACCCTTCCACACAGACCTATAATAATAATTTATTTGTAACCTGCCCTCTCTCCCTGAAAGGACTATAACCCAGAATAGCAAGGGCCAAAATCCCACATGATCTGCTTGGAACTGGAATATATGGCACTGTGGACTCAGGGTCCTTTCATACAGAATAATATGTTGTTGTTGAAGGCTTTCATGGCCGGAATCACCCTGGATATTCCACAGATATATAAACCTCACTTGCTTAGTTTCCAACAGACCCCTCAACCTCTGAGGATGCCTGCCAAAAATGTGGGTGAAACGTCAGGAGAGAATGCTTCTGGAACATGGCCTTGCAACCCAGAAAACTCACCCAATAATAATAATACTTTACTTATAACCTGTTCCCTCTCCCCAAAGGGACTATAATCCAGAATCCTACAAAATCTTCTTGGAACTGGAATATATGGCATTGTGGCCTCAGGGCCCTTCCACACAGCCTAAGAATAATAAGAATAAGTTGCTGTTGGCTTTCATGGCCAGAATCACCCTGGACATTCCACAGATATATAAACCTCACTTGCCTAGTTTCCAACTGACCCTCAACCTCTGAGGATGCCTGCAATAGGTGTGGGCAAAACATCATGAGAGAATACTTCTGGAACATGGCCATGCAGTCTGAAAAACTCATAGCAACCCAATAATAATGATACTTTATATATAACCCTCCTTCTCTCCCCGAAGGGACTACAATCCAGAATATCAAGAGAGAAAATCCCACAACATGTGTTTTGAAGTGGGTTATCTGAGTCCACACTGCCATATATTGCAGTTCCAAGCAGATAATGTGGGATTTTATACAGCTGTCTGAAAGGGGCCTGAGACTCTGGGGCCTTTCCAGACAGGCCCTATATCCCAGGGTCTGATCCCAGGTTTTCTGCTTTAAACTGGATCAGGGCTGTCCAACTTCTACCGGCCCAAGGGCCGGAATTCAGGTCACTGATTACCTAGGGGGCCGCAGTGGGGGCGGTCACGGGGGCAGGGCCGGTCGCGGGCATGAGCGGCAGGGCGGGAGTGGCGAGGCCCCGGCTCTTCTCCCGGGGGTGGGGGGCCGGAGAGAAGCAGGAAGGGAAGCAGAGCCCTGGCATCGGCTCGCCCCCTTCCTGCTTTTCTCCCTGACTGGTCACGGAGAGAAGCAGGAAGGGACAGCAGAGCCCGGGGATCGGCTCGCCCCTTCCTGCTTTTCTCCGTGACTGGTCACGGAGAAAAGCAGGAAGGGACGAGCTGATCCCGGGCTCTGCTGTAGGCGGCGCGAGGGTGGCGCGTCAGAGGCCTGGCTGTGACGCGCCACCCTTCGCGCCACCTACTGCTCCTTTTCGGCGGTTCCCCCTCCCTTCCTAGGGTTTCACCCGCTTCTGACGCTGGCGTGACACTTTGGGAGGGAGGGCAGAGCCATGGGGAGTCCCCCCTCCCTCCCAAAGCGTCACGCCAGCGTCAGAAGCGGCGCATGCGCACCTTTTATTTTATTTTTATTTCCGGAATTTTGTTTTGATTTTTAAAATAATTTTTCCCCGGAGGAGAGGAGGGCCGCAGCCAAGGGGCTGGCGGGCCGTATACTGGGCGCCTGTTGGACAGGCCCAAGCTGGATGATATGAGTCCGCACTGACAAATGATAATAATGAGTAGAATAACTTTATTCTTCTACCCTGCCACCATCTCCCCAAAGGGACTCAGGGCAGCTTACATAAAAAGCAAAACTATCCATTAAAGCAAAAACACAATTAAAATAACAGCATAGTAAAATATAACAATGCAGATTTTAAAAATACCAGATAATCTGGGATAAACTGAAAACCTGGGATCAGATCCTGGGATATAGGACATGTATCGAAGGGCCCTCTGTCGCTATGAGGGAATCTTGGGGGAGGTGAATAGTAGCTGCTTTGAGTTTCCTTGTGGAAAAAAAAGTGGAGTATAAATACACATAATAATAATAGGTGGGTCACTCCCTTTCTGGGTGTTCTCAAATAAAGGCAGTTCTCAAGTTACCAACAAGATTGATCCTGTCGGGGTCGGGTTCTTCCTAAATTGAATTTGTATGTAAGCCAGAACAGGTATTTTTAAAAGTGGAATTCCAGCCATATGTGTATATATACGCACAAATACTTTGGATACATTAGGGAAGGGTTAACACTTCTGTGGTGTTTGTTTTGCTGTCTGAGCCCCCCCTCCCCTTCCACAAGATGTCATCTCAGGGCCCTTTCACACAGCCATATAACCCAGAATATCAAGGCAGATAATCCACAATATCTGCTATTAACTGGATTATCTGAGTCCACACTGTCATATAATCCAGTTCAATGTAGATTTTATATAGCTGTGTGGAATGGGCCTCACTTTCTGGCCCTGTGAGAATTGGATTTTGGAAAATGTGGCTTATTGAGGAAACAAGGATTGGAGAGAAAGCTTCATTGGGGACACCTTTTTCCCATGATAATAATTCTTTCAGAAGTGGATTTCCCTTCTGAGGGGTAGAGAAACTCAGGGACTGCCTGTACACGCATGGCTAAGCCCAAGAGATGTGGGCTTGTGCATATAATGAAACCTGGACAAGGTCAGAGTGCTTCATTGCTTGCCATCTCCACACACCCCTCCCCATTTCTAAGCCCTTTGGCACTTCTGTGTTTTTCTTTGCTATGTAACCCATGGTTTAGATAACTTTTTTGTTGATTACACTTTGTAGACATGCATCCTTTTGTGAGACAGTAATTCAGTTTAATGGCAAACTGAAGGTTAAACCAACATATCTTTTCATCCATCCATCATCTATCTATCTATTCATATATTTGCTGTATAAACGAGATCTGGATTTTTTCCTGTACTATAGTTTATTCTTGTGTAGATTTCTCTAATGCCGCTCCACATGGGTAATCACAAACATAATTGGGTTGTAAGTTTTTTGGGCTGTATGGCAGTGTTCCAGATGCATTCTCCTCCTGACTTTTTGCCTACATCTATGGCAGGCATCCTTAGAGTTTGTGAGGTCATAAGGTCCTCACAACCTCTGAGAATGCCTGCCATATATGCAGGTGAAACGTCAGGAGAGAATGCTTCTGGAACATGGCCATACAGCCCGAACAACTTAGAACAACCAGTGGTTTTGACCATGAAAGCCTTCAACAATAAACAAACATAATTGTCAAGAAATTTTATTTTTCTTAAATAGACACCCAATTTAGTGGCAATTACTACAATTCAATCAACAAATTATACAAGTTATAACAGTACCTACACTTGGCCAGCACCATATTTTGTTTGTGGGCGGGGAGGAGGGGGGGATTTTTCAATGACACATCAAGGGACTACAGACGACACACTAGTAGGTCCCAACACAAAGTTTGGAAAGCTCTGGTTTAGATTGTAAGGGAAAGGAAATGATACAAAGAGTCAAAAGGTGTATCTACAGAATAGAGTTAAGGTAGTTTGACAGCACTTTAAATGCCATAGCTGAATCCTATGCTATTCTGGGAGTTGTTGTTTGGTGAGGCAGAGAAGGCTTAAAGCCTTGTAAAACTGCACCTCCTATGATTCCATAGCTGTGGGTTACGGCAGCTGAAATGGTGTCTGACTACATTAATTCGACAGTATAGATGCACCCTTAGCTTTTCAGGAACTATACGTTTATTGCCACAATTTGAGTGCAATCAACATGCTGTCCCATTCTAATTATATTGGTTGTTGTGTACCTTTGTTGTGTTTCTGCCTTGTGGTGATCCGAAGGTAAAACCTATCATTTTTTTTCAAGATTTATCCTGCGTTGGTTTGCCTTTGCCTTCCTCTCAGTCTGAGAAAACGGGACTTGGCTAAGGTTAGCTGGTGGGTTTTCATGGCCAAGCAGAGATTCAGACCTTTGTTTCCAGAGTCATAGTTCACACTCAAATCATTACCCGACTCTGGATCTTTTAATTACATCTACATGAACCTCATCACACTAGGGAATGAATCTACTTTAAATCTGGTTTCTGCCTCCTACAGAATTGGGCTTTGTAGTTTAGGGAGGAGCCTTTAACAGCCTAGCTAAACTACAAACCCCAGAATTCTGCAGGCGGCAGAAACTGGATTTAAAGTGGATTCATTCTCTAGTGTGATAAGGTCCTATATCCATCTTTATGCGGTGATTTCCCTCTAATAAGCTCTCTCCTGAAGCATCGCAGAGGTATCTGCAGAAGGAATTGTATACCTACTGCTCTCTCCTTGCTCTAGTAATGCACCCAAATTTCCTCCTTTTTCAAGGGACAAGTTCTCTCCTTTGAATGGTTGGATGTGGTCTCATTCATCGTGTTTTTCTGGAGATGTTTGTCCTACAAGGAAGCCTAGTGATAATAGATAATGTTGCAATTTGACCTCCAAAGCAGGACTGTGTAGACTGAAATACATTGAGATATTTGCAAACAGGAAAAGAATCAGTGAAGGAGGAGTTGTTTAAAATACAAACGCTGGAGTAGTTGTGCAAACTACCTAGACACATGTTTATTAAAGCATGTTGCAGTTCTGTAAAACTTGCAGATCCATCTGTTCTAGTAACGTGGCTATAGCTAAATTAGGACACTTTTTGGCTCTTTTTGGTGTACAATGGCAACTCGGGCGAGAATACGAGTAAGTGGAACATTATCTTCATACTACTGTACTATGTTTAGTTGTTTAAAAGCCAAGTGGGAAAATAGAGTAGTGTCGAAAAATACCCAAACCAACTTGGGAATCTATGGGTTTTGGGGGGGTTTTGGACCATCTTTTTTGGTACTGTTTGATTATGTACAGTTGTAAAGAATTCATTTTCAGGGAAACTATCTGGAGATATATATATATATATATATATATATATATATATATATGGAGTCTTATACAATTAAACTGACAGCAGCAATGGGTATTACATTGATAATGATAATATAAACATTTCCAGATGCCATTGAACTGGGACTAAGAAAAACTGGAATACTAAAGCTATTTTGTGTAAAGCTTTCCAGATACCATATCTATGATTGCCATTGTTGAACAGAATTATTTCTGAACTCTCTTTTTGGTGAAGTTGTGCAGTCAGAAGCCATGTGGTCACTTTGCATAAGTGTACTCTTATAGTTGTCTGCTTCTCAATGAACCTGCCTCATCCCTGGAATCATTTTTGGTATCATTTCTATTAATGTGAAGCACATTGACCAATGATTGGCTATTCTTCATTGTGATACTCCAGCTTTCTTCATTGTGATGCTCCAGCTTTCTTCTTTGTGATACTCCAGCTATGGAATATCTTAAGTTCAGGGTGATTCCCCCAGCACCTGCTGACTGTTTATGAGTTTTCACCGCCAGGTGAAAATATTCCTGTTTGACTATACTTTTATATACTGGTGATCTGGTTTTATCTGTTTGTTGTGTTGCTTTTCCTTCACCCCCCCGCCCCTTTGCCTATCATTTTTATCAGATTTTTAAAAATGGATAGCATCTTTCTTGCTTTATAACAGACTTACTATTCTGGTTCCGTAATTTTCGTATACATTATTATCCACCTTGAAACTGTTTAGAATGAAGATGAAGAAAAACTGTAAAACCATTGTGTGGCACTTGTCAGCATGAAGGGAAACCTTTTGTTTAGCGACATGGTTATTCTTATCGTCGTCACTACCACCTCTGTATTGGCACCTATAAATTTAGGTAAAATGGAGACACGGGCCCCTTTCACTCAGCTAAACAAAATCCCACATTTTGTACTTTGAACTGGAATATAGGGCAGTGTGGATTCAGATAACCCAGTTCAAAGATGATATGGGATTCTCGGCCTTGATAATTCTGAGTTATGTAGCTGTGTAGAAGGGCCTGCGGTGATACTGAGCATAATAACATGGCCCGACTATGGGTTTTCACCTTCCTTCTGAAAATCAGGTGTCAAACAGTAAATTTTAAAGCATTTTTATTAGGCCTTCTGGTTGTCTCAAGTCCAGGCTTTTTAAAACTGTTTTGATTACAACTTCTTGTGTTTTATATCTACCCTTTGAGTTAATTTTCTTGTGTGATAGATTTACCCTTTGAGCTAATTTCCATTCCAGTTTTAGGAGAACGGAGGCCTATAACTCAAATAAGTAAAATGATAGGGATTATGTTGGTTTTTTATTTTGAATTTTATTAGGTTGAGAATTGGCCAGCCCCTTTATATATTAAGCTTGTCTTTGTTTCTTTACTCTAGAACAGTGGTTCTCAACCTGTGGATCCCCAGGTGTTTTGGCCTACAACTCCCAGAAATCTCACCCAGTGTACCAGCTGTTTGGATTTGTGGGAGTTGAATGCCAAAACACCTGGGGACCCACAGGTTGAGAACCACTGCTCTAGAAGTACTATCCCATACCCCTAAAACCCTTTCTGAAATTACATGACTTTGGAAAATTATACGTTTTTATTAATAGAGTGATAATGTCCAAAACCACTTCTACACATACCAGTTGTTATATACTCAACTGATAATGTATTAGGCATGCTATCTAAATTAAATATCATTGCTAATCTTGTCTATATTACTTTTTTGTCAGCATATGAATAAGAGACAAGAGATGGCAGCTGGCTTCCTGTAGCTTGCTAGACCAAGGATGAGGAAGGGTTGGTTCTTTATATGCTGTCCAACTCTGCTTGCTTGAGCTAGCATGGGCAGACATCAGTTGTGATGGGAGCTATATTCTGCCAAAGTCTGCAGGGGCAGTTGCTCCTCATCTCTATGTTAGAAGAAATTTGTGGAAGCTGACAATTATGCATCTGTTTTTCTTATTTCACTGTAGCCCATCAAACTTATTAGGCAATGAAAGAAAGAACTGAAGCTCAGTATATATCAGTGCTTCCCAACTTTTTTTTTGACCAAGGACCACTTTGACCAGGGACCATTCTCCAACATTAGTACCAAAAGAATTACAAATCAGTTTTTGATCAACTTTAGATTCGGGTTGGTTATTTGGGGTACTGATTCTGAAAATTGCATTGGATAGACCACATCAGCTCTAGTTTCTGATACAGAACATATACTATCCAGTAGTTGCCACCTGCTTGCTCACAGAAAACCATATTTTATAAGCCTCAGCACTATAAGAGGGTTTCACGAGACCAGTCACTCTTGTTGCAATGGTGTAGTAATGATGAGATCGCAGGCCATATTTTACTTCTTGTGGACCACTGGTGGTCCATAGACCACAGGTTGGGAATCACTGGTCTATATAGTCAGCCATCTACCTTTGCTGGGGCTAGGGACCCCTATATAATGGAAAAACAAGAATTACAAATAAAGCCTAGTTGTTACTTGAGGAAATTCCCCTCTAGGAATCTCTAGATCCTCTCCATTGGATGAACTACAGGTGCATACAGAAGAGTTATTTCTCAAATAGTTATATGCTAGCTAGCTATACTGAGCAGCTGCCATTAACTTCTATATAATGAATTGTGGCTTGTTTAAACTACAGGCATTCCCCGTGAATTACTTTGATACGATAATCCAGTCAGTGTCCCTTTCTGTGCAAATAAAAAGTTTTGCTATCTAGTTTCCTTTTGGGCAATTATAGAGTTATGCTGTTTCTAAATTTCTAGTGCCTTTATAAATTACTATCCTATTACTGTTTACCTCTTCATCCTATTGTACTGTTATTGTCACATTTCTTTTCCTCATTATTTGTGTAGTACGTAAAAGAGCAACTGGTGCATATTTCAACACAGAGCAGTTTGGCTCTTTCGTAAATGAATGTTGAGCATGCATGTTACAGGAAAGGAAGTGGAGCAAGACTTTATATGTTGTTCAAAGATTGTAATGATGCCATCTTCTAAACCATAATTCATATTCCTGCTCAGAGTTATATGCTTCCCCCTATAATTTTGTTATAGTATAGCTGATAAAACAATGAATGTAATTAACATAACCAATGATAAATTGAATTTTTGTGTTCCTCAGTTGTGTCTCTTAATTAATAAGAGATTTTGATATTCTATATGTCTGTATTTCCAATATACCATATATACTCGAGTATAAGCCGACCTGAATATAAACTGAGGCACCTAATTTTATCTCAAAAAACTGGGAAAACATATTGACTTGTGTATACACTGTGGGTGGGAAATGCAGCAGCTACTGGTAAATTTCAAGAATAAAAATAGATACCAATAGAATTGCATTAATTGAGGCTTAAATGTTTTTGAATATTTACATAAAACCATAATTTAAGATAAGACTGTCCAACTCTAATTAAACCATTATTCTAAACTTCCTCAATGTAAATGTGCTTATGTAGCCTTCCAATAATAATAAATAAAGTAAAATAATGGAAATGTAAAAATAACAGTAATAATAGAGTAAAATAATAAATGTAATAATTATAATAGATTAAATTAATGTAGGCCTACATGTAATAATTATAATAATAGAGTAAAATAATAAATGTAATAATTATAATAGATTAAATTAATGTAGGCCTACATGTAATAATTATAATAATAGAGTAAAATAATAAATGTAATAATTATAATAGATTAAATTAATGTAGGCCTACATGTAATAATTATAATAACAGAGCAAAATAATAAATAATCTTGACTCGAGTATAAGACAACAGCATATTGCAGTAACACAAAATAATTATATTAATAAATTTTACATTCTTACTGTCCAACCCAGTTATCAGGGCAGCTTGTATCATGTTTCTCCATCATTCATAGTAAAGATAAAATACTATATGTGTATATCTAACTCATAGATGATTTAATAATTTCTCATTGAAAGAAATGGAAGAGTATAGATGTATCTTCTGCTGAGTCACTCTTGTCACTTCAAAATTCATGGCTGAAGCCCAACTGGCTGTCAGGAATTGTGGGAATTGAAGTCCAAAACACCTGGAGGGCTGAAGTTCGCCCATTCCTGCTCTAAAGCCTACTGTTTTTGCTTAGGAATGCCTCAATTGAAGGGTTTCTGTAGATTAGAACACCCAGAAATAACATCTTCAATTCTCTCTAGTTATGGGACACATTGAGATCTTGAGGTCTTGCCACAACTGCTTGTCTTAACCCTGCTGTTCTGTCAGGAAAAAACTTACACTTGTTATGTTCGGGTCATTTTTGACCCGGATGTTATTTTGAGCCACTGAAAAGTTCTTTTTGAATACCTGTTGCATTATTATACTGTGTGTGATCATAGTTGTTCATTATCAAAGAAAAATTGAAAAAAATTCTTTTTTAAATTTTGTGTTGATTAATGTAAAAAAGCCTAATTTGCATGTTACACCAAAGTAACAACTTGTGCGTGAATAATCAGCTATATATTTTACAACAACATCAACAACAACTTCAGGTAACTATTAGTACAACTAACTTAAAACTAAAATAAATTTTAACAGTATAAAAACAATTTGAAAAAATAATAATAAAATAATAATAATAAAATAATCAGTTTTTCCCCCAAAAGTTTTCTGCTAATCTATTTATTCAAAGGCAAAGAAAGAAAAGCACTTTCCACACCCCTTTCTCATCTAAATCTTTTCCCCTTCTCCAGTTTCCCCTTCCCACTGTCTTTCTTCTCCAGAAACCTCCTTTCCACCTCATAGCTGCCTCAATTCCCACCCTCAGCCTATACTCAAGTCAGTAAGTTTTCCCAATTTTGTCATAAAATTAGGTGCCTTATATTATATAGCTGTCAGCTTATACTAAAGTATATACTCAAGTTTATATGATATGTGCTTTCTCTCCCTGTGTGGGTCCTTTGATGGATACGCAGATGTGCAATCCGACTGAAGCTCTTTCCACATTCCATGCATTTATGTGGCTTCTCCCCTGTGTGGGTCCTTTGATGGATACGCAGATGTCCAATCCGACTGAAGCTCTTTCCACATTCCATGCATTTATGTGGCTTCTCCCCTGTTACTGTTTTGCATAACAAAGGTACCATTCTGAGGGCAGGAGGAGTCACACACACCTGGTAAATGCAGCCAGGCAGGCTATGAAAACAGTAGAAACACACTGGGAAAAAGTCACTCTGAATAACCAGAAACTACTCACAAGGGTAGCAAAATATCAATAAACTGTAATATGTAGCAAAAAGTAAAAGGAAGGACATCCCAATACAAAGCATGGGACAATATATCTAACATCAGTAGTAATACATATCATAAGGAATAACAATCTACATGTATACAGTCATAGGTCAGATGTAATGCCTTCCAGGTGGGAGGTAACAGTACAAAATAGATGATCACAAATGGCTATTACATATCAGTCATATAGCAAAACACATGGCAATCATATATCAATCACATATCAGATATAATAACAGGCATATGAAAACACACAACAGTAAACATTCACATTACTTAGTCTGTTCACAATGAATTCAAGGCTTTGAGGTAAACTCTTTCAGCTGCTTCAGAAAGCAGTTATTTTCAACAGCTTTGCAATTTCTGACTGAGGAAATGGGAGAGGCTAGTATTGTGTTACTGTTTTGCATAACAAAGGTTCTATTCTGAGGGCATGGAGGAGTTACACAAGTAGATAACTTGATAAACAATAGTAGATGCAATAAGTAGTCTCAAAATAAACTAAACATCCTTTGTTTTACTCAAAATATGGTATTAGATTAGTATAAAAGGCTACCGGGTCATTTTTGACCCGAACATAACAAGTGTATAAAAAACTGTATCTCAAAAAGTAAAGCACCGAAACAAAAAAATTTTGTACCCTTAGTATAAACCCCATAACTTAGGAAAATAGAAGGAACCACAAGTTTCAAAATCAAACAGGAATGAAGAAAAATATTTCTAATTTTCAAAAGGGGTCATTTCATACCCGAACAGAACAGCATTAAGGCACCACACAACTGTAAGGGCATTGCTATTTGCAGCATTTTGTAAATAATTAAGTTTTTGTGCTGCCAAATAGAAAGTGTAGTTTTTTTTCAGTTATGTGCCGTTATTGAGTCTCCTTGTGGAGAGAAAAAGTGGGGTATAAATCAAAATCATAGTAACAACAACAATAATAGTCTGTAAACATGAATCCCCAGCAGTAACAAGGCTGCAAATCCAACTTTCAGTCCTGTAACTACTGAACAGGTTGCCAGCCAAGTTTATTAAGGTCATTCCCTACTGCCCCTGAAATTGATGTGATTAGAATTCAGAATTATTAATTTATTGGATTTATGCCCCAGCTTGTTTCTGAAGTACAGCTCTCAAGATGGTTAATAATGATACTATCAAGCAAACGAATCCAATTAAAACATAAAACAGATTTCCAAGTCAATTAAAATGATGAAATGATAAAAAGTTTTATGTAAATGGTAGTTTCTCGCATGATATACTGTAACAATTTCAATCTGTTTGATTAGGCTATTTGTATTTGTAATGGGGAAAATTCCAGTCTCCCCCTGCCCTTTTAGAAACAGGAAAAGACGGGGCGGGGGAGCATAAGCTTTGTGTAGCTTAACTAAAGCAGCAGAAAACCTAGTTGTAGGAATTATGACATTTCCAGGAATATAGAGGAAGTGCTGGCGAGATGTGTCTACAGTTGCTCAGAATGGGAAGGAACTTGAGTCACAGCTTATGTGTAAGGAATACAAAACAAGGTGTTGGCGGTGTACTAGAACCAATTATTAAAGACTAGGATATAATTTGATCTTGGGCAATGATGATGTGTAGAATTGAGCTATTTTCATCAGTGGGCAGCTAAAACAATTCAGTCTGCTTATTTCATACCTCATTTCCTCAAAATTGTCTAATACTTAGAGATTATCTAGCCAACAACCAGGAATTTTTTCTCTCTGTTTAGAGCCACGTTTTCTTAAGGACAATCTGCTGTGCTGTTTGTGGGACTCTGGGAGCTATAGTCCAAAAGCTACCTTTCCCAAGCTCTGTTTGGTGAATGATGCAACTATCTGTAGGTTTCTGTAGCCTTATGATCTGTGCCACAATTGGATGCTGCGTTGTCGTGATCTTTGCAACAAGAGAACAAGATGTTTGGCAGGTAGGCAGGTATGGCCATAGAATCATAGAGTTGTAAGGGACCCCAAGAGCTATCAATTCCCACCCCAATCTGCCATACAGGAACACAGAATCAAATCACTTGCAACAGGAGACACTACGATTTTAGCACACTCCACAGTCCAGCTATCTTGCAGGGCTCCCCAGCAAGATGGAACCTCAAAGTTAGCATCAAAATCTTGGCATTCTGATACCATCAGCCAAATTGACCTGGGAAACTACAGGTGGGCAAATTACACTTATTGCCTGCTAAGCTTTGCATATGTTAAATAAAGACATCCTATAATATTTGGCAAAGTTCTAAGACATTCTGAGGGATCTTCAAAGTGTTTATTTATTTAGTCTTTCATACTAAGTCAAATTGTGTCCATCCATCCCAATTTTGTCTGCTCTGACTGGCAGCAGCTCTCTAGAGTCCCTTTGACATCCCTTGGTGCCTAATCTTTTGAATTATTAACTTGAAGGATTGAATGTAAGGGCTTCTGCATGCAGAGCACATACTCTACAGTTGGGCTATATTCCTTCACTTCTCTCAAGACTATTATTCTTTAGTTAAGTCTCATTTGGCAGTACTGAAATGTGAATAATAATGCTTGGTTATTTTTCTCCCCTGCTTACCTTTAGTGGTACGTGTGCAATCGAGAGCAGCTGTGTGAATCTCTTCAGCCTATGTTCGTCCAGAGTTACCTTGACCAAGGAACACAGATCTTCTTAGATAACAGCATTGAGAAATCTGGCTGGCTATTCATTCAACTTTACCATTCCTTCGTGTCCTCCGTTTTTAGCTTGTTTATGTCTAGGACGTCTATTAATGGGTAAGTGAAAACAAAAATGAAATCATCAAGCTTTGGACGTGTTCTTAAATTTGTTTTTTTAATATTGCTATAACTTCAAGCTTGCATAAAATTGTGCAAAATGGATAAAGAAATGTTAAATTTAACTGAATTGAGTTAACCGAGTTGATCTTGAGTCTGTTTGAGATCTTTATCTTCCAAAACAGTATCTCTCTGAATATCAGTTAGGCATGGACTATTTTGTTCATTGTTTTTATGGCCTATGTTCTGACTAGCCAAACTGTCACTATAACTGTCTTTAAGATAAACCTTATAGTATTAATTGCATGCCAGATGACCAAACAAACCATGGTTCATGTTCACCATTTCTAATGTGTTCTCCCACCACTCTGCCTATTTCAACTGTTTAAAGGTAAACAGAGAAAGCCGTAATTTAAACAAATCAGAGGTAATAAACCAGCAACTAACTGTAGATTCAGATTGTGGTTTGTGACTGGTTAGCAAACCGTACCTTGTTATCCAAGACATCAAACAACCCCATATCTTAATGGAACATGTCAGTGTAAACTGTTGAGTTCAATGAGAGTGAATGCTGTGATGTTCTAGGCTTTGACAGCCTATCACTGTCCTGTTGTGTTCAGCTGTAGCACATCCCTAGACAGCACAATTGCACTGACTGTGTCAGGACGTTCTAGCCACAGCATCAACTAGCCAAAGAAGTTATGTTCATAACACATAATGTGCACTTGAAATAAAACATATATCAGAATCCCAGATACCAGGCAGAGCCCTAGTTGTTTCAGTAGTAGTGATGGAGGTCAGTTACTGATTAAATCATTTAGCACTGACCTTTGGTAAACCTTTAATGCAAATGTTAGTCTTGTATGAACTACTTTTTTTCTTACTGGGGGCTGTTCTTGTTGACCATTAAGGCAAGAATGTGCAGAAAACAGATCTCCAGATGATCTGCAGTAGATCATCAAACATTTTTAACACTCAATTGCTTAACAAGCTCTACAAAATTGTACAAAATTGTAGAAAAATGAAGAAAACTGTGTGTGTAGAAAAAGACTGTATTTTTGCATGGAAGAACTGGGAGCTGTGTACAGTACATCTCTAAGAACTGGGAGCTGTGTTCATCTGCTGGGCTTGGAATGTCTTAATTCTAAGTATGTGTTTTGTATCAGTCTCAAGTTGGTGGCTCTCAAAAGTCAAAACAAATAAAACATCAAAGAATGTCCTGCAAACACAGTCTATTTGCCCCTACAATAAAATGTAAACTGTGTTGAATGATCCTGTGTTCTCACTTGTTTTTTTGTGGCCTATGTTCTGACTAGCCAGAACAACTCGGTTAACTCAATTCAGTTAAATCTAGAAGTGGACAGCCTACATCAGTTCTGCTTCAGCTTCAATTACATTTCAGCCAATTTGGGGGGTTTTAAAGTTTTTGTGACATGTGTAGTTGAGGGCCTGTGAAGGTAAAACTGTTACGTTTTGCTGTGGCTTTAACCTATTTGGGGCTTTGGATTGTGAACAATTGTTTGAAGGTTTGGAATTGGTGGTTGAGGGCTTTTGGGTTGCTTCATTGTCTACTAAATTGGGGCTCTGTGTGTCTTATTTGCCCCACTTTGGCCCAGGGTGGGCAACACAGTTGTTCTAAGAACATATTCACCTGGCAATCCACCAACAATTGCATCCATACACAGTGCCATTTCTACATTAAAATGAGGCACATGGGGAAGCATGACTTAATGCAGAAAGGTTCTTTTATTTTACCATTCTTGGATTTCAGCACTTCATTCTTTGGTTGTGCAATTAAATCCTACCTCACCCACCGGATCCCCTTTCTGATACTTCATATTGCCCTATCTCCCAGTGTTTTAAAATTTTTTAAAAAAATAATCTTTGAATCTAGCCCTGCCCATGGTCATCGTCTTCAGTGTCTTAATCTTTTAATTTTATATTGTTGTGTTGTTTATTTTCTTTGGTTTTTTATTTAAGTCATATTATTTTGATTTGCTGTTGTGTTCTTATGTTATATTGTGTTTCTGTATTGATGGGCGTGGCCTCATGTAAGCCGCCCTGAGTCCCCTTGGGGAGATGGTGGCGGAGTATAAATAAAGTTTAATAATAATAAATATTAATATCCAACTGAACAGAGGGAAATAGGAAAGTTTCCCGTGGATCGTCCTCCCTGTTGCAATCCAATGCTCACTCTAAGACACTTGATCTCAGGAAGATCAAGATCTGTGTGTTGAGTTTTGGAAGAAATTGGGTAGAAGCTTGCCTTAGACAACAGATAAATTATTTTGTGAAGAATGCCAATATGTTTGGGTAAGATGTGTCCCAAGTGTCTAGTCCTGAGACACAAGACTGTCCTGGCAGTGTTCATTGTGCCCATTTCATTTATTTTTGGTTGCTGAATAAGGTACACAAGGATCCTTTGCCTTGTGGCAGATATTTGAATGGAATGCACTGACAATTCTTCATAGTGTAAATTAACTTCACAGTGTAGTATCTGTGTTGCACTGCAAAGACCCCGGGTCAGAGCCTTCTAATTCTGGGGGAGCTTATGGAAGAGCTGCTGCTGAAAGTATGGGCTTATATTGTGCCTTACTGATTTTGTTTTCAATTCTTTCATTCCATTGTTTTTTTATATTACAATTTGCTCAATTGTAGTTTAATATTATACCGTTCTATGTTTCTGACCTGTACTTTTTAACTGTAATCAAAGGGCCAAGGAAAGAGGTTGTTCCGAAAGTTATTTATTTTATATCAAAAGCATTGCATAAATTAGTATATAACTGATAAAAATAGAAGGAGCACCAGCGGCTAAGTATCTTTTGATCAAAAAGTGGCAACAGTAACCATATTATCTGTAGCCTCCAACAATTCGGCCCTCCCAAATTCGGCCCTCCGGGGTCCCCAAGATGGCGGCTCCAGCCAAAAAGAAAAGCAAGAAAACGAGGGCGAATGGTCACCAAGATGGCGCCCAACCCTCTGCTACTGACGGAAGTGGAGCTCCCTTGGCGAGAAATGCTCCTTCCGCCTCTGTTGCCATGCAGAAGCCTGTGCCCCAGCCTCCACTGTCAGCAACGAAGGCACAGGCTGGAGAAATGGCGGATGCCTTGGGCGCGCATTCCGCACACGCACAGGAGCTTTCTGCACGCCCAGGCACTCCATTAGACGACGAGGTGTCGACTCCAGCCATGCCAATGCTCACCCCCTCAACCTCTCTCGACAGGGGCCTGGCTGCAGCCGAGGTCGGAGTTTACCTTGCTGCCATCTGGGCTCCTTCTGACACCGGCTCCTTCCTCCTCCCCTCCAAGGGGTGGGGCCACGCAGCGCGCACGCTAGGCCTCCATCCCGGCACAGCCGGGGATCGGGGCGATGCCGCCGAGATCCATCGACGTCGGAAGGCGTTTTTCCCCCTGCTCCACCTAAGAAGGCAAGGGGAAGAAAATGCACACTGACGTTAAAGGATGGTATAAACACAATCAGTATCTAAAATCAATATATTGTTCACTTGATGCATATAATCATAAATCATAAAACATATATTTGACATGTTACATACATGTCAAATGTATGTAACATGTCAAATGGCGCAAAACTGGTCTTTAAATCTCAGTCCAGAGTGCGAGAGAGCAAATCTCGATACAATGTTCAAAATAGTCCTTCACTGGGAAGTCCCAAAGTTCAGAGTCATTTAGAAGTATGTAATCCAAAGGCAGTGGGTAAAAGAAACCCTTTCCATAAGTAGGAATCGCATTAAAGCAAAGAACCGGAGCCAAACATCCAGGCTCCGTGAATTTCACGGTGGAGGTTGCGAAAACCAAGCGCCCTAAGTGGGCTGCCTTGACCCCGGTTGACAGGGAGGGCAAAAATGTTGAGGGCTACGGGAAGAAGGTGCATCTTTCTGCCGGTCTATTTATGCGCATACTGTAGCTCATTATGCGACCTACATGAGCGGTTATCAAACGTTCCTGTGGGATAAGATCCTCCCTTATTTGGACCTCCTGCCCCTCGAGGAGCAGAGGTTCCCTAGGGCATTCCATGCAGAGCCAAGGCCTCCATGCAGAGGCCTTGGCTCTCTAAAAATTCCAAAAGGACCTGGCCAAGCACCTTGCGGAATCAGCTGGCAGATTGTTCGCTATGGCGACGTCCATCCGCCGCCGTGCCTGGCTTCGTGCCTCCTCGCTGTCTGCGGAGGGGAAGACCCTTGCAGAAGACCTCCCAACGCACCATGACGGTGTATTTAACCCTGGCACTGATACCAACCTCAAAGAAAAGCAGGAGGTGTGGAAAGCGGCTCACCAGTTTGGCTACCCGAGTCAACCCTTCTACCAGCCCAAACTGAGATGGCAGGCTCCGTTTGCGCCATACCGTAAAAATTATGGGAACTCTTTTGCTGGGGGCTCTCGATCCTGCAACTGATCCTCCAACAAATTCCAGTCTGCTCATAGGCAGCCCTACACTCCAAAGCCGAGGCAGCAGCCCTACCAGGGAGGCCCGAAACCCCAGGGCGCCTCCAAGCGGCGTCTTTGATGCCATGGACTCTCCTGTTGTTGTGGACACACAACCCTGGTTTGAAGGGCCTCAGGCCCCGTTGGCTGGTCCCGAGTTGGGGGTTTCCCCAGAAGTGCATATTGAGTCCCCCTTGTTCGGGGATAGGTTGAGACTTTTCTCACGAAAATGGACTGAGATCACCAATGACTCCAGGGTGCTTAGGATCATTAAGGAGGGCTATTCCATTGAATTTGTTAGTGTGCCCCCTGTGGGTCATCTCAGACCGACCCCTAGTTCTCAAGTCCTAGTTGACGAAATTTCTACTCTGTTGCAGAAATGGGCCATATCTCGTGTTCCTCCTGAGATGCATGCCTCCCTGTTTCTTTTTCTGATACTTCGTTGTTTCTAAGAAGGATGGCGCTTTCCGTCCATTCTTAGATTTAAGGGGGGTCAATGAATATGTCTTACCTAAGAAGTTTAGAATGGTTACATTGGCTTCCATCCTCCCTTGACTAAATAAAAACGTTTGGTTCGCCACTGTTGACTTGAAATATGCTTATTTTCACATATCTCTAGCACCACACCATCGCAAATTTCTTTCGTTCTTGGTTGGAGGGAAGGCCTCTGGTTTAATGTTTTGCCTTTTGGCCTGGCCACAGCACCACGTGCGTTCACGAAGTGCATGGCGGTGGTCGCAGCTTATATCTGCACCAAGCGGGTCGCGGTGTACCCCTATATTGATGACTGGCTTATCCTGGGGGATTCCCATGACCACCTTCAAGAGAATGTGCCCACCACACTGTCTCTTCTCCAGTCTTTAGGTCTAGTGGTCAACAGGGAAAAGTTGCACCTGACTCCCACCAGGCGAATCCACTTCATCAGGGCACGACAGGTGCAGGTCATACTCGGCCACAGGGTGTCGATGACAGCAGTAACACCATATTCCAGGCTGCGCCTCTGACCGTTACAGTCCTGGCTCCTGTCTGTTTTCCGTCCCACCCTGGACAACCCTTCTATCCAGTTGTCTATGCCTCCACAGGTCAAGCAAAGCCTCCTCTGGTGGATGGAAGCTGAGAATGTGTGCGCGGCCCTCCCCTTTTACCCCCTTTCTCCCTAACTATCACCATGGACTCGTCCATGACGGCCTGGGGGGCTCACTCCGAGGACATTGCAGCCAGCGGCACCTGGAACCAAGTGGAACGCTGCCTCCACATAAACGAGTCCTCTACCCAGAGGTCCGCAAGCTGAAGCTGACTGCTTGGTGGGTCCTGCCCATAGAGTAACTCCCTTTTCTGCCCTTTCTGCCCCAGTTCTGCCAATCATCGAAGCGGCCCACAAGACCTCCACTAAGAGGTCATACCTATACAAGTGGTTCCGCTTTACGAAGTTTGCTTCCTTGAAGAGTGTTGATCCCCTGCAGGCCTCTACCCCCCTAATCTTGGACTTTTTAGTATCTCTATCCGAAGCGGGGCTTTCCCAGTCTTCCCTCAAGTGTTATTTAGCGGCCATGTCGTGGTTTCGAAGGAAGGCAGGCCTTCCCTCCTGCTTTGTGGACCCTATGGTGAAGCTTTTCCTCAGGGGGTTGCATAATGTCAAGCCGCCTGTGATCCCAGTTACCCCCAGTTGGAGCTTGGAACTGGTGCTTTCTGCTTTGACTAGGCCTTCGTTCAAGCCAATGGCAACGGTAGATTTGCATTACCTGTCGTGGAAGACGGCGTTCTTGGTGGCCATTATCTCCGCGAGGTGCGCCAGCGAACTCTGCACCCTGAGGTTGGATGTTCCATATTTGAACTTTCACAAGGACAAGGTGATCCTCCGTACCAACATTTCCTTTCTCCCTAAGGTTATGTCCCGGTTTCACACCTAGAAATACTGGTGTGTGGAAGGACTAATGAGTCAAACACACAGGACTCCATGAGGCGCAGGGCCTTCTTGGTTCTTGCCCCAACCTTGTGGAATTCCTTACCTCCATACATTAGAGCAGGGGTGCTCACACTTTTTCAGCATGCGAGCTACTTATAAAACAACCAAGTCAAAATGATCTACCTACCCATATTTTGATAGAAGAAATAAGGGACATTTACATGATTTTTCACAAAAATAAGGGACACTTCATGAAATGCATCCAGACAAGAGTTCCTTCTCCCACCCTGACATCATTCCACTGATATAAACAGGCAGAATGAAAGCAGACAGACCTTTAAGCTACAAGTCCATTCAATGCTGACACCCCTTCGAGACCTCCCCCCACCCAGGGATCCCGACCCCCAGGCTGACAAATGCTGAGTTAAGAGGATAAAACTGGGAAAACATTTACATAGGGCTTGAAGGCATCACACACAAGCAGAAGGAATAAACGCAAGGCGCTTTTGCAAAGGAATACAGTTTTCCCTCGGAGGGTGCTTCTACTCCAGGCATGGGCAAACTTGGGCCCTCCCTCCAGGTGTTTTGGACTCCAACTCCCAGCATTCTTCACAGCCTCAGGCCCTTTCTTTTTCCCCCTGAGCCGCTTAATTGTGAGCTCCACCAACTATTGAACTGAACCAAACTTGGCATACAGGCCAACAGAAAATACTAGAGGGGATTGGAGGATTTATAAAAGATGATGGGATTTGCAATACCTTCAATCACTTCAGCTCCGGGAGAGGCCTCCTTCCTGGGTCCTAGATGGGTGCAGGCATAGCCCTCAGGAGAAGTGCAGCATCCATCACCTGGTGCAGCCATGGCATCACAGCCACCAGGCTGCTCCTCGAGGCAAGCAGCACCCCTGGTTGGATAGGGTGTGGGGGGAAGAAGGCTGGTGCAAGCTGCACGCTCCCTCTTCCTGCCCCTGGGTGCCACGGTGCCGGTGCAAGGAAGGGGCACGCATCCAGGGCCAACACAGGGAGAGCGCGCGCATTGTGCCTCTTCCTCTGTGCCCCAACATTTAGCCAGGGCACCCTGGCTAAACGCCGGGGAGAGTTGGGACACGAAGGAAGAGAGCCAATGCTGGGAGCGCGCTCTCCCTGCACTGGCCCTGCCCCAACTCCCTCCAGCATTTAGCCATGGCACGGGGAAAGAGGCGCTCCTCAGAAATCCGGCACTGGCTGCAATCGACCAGTTCTGCCTCCGCGATCGACTGGTCAATCACGATCAACGCAATGGGCACCCCTGCATTAGAGCTATACCTGATTTGCGGTCTTTCTCTCAAGCTCTCAAAACTTGGCTTTTTGTCAAAGCTTTTAATTTGTGATTTATCGTTGATATGTTTGCTGTTTTATTGCTGTGTAAGTCGCTCAGAGCACTCCAGTGGAGAGCGACTCATCAAATAATAAATTGAAATGAAATGAAATGGCAAGTATCCTCAGAGGTTGTTCAGAAAGTAGGGATGCTTTGTCCAAGCTCCTATCCTGCACCCTAAATCTAGGATCCATCATTCAGTGCCTTGCTGGCAAGGGGCCCCACGAAGTTGCCAGTGGGGCATCATGTTGGGTAATCCCATTAAAATCCAAAACATCATTCTTCATAGGTTTTACATCTTCTTTAGCAGAATGACTATTGCACTACACTTTTTTACCTCCTTTCCCATCACCTCGTGTTTTCCTCTTCTGCAGTTTGATCTGCTGAAGCTGGCATATGTCTGTGTGAGAGAGAGAGAGAGAGAGAGAGAGATAATAAGAGCTAATAATATTTCTTAGCTAGACATTTACTGCAGATTGTGCAGTCAAGTAGTACTTTCCACTCTCTTTCCTTCTTTGCCATTTTTCCTCTGCTCAAAAAGGGGTTCTGTTGCTTTGAACCTCTTCTCCCCATGGCTTTAGGGAATAATACCCTTGTGTCAATTTATCTGACACTGAAAGGTATGACCAGGGGGTTGGTCTTTTAACCGAAGTGGTATTCTGTACAAAATGATTTCCTTGAACACTGTTATCAACATTTAACAGGTCATTTCCTATGGACCATTATATTCCACCCACATAAATCCGCGGTGCTTTCTCACTTTTCATCTGGCCTCATTGTCTTCGCTACCTATTCTTTCTCCTTCCTCTGTCCTCCCCTTGATCATGAATCTGCTCTTTGCAGCTGCAGATGCTTTGGCACCAATTGCTTTTTACACTCCAGTTTGGATTCTCTAGCTATGTCGACCTGACTAATACCTTGCTCCCCTCTTGTCTCTCTTGCTAACCAATTATTTTCTTTCCACCTGTATATTCTATGTATCCTTTCATCTGCTTGAACCTCTGTCACTGCTACTGTAATCTTACAATATAGTCTTCAAAGTCGAGCAGGCCGTGATGCCATTGGCATGATCCAAAGAGACCCTGTCTGTCCCCTGCCACACATTCCTTAACGAACAGCTCATTTGCTATTCTACATTCTTTCCCATCCAAGAGAGCCTCAGGTAGCTACTGCAGTCCTTTGCTGATAGATTATACAGTTTTAAAATATTAATCTCCTCTCCCACTGCTTCATCGATGTCACCTTCAGCCTCTCTTTCACTCTGGTATTTCTGTTTTTTTACATCTTCCTTGTCGTTTTGGTTTTTGGATCAGATCTGCTATCTTGTCTCTAAATGCCCTGTGAATATAAGTTAATGTTTTCCTCTGCATGGTGTTGTATCCTCCACACTAACATTATTCATGTGATCTGCTGTTCCAAAAATAATTAGGCTTTATCTTTTAAATAGGTCCTAGAATGGGTGATTCATATTTTCTTCATTCTTTATTTATTTACAGCATTTCTATGCCGCCTTTCTCAACCCGGAGGTGACTCAAGGAGGCTTACAACTGGCATAATTCAATGCCACAATAGTCATAAAACACAACTAAAAACAACAACAACAACAACAACAATAATAATAATAATAATTACGGTCAATGACCAGCATCAAAAATGTACAAAACATTTAGCACACATTATAAAAACCATGTAAAAATTATTAAAAATTATTAAAAACATATAATCACCAGTGACTTCCTATTAACTCATTTTCCAAAAACATTGTCTAAGCTAGGGCTGTCCAACTTCTACCGGCCCAAGGGCCGGAATTCCGGTCACTGATCACCTGGGGGGCCAAGCCCCTGGCTCCGCCCCCTCCCCACCCCCGGCTCCGCCCCTCGCCCTATTATAATTATTATAATATCTTATTATGTGAGTTTAATAATAATAATAATAACAACAACAATAATGGGTGGCTGTGAGTTTCCTGGGCTGCCTGGCCATGTCCCAGAAGCATTATTCTCTCCTGGTGTTTCTAGGGCAGCATGGGTATTTCTGTAAAATGTTCAGCTAGGCTTTGAAGCTGCAAGGCCATCCAGTGCTGATCAAGGTGTCCAAGGGCAACCTTCAAACCCAACTCAAGCAGACAAGAATTCCTTCTTTCTTTCTTTCTTTCTCCCACCCACAGTGGGGATATAAACCCCACTGGCCAAACCCCAACAGACCTCTGAGGATGCCTTTTTAGCCATAGATGTGGGTGAAACATCAGGAGAGAATGCTTCTTGAACAGGGCCAGGCAGCCATACGGAAAACTCACAGCAGCCCATTATTATTAATATTATTTTTCCAAGCCTGGCCTTAATATGCCCAAATATGAACACAGATGGAGTTTGGGGGAAATAGGCCTTGACATTTGGGAGTTACAGTTTCTGGGATTTATAGTTCACCTACAATCAAAGAGCATTCCGAATCCCACCAATGATGGAATTGGAGCATTGCATGTTCCAGAGTAGGCAAACCAGACAATCTCCACAAGTACACTTACAAGGAAACAACAAGAAATACTATTTATCCACAAGCATAAAGAAATTACATATTTCTTTACCAGGAAGGTTCACAACAAACAACAGAGGACAATAAGAAAGGTTGTAAGGATAATGCAATAACACTACAGGTGTCAGGAACCTTTTTGACTCAGAGAGCCATAAAAGCAAAATATTTGGAAATTTATTTCAGTGAGCCATATAATATATTTTAAGACTGAATTCAACTAAATGTGTGTATAATAAGCCTCTGAATTTATTCTTTTAAATAATGTTGTAATAATACTCACAATAATAATAATAACAACAACTTTATTTTTATACCCCACCAACCATCTCCCCATTAGGACTCGGGGTGGCTTACAAGGGACAAGCCCAAAGACAATTAAAACAAAAGAAAACACTTACAATTAAAAATATCAGCTAAAAACAATGCAACTTTACTTTTTGAATAATAAGAATTATATGTCATGGGGTGGGGGTCGGGGTCAGGATTTTAGAGATGCTTAGGTGTGGCATGGCCAAAAAAGGTTGGGAACCACTGCTCTAGAGGGGAAAATTTTAAAGCAGAAAATGGGATTTTAAAGTGCATTATCTGGCAGTGTGGATTCAGATAATCCAGTTCAAAGCAGATAATGTGGATGACCTCCCTTGATATTCTGGGTTATATGGCTGTGTGAAAAGTCCCTGCGTCCACACAGCTGCATAAAATCCACATTGAAGTGGATTATCTGGCAGTGTGGATTGAGATAACCCAGTTCAAAGCAGAATTGGGAATTGTAGTTCACCTACATCCAGAGAGCACTGTGGACTCTAACAATGATGGATCTGGATCAAACTTGGCAGGAATATTCCATATGCCCAACTATGAACACACATGGAGTTTGGGGGAAACAGACCTTGACGTTTGGGAGTTGTAGTTGCTGGGATTTATAGTTCACCTACAATCAAAGAGCATTCTGAATCCCACCAACAACAGAATTGGGGCAAACTTCCCCCACAAAAATCCCCCACAAGCAACAGCAAATAAAAAAAACAGCAATGAGGATGGGGAGAGAGAGGGAGGGAGGGAAGCCCTGCTCCGTGTTCGTGCGCTGCTGCCAGAAAGAAAAGGGGTGACACAGGAAGTAAGGAGGAGACGAAGAAGGGATGGAGGGAGGGAGGGAGGGAGGGGAAAAAGGAAGAACAGAAGGAAGGAAGGAAGGAAGGAAAGAGGGAGGGGGAAAAGGAAGAACGGAAGGAAGGGAGGGAGGGGGGAAAGAAAGAACAGAAGGAAAGAGGGAACGAAGGAAAGAAGGAAAGAGGGAGGGGGAAAAGGAAGAATGGAAGGAAAGAGGAAGGAAGGGTTAGGGAGGGGGAAAAGGAAGAACGGAAGGAAGGAAAGAAAGAAGGCAAGGCAGGCAGGAAGGAGGGGAGAAAGGAAGACAGGAGATTAGGAAGCAAGGAAGGGAAAGGAGGGAGGGAGAGAGGAAGAAAGAGAAAGGAGGGGAGGGAAAGAAGGGAAGGGAAGAAAGATGGGAAGTAGGGAAGAGGGAAGGAAGAAAGGGATGAAGTAAAGAGAGTGAGGGGGGTGGATAGGAGGGAGAAAAGCCCCTTCACCGGCTTGCCAAGAGCTCCGTGTCCATGCTGCTACAGCAGCCGCGGTTGGAGCCGCCTCTGGCCACGCCCCTCCCCCGCTCCCTTCTTCTTGCTGCGGCCCTGCTCCTTGCTTCTCTTGGTCTTGCAAGGCCGCAAGGAGACTCGGGGGAGGCTTTTCGCACCTCCAGGCCTGGCGCAAGGAGGGGGGGCGCGCACACAGAGCTGCCTTCCTCCTCCAATCACGAGCGCTCCTCCAATCACGAGCGGGGCCCGAGAGACGTCACTCCCTCCTTCCCTCAGGAGAAGAGGAGGGGGCCAATGGAAAGCCAAGGGGCGGGACCAAAAAATAATAATAAATAATAATAATTAAAAATTTATTTTAAAAATTTTAATTTTTTTTAAAACATCTTATTTCTTGCAGGAGGGTAGGGGGCCATATCCAAGGGGCTGGCGGGCCGTGTGCGGCCTGCGGGCCGCCTGTTGGACAGGCCCGGTCTAAGCCGTTCCATGTTCACTCTTTCCTGAGTTTGAACTTTGAATACAAACAAAATGTGGAATTAATTTAAAATGAATAGTCCTCAAATGGCATTATGAGCAGGAAGATTCCCTCTGGAAGGGCGAGAAGGTAGGATCCTCCAGGCTTCTAGGAGAGACCATAGCTCAGTGGTGCAACGTTTTCCTGAGCCAGATTAAGCCATTCAAGCATTCTTTTACACAGTAGCTAATCAGATACCCAATGGAAACCCTCAAGCAGGTTGTAACCATCTTGTTTGTGTTTCTTATTACTAGCATATGAGCTCGTTGCTCCGGACTGATTTTACTACTATTTCTCTAGTTCTCCTTCAGCTACATTTTCACCCAGACTGTCTTGACCACATGAATAGGATCAGGCTAGTAATGTCTTCTACCACTTTTTAAAAGAAGTGCTCGGCCTGTGGGGGAAATTATCTGACACACACGGGCACACAACATGCTTGCTCCACTTGGGAGAAGGCCATGCAGTACAGTCTTGTAGCATGTGCCTCTCGTTCACCCCCAAGCTTACAAAAACCACAAGTCCCGATTCAAAGCCCTGCTTTATGAGCAAGACTTTCTGCCCTCCCCCCAACCCAAAAAGAGATTAACATCAGAGCCACCTGTTCCCTCAAATAATGATGCTGCACAGGAGGGCCTCCTACCTTCGGTGGAGAGCTCATCCCTCCACAGCCAGCTCACTCGGTCCAAGATGGCCAAGGCTAAGAAGCCCAAAACTTCCCAGCTCCCACCATCTGAGAAAGGGCTAGATAGGGGCAAAGAGTTAAAAGCAGGAGATCATGCGGGCATTCTACCTCCAGCCGCACTTCTTGATCTTGGTATTCATGGTACTAGGGATTAAGGGCCCTCTCTCCAACCACACAGTCCTGGACCTCCCACTCACATAGCCCCTCCAGGGGCATGTGTTACTATTTCGGGTCACCACCTCTGCATGGGGAAGCTGATTATAGCTGCAACTCCCCCTCCTACTACAGGGAGAGAAACTTTAGGGCCCCCTTTTATGACCTTGATTATTGGGGCTGCTGGCAGTGCTTCCCCAGGGGCAGTTATTACTATTTTGGGCCTTCATACCCCACAGATAAGAGCCCCACCAGAGACAAGCACCCATATCTTCTGCTTTGAATTCAGCATTGCAGAGGAGCCAGCCTGCCATGCCAGCAGACAAGGCCCCGGTCCTCATTCATAATGACAAATCCAACAAGGACTCAGTCATCAGAGAGCACTCATGTGGCATCCCCCCCTTGGAAACTGAGCTCCCATTGGCTGAATTCAGCAACTTTGCAGTCCTTATGGTTCGCCTGGCGGATGCTCTAAATTTTGTCATGGATTGTATCTACTATCGATTTGGCCTGCCAGCTGGCGGGTCATGATTTACCTCCACAAATCAAGGACTGCTCCCCGAGGGCAGTGGCCACTTCCCAGGCCTTTTTGAGGGGCGTGCCTTTGGAAGACGTCGGCCGGGTGGGCACCTGGTCTACTCAGCTCACCTTTGTGGCCCATTACAAGGTGGATACTTTCTCCAGGAGAGATGAGGCCTTTGGTAGAGTGGTCCTCTTCTCTTCAGTGGCATGACTCCCGTCATCCAAGGTTAGTAGCTTGCTAATGTACTAAGAGTGCGATTTCACCGAGACCACAAAGAAAGAAGTGTTGCTTACCTGTAACCATGTTTCTTCGAGTGGTCATCTGTGAAATTCCAACATCCCTGCCCATCCTCCCCTCTATCTCATCAGGCCCCAGTTTCTCTTGCTGCTACCTTGCAGTGGAGGAACTGAGGTGTAACCCCTCCCACTGGCTTTATACCTCCATGGGGAGTTTGGCTGGGGCTACTGCCTAAAAGGTATAAAACTTCTAGAAGATTCTGAACTGACTGCGCAGGCACAGGAAATCAAATATGTTTTGATTGATTGTTACGACAGATAGCCAACCGGCAGATCCCACTGCATTTTAGTAATTTTATAATTTTCAATTTTGTATAGTTTTATTAATGAGATTTTTATGCACTGTTATTGTACTTATGTCATTGTATGTATACTTACGTATTGTCTGCATGTGGCACTTGGAGTGCTTCTATGAGCTGCCACGAGTCCCTTTGGGGAGATGGTGGCGGGGTACAAATAAAGATTATTATTATTGTTATTGTTACGTGCAAATTTCACAGGTGACCACTTGAAGAAACAAGGTTACAGGTAAGCAAACCTTCCTTACCCATGATGTAATCCAGAAGTTGGAAATGTTACATGGCCATGTAGGCTGAGAGATTTGCAAAATTATTCTCAAAATAAGAGTAACCTTCTGAAGTACTGTTCTGATACCTTCATCCAACCACTGTGCCTAGACCTGTCCTGAAGAAAAATGTTCTTTTTCTGAATATGTTTCTCTTCCAAAATAAAAAAGTACATAAATCTTTATCTTTTAATATTTCAGGTTGCTGGGAAGAGGTTCAATGTTTGTGTTTTCACCTGAACAATTTCAGAGACTGCTCACAATAAATCCAGACTGGAAATCCCGCAGGCTTCTCGATTTAGGAGCTGGAGATGGAGAAGTCACAAAAATAATGAGTCCCCATTTTGAAGAAACCTATGTTACCGAGTTGTCTGAAACAATGATATGGCAGCTTCAGAAGAAGAAATACAGGTATGACAGAAATGGGCATGAGAGTGCATAGGTACTGCAACATAGCTATTTTATTCCCACCCCCACAACCGGTCCTCTGTCATAGCCTCAAAGTAACCCATAGCAATAATTCTGTGGCTGATTCAAAGAAAAGAGAAAGTGTGAGAAGTGTCCCTTGCTCTATAGGACATATAGTGATAAATTGAAAATGGAATGGGGGTAAGGAAGTAGACTTTTGCATGTTTCAGAAACCCAGGACATGGACGTTGAGTTCTTTTCAAAGAAATATACAAATAAGACAGTTGCTTCTGGTTTTCCTTTTAAATTTTCTTTATCAAGAATGATGTTCTCCTATCTACAAGAATATCCTTTTTTTGGTATGTTGTCAGAGGCTTTCATGGCTGGAATCACTGGGTTGCCTTGAGTTTTCCAGGCTGTATGGACATGTTCCAGAAGTATTCTCTCCAGATCTCTGGGCGAAACATCAGGAGAGAATACTTCTGGCACATGGCCATACAGCCCAGAAAACTCACAGCAACCCATCCTTTTTTGGATTGGCAAGAGTTGGTGTTCCTTGTGCTTGCTCAAAGGAAAGCAGTTAGGCAACAGCGAGTCAGAAATGATGGAGCAAACCCATAGGTTGTGGTTGAGGAAGTCAGATTGCCTTTTGAGCTTTTGCTCGACTAATATTTGTCAAGGAGGATTCTCCAGTGTCCAAATTCAGGCAATTATTTGCCCATAGGGTTCTCTTCACTCTTGAGGTTTTGAAACCTGTTCTTCCTGCCACTTTTTCTGCTGTCCCATTGAGTGTTTTGTTTGTAGCTACACAATAATAGTCAGAGAGTTTGCAGAGAGGAGGAAGATTGCTATCTGTCTTTCGGTGGGACAGTTTTGGGGCATTTATGGGTTATTATTATTATTATTATTAACCTCAAACTTCTATACCGCCACTCCCCGAAGGCTCGGAGCGGTTTACAAGAATTGAGAAAAAACAATACATAGAATCACAGACAGCAGGAAGGGGAGGAGGATGGGGGAGGGGATGGGGGTCAGAAGGGAAGGTCAGATCGGGGAGTCGGGGACCTCCGGGACGTCCACGGCTCCGAATGCATTCCCAGCACCCCAAGGGTGGCACACCAGGACAGCGGATTCCGTAACGGGGCCACGGTCAGTCACACAGCCCTACAAAAGGGCGGTTGTCGCCACGTGCACACGGCACCCCCTCTGGCAGTTCAATTGGACAAGGTGGGCCACTCGTTAGGTCCTCGGTTAAGGTCTTGGCATTGACAGGTGCTTTAACAGGTCTGCTGTTCTTTCTGGCTGAGAAACCCGCCCCCCAAAAGGTCCTAGACCTATAGCACCATCTCCGCCGGCAGGGGTCTTGTTGGTCCTTACTTGGAGGCTTGGTGCCCTTTATGACAGTTGTTGAGACCCCCTCCACTGTGTCATTATTGGGTGCTTTCAGAGTCATATTAGCCTCCAAGCTCAGGCGCTCGCCTGCCCGGGGATAGGTCATGTCGGCCTGTCCATCCTGAGGGTGACCGATGGAGAGTATGTTGGCTGCATCAGCCTGTCTGCCCATCAAGTCCTTGCCAAATGGCAGGGACGTTAACTCACCACAGGAGGTGGGTGGGTCCACGCAGGGTGGTGTGGCGGGCATCCATTGGGTCAGCAGGCTGGCGGCCACCATGGGAGGAGCTGACTGGGGGGAAGACTTCCTCTGGGCACGCCCCTGGTTCTGCCTCCGGCTGCGCCTCAGTTTATTCTGCCCCCCCACCTCCCGCCCTGAAGCCAAGGCGAGAGACGAGGGGGCTCGGTGGACTTCAAGGGCCGGCATGGGATCGACACAGGCCGGCCCCGCAGGCTGGCTCTATGAGCCAGCAACCACAGAGGGAGGAATTGGATGGGGTGGAGACTTCCTCTGGGCCCGCCTCTGACCACACCTCCGGCCACGCCTCTGCTTGCTCCGCTTCCTGGTCTCCTGCTTTGGGGCCGGGGAAGAAAGCGGAAGCGCTGGGAGGACCTCCGCCATTACGGCGTCCGACGACGGCGGCGCCATCTTGGCCAGGCCTGCCAGCGCCCCCTGCGTGCCGGCATTCCCGGCGCCGGGGTCGAGCCGCTGGGGCCCCAGCCAGGACCGCAGCAACATCCAGTGACTCCGACGGTTCCAGCGCCTCCGCTGGGTGCTCCGGAGGCTTCAAAGGCTCTGCAGCCACAATCCCGGGGGGGGGGGGTGGAAGGACCATGGGCAGTCTCCCGAGGCCGCAAACGGGCAGTTGCCGCCTCCCAGGCAGAGCGTTGCCGGGGTGGCCATGGGACCACCCGGCTCGTACACCCCCGTGGGCCGGACAGGCCACCTCCCGGTGGCAAGGTAGGTGAAGGGATGGATGGGGAGGCAGGGGAAGAGGTGGCTCTCTGCAGGTGTGGGTGTGAGCCCACCTCTCCTGCCTCGCTTGCTTCTCCTACCTTCCCCCGGCCCGGCCCGCCGCCTGCCTGTGCGAAAAACAGCCACCGATGGTCCGGGGAGGGACAGGCTGAAAGCATGGCTCCCAGCCTCTGGAGCTGGGAGGATGCCAGTTGGTACTGCAGTTGAATTTCAGCCAGAGAGGGGTAGACTCTGCCCTCTGAGGCTCTTCCATATTGTGGCTCCTTGCCGCGAATGGCCGCCGGCATAGGGCCCAATGTGCTCCTTCGTAGGTACCAGCTGAAGCGTTGGCTGTTTCTCCGCTCTGTGCCAGTTCTGGGGGCATTGGTGGGACCTTCAACAGCAGCTCCCTGCTGGAGGTCAGACCCTGCAGTTGGTTGTGGTATATCTGCAATCCAGAGATTTTCTTCCTTGCCATATTAAAATAGGGGTAAAGGTTAAATGGAATCTAACAGTACTTTTCAGACTAATAATGTATACACTGTATTTTGGCATGAGTTTTCATATATATCAAGCCACTTCCGTTGATGAACCAATGAAGTAATATTAAAGCCACATATTTATTATTATTATTATTAGTTTATTTATTGAAATAGACATAGCATGAATCAAGCATGAATATTTTCCAGCTATTCAAGTTAAAAAAATAAATAATCATTTCTCAGATAGTATCTTTTCTTTAAGGGGTCACAGTCTTCTATTTGAATAGTGCATATAAAGGCATCATAGGTTCTAAATTAGTATCTGCTTCCTCCTTGTTAAAGGCATAGATTTTAGCAAAATACAAAAAGATGCAAACTGTGGCCTTGGTTATAAATCTTTACAGAACTTTATGAAGCTATACATGCCTCCCAAGTCTTTAAAGTTATCAATCAGTATTGGTTTGTACAAGCACTAAATCTATGTAGCAGAAGTCAGTTCCCTTAAAAACTTCCTCCATGAAAATTCCTTTATTATATATACAGTCACAAAGCCTGAGGTATTTACATATATAGCGTGCTGTAGTGTATAATGAATTGAAATTTATGACTTCAGCTTTTTCTCTTTCATTTTTCTGTCTTTCTTTTCTTCCTTCAATTTTTTTTGTTTAGAACTGCCACTTGTAAGCCCCATATAATTATATCCAGGAAAGTTGAAATGCCCTGCATCTAGTTTTGGGGTATTGCCCCTTTTGATGCCATTCATGTCTATTTAACCTGCATTGCAATTGTGTCTTGCCAATTTCTAGACACCCCCCCCCCACTCACCAAATGCATATTAACATATTTAATGTTTATTAAAGATCTGTAGATGTAGAGTATGGGGAAATTATTAATACTATTAATGTACAGTATTATATACGTGATGGATTAGATTTAATGAGGTGAAGTCTTTCTTTGGATACCTCACCTTCTCATTGCTGTAAGCAAATAAGCCATTATCTAAGTGTAAACTTGTGCTTTTTTAAAAAACTTTTACAGAATACTCGGCATCAACGAATGGCAAAATACAGGTTTGCAGTATGATGTCATCAGCTGCTTGAATCTGCTTGATCGCTGTGATCAGCCATTGACTGTATTAAAAGATATTAGAAGTGTACTGGAGCCTACGAGAGGCAGAGTTATCCTGGCATTGGTCCTGCCTTTTCATCCGTATGTGGAAAATGGTAAGTGTCTGCCAGATGCTTGTTGAGAAAAAGCCACATATGAATCGCCCCATGTAACGAGCACCCATATATATATATATATATATATATATATATATATATAATCTTCTGAAACATTCTTATCAGTTTTGGATTGGGTTGGGTTTGGCCAGAAGGACAACAACCAAGACAACCTCCAGGGCTTCAGGTTCTGGGTAATGGACCCTCTGTTGTCCTCCATAGCCATGCACCATGAGACCTTCTCCAATGTATGCAGCGGCAACACCAGATTGTTGGGCCTGGAAATCTTGATTTAAATTTCCAAAAATATGTTTAATATACTAGTACTCCAGGGCATTGTAGAAAATTAAAATAATAGCTCCCAGACACACCAATTTTTCCTCTTTTACTAGAGGAATGCACAGGACAGGCATCTGACACATTATCAGTGGTTGGCTACAAGGAGCGGCCTTAGAATGGATATGCTGGTGCCAAGGTTTCTGAAAGGTGATGCAGTGAGCTTAGGACATTTTGCCATTTGAAGTGTATCCCCTCCTTATCATGCCATTCTAATGAAAGTATGGTTTTCAATGGTTGTGGTAATATTAGCCCTAGGTAACAAAAATCATTAAGTGTCAAGTTTGTCAAGTTTGACTCTGTTATTTACTGTGAGTTAAAGCTGTTTCCCATTTGTATTTTATCATTACTTATCTCCCTACCCCACAAATATTTATTTATTTATTATTTATATTTATTTATTATTTCAAATTTATATACCACCATTCCCGATGGCTCATGGTGGTTCACAAAACATACACAAGACAATCATAAAATAGCAGTTTAAAACACCATAGAACAATTTAAACGAATACAGGAAGGAGATGAGTAGGCTGGACCGATTACACTGGTTACAAACTGAACGCCTGCCGGAAGAGGTTGGTCTTACAAGCCCTTCGGAAGGAGGGCAGGTATGTTATAGCCCGAACCTCCTCCGGTAAGGCGTTCCATAGATTGGGCGCTGCCACCGAGAAGGCGCGCTGCCTCGTGGATGAGAGCCGGCAGGTTCGGATAGATGGAATTTCCAGGAGATTTTGGTCTTCAGACCATAGTGATATCTGGGGAATGTATGGGGAAAGGCGGTCCTTCAAGTACACTGGCCCCAGACCATGTAAGGCCTTAAAGGTCAACACCAGCACCTTGAAGGCAATCTGATACTCGATAGGAAGCCATAAGGTGAGGGTTTTTTTTACACCTTGTCTAATTTTGATCGCCACAAAACATGCCCTAAAAATGCAGAGTATTTTTTACTTATTCTGGGACTCAGGGTGGCAAAACACATGTGTGGTCTCCCATCCAAATGTGAGCCAACCCCATTGCCTCTTGTTGCTTCCTTCAGAACACACTAAAAGACTATGCCTTGACTCCTTCAGGTGTGGCACACTTTGTTTGCCATAGGGAGAACTGACTCACAGATTACTAAATTCAAGTCGGTTCGTGTTTTGTAAGCAACCTATGCAAATAACCAAATTAAGTTGATCTGAATCTCGTTTAAGAAACATCCATGCTTTGCTGTAGTTCCAGTATTGCATCCTTGGCTCTAACAATACTTAATGCTTGTCAAGTTTGAGGCTTATTACTGGCTGGGTGGGGTTCAGTAGAATGTATACTCAGTCTGTTTAGTCAGGCAAGTTTTAAAAATGGGTGTCACTCCAAATTAAAGCCAGGTCAGTAGAGGCAGTGATTGAGAAAGGGAGAATGGAGAAATGCTGGGTGTGGAATGCAAGATGTGGCATACGAGAAGGACACTTTATGACAGAGTTCTTAGAACTGGAGGCTGATTTATGGTTTGCTGGTAGCTCTGTGGTGGGCATCACATTTGTGGCTGCTCTTGTACTGTGTGGGAATGTTTAGAACTTAAGCCAAGTGGTACAGCCAAACCATAGAACCGTAGTAAAGTAAATGCAGAAGAAGCAGGCACCCTACTTATAATTACATGTGAAGCAGCCCTGACAAGGACTCACTTTGGAGACTTTAGACAACCATGGCCCACACTCAGGCTAGAAGAACAGGCACTTTCCAGATGTCCTGCATTTCTCTCCAGGTTCATAGAGTTTTGCTCTAGTTGCACAGAGGTCCTCTTCACTACAAACCCAAGCTAACTTGTATGATTTCTCGTTTTTTTAAATACCATGTGTGCACATAGATGTTCTTTTTAGTTTTATCAAAGCACAAAACTCTTACATATTAGTTTTGTCCAGGGTGAATACACATGAAATAAAGTGAATAGATCAAAAGGATAAACTAAAATTAAATGAAAGGCAAATAACCCAAGGGAAAATAAGCAAACATGGGCACACGATAACAAAGGGCAAACAATCTCCTCTTTTTTCTTGCCAGATATGTGTCCTTCAATGTACCGTAACTGTATTTGCATACATCACAATTGTTGGATAAGCACAAACAGTGCTTTGGTAGTACAGCCAATACCATAAGCTATAGCACTTTCCAATCTAGACCTGAAAGAGGAGAAATTGTGCACAAAAGGAGGAAGGGCCATAGGACCCTTAAGACTCCTCTGTGCATTTGTTGCATAGCTTGAGGTTCCATTAGAATCTATGAAGCAAAGGTGGGGATCATGCAGTTGTTATGTAACTGCAAATCCCAGCAGCATTCAGCAGCATACCAAATGATGAAGAATGTTGGGAGTTACGATGCCACAACATCTGGAGGATTTTACTATTACTATCCTTCCCACAGAAACTCTGTTCTGAATATATATGTACAAAAAGTAGAATTGTGACTATTCTATGGTGTATCTGAGTTGGCATTAGAGAATAAAGTTTTAATAAAATGAAAATATTGCTGGAGGACATCAGAAAAACAAAGATGTATCTGTAGAAATACTTTTCATGTGCATGTACGATGCAAGACTCATCGGCACTTGCATTTTCCGTTTCTTAAATTCCAAGTATACACTTCAGTTTCTTTTGAAAGGGTTAGAATGTAACATCTAAATATATTTTGAAAAGACAGTGGTTCTCAGCCTTTGGTCCTGCATATATTTAGATTCCCACCGTGTTAAGCCAAAAGTGCCAAAACCAGGGAATAGGTCAAAGGTCAAGAATAGGGAGAACCAGGAAAGGGAGTTTTTGTGCAGCAAAACTTTTAAGCCTGAAAAAAAAGCGCCTTTATGAGTTGTTTCTAGTGAAATGAGCCAGTCACCACCTATGGTAAGCATGTTATTTTAGACCTAGTAAGATGTTTTGCCCCAAGGGCAATCTCCCCCAAAGACTCTCCATATATTTTGGAATATATTTTTATTGCGCTTTCTACAAAGATAATTGTCCACAGAAGTCTGGAAGGCATTAAGTTGATGAAATCTGATAGTTACGTTTTTTCTCTCATACAGCTTACCTCACCAATCACTTTGCACATCCATAAAGCTTTTTGGTCCTGGCAGTTCCTGGGCAACAAGTAAATGCTATGTTATTGTTTAATGTTCTACTTAGGATGCCATTTCTGTGCAAAATACTTTGCTGTAAGTGGCGGTCTTCATAGAGATATTTTTCTTGCAAATGTTCAGCAACCGAATCACATCCTCAGCTATGTGACTCATGAAATAAAAAAGTGACTAGGATGGTACATGTCTTTTGCTGATGTTAGCCAGATGCCCCTGAAAGAAAGGAAAGTAACACATTCAGTAATTTACAGACAGAAGAAAATGGAGGAAACAAGATCATATAGCATCTTAATATGACTTTCAGTCACAAACTAGGAGCCCCCGGTGGCACAATTGTTAAACTAATGCCGGCAGGACTGCTGACCAAAAGGTGGGCGGTTCGAATCCGGGGAGCAGGATTACCTCCCATCTGTCAGCTCCAGCTTCTCATGTGGGGACATGTGAGAAGCCTCCCACAGGATGATAAAATATCCAGGCGTCCCTGGGCAATGTCTTTGCAGATGGCCAATTCTCTCACACCAGAACTGACTTTCAGTTTTGATAATACTGGCTACTTACAGGCCATTGCTTTCTTTTCTTCTTTTTGTAGATCTCCTTTGCAATGGCTTGGCAAGCATCTCTGGTCTCTTTGGCCTGGGAATTTTAAAAAAAGATTTTGAATAGTGTCCTGGTCTCACCTTCATCGCATAGTCTGATATATAAATATAAACTATGAAAAATATTGCTTACTTTTAAAGAAAGATTGTTGTTGCCTTTTAGTAGGCTGTATAAGGGTTGAATTGTTTAAAGTAGGGTAGGAAACTGTGGCTCTCAGAGTGTTTCTGGTCCTCAAACTCCCATAATTCTGTAATATGCTGAATAGGTTTTATGGATGTGTTGTCCCAAAAATCTGAACGACTGAAGCTTCGCACCCCTGATATTGACACAGAGATTATCTAGCCCAGTAGTTCTACAACAGAGATGGGGAACGACCATGAGGGCAGTGCAGTGATGACTGGTGGGCCTCAAATTGCACACCTCAGAGCTGAAGATTTAGCCTATTGCAGGGCTAAGGGATGGGTAGTTCTCTTTATACAATTGGACCATAAATCCTATCAGTTTGTGTGCTGCTCATCCTTTCACCTTTAGAAAGTGGCAAGAAGGAAACTTTGGTTGGTATACTTTGGTTGGTATGCCTTGGCATCAAAAAGACAGGGCCTCAGAAAGGAAGAAGCGACTGAATGGCACCCAGGAGTACATAGACAAACCCGACAGCCAGCCAGGGGGTTTCAATCAAGTGGAGCTTCTCCCTAGAGATATCCAGCTGCCTTTGCACAATGGAGAAAAAAAGTTCTGAAAGACATGTAGGATAGCTCCTCCTGCAATACCCAGTAGAGCACTTCTAGGGATGCAGTCCCATTTGTACAGTTATAAATCACCAAGAGGATTCCAGCCCATGTCCACATACATCATTATTTCTGTGTGTTTCCCAAATTATTTTTAACTTCTGCAGACTTTGGGGTTAATTTGACCTTCTCATACCCCTCCCCTTTTTTTTCTTTCTTTCTCCAGAAGCCACAGCCAGGCTTGCTATTTCTTCTTCGTGTGGTCTGTGAAATGCACACAAGTGGGTTTACTCCGCGCATGATGTAGAATCTCGGACATACTAGCTAAAATCAAAGATTTACATATGCCCCTCCCACTCACCGCCCCCCCCCCCCATCCCCGGCTCTAGCTACCTAGGCAGTTCCTTTTTCCGCCTAGCCAGCGAAAGGATCTCCGACTGCTAGCTCCTGCTAAAAGACCACGGATTGCCTCGACTATCAGATAAGATGTCTTCCCTTTCTTTCAAAAGGTGCTCCGATTGTGGAGCAACCTTGCCCCAAGAGGATAGACATCCTAAATGTCTCCTCTGTTTGGGAGAATCTCATATTCCCCAAACCTGCAAAATATAACTTCCTCAGAGACTGGGCTCTCTCGTTCCATGAGCCAGCCCTCTCTGCCTTCTGGGCCTCTGAATTCCAATCCCCTGAGCGCCCTGACTGATGGTGCCATCCGTGAGTTGGCCTCTGACTCTGCCATTGAGCCACTCCGGAGAAAGAAGCAAAAAGCCTCCAAATCTGCCAAGCCCAAAGAGAAACCTAAAGAGGCTGTGGCACAAAATGTACCAAGGCTCCTGGCTGGCACTGCGCCCCCCAGCCCTTGTATCCCCCTGTGTGCAGCAGAGACGCTGCAACTCTTTGGGGACGATGGAAATGAAGACTCAGGGGTGGAAAATCCCCCCCAACTCCTCCCGAGTCACCTCCTCTCCTCGGTCTCCGAGCCTGAGTTGCTCTCACCTCCTTCTCCCCCACTCGCTCAGGCGCCCCCCCCCACCTTCCTGCTCCCCGGAGACCGAAGCTTTGCACCACGTGGAGGCCAGCGCCACGCGGCCTCCCTCTCCCCTTCGGCAACCGAGCGCCTCAGCTTTCCCGCCGTTGTGCGGGGACGCGCGCTCGGCGCTGCAGCGCGGCGCGGCGCTCTCCTTTGCAAGCCAATTTTGATGCTTACTCTCGCTCTAGGTCCCGGAGCCCGCTTAAGGAGGGCTCCGGTGACCGAGGCCACCCCTGGGACCCTCCTTATGGGTACCATTATGGTTACCCTCCTCCTTATCCCCCTCCTTTCCCTTACTTCAATCCCTATTACCCTCCTGAGCCTTTCCATTCACCGGACCCATACCGGTATCCGTGGCCCCCCTCCTCCTACGCCCCGCAATCCGTGGCACCCCCCCCCTCCTTCAGCTCCCCCAGCCCCTCCCACTCAAGCCCCTGCCCTCCCAGTTGCTCCTCCTGCCCAATCCCCCCTCACCTCCCAGATGATGACAATGATGCAGAATTGGAGTGCTCTTCTGAAGTGACTCCTATCCCTCTGTTGCCTGAGCCTGAGGCTGATCCTCAGCAGGCAGAAGAATACAAGAAATTTTCTGCACTCTTGATCAGGCTGGCCAGGTCCCTTGGCATACAGCCTCCTCAATCTGAGGATGTGGTCCAAGACCCTTATTTTACTTCTGCTGAACAGCAAACTCAGCAGTCTACCATTTTGCCTACCATACCTTATTTAGTCAAACTTTTAAAGGTTTCTGGCGTTGCCCCAGCTTCCGTCCCAAGCACGTCTAAACGTGCAGAAAACCTCTATCGGATTGACCTGTCCACCACTCCCTGGTTGGCCAGACTCCCGAAAGTTAACTCAATTGTGACTGATGCTCAGCCTAAGCCGGTTCAAAATAACCAGGCTGCCCCTTCTGACAAAGAAGGTAGAAAGCTTGATGCTATGGCCAGGAAGTTTTATGCCTCAGCATGCCTGTCAGGCAGAATGGCACATTATGGCGTCTATATGAGCGTCTATCAATCATATCTCTGGAATAAGATAGGCCCATATCTGGACCTCCTTCCAGCATCTGACCAGCCTATGGCTAAGGCCTTTCACCAGGAAGCCCTCACTCTGGCCACCCTACAAAAGGATTTGGCTAAACATGGGGCGGATACTTCAGGCAAACTGATCGTTGGGTCAGTTGCCCTTAGGAGACATGCTTGGCTGAGATCCGCAGCATTGTCGTCCAATCAACGCTGGTTGATAGAAAATCTGCCAATGGACGAGGCTGGCCTGTTCAACCCTGAGACAGACTCTCAATTAGAGCACTCCCACAAAATGAAGCAAACACTGAGCAAATATGGCCAACAGTCCAACTCCCCCTATCAACCCTATAGGCAGCGTTGGCGTCCTTACTACCACCAACAGTCATTTCGCGGATACTTCAACTCCGCTCCGTATAGAGGAGGACAACGACCGCAGTTCCCCTCACAGGGATACAAGCGTCCAGGTGCTCCATTCAGGGGTCAGTATCGAGGTGGTAGATCCTCAAACAATAAGACACGCCGCTTCTAGCCTGTTCCTCGACAGGCTCCGGCCCTTCCTCTCAGTTTGGCAGTCCATCACCACTGATAAGTGGGTTTTGGACATTGTTCGCCGAGGTTATGCTATAGAGTTCGATTCCCTGCCACCCCCAGGGAGACCTATCTCTACTCAGACTTCCCCTACGTTACTGGAGGAAATTGACGCTCTCCTTCTCAAGGGAGCCATTTCCCCTACCACATCCCATCTACTTCAATTTTGCTTTTTTTCCAGATATTTCCTAGTGGATAAGAGGGATGGCGGTCTCCGGCCCATTTTGGACCTCCGAGAAGTTAACCAATTCATCAAGCCACGCAAATTTAGGATGGTCACTCTCCCCTCCATCCTCCCTTTCATTCCGGAGGGAGCTTGGATGGCTACTGTTGACCTTAAAGACGCCTACTTCCACATCTCAATTAGGCAGTCCCACAGGAAGTACCTCACCTTTATGGTGGACAGTGCCCCATATTCTTTTAATGTCCTTCCCTTCGGCCTCTCCACGGCCCCAAGGACTTTTACTAAATGTATGGCGGTCGTCGCCTCCCACCTCCGCCAGCAGGGCGTCACCGTGTTTCCTTACCTGGACGACTGGCTTTTTTGTTCTGGGTCATGTGACCAATTATCATCTGATATCAGTTATGCCTTATCTCTTTTGCAGAGCCTGGAACTTGTTGTCAACCAAGAGAAATCTCACCTCTCACCTGCCCGGACGGTGCAGTTCATAGGTGAAGTAATAGACTCAGTATCCCAGAGGGCCTACCTCCCAGAGGATCGTTTCCTCAATTTATGCCACTCTATCCAGGTCATTCAAACCACCCGCCAGTGCTCTGCCTGGGCCGTTCAGTCTATCCTTGGCCATATGGCTTCCACCACGAACGTTACCGTGTTCGCCCGCCTCCGCCTCCGTCCCCTCCAAGCATGGTTCCTCTCTGTGTTCCAGCCAGGGCTGGACAGCCAGAACATGATCCTCCACCCCCCCCCCTGCCCACGTCCTGCAGTCCCTGTCATGGTGGACAGACAGGTCCAATGTATGCTCGGGCCTTCCCTTCTCTCCTCCTCAGCCGTCGCTGTCTCTGACGACAGACGCGTCCTCCACGGGGTGGGGCGCTCACCTCCAAGACCTGACCATCAGTGGTCACTGGTCCCTCTCTGAAAGGAGACTCCACATCAATGCCCTGGAACTCACAGCGGTAGAAAAGGCCCTTCGGTCGTTTGTGACCGTAGTCTCCAACCAGGTGATCCAAGTCCTCACGGACAACACCTCGGTAAAGTATTACATCAACAAACAAGGGGGCACCCGCTCCCCCACTCTCCTCTCCATATCTCTTCGGATATGGGAATGGTGCATTCTTCACAACACATTCTTCCAGGCTATTCACCTTCCAGGCCTTCAAAACACTTTAGCTGACTCACTGAGCAGGACATCGTCCACCACTCACGAGTGGCAGCTCAGCCCTCGCCACTTCCTCTCCCTGATCAGGCGTTGGGGCACTCCCCAAATAGATCTATTTGCCTCACACCTCAACACTCATTGCCTCAGGTATTGCGCGAGACTCCACCCTCACGCATCCCCAGATTGCCTAGGAGACGCATTCCTCTACCATTGGTCCCCAGGTCTCCTTTACGCATTTCCTCCGCTTCCACTCCTACCCAGAGTGGTCGCAAAGCTACTATCCGACAACTCGGATTGCGTCCTGATAGCCCCTTGGTGGCCCCGTCAGCCGTGGTTCACACCCCTTCTCCAGGCTTCTCAGGTAGACTTCCTCCGTCTTCCGTTAGATCCCGACCTCCTCTCCCTTCAACAGGGTCTAATCCTGCACCCGGACCTTCCATCTCTCCACCTTACAGCGTGGAGGATCAGGTCCTGTCCCACCTCTCCGACCCTGTCCGCCTAATAATCCAGGCAGCCCAGAAGGTCTCCACCAGGAAGGCATACACTTACAAATGGGACACGTTTCGTGAGTTTGTCCAGCCACTGGGCCATTTGCCACAGTCGGCCCCCACGTCAGTTATTTTAGATTTCCTCATTCACCTTTCCACAAAAGGATTCTCCTTTTCCTCCGTCAAATGCTATTTGGCATCCCTTTCCTGGTACAGGAAGAAATTCGGCCTCCCATCCCTCTTTCAGGATCCCATGGTGGGCATGTTTCTGCAGGGATACAAGAAGTCTTTCCCTCCGGTTTCTCCTCCACCTCCATCTTGGAGTTTAGAATTGGTCCTTTCCCAACTTTCCAAACCTCCCTTCGAACCTATGGCAACCTGCCATATTTCCCATCTGTCTTGGAAAACGGCCTTCCTCGTGGCCATTACCTCGGCTAGGAGGGCTAGTGAAATTACGGCACTCCGTTCCGACCCTCCGTTCATTCGTTTTCATGAAGACAAGGTGGTCCTCCGGACGGATGTCACTTTTCTTCCTAAAGTTGTTTCCCATTTCCATATGACCCAGGACATTGTCCTTCCAGCCTTTTTTCCCAACCCCTCATCTCCCCTGGAGATTGCCCTCCACTCCCTCGATGTTAAGAGGGCATTGTCTTTCTATTTACATAGGACAGCCTCCTATAGAAAATCCCCTAAGTTGTTTATTAATTATAGTGAAGATTCCCTGGGACTTCCCCTTACTTCTCAACGTTTGGCTTCTTGGATAGTCCTGGCAATCCGATTGGCTTATCAGTTAGCCCATAAGGAATTGCCTGTTGGTGTTAAAGCCCATTCCACAAGGGCAGTTTCTACATCCCAAGCGTTTTTGCGGGGTGTACCTGTTGATCAGATTTGCAAGGCTGCTACCTGGGTGAACCCCTCGACGTTTGCAGCCCATTACAAGCTCGATGTTCTCGCGAAGAAGGATGCATCCTTTGGCAGAGCCGTCCTGTTTTCCTGTGTGGCATGACCCACCTCCAAGGTACATAAGCTTGTTAAGTCACCCACTTGTGTGCATTTCACAGACCACACGAAGAAGAAGGTTAGGTTGCTTACCTGTAACCGTGTTTCTTCGAGTGTAAGGTCTGTGAAATTCACACAGAACCCACCCGTCCTCCCCTCTGATGTCATGCCTAGGTTTTTGCTGCTGTCTGGCGGCAAGGAACTGCCTAGGTAGCTAGATCAGGGGATGGGGGGGGGGGAGTGGGAGGGGCATATGTAAATCTTTGATTTTAGCTAGTATGTCCGAGATTCTACGCATGCGCGGGAGTAAACCCACTTGTGTGAATTTCACAGACCTTACACTCGAAGAAACACGGTTACAGGTAAGCAACCTAACCTACTGTAGCTTCTCAGATAGCTAACACTTACATGAACATTTTGCTTCCCTCTCAGGCCTTCGTTTTCAGATTTCTTACGTTTTGGCTATAAAAGAAAAGAAATTTGAATGGTTTGAGTACATAACAAAGAAGGTAGCCTTGCAAATGTTAGGGGATGTGGTTCTGATTTTTCAGGTCTAGTTGCCATCCTTTGCATTGCTTCATGGAGAAGTGACACATTATCTTTATGGGAAGTGGAGAAGTTGGGAGACTTCTAAACAGCATACTTGATAAAACTTTAGAGAAGAGGGAGCTTCTTATCTGTGTTTTTAATTCACCAGAGAGTCAAAACTCTTGCTGGTTATAGGAAATTTATTTATTTGAATACAGTAGTTGAATCTCTCTCTCTATCACATTATCTAAGGATGGTGTACAAGTAAAATCAATTTAAACAGTTTAAAAGAATCAAAGACTGGGAAAGTTATTTTTTGAATACCTGTTTCTCGAATCCCAAACTTAAAATGACTAATCTTATGAGGTAATGTTTCAAAGCACTGAAAGCCAACCTACAATCTATCCACTGTAATATTGAACTTAGTTTTTGATGTATTAAGAATTCTTTATACCCCCACCTATCTCATAGGTTAGTTTTCTAAGGCTGTCAATAGCACTAAAGCAAAATAGCACTGAATAAGGTCTGCAAGCAGTAAGGAGCAGCCAATAAAAATCAGTTAACACATTTGAGAAACTGCCTGAAATGTCAAAGTCCATCAAAGAGAAGACAAAGTAAAACTCTCAGGAAAAGGCCAAAAATAAGTTCCAAATGACATATCACCAGTCATAGTTTTAAGGGGAGGAAGGGCAAGCCACCCCATTTGCATGTGATTTGCAGATGTTTTGAAATAGATTTTGAGTTAAATCCATGCAAAAACTAAGCTGAAAACAATATTAAATGCTAGAGCGGCTTTTGAGAGCTGATAAAGTGGGATTTGGAAAACACATGTTGCCCCTTTCCACACCATACCTTACTTAGGTTCTTATCAGGATTAGAGTATTGGGGTTGCACTCAGAAATTGATTGGGGATACCATGTTTGAATTCATTTTTGTAGCATTATTCCTATTAACCACTCTGGGCAGCCTGGGCAGAGCATTTTGGACCAGATGCAGCTTGTAAACTGTTCAGATGAAAGAGCATATTGTAGTTGTCCAATGCAGAAAATAGGCAAATAGTACTACATTAACTAAGTAAAGTGTCTTAATATTCATTTGATACTTTTAAAATAAAATCTCATACTCTCAATTCTAATTTGCCCCAGATTGAGATAATTTGCAGTAGTTAAGAGGGTGTTATTGTCTCTCTATAATAAATGTGTACATGAACAAAGACATGCATCTCTTATAGATCATACAGAGACTTCGTTAGTTCAAGGATTCTGTAAACCGTAGTCCAAAAACTAATCTTTTTCAGAGTCATTGCAAAAACAGAGTACATGTTTTGATACTTATGCCGAAGCAAATAAAGACAGTCATGAACATACCTTAGAGAAGAACTTCAAAACTGCCAAAATTGCAGTGATGTATAAGAAGAGCAGCAGTGATATGGCCACCATGATAGTGATAGTTCCTTGGCTGTATATCTTAGTTTCTTTATTAATGGCGAACAAAAAAGAATACAGGATATATGGTTTATTTCCCCATTTTATATCAGGTTTGCAGTATGAATAATCTTGTCATCCTCATTCCAATTTGAAGACTTTGGGTTTTGGTTTTATATTAATGCTTTATATCCTGCTTGCTAGCTTCAAAGGTCACCTTTAGAAATTTAGACATATTTAAAGTATGCAAAGCTTCCTTTGCAACGCAATTCCACAGTCTAGGTTGGCAGATATGCAAGAGAGAAAGTCCTCTCTTGTGTGCCCACTTTTTTTTTGTTGTGTCAGAAGCGATTTGAAAACATACTGCAAGTCGCTTCTGTTGTGAGAATTGACCATCTACAGAGATGTTGCCAATGTGATTTCCGGATGTGTTCCCATACTGCTGGGAGACTTCCCTCATGTCCCCACAAGCTAGAGCTGACAGATGGGAGCTCACCTAATCTCGGGGATTCGAACTGGTAACCTTCATGTCAGCAGTCCAGCCGGCACAAGAGTTTAACCCATTGTGCCACTGCGGCTCCTTGTGTGCCCACTAACTCAGCCATTTGGGGTGATTAAATATACAAAAGATCCTCTATTGAGAATCATAAAATCTGGGCAAGATGCAGCCTTTTAAATAAGCTTTTAAAAGTAGTAACAGCCTCTTATGTTCAGCTTGGAAGCAAATCTGTAATCATGCAGTTTGAACTAAACCCAATAGGTAACACTTCACTAGAGTCTCAGGTAGGGGTGTTTTTTAATTTCCCTTGTAATACTAAAAATAAAATTGGTAATTTTTGTATGCAGACCATGCCTGGTACCATATGATTATATCTGTAAAATCACACAATAAGTTGTAATTGGGTGCATTCTTTGATAGGAAAGTGGATTTTAAATATCTTAAATAAAGTGTTAAAAACTCAAAATACAAGTGCAACTGACCTCTGATCACTAACAGTGTTCCTTCCCCTGTGGTCTTGGAGGTGGGTGCTCTGGAATCTGGAAATGCTATCCCACAATAGTAAATTCCACTGTCGTCCGCACTGAGCGTGTTAATTTGAAGCAAAGTCTGATCATCTGCTGGGCGAAGCACTTCAAACTTGTGTCTGTTTTTACACCCAGGAGTACACAGATCCTCATGGGTTTTTGCAAGATACCGAAACCATAGAATATTAAGGGATGATGTGGGACAATTCTGAACAGAAAAGGTGCATGATAGAGTAAGGTTGCTGGATTCGGTAAAACCATCCATGGATTGAGGTTGTCTCACACTCACTGCACAACCTATTGAAAAGAGGAAAAATTTGCATTGATAATGGGTTGCTGTGAGTTTTCCAGGTTGTATGGCAGTGTTCCAGAAGCATTATCTCCTGATGTTTCACCCACATCTATGGCAGGCATCCTCAGAGGTAAACTAGGCAAGTGAGGTTTATATATCTGTGGGATGTCCAAGGTGGGAGAAAGAACTCTTGTCTGCTTCAGGCAAGGGTGAATGTTGCAGTTGATTAGCACCTTGATTAGCATTTAATGGTCTTGCAGCTTCAAAGCCTGGGTGGTTGCTGCCTGGAGGAATCCTTTGTTGGGAGGTATTAACTGGCCCTAATTGATTCTTGCCTGGAATTCCCTTGCTTTTAGAGTGTTGCTCTTTACAGCTTTTTACATATGCTAATCAAGGTGGCCAGTTGCAACATTTGCACTTGCCTCAAGCAGACAAGAGTAATTTTTCCCACCCTTGCCTAGTTTCCAACAAACCTCACAATCTCTGTGGATGCCTGCCATAGATGTGAGCAAAACGTCAGAAGATAAATCTTCTGGAACATGGCCATACAGCCCAGAAAACTCACAGCAACCCAGTGATTCCAGTCATGAAAGCCTTCAACAATCCATTGGTAGTCTTCAGTCTTCTGTACTGTTGATGTTTCAGATCTGCTCTCATTCTTGCTTCTTCTACTCAGCCCAGCTAAGACTACTAGTGATTGTGCTCACTCTCAAGCATGCTTATTAGCAAATAAATCCTCTGAACTATTGTGATTTATTTCCACAGAACTGTCAGCTGCTCCATAGAAGGCGGAGTGAGGCAGGATATGGTGTGCCCCTCTAAATTTGTGAAATAACTTGCTTAGGAAATTGTTTCTCCCTATCCGCCTCACTCGCTTCAGTCCAGGTTTACTCAGGAGAGTAATTTTCTATTCCTCTCTGTAAGAAATCTGCATGAACCCAAGACCATCCTTAGGCAGGGTCACAACTGCCCCCAACTACATTCAACTCTATAAATTCACAAAGCCGACCAAGGTATTTTGATTTAAGCAAAAAAATCTCAAGCAGCTCTTCCCACCGCTGGCAAGAAAAATGCAGCCATGACACATTAAGCAGGCAATTACTTCATTTTGCTTTATGATAGAGCTAGCCCTGTTGACTGTTATTTTAAAGCTCAATAATAACTGAAATCATTGATTAAAAAAGATTCCTTACCAGCACAATATGATAGCCAGGTAACTTCAAGAATCAGAACCCATTGTATGGAGGTTATCATTTTGCCTGTGAGTTTCTTCTGAAAGGGTTTAGCTTGAGAAAGTGGAAGTAAGTCTCCCTGAAATAGCACCAAAATAGGAAACTCTTCTTAGTTAATGCCCTCATATTGCTCAAGAAAGGAACTTCCTGAGAGTATGTTTAGGGGAAGCATAGGGCTCTGTTTTCTGAAAATACCTTTGCTTACTTGATGAAAGTTGATAGCACAGATCATGTTTGCCTTCCCTCTGAATGAACAGATTTCAGTTCCATAAATGTGTCTTTTCTCCAGGACGCACGTGAGACATTTTGCTGCATGATTTGTTTCAGCAAATTACATTTATACATGACCTACTCAAAGCAGTACTCAAAAGTAGTCAACATATTTGTCTCCTGAAGCAAAACATTCCACAAGTGACTCCCTGGCAGTAAAAAAAAGACCATAGCTTGTTTACCTATCTGCTGCTAAACCATACCAAGTGCAGTAGCTCTTATTCTTGTCTTTTAAGATTCAGTGGTTTAGTGTTTGCGATAGCGCTCTTCCATCCAAGTTACGTATTCTTTCACTTCCCTCAAAGAAACTACACTGAAAGACTGTATTAAACATAACTCTAGGCTAAAGTCATGTCAGTTTTAAGAGCGTTCAAGATCATTTTGAGAGAAGCGTAACTTTTAATATCATGTGTCCAACTCTCCCCCTTTTTTTCCTTGATTTTTTTTATTTTAGGGGTTGATTCTGTATCAATTTTATCATTGTATTTATTTTCTCTCTCTAGCATAAATGGTCAGTTATCCCAACGACAGAATGAATTTCAGTGGATTTTGTGTCAGAAGTGAAAGCAGGGCCCACATTCACTGTAGTTTGTTCACATTCACTCATCGAAACCAAGATGCCTGGTTCAACAACTCTACAATTTTGTCCAGAAATCAGTGAAGGCTAGAAAGCCAGACATATAATGGGGAATTCTGCCTGATAGAGGGAAAGGCACAGTGGAAGTTTTCCTGAAGCTTAAATTTCATGGGCTTCTTTTCACACTGGTGTTTTGATCCTTACCATAGAGCAGGCATGGGCAAACTTGGGCCCTCTGGGTGTTTTGGACTTCAACTCCCACAATTGGCTGTTAGGAATTGTGGGAGTTAAAGTCGAAAACATCCGGATGACCCAAGTTTGCCCATGACTGGCTTCCAACCAAGCGGGAAGCATCGCATGGCCAAGAAACCATTAGTCAAAGCAATATTTATAACCTCTTGTTTATAATTCAGAAGAACAAAAAATAGCACCTTGTTCATGGGTCTCTAGCCCAGCCATGGACAATTCATGAAAATCTTATGGGTCCACAGACAGTTAAGAACTGGAGGAACACCCACTCAAGATGTGAAAAGCATTGCGACTCCTGGACACACGGGTGAGCTGGTGTGGCCTCTTCAGTGTTTTTTAACAATGGTGCCTAAGCTGATGTTTTAAGCCAAGAGCATCAGCTGGGCCACAAAAGTCCACCTTGCTCTGTTTAATAGGATCTGAAGGAGTGGTCAAGTGAGTCTGATTGAGTAAAACCAATGATTTGGCACCTTACAGACAACCCAATTTATTATAGCAGAAACTTTACTATAAGTCTTTCAAGTGCTACAAGTCTCTTCATCGTTTCAACCTAAAAGTAAGAAATTCACTCTGTCCTATACTTTTACTTTGTTGAGCTGATTATTGCTTCTATTTGCAAGCCTCCAGGAGTCTCTCAATGTTTTGGAAATGCTTGCCCTCCCTTTTTTGTGCTTTCCAACCAATTAGTTTTGCCCACTTTGTACTAGATTTGTTTATAAATGGACTTCTCCTCTTAGATGAATTCAGCCAGATGGCAGGATTGAGACCAGATATGAATTATTAAAAATAAATGTCTAATGAAACCCGTATGTTCTCTCAGTAGGTGGCAAGTGGGACAAACCTTCTGAAGTTTTGGACATCAAAGGACAGACATGGGAGGAACAAGTGAACAGCCTGCCAGAGGTTTTCAAAAAAGCTGGCTTTGCCATAGAGGCATTCACTAGACTGCCCTACTTATGTGAAGGTGATATGTATAATGACTACTATGTCTTAGATGATGCTGTCTTCGTCCTCAAACCAGTGTAAATGTACCTTCTGAGTCGAACCCAAGAAGCAGCCTGTGAATGAAGCATTTTGAATTTTTTTATTATTATTATTATTATTAATTACAGGAAAGGAGGAAAAAAATGTGGTTGTCCATTCTAAATCGACGTCATGTATGAAGTCTAAAGGTAAAAAAATACTAATTTCCTTGTAGTATGTTTTTTTAAAAAAAGAACATCTTTTTTAAAAAAGGAAAAAAACACAGAGCTCTTCCACTGATGATTTCTTAACCCCTACGAGGTCTCTGCAATCCAACCATAACTAGAAGATATTTTTATACCTGACAGCGGTAGGACTTGATTCAGCAACAGCCAGGAGGTTGCACAAACTGAACCCGTGTGCGTTGTTTTTCTCCAGGACATTGGAAGAGAACCCTGGCAATAAAGCTGTTCGCTCGGTATAAAATTTTGGTTGATGAAGTGTTGGGATAGATTTTCTTCCATGTTTATGAAGTTATTTTATCTGTTGGTCTTCAGCACATGTTTTTAATCATGCCTAATAAAACTTTTTTGACATGACTCTTGTCCCAGAATATTTTTTTGCACTAACCCAGTGGTTCTCAACCTGTGGGTCTCCAGGTGTTTTGGCCTACAACTCCCAGAAATCCTGGTGGCACAGTGGGTTAAACCGCTTAACTGCTTAACTTGTTGACTGAAAGGTCGCAGGTTCAAATTTGGGGAGCGGCGTGAGCTCCCGCTGTTAGCCCCAGCTTCTGCCAACCTAGTAGTTCAAAAACATGCAAATGTGAGTAGATCAATAGGTACCGCTCCGGTGGGAAGGTAATGGCACTCCATGCCGTAATGCTGACCACATGACATTGGAAGTGTCTGTGGACAACGTCGGCTCTTTGGCTTAGAAATGGAGAAGATCACCCCCCCCCAGAGTTGGACATGACTGGACTTGATATCAGGAGAAAACCTTTACCTCCCAAGAAATCCCAGCTAATTTACCAGCCGTTTTTTTAAGGAGGTGAAGGCCAAAACATCTGGGGACCCACAGGTTGAGAACCACTGCACTAGCCCTATTGTAAAGCAATGTGTTTTGGTGCTTGGTGATGAGTAAGCATTTAATACCTTTGAATTTTTTTAATGTTCCTGGTAGAAATGGGAATTGCTAGAATTGTTAGATCAACACTGCAACTTGCATTATTTTTTGCTTTCCTTGTGGGTTTGTCTATGGGGGCTGCCATGAGTAGCATCTTCAGTTCAAAACTGACTGCTACACCACTGAAGCTCAGGCTAAGCTTATTCATTTATATATTTACCCAATTTATACCCGCCTTTCTCAACCCTGAAGGGGACTCAAGGTGGCTTTACATCAGGGATGGGCAATTACCGGCTCTCCATGTGTTTTGGACTTCAACTCCCAGAAATCCCAACAGCTGGTAAAGTTGGCTAGGATTCCTGGGAGTTGAAGTCCAAAACACCTGGAGGGCCGGTAATTGCCCACCCCTGCTTTACATATAGGCAACTATTCAATGCCTTAACACAACATACAATTAAAATAGACATTTCAATTAAGAATTAAAATTAATGCACATTAAAACATTTGAAAACATTACACTCAATGTTAAAAACCACACCATCCACAATCGTAATCCCGGGCCATTCCAGTAGTCCTTGCACATAATCCGTATCTATTATTGCACTACAATTATACTCCGAAGGCTTGATCCCAAAGCCATGTTTTCACTTTCCTTCTGAAGGTCAGGAGGAAGGGGGCCAATCTAATGTCTAGTGTAGTCTGTTCCTTCAAATTCCCTATACAGTATGACTCCCATATTCCAAGACCACCTCTGGATACCTGAAACTATGCATAACAGTGAACCGTATATATTTACTATACTTGGATCAAGTAGAATCACATTGGAAGACTTTGAGAGGCCCGTGAATGAAAGGGTCGTAATGATTTTTAAAAATTATTTACCCAATTAGGCAAATTTCATCATAAGAAGGGGATTTGTGCATCCCTTTTTGCAGTAACAGTTCCTTTAGGGTTGCCAAGCCAGCAGAATCTGAAGACTTAAATGTCAGCATAGGTAAATGTAAAAGTTTTCTTCTGACATGAAGTTCAGTCATGTCTGACTCTGGTGGTTGGTGCTCATCTCCATTTCTAAGCTGGAGAGCTGGCATTGTCCATAGACACGTCCAAGGCCATGTGGCTGGCATGACTGCATGGAGCGCTGTTACCTTCCTGCCAAAGCAGTATCTATTGATCTACTCACATTTACATGTTTTCCAACTTCTAGGTTGGCAGAAGCTGGGGCTAGCAGCGGGAGCTTGCCCTGCTCCCCAGATTTGAATCAGTGACCTTTCGGTCAGCAAGTTCAGCAGCTCAGCAGTTCAACCACCACACCACCGGGGGCTCCAACATCAGAGCATATTATGAGATATATATATATATACACACACACACATACACACAGTCTAATAAATGAAAAGAAACAACAATTCGTTGGTATGAAATTAAGTTTTTCCATACTTGGCTGTTGATTGGTTGCTCTCATAATGGCTTTCATTGACCACGTTGTTTGTGGAACTTCCCTTTTGTCCCTAAATTGATAAGTAATCACAATCATAATCACAAAATTTGAAACAAAGTTCTGTTCCTGCTTTGAAAGTATTATTTCCCGTGTAATTGCATGGTACTTAATTTAAAAGTAGTTGTTATACTTCAGAAACTTCATTTTTGTGGCTGTCTCTATTGAATTGGTTGAGATTCAATAAGATATTCCTTGGAAAACTAGAGCAAAATATGCTGTACGATGTCCCTCCTGCAAAAACAAGTTTTTTCCAGTTTAATAAACTTTTTCCATGTTTTTATGATAGAACCAATTAGGAAATGACATTTATGACCCAGGAACAAAAGTTGTGTGACATATTGTTAAGTGTAATGCAACTATTAAACACAAGGCCATCCTATCTATACATGACTACTCAGAAGTAAGTCCGATTGCATTGAATGAGATTTAGACCTTTAGAAGGCTATTGACAAGGTTTTCTGGGTGGAGGCAGGAGAGAAAAGGTTGTAAAGATGGGAACTACGTGGAAGGAATTTGAGAAAAGGGTTGAGGAAAGAGGCAGAAGGCAAATGTAGCCAGAGTAATTAGCATGCAGAAGGAGGGAGATGAAAAGGGAAATGCAATATTTATTTATTTATAGTATTTTATATTCCGCCCTTCTCATCCCGCAGGGGGATCAGGGCGGATTACTATGCACATATACATGGCAAACATTCAATGCCATTTAGATATATAACATATATAAAAAGACACAGAGGCAATTTACCATTCCAACTTCATGAGGGTATTTCGGTTCCGGCCACAGGGAGAGCAGCCGCTTCACCGTCCACTTGTGACACCAGGTCCTTTGATGGAGTACTTCCTCATTCTTCTGCACACTGCTGGAAGGTTTTATGGAGTCATAAATTAGTTAATTTAGTCTCCCCACATAAAGTGGTACATAAGTTTCCTACTTGACAGATGCAACTGTTTTTCGGGCTGCATAGGTCAACAGCAAGCTAGACTATTGATAGTCAGGAGCTTACTCCGATCTGGGCTGGCTTTGAACTCATGACCTCTCAATCAGTAGTGATTTAATACAGATGGCTACTAAGTAGCTGTGCCACAGTCCGGTGGAAGAAGGGAGGTGAAGAGTACAATTAGAACAGGCATGGGCAAACCTGGGCCCTCCAGGTGTTTTGGATTTCAACTTCCACCATTCCTAACAGCCTCAGGCTCTTTCTTTTTCCCTGTTGCACTCCAGGACAGGAAAAGCCATCTGACTTTAAACACCACACCATTGATAGAAAACAATCATTTTATTGAAGATAATTAAAAAGCAGCAAAGTAGAAAGCACTTTAAAGAAATAGGTAAAACCAATTAGCTATTAGATAAGCAGGAGCAAAAATAGTCCAGGGTAAAGTTCAGCAAAGTCCATAAAAACAAAGTCCACACTCCTCTAATATAATCCAGAGAACAGGAAACATTAATCCAAGGTATGGGTATGTAATCATGCAATCCAGGAATCCAAACCATGAAACAAGAAATGCTTAGACAAGAATCTTCCAACCAGGGCTTCCATGAAACAAGGACGAGAACTTCACTTGATTCCAAACGATCCTTCATCTGACTATATTTCCCATACTTGGAACTTGAGATTGAGAGCATGGTTGACCACTATAGTCTATGACAGGGGTGGGCAATTACTGGCCCTCCAGGTGTTTTGGACTTCAACTCCCAGAAATCCTAACAGCTGGTAAACTGGCTAGGATTTCTGGGAGTTGAAGTCCAAAACACCTGAGGGCCGGTAATTGCCCACCCCTGGTCTATGACCATTCCTTCCAGATCAATCTGTTTGTAGGAGCCCCCGGTGACGCAATGAGTTAAACCCTTCTGCCGGCAGGACTGAAGACCGACAGGTCACAGGTTTGAATCCAAGCAGAGCGTGGATGAGCTCCCTCTGCCAGCTCCAGCTCCCCTCGCGGGGACATGAGAGAAACCTCCTTGAAGACGGCCAATTCTCTCAACACTAGAAGCGACTTGCAGTTTCTCAAGTCGTTCCTGACATGAAAAAAAAAATCTGTGAGTTAAATTGCTACATCAATCTTCAGGACAGATGACAGAACCATGACAGGCCTTTGGGTCTCGGTTGTCCCACTGCCTTCTCTCTAGATGGCAGTGCAGTTCATGTTTTAAAGCTGTGTGTGGCTTTAAGAAAGAAGGTTTTGTGTATGGCAAAGTGAATAATTCCTTGTACAGGACAATTTGTGGAGGCAACAAGGCAAACAAGGACCTCAGTGCAACAATCCTTGTGTTGCGTTATTTTTATAAGGCAGGCACGGGCAAACTTGGCCCCTCCAGGTGTTCTTCAACTCCCACCATTCGTAACAGCCTCAGTCAGGCCCTTTCCTTTTCCCCATCAGCCGCTTAAGCGGCTGAGGGAGGAAAGGAAGGAGCCTGAGGCTGTTAGGAATGGTGGAAGCTGGAGTCCAAAACATCTGGAGGGAGGGCCCAAAGTTGCCCATGCCTGCTGTAAGGACACTGAGAACAATATGGGGTTTGAGATGGTCTGGGCCTGTCAGGAGAAGCCAGGCCTAGAGTGATTTAGGCCTCTGTCTCAACCGACAGATTCATCCAGGTAGCAAAAGTCTATAGACTGGTCTTGGTGGTAAAGGAAACCCTTTCTCGATCTCTCAATGTCATGATAAAGTATGCTGTATAGTTTGAGATTGTATGAAAGGCGTACAAATGCGGCCCAATTGGCCTGAAGATACAATTCTAAGGAACGAGGCCTGGAAAACTACAAGAAAGAGGCGAAGAACTCGTGGACTTCAATTAAAAATTGCTGATGAGACTTGAGACAAATGATTAACTGTTGACATTGCTGACTTGATAAACTCTTGGTGGAAAACAACTTGTTTACATTGCCAAAGACGATGGTTCTTTTAAGTAAGGAAGTCAACACTGTGGCTCCTTACAGAAATGCTTACAAGCCTCCTTGATAAGGAAAGCCCATTTAAAAAAATAAACATCTGTCCAGGAACTGATGGAATCTGTCTGTCAGTAATTTACAACTTTCAGAACCACACCAACAGAAAATACTACATAAAAGGACACTTCTCTCAGAAAGTGTGTGTCAGACCAACACCACTTCTGAACACCATCATGAACAACCACCTCTTCTCAAGAAGCTGATCAACTTCAATAAGAATGATAAGAATGCTTGAATGAATGATTGAAAGTTAGAATATATGTGTAAATAATGTTGATGCAATATCCTCCTTTGTCTTTGTAACCAATATAATTATTATAAACCCCAGTACTGGAGTTTGTGTCTACAGTGTTCCCTCACTTATTGCTGGGGTTAGGTTCCAGGACCTTCCGCAACAAGTGAAAAACTGCCATGTAGGGATACTCTTATTTATTTTAATATTTATACATAATTTTAGTAGTTATACACTATTTTAAGTCTTTATACACTTAAAATAAAGTGAAAAAAAGGAAGAAAAGGCCCTTCAAGGCAGGAGGGAGGGAGGGAGGGAAGAAGGACTGAGGAGGGAAAGCGCCTTGGAGAGCGGCGGCGGCAAAACCCCACAAAACAGCCAAAATACCATGATATATATTTTATATTAATATTTTTTTAAATCCACGAAACAGCGAGTCTGCAATAAGCGAACCGAGAAGTAGTGAGGGAACACTGTACATCTTTCTCTGAAAGTGCCTAATGCAACCTGTCTCACTAAAAGCGGAATAAAAGAACCTATTTAATGTTTTTAAAAGTACTTATAACATCTCTGTGTGTGCGTGCATGTATCTATATAAATAAAAAATGTAATGTTCGTTTGTGGGATTAACACAAAAACACTGGATGAATTGACACCAAATTTGGACACAATACACCTATCAGGGCAATGAGTGACCATCACTCATAAAAACACTGCAAAACACAATTTAAATTTGTGAGAGATTTAAAATGCCAAAAAATAATTAAATAAATTACAACGCATGCGCAAAACCACATATATATACATATATACACAAATATATACACACAAAACATATACACAGACTGGGCCACAACAACGTGTGGCAGGGGACAGCTAGTATATATATAAATGTAATGTTAGTTTGTGGGATTAACATAACTCGAAAACCACTGGACGAATTTATAGCAAATTTGGACACAATACTTCTATCAGGCCAACAAGTGACCATCACTCATAAAAACACTGAAAAACACAGTGGAAGGGACTTAAAAAGCCAAAAAAGAAAAAAGCTTTCTTCTCCTTGGATTTCTTGGGAGACCATCCCAATCCCTGCATCTTTCCCATTTTCCATTTCCTATTCCTTGACTGCAACTCCCAGCAATCCTCCAGACAGATAAAATAGATTAGATAGAGAAAGATAGGTAGGTAGATAGATTGATCAGAAGGACAGCTGGGAGTTGCAGTCCAAGAATAGGTAGAGAAGGAAGAGGGGAGAAAAAGGAAGGGAAAGAAAAGGGGAGAAGGAAGGGAAAAGGAAGAGTACAAAGGAAGAAGGAAAGAAAAAAGGAAAGGAAGGAAGGAGGGAGGGAAGGAGAGAAAGCGGGAGGGATGGTTAGCCACAGCAACGTGTGGTGAGTACAGCTAGTGTGTGTGTGTTCGTTTTTGGGATTAACATAACTCAAAAATACTGGATGAATGACACCAAATTTCATTCAGTGTTTTTTGGATATATACACACACAGAGAGAGAGAGAGAGAGAGAGAGAGAGAGAGTTTGGATCACATGGCGAAATGTTAACATCCCTGTGTGTTTCCTTTGCTCTCTGTGCTCCTGCATACCTGCATTCTTTCACAATACAGTCATTCCATTTTACTAGCAAATTATAAAGTTACTAGCCGTCCTGTGCCACGCGTTGCTGTGGCCCAGTCTTGTGATCTGGAAATAAAGGAATGAGAAAGTGTTGGTTTCAAATATATGTAATTTATTTATGTTTGTGAGTAAACAGTATTTCTTGTTTCTTTGTCAGTGTTGATGTAGCGATAGTCTGTTTTGCCTACTCTGGAACATGCAACATATAATTGTACTTCTTTAGGGCTCCCTTTCAAATCTATGATACTATCTCTGTCATATACGTGTGTGTGTGTGTGAGAGAGAGAGAGAGAGAGAGAGAGGGAGAGGGAGAGAGAGAATGAATCATATCTATCTATCTCTATGGCTGGGTGGCTCTTTGTCAGGAGGGCTTTGATTATGTTTTCTTGCCCTGGTGAAGAGAGTTGGAATGGATGGACTTAAGGCACCATTTCTCAACCTAGGGGTCGGGATCCCAGGGGAGGTCGTGAGGGGGTGTAAGAAGGGTTGCCAAAGACCATCAGAAAACAAAATATTTTCTGTTGGTCATGGGGGTTCCTTGTGGGAAGTTTGGCCCAATTCTATAATTGGTGGGGTTAAGAATGCTCTTTGGTTGTAGGTGAACCATAAATCTCATTACCTACAACTCCCAAATGTCAAATGTCAAGGTCTCCCCCCCCCCCCCCCCAACTCCATCTGTGTTCATATTTAGGCATATTGAGTATTCATCCCAAATTTGGTCCAGATCCATCATTGTTTAAGTCCACAGTGCTCTCTGGATGTAGGTGAACTACAACTCCAAAACTCAAAGTCAATGCTCATCAAACTTTTCCAGTATTTTCCGTTGGTCATGGGAGTTCTGTGTGCCAAGTTTGGTTCAATTCCATCGTTGGTGGAGTTCAGAATGCTCTTTGATTGCAGGTGCACTCTAATTCCCAGCAACTATAACTCCCAAATGACAAAATCAAACCCACCCACCCCACCCCTATCAGTCGTTAAATTTGGGTGTATCGGGTGTTTGTGCCAAATTTGGTCCAGTGAATGAAAATACATCCTGCTGTAAATCCCAGCAACTACAACTCCCAAATGACAAAATCATTTTTAGTGATGATCACGCCTTGGGTTAGTAGGTGTCTTGTGGCCAAATTTGGCTGCAAGTCATCCAGCGGATTTTGAGTTATGATGTCACTTAAAACGAACATGTACTGTATATCCATATAAATAAAAAATTAATGTTCGTTTGTGGAATTAACATAACTCAAAAACCACTGGACGAATTGACACCAAATTTGGACACAATACACCTATCATGCTAACGAGTGACCATCACTCATAAAAACACTGAAAAACACAGCAGAAGGGACTTAAAAGCCAAAAACTTAAAAATGCATTACAATGCATGTGCAAAACCACATATATACATAGAGTGGAGGAAAAAAGTATTTAGTCAGATACCAATTGTACAAGTTCTCCAACTTAAAAAGATGAGAGAGGCCTGTCATTTACATCATAGGTAGACCTCAACTATGAGAGACAACATGAGAAATCATATCCAGAAAATCACATTGTCTGATTTTTAATTAATTTATTTGCAAATTATGGTGGAAAATAAGTATTTGGTCACCTACAAACAAGAAAGATTTCTGGGTCTCACGTACCTGTAACTTCTTGCTGAAGAGGCTCCTCTGTCCTCCACTCATTACTTGTAGTAATGGCACCTATTTGAACTTGTTATCAGTATAAAAGACCTCTGTCCACAACCTCAAATTCCACTATGGTGAAGGCCAAAGAGCTGACGAAGGACACCAGAAACAAAATTGTCGCCCTGCACCAGACTGGGAAGACTGAATCTGCAATAGGCAAGAAGTTTGGTGGGAAGAAATCAACTGTGGGAGCAATAATTAGAAAATGGAAGAGATACAAGACCACTGATAATCTCCCTCAATCTGAGGGTCCATGCAAGATCTCACCCCGTGGGGTCAAAATGATCACAAGAACGGTGAGCAAAAATCCCAGACCCTAGTGAATGACCTGCAGAGAGCTGGGACCAACATAACAAAGGCTACCATCAGTAACACACTAGGCCGCCAGGGACTCAGATCCTACAGTGCCAGACGTACCCCCCTGCTTAAGCCAGTACATGTCTGGGGCCGAGTGAAGTTTGCTAGAGAGCATTTGGATGATCCAGAAGAGTATTGGGAGAATGGCATATGGTCAGATGAAACCAAAGTAGAACTGTTTGGCAGAAAGGCAACTCGTCATGTTTGGAGGAGAAAGAATGCCGAGTTGCATCCAAAGACCACCATACCTACTGTGAAGCATGGGGTGGAAACATCATGCTTTGGGGCTGTTTCTCTGCAAAGGGACCAGGGTGACTGATCCGTACACATGAAAGGAGGGCCTCCTTCCATCAGCAAGGGTACTGAAGATGAAACGTGGCTGGGTCGTTCAGCATGACAATGACCCCAAGCACACCACCAGGGCAACAAAGGAGTGGCTTTGTATGAAGCATTTCAAGGTCCTGGAGTGGCCTAGCCAGTCTCCAGATCTCATCCCTATAGAAAATCTTTGGAGGGAGTTGAAAGTCCGTGTTGCCCAGCAACAGCCTCAAAACATCACTGCTCTTGAGGAGATCTGCATGGAGGAAGGGGCCAACATACCAGCAACAGTGTGTGCCAACCTTGTGAGGACTTACAAAAAAGTTTGACCTCTGTCACTGCCAATAAAGGATAACAAAGTATTGAGATGAACTTTTGTTATGGACCAAATACTTATTTTCCACCATAATTTGCAAACGAATTGTTAAAAATCAGACAATGTGATTTTCTGGATATGTTTTCTCATGTTGTCTCTCATAGTTGAGGTCTACCTATGATGTAAATGACAGGCCTCTCTCATCGTTTTAAGTGGCAGAACTTGTACAATTGGTATCTGACTAATTACTTTTTTCTCCACTGTATACACATACATACACACACAAAACACATATATACAGACTGGGTACAGTTAATGAGCTACTTGATCACTGATTTAGAAGAAGCAGAATCACATAAGTGTGTTTGTGTGTGTATCACAAGTGTTGTTCCTGTGAGGGGACACAAGAGGCTTTACATTCCCTGGAATCTCTTATTAGCTTCACATTCATGTGCTCCTTTCCTTACTCCTTTCATTCCTTCTCGCTTGCCTTTCAACAGTCCCTTCTGTTCCTCTACATTCCAGACTCACTTTCCCTTTCTTTCTTCTCTTTCTTTCTCTCTCTCTCTTTCTTTCCTTCTTTCTCAGTCTCCCCCTCTTCACTTTTCGAGGTGGATAATTAACCTTTTGTAGTGGTCCTTTCTTCCAGAAAGTAAACCTCTGACTCGCAGCCCTAAAGCTGAGTGAGAGGAATACTTGCTGGGATCCTCAGTTTCTCCGACTTCACAGGATTTGCAGAAGGTGAGTCCGAACTGAAGGTTTCCCAGATATAACCTTTCATAAGGTAATTTCCCATAGGATAACTTCTTTTCTTTTCTTTTTTTTTGCATTGGATGAGGTGATGATGGCCATGCTAATAATTATATTTATGAGATGATGATGGCCATATTAATGATTATATGCTTGCATTTATATAATCTCTGGGAATTCAGTTCATTGTTTAGGGACGGCTTGGCTATTATTTTTGGTGTTGCTCATTGATGTGGGCAAACCTTTATGTATTTTGTATGTTCTGCGTTGCACTTTTGTTGCCATGTATGCCATCCCAAGTCACTTCTTGGGATATAGTGGCAGGATATAAATAAAGGTATTAGTATTGCTGTTGTTGTTGTTTAGTTCATAATTTAGGATATGTTTTGCTATTAGTAGTAGTAGTAGTAGTAGTATTAACACAAATGAACCAGGAATTAAATTCATAGTCTAGAATCTGCTTTGTTGCTACTATTATTAAAATTAACACTAATGAACCAGAATTTCAATTCATAATTTAAAATCTACTTTGTTATCAATGTTGTTGTTGTTGTTGTTCAGTTCATAGTTTAGGGTCTACTTTGCTATTATTATTATTATTTAGTTCATAGTTTAGGATCTGCTTTGCTATTATTATTATTATTAACACTAATGAACCAGGAATTCAAGTCATAGTTTAGGATCTGCTTTGCTGTTATTGTTATTATTTTGATCATTATGCTTTTCCCATTTGTGAGTAAAAGTGGCTTATAACGGTTATAACAGACATGGTTTAAAAAATAAACAGCACACAAAAATTAAAAGGCAGTTTAATCATCTTAAAATGGGGAACTATTTTAAACAAGTTAAAACAGTAAGAAGCAAAAGTCCAGCAGATTATGAAAGGCTTGCTTCTCTGCTTTCATAAAATTTGGTGTTTACGGGAAATTATTCGTTCATTTGTTTTTACTATACTGACTGGGTTTTTTTTTACTGTTTTCCCATTTTTTACTTAACATTTGATTGTGGCGATTGATAACACTATGTAACAACATTGGGGGGGGGAGGGGGAATCTGTTCCTGGCTTGAAAGTATTATTTCATGTTTAACTGTACAGTCCTTACTTTGAAAGTAATTGCTATACTACAGAAACTTGGTTTGTGTGGCTGCCATTTTTAACCTTTCATAGGCCATTTTTAACCTTTTGTGCAGACCGCAAATTTTTTATTTGCAGTTTAATAAACTTTTTGAAGTCCAAACACCTGGAGGGCCAAAGTTTGTCCATGCCTGGAATGCACAACTAAAAAATTAAGTCACAACAATCCTAGAAATTTCATTGACAGGTTGATTTCCTATTGGGAGCCATGCCCTCATTTTGCTTCCTTCCAGAACTACAGTGCAGCCCTGATAAATTTCAAACTCTAATCAGCTGGCAATAGTGAGATGTTGCCATCGGCTATCTTTTAGTACCTATTATTATTGTCCATTGTGGCTTTTTGGGGTCTTGCTGAGCATAACTATGGAGTGCAATGCCAACCAGAGATCAGGACAGAGGCTTCCACTGGGGCACTGTTTTCCTCTAACAATCCAGTGATAAGGATTGATAGCCTTATCACCCGGACCTCAAAAGCAAAATAGAAGCTCCTTCTCATTTGCTGGATTAACTATTGAAAACTTTCCCCGAAATAAACTTTATAGTTCCAAGTACAAGGCAGATTGTGTTTAGTGCTCTCTCCCTCCTTGTTTTTCAAAGATCTTCCACTGCAAGTAAGGAAGGAGTATCTGAAGGGCTGAGGGTAGTCTGTGACTAAAAGCAAGCGAGAATATATGATTGGACATAGAGTTTATTTTTAAAACTAAAGGAGGAGTTTTTAGCTCTTATTGCTGAAAATATATTTCCCACTTCATTCAAAGCCAAGCAGTTCAATACAATTTTACATACAGTCAAGCGAGTTCAAGTAGCAACTATAAGGACAGACCACGGAACAACCGACTGGTTCAAGACTGGGAAAGGAGTACGGCAGGGCTGTATCCTCTCACATAATGCGATGTGCGGGGCTTGATGAATCCAAGACTGGAGTTAAGATTGCTGGACGAAACATTAACAATGTTGGATATGCAGATGATACCACTTTGATGGCTGAAGGCAAGGAGTAGCTGAGGAACCTTCTAACCAAGGTGAAAGAAGAAAGTGCAAAAGCTGAGTTGCAGTTAAACACAAAAAAACACCAAGGTGATGGCAACCAGACTGATTGATAACTAGCAAATAGAGGGAGAAAACATAGAGGCAGTGCCAGGCTTGACAGACTTTGTATTTCTAGGCACGAAGATTCCTGCAGACGCCGACTGCAGCCAGAAAATCAGAAGACGTTTACTTCTTGGGAGGAGAGCAATGACAATTCTCAATAAAATAGTGAAGAGTAAGAGGCATCACACTGGCAACAAAGGTCTGCATAGTTAAAGCAGTGGTATTCCCCGTAATAACTATGGATGCGAGAACTGGACCATAGATGCTTTTGAACTATGGTGTTGGAGGAATATTTTGAGAGTGCCTTGGACCGTGAGAAGATCAAACCAGTTCATACTCCAGGAAATAAAGCCCAACTGCTCACTGGACGGAAGGATATTAAAGGCAAAGATGAAATACTTGGCCATATAATGAGAAGACAGGATAGTTTAGAGAAGAGAAGGGCAACTAAAATGATCAAGGGTCTGGAGAACAAAGCCCTATGAGGAGAGGCTTAAAGAGCTGGGCATGTTTAGCCTGCAGAAGAGAAGGCTAAGAGGAGACACAATAACCATGTATAAATATGTGAGGGGAAGTCATAAGGAAGAGGAAACAAGTTTGTTTTCTGCTGCCCTGAAGACTAGGACACGGAACAATGGTTTCAAACTACAGGATAGGAGATTCCACCTGAACATTAGGAAGAACTTCCTGACTGTAAGGACATCTGTTCAGTAGTGGAACTCTCTGCCCCAGAGTGAAGTGGAAGCTCCTTCTTTGAAGACTTTTAAACAGAGGCTGCATGGCCACCTGTCAGGCGTGCTTTGAATGCGATTTTCCTGCTTCTTGGCAGGGGATTGGACTGGAAAGCCTACAAGGTCTCTTCCAACTCTATGATTCTGTAATTCTAAGAGAATGATGCTGGGGGAAATGGAAGGAAAAGGGGCCGACGAAGAGCAAGATGGATGGATGTTGCTGGCTTGACCTTGAAAGAGCTGGGGGTGGTGACAGCCGACAGAGAGCTCTGAGGTGGGTTTGCCCAGGAAGTCACAAAGAGTAGGAAATGACTGAACAAATAAACAACAAATACAGTCATGATCAAAGGGTCAAGGTTATTTTCAGGTGTCTGCCTAATTTGCTGAATGTGTGATGATGAGGGTGATGTTCATGATGATGATGATAATTGCATTCTTCCAATGGAACACCATCTTTAGGAATACTTATTTATTTATTTATGGTATTTGTACCCCGTTGTTTCTCACCCCCGAAGGGGGACTCAGCACGGCTTACACTGCAACACTACAGGCCGCTACACCATAATACAGAAATATAATCCATACAACAATATAATCATAGTCATTAAATCAGTATATACATCAGTAGTATATACATCAGTAGTAGCACCGGGAATGTGGCGCAGCTGGCTGGGATTCAGCTGCATAAGATCTCTACTGAGGTAATGAGTTTGAGGCCTGCCCGGGTCGAGGTGAGCTCTCGACCAATTGTGTAGCTCGTTGTCGACCTTTGCAACCCAAAAGACAGGTGCACTGTCAAGTAGGAAATTTAGGTACCACTTTGTGGGGAAGCTAATTTAACTGATTTACAAGGCCATAAAATCTCTAGGAAGTATGCAAAAGTATGAAGGAATGTGACAGCTCCCCCTGGTGGCCAGAAGCTGGAATGTTAAATTGCCTCTGAGTGTCTGTCTATATATATTGTATGTCTATGGCACTGAATATTTGCCTGTATATGTGCATTGTGATCCGCCCTGAGTCCCCTGCGGGGTGAAAAGGGCGGAATATAAATGATGTAAATAAATAATAGTTAAAGCCATAAAACAAAACACAGTGTCATCTACCGCTGACAATAAACTTGAGAGATTTCCTTTAGGCATTACATAATTACACTTCTACAGTTTGTACCAATGAATTTTGTGTACTATACAGTAAAAAAAAACCCCATTTATCCATGGATTTGATATCTATGGTTTAATTTATCCATGATCTAGAAATATTCCCTTCTATGGCCCTATTTACTCTGCCAAATAATGCATACAGTACATGGTCGGCGACTGTAGACTCATAGAATCCAGTTTAACTGCATCGAACCGCATTATATGAGTATACAGTGTTCCCTCACTTATTGCGGGGCTTACGTTCCAGGACCTCCTGCAATAAATGAAAAATCGCGATGTTGGGACGCTATATTTTAATATTTATACATTATTTTAGTAGTTATACACTATTTTAAGTCTTTATACACTTAAAATAAAGTGAAGGAAAGGAAGGAAAGGCCCTTCAAGGCTGGAGGGAGGGAGGACTGAGGAGGGAAAGCGCAAAAACCCACGAAACAGAAAAAATACTGCGATATATATTTTAAATTAATATTTTTTGAAAACCGCAAGACAGTGAGTCCGCTAAAAGTGAACCACGAAGTAGTGAGGGAACACTGTACATCAGACATGGGCAAACCAGCCCTCCGGGTGTTTTGGACTTCAACGCCCACAATTCCTAACAGCCTCAGGCCCCTTCCTTTCCCTTTTCCCTTTCCTTTTCTACTTAAGTGGCTGAAGGGGGAAAGGAAAGGGCCTGAGGCTGTTAGGAATTGTGGGAGTTGAAGTCCAAAACACCTGGAGGACAGACGTTTTTCCATGCCTGGTCGACATTGACCATCTAATGCAATACGTTTCTACACTGATCATATAATGTGGTTCCAAACTGTATTATATGGAAGTGTAGATCTACCCTTGGTTGTAAATTGCTGTAATGATGTGACATCCAGATGGACTCTCAAAATAGTTTTCCAAACTCATTTTGTAAAATGTCCATGGCAATTTCAGAGCAGAGTTGCTGTTTCTTTTTGTTAAGGAAAGCAAGTATTAAATACAATCATCAGTAGGTAATGGAGGTGGCAAATCAGTGTCTATTTTCTTGAATGTAAGCCCCATTGAACTCAGTGAGATTCACTTCTAAGTAAACCTGCACAGAATTGCCATTGAAATCTGGGATGACAATCAGTGGAGGTCTGGATTTGTTGAGCCCTGCTGTGTAACCGCAAACCACCTTGTAAACTGAATAGGGCAAAGGCAGACACAAAAACAACCAAGTTCATTGTTTGAGAAACTGGATCCTTATAAATGACTGGAGAACTCTCTGTGAAGGAGATGAATGAGGAGTACAGGTCACTTTTCACGCAGTGAGGAGAGATGGGCCTCATAAAGTCAAGCTTGTTCCCAAGATCAAATGCTTTTACTCTTCAATCACACTATTGTTGGTGTTACTTTATTCCCTATTTACCATTCAAACCAAATGCTTGCCTGTTTATAATTTTTTAAATGCCAAAATGGTTTTGGGCACCTTAATTATTTATTTCACTAAATATAATCCTATATCACCATGTATATTATGTAATTTGACATATACTTAGCTAAGCAGTAGAAACGATAGGAAACTCTGGATAGAAGTAATGTAGTTTGACACCATTTTAACTGCCATGGCTCAAGGCTATGGAATCCTTGGAGTTGTAATTTGGTGAGGGGCCAACCCCCTTTGACAGAGAAGGCTAAAGACCTTGTAAAACGACAACTCCCATGATCCCATAGCATTAAGTCATGGCAGTTAATGTGATGTCAAGTGTAAAGATTTCAAAGCCTTGACCTATTAAAATGATGTTAAACTACATTCATTCTACAATGTAGATGCACCCTCAGTTAATGATAACATACTTTATTTACAGTCTGCTCTATCTCCCCAAGGGCTCAGGGCAGATTACAGAACACATACGGCAAACATTCAATGACATTATACAATTAACAAGGACAGACAATACATAAACAGAGGTCAAGATTTTATTATTTATTTATTTATTTATTACTTCAAACTTGTATACCGCCACTCCCCGGAGGCTCGGAGCGGTTTACAACAGTTTGAGTCACACACAATAATACATCAATACAACAGACTAGGACGGGGGGAATAGGGCAAGAGAGGGGACGGGGTGGGAAAGGGCACAGGGTAGGAATAAAGAGCCAAGAGCAGCTATAGTCCTGCTAAGGCATCATCTTGCCATCGAAGAAGGGAAGATTAGGACGCCCTAACAGGATCACTGGTGACCAGTTGCAGGTGCAAGGTGAGACCTGCGTTCTTCTATATGGCAGTCTGAGGTGGGGGTTCCGACCTGCCCGAGGAATGTCCTTGTAGTCCTTCTTGGGACCAGAACGTATTCCCCAGGGTTCCAGCTGCTTGTAGCGCGAGTTCCAGAGCGTCCTAGATGTAAATGACCTCTGGGTCCTGAACTTCTTGGACATGGGCCTCTTCACCTCCAACTGAAGGGAAAAAGGCGGACGGGGTGCCAATAGGGGGGGAGGGGGATACGCTGATTCCTCCTCCAACCGCGCCTCCGGCCCCTCCTCCGGCAACGCCTCCGCTCGCCCGGAGAGACAGGTGGAATCGCTCTCCGCACAGGGCCAAAGGATGGAGGCGGAGGGGGCGGAAGTCCCTCCTCCATCACAGCGTCTCTGGGGGTCGGCACCATCCTGTCAGACTCGTCCCAAACCCCCCAAACTGGGTGCAGATCCCCCCGGGTCCCTTGCAAGGACCTCTTTTCTCCCTCTTTTTCCATTTCCGGCATCTGGAGGCTATCGCTCCATCTTCCATGCCAAGGAGCTTTGTCGTCTATAGACGTCCTCCCAATCAAATGTCCTTATGGATGCATCTTATTACCTCCCAACTTAAAGCGGTACCTATTTATCTACCCACATTTCTGTTTTCGACCTGCTAGGTGAGCAGAAGCTAGGGCTGACAGTGGGTGCTCATCCCAAACTGGGCTTGAACTGCCAACCTTTTGATTGGTAGGATTTTGAGGATGGCCCACAAGCAAACGTCATAAAATGATATTACATGGAGAACTCCAACAGTTGCCATCGCGCCTGAAAGTTCTACTTTTTCCCCACTTCTAAGTGTGTAGAGATGACTGGAGTTGATAGATACCAGACTCCAAAATCTTCCCATTTCTATGCACTTTAAAAATGGGGTCCCATGGGTAACCCCCCCCCCCCCCTGAAATAGCTTTGTGTCGTCTGATTGCCTCTGCAGAATTATGATTTTAAAGTGCGTAGAAATGGAGAAATGTCTACACGTGATGAAGTCCAAAATGTGATAATTGAGAAAATGGATTAATAAAAAGCATTGCTTACATATTCTAACTACAGGAAGCAAAAGAATTGGATATTTCTAGGGCATTAAATGTGCTACAAGTTTAAATAAAAATCCCCAAATATTCAACCTCTTTCTCCCTCTTCTTTCCTTCTCCTCCCTGCTCCTTCATCCTCCTCTTCTTCCTCTTCTTTGTCTCTTTCTATACTGTTTTTTCCCTCTTAAAGAGACTCAAAGCAGTGAACAGTGGTAAAAACAATGCAAAACCAACAGACTAGAAACATTAAAACAGAATTAAACGTAGAAGTTACTAAAATGCATAATTAAAACAATCAGACAAGGAAAAACTATGTAATATTATCAAACCAAGCAAAGGGTGCAAGTATTATTTATTTAAATTTGAGCGTTTAGTGGAAGTTCTTGCTTGTACCTTTTCTTTTATCATCTAACTCTCTCTCAGCTACAGCAAACAATAGGAGAAATGCCACCGCACCTAAGGATATGTTTCTTGCTGGTTTTAATGAGTCAAGCTGAGGCAACAAGACAGCAGGACATTGGTCAAGGTAAGGAGATTTTTTTTTCTGTACTATCAAAATGTCTGAATTAAGAAATCTATACATGCAAAACAAATGGGATATTTTTTGGGAAAAATAAGTACCAGATTCACTATAAAGTTGGTTATTGATTTTTTTTGGCAGGGGAATGTTTAATGCAAAATGAAACCAAGACAATTGTAAAGCAGGCATGGGCAAACTTCGGCCCTCCAGGTGTTTTGGATTTCAACTCCCACAATTCCTAACAGCCTCAGGCCCCTTTCTTTTCCCTTTCCTTTTCCGCTTAAGCAGCTGAGGGGGAAAAAGGAAGGGGCCTGCAATGAAGCAGAACCGGGAGTTATGGAACTCCAAGTACCAAGTTAATCTTACCAAAGCTGCCCGAACGTGCGGATACTAGGATGAGGAGAGACACGCGACAACTGTGAAGTAGGGTGAAAAGCAAAAGGTTTTATTCCTGGCACCAGCTGGTGGGTTTTGCCAGCAGAACACAGCTGCAGATAGGGGCAAAAGACCCCGTTACATCTCATACAAAGACATTTATACCTCAATGGAGTCCATTCAGTTAAACCCACCCTTCTCTTCATGGTTAAAAACAATCATAATTGGCTGGTGATTACTGTTGTTACATGACATTTCATTAATCAATAAACATTGCACAAATCATTTGCATCATTTCTCTGTCATCACTAAAAATGAGAACAATAGCCATCTATAAGGTATTCCTTTCTCACAGTGCAAGCTATCAATGCTGAGCCTCTCTGTTCCTGGATTGAAACAATAATTCCGGGCTCCCTGCCAGCAGTGGAGCAGGACAAACTCTGCCATGCGCAATGCTGTTTCCATAAATTCCCATTAACTTTCATAGCTCAAACTGCACTGTTTTCACCCATCTAGCCTAAAGAATCTCAAATCGGGCACAGGGTGTATTAAAATGCATTTAATCAGGGTGTTAGTCTTTTATAGCAAGTGCCTGTCTGATTTCTGGCACCAAACCCTTCTTTTTCAGAGTTGACACGCAAGTAGCATCACTCTCTGACTGTACTTTTTATGCTCGGAAAAGTACCAAACCTGCTTCAGCAACTGTTAGGAATTCTGTGAGTTGAAGTTCAAAACACCTGGAGGGTCGAAGTTTGCTCATGCCTGTTGTAAAGCTTATTCTTATCAAGGACTGAACTCTGTCTATGTTTGTCATTTCAATTCACCATCTTAAACATTTCTTTTCAGATCTGTCACCACAACTACAAAACATTGTGGTTAGTATTTTTATAGTACTTTATCTTTTTAGCAACATTTCATGTTCTCTGTATATTTGAATTATTGCATACATTGCTTCTCTCTCTTTAGGAAGAAGTTATAGCTGGAAATTATCTCAACGGTAAATGTGTTCAAATTTCCTAGTTATAACTTGCTGTCCAGCTGTGTGACTTTGTAGATTAACATTTTGTGTATCTTTCTTCCTTAGCTCTCCTTGATATGCTTCATTACCAAAGGTAATTTATGATATTTTAATTTGCATGGGGATTAGAGAGCAATAGAGCTCTAGGAGACAGTACGGAATCAAGATCTGGTTTGGCAAAATAATGTTACAACAACAACAACAACACTTTATTATAGGCTTAAGCGGCTGAGGAGGAAAGGAAGGGGTCTGAGGCCGTTAGGAATTGTGGGAGTTGAAGTCCAAAACACCAGGAGGGTCCACGTTTGCCCATACCTGCCTGAGCTTGTTCCAGTTGTTACAGCAAGCTCAATATGCAAATAACAGTTCTATGCTGTTTTGTAAATATAGTGTGCACTATCGCCTTACACCACCTGGTGTCATTTGTTCCTTTCTCTAAGATTTAGGGATATAAAAGGTGAAGCACCTACTAATGCCCAGCAATCCTGTAATTGTAGATACATTATCCATGCAACATAAATCACGGGAGATACTTACCCGCCTTTTCTTCTTTCTTTTACAGCACTCATATGTGGACAACAGAACTCCTTAACAAAGTCTTGGCATACTTTGATGCTCAGAATATTATAATAACTTATAGCAACATACAGGTTCGTATAGATCCTAAAACTTTACAATACAGTTGGGAAGCAATTAGGAGTTGAATAGTGTTAAAACGATTGGCTGTTTTTGTTATTTGTTATTAATTGTTTTTGTTATTTGATGACACTTTAATGAGCAGGCAGCGTGGGGGTCGATCCCATTGTGTGGACAATCAGTGCAAGTACATGGAATCTTAATTGTTATTGATGCCACAGTGTTTGGGGGTTGGTGTGCAGAGGAAGTAGGTATTCTAAGCAGTATAATGCATAATTCCTTGCAACCAATAGTGTCAATTCTTTAAGTACATTTTTTAAAAAATTCACTGTCATCCTGTTATGTAATGAGCTAGGTTTTCAACCTCATAACTATTTTATATTCACATTTATCACTATGATATCATGACTGCAAATCCCACTGAAGTCGCCAGGCATCCATCCCAAGCAAAGGAGTTTTGTCATTTTGGAAAGTCCAGTGTTAAAAGATGATTCATCAATTTTTGGCTGATCTGGATGCAGAACTATAGCAGTTTGATGCCATATTAACTGCCATGCTCAATACTATGGCATTGTGAGATTTGTAGTCTTGTGTTGCACTCCAGGCCTGAAAACACCTATGATCATTGCACCACCCAAGAGGCCAGAAAAATAAGCCAACCGTTTATTGTAAAACATATAAAAAGCATATAAAAAGTAGGAATAAGAAAGGAAGATATATAATCCAAAAAGGTTTTGCAACCGGCGATAACCAAACAACAATCCAAATGTCTCATAAAGTTCCACAGTTGACAAAGTCCAGGACAGTGAGAAATCACAAGTACAACATAAGTCCACAAGCAAGAAGGTAAAAACTTGAACAGGAGTACATGTACAGGAATATACAAAACTTCCAGGATATTAAAATCCAAAACCCTGGCTTTACTTGAATCAGGACCTAAAGAACTCAGACTTAGCTTCTCACTCTAACACAGCATTGCCTGAACTGCCCTTAAAGTAAACAACTTGTTTACTAGACACCCATGAAAGCATTACATCTCCTATGAATTTTCTCCACACTTTTCCCACGTAATCTCTCAGACCAATGTGATTTATTTTCGGCTCTGATTTATAAACAAAGACTTTTGTTGATCTCCGTAGCTGCAGGTGGTTTCACCTGGAAACCCTCCTTATCACTCAGCTATTCACTCGATTCCTTATCTGTTGTTGCTACTTCTGACTCGTTGGACTAGTCTTGAGGCCCTGCACTTTTCGAACCAGTTTTATCATGGATAGAACCATAATTTCCAAGACCTGAATTTCCCAGACTTGAAAACCCATCACTTTGTGCCACAGGAAAGCCCACAATCCTCTCTAAATCATCAGTTAAACCATCATCCTCTGGCTGATCTACAACATCTTGCATGTTACTTATTCTTCTCTGTCAGAGAGCTCTGTTGCCACAATAAATTACAAATTCCAGAATTCCATGGGTGGGGCCATGGCAGGTAAAGTGGCATCAAACTGCTATAATTCTGCAGTGTGGATATTCTCTAAGGTAGTTGGTGAACATTTGGAAGTCCATAGTTTTCCTGCCCTGTATTGAAGGGAAAGAAATATTGCAATTGTACATTTCTCATGCGTTCTCCCATTCCCACCGACCCCCCCTTTTTAGGGTTCTGTGAAAAATTATCTGGAAAACCTCTTATACCACCCCAAAGTGCTACTGTCTGAGTTTCAACAAATGAATCTTCAGCGTTTCCAGACTGCAATGAAATATCTCTTTGGCAACAAACAGAAGTATTTGGTAAATTGTTTTTGGTTGAAGCATATGCTAAATAGTAACACCACTAGCTCCAAATTATTATTCTATTATTATTATATTCCACTTTTATCTCTTAATTGATACACAAAGGGACTCACTGTATAATTGATTTCTTTATAATGCACACTATATAACAGTAGCAATGGGTTTTTTTAATTATCTTTTTTTAGATCAAAATCAACAAGCTCAATAGGAAGATATGGTGGGAGTTGTAATCCTAAGCATCTGGAGGGCCAAAAGTTCTGCACCCCTACTATGTAACATGTGCTAGCAAGATTCCTATATTGCTTTGGAACGTTCTAGAAATATTAGCTCAGTCTCCATCTGTCAGTATAACCTGTTTCACAGGGTTGTTCTGAAAAGGAAAAGAAAGGGGAGAAAACCCCATGCAGTTTACTGTATTATTCATAAAGAGTATTACAACAGTGCTGCAAACTACAAAGGTTCCAATAGTGAAAGCAGTTTGAAATGGACTAATTGATTTAAATCACCATAGAAAGCATAATCAAAGCACAATTATATATATAAAAAATTCTTCTTGAAAACTACTGATACTTTGCTGATCCCTAGATTCTTGAATGGAATCAGAATTACTGATACTCTAAAATTCCAGTTGGTAACACATCTGTAGGCAACAAAGAAATACCGAAGAATAGTTGTTTAAAAAGTCTCTGCTGACCTACAGCAAAAATTAAAGGCCATCCAATGACTACAGCAAAAATTAAAGGCCATCCAATCCGCTGTCCCGTTTTTTAAAAAATAAAAGCTAATAGTCTTTTCCCAAGTATTTATTATCTATTTCAAGATTTTAAAATATTTACAAAGCAGCTTACAAAGTAAACACATCCAGCAATTGATGGATCTATCTATGCTTATCTTCACAACTTTGTAAACAATTTTAGCTTGAAAGGGGTGTGTGTGTGGGGGGAGATGGGGGAGATGGGGATGCTCACATTTTAGGTATTTATCAATAAAGAGGCAAACAAATCATAATTCCAGCAGGACAGTATCTTTGCCTTAAGCTAATCACTTGATGTTGATTCTTTCTTGATGCTCTCTTGATAGGAAACAGCCTGGACAATGTTTCTTTTACAAGCACAATCTGCGAATGGCCTGCTTTTGTAAAGGAGACACTTTCCCACTGTCTCCCACTGGGAGAGCAGTGGGAAAGTACCAATATCATGTGATAAGCAAAAAGCAAAGATGTGGCTGTCCTGCAGTAATTGCAGATTATTTATTTACAGTATTTATCTTCTGCCCTTCTTACCCCGAAGGGGACTCAGGGCAGATCACAGAACATATATGTGCGGCAAACATTCAATACAATTTATACACAGACATGACATACAACTATGCATTCATAGAATAGAGATATATATAGGCTTTTCTCATGCCGTCTTGGAGGCTTGGGCTCGGTTCTAGCTTGTGCTGTCACTCCATCTCCCTGCCAAAGAGCTTTGTTCATAAACTTCCTCTTTTTTGATGAATCCTGACGTGTTTTTTTTCTGGGTGCCTTTTAAAAATGCATCCTCGCTTTTTAAAAGCGGTACCTATTAATCTACTCACATTTTTGCTTTCGAATCGCTAGGTAGGCGAAAGCTGGGCTAAAGTTCAGGAGCTCATCTTGACCTGGGCTTTGAACTGCCAACTTTTCGACTGGCAAGATTTACTGCAGCTGGTGCTTAATCTGCTGTGCTAAAGACCGGCCCTCATTTGTATTATTTTACCTTCCTCAATTGTAAACTCCTTATACAATTAAAATCCATCTATCCACCCAATGTATAAACATTAAAAACAAGGACTAGTGTCCCATTAAGTACATAGAAGATCATAAACTTGATTTTCAACTGATGGCGATTCACATTTATGGTATTAACTACTGAAAGTTATCCCCAAAATACACTGTTTTGAAGGGTTTCCAAACTACTGCCATCCTAAAACATAAGAGTTTTTTGGAGGGGCGATGATGACATAATCAAAAGCAACAATACCGACAGAGCTCTGTCATTGTAGTTACGTCTGACAATGCAGGATGTCAACCAAAATGTTCTAAAACCCAAGAGTCCAGTGGAAAATAGAATATAGTTGTTATAAAAAATGGGCTTGTAGAAATGATACAATTGCTAATTCATATATAACTTGTGTCAGCAGGAGTTGGGAAATATTGTTATTGACCTGGCTGGAATAAGAGAGAGAATTTTCCAAAGTCCAGGAGGAAACCGAACATTATTCCTTACTACTTTGGAGAGGTGCTTTATGAGTTTGAGTGCCGCAGAATGTGTGGACATCCTGAGTCAGATCCTCCGGGCATCTTCTGTTATGTACCTTCAAGTCCACACCATCCCAAGCCTCCCCAAAGACCTTCAGGAAGATGCTTTTCGAAACCTGTAAGCTAATTTCTTGCTGTTGATAACTGAAGGTGGTGACGATTTTGAAATCATATTCAGTTTTATTTAGCACTAGCTTGGGGACCCAGCGGTGCCCGGGTCATTTGAGAAGTGCAGCAGGATGTAGAGTGGGTCATGGGGGCTCTGTGTGCCAAGTTTGGTCTTGATTCATCATTATTGGGAGTTGCAGTGGTATCATGAAATTACTGAAGTTAGTGCAAGTCCCATCATCTGTGGTCCACCCTCCCCCAAAGTGAAGTAGGATGTAGATTGGGTCATGGGGGCTCTCTGTGCTAAGTTTGGTCTGTATTGGTGAATGGATGAGGGTTGCATTGTTTTTAGGAAGTGAGTGAAGGTACTTCAAGTCCCATCATCCGTGGTCCGTCTCACACAAAACCGCACCAGGATGTAGAGTGGGTCATGAGGGCTCTGTGTTGCAGGTTTGGTGTTGATCAGTCATTGGATTAGGTTTGTAGCAGTCTTGGAAAGTGAGGGAAGGTACTGCAAGTCCCATCATCCATGTTCTGGCCCCCTCCAAACTTCAGTAGGATGTAGAGTGGGTCACTGGGGCTCTGTGTGCCAAGTGTGGGCTTTATCAGTGTTTGTTGGGGGCCGCAGTGGTCTGTGGGAACAGAGGGGTGTGAAAATACTACAAATCCCATCATCCATTGTCAGTCCTCCCCCAAACCTCACCAGGACGTGAAGGCAGTCATGGGGGTTATGTATGCCAAGTTTGGTCTCGATCAGTGATTGGATGAGGGTTGCAGCAGACTTGGGAAGTGAGTAGAGGTACTTCAAGTCCCATCATCCATGGTCCACCCTCCTTCGATCTGCACCAGGATGTAGAGTGGGTCATGAGGGCTCTGTGTGGCAGGTTTGGTGTTGATCAGTCATAGGATTAGGTTTGTGGCAGTCTTGGAAAGTGAGGGAAGGTACTGCAAGACCCATCATCCATGTTCTGGCCCCCTCCAAACTTCAGTAGGATGTAGAGTGGGTCACTGGGGCTCTGTGTGCCAAGTGTGGGCTTTATCAGTGTTTGTTGGGGGCCACAGTGGCCTGTGGGAACAGAGGGGTGTGAAAGTACTACAAATCCCATCATCCATTGTCAGTCCTCCCCCAAACCTCACCAGGATGTGAAGGCAGTCATGGGGGTTATGTATGCCAAGTTTGGTCTCGATCAGTGATTGGATGAGGGTTGCAGCGGACTTGGGAAGTGAGTAGAGGTACTTCAAGTCCCATCATCCATGGTCCACCCTCCTCCGAACTGCACCAGGACGTAGAGTGGGTCATGGGGGCTGTGTCTGCTAAGTGTGGTCTGTAGTGGTCTGTGGGAACCAAAGTGTTTGAAAGTACTACAAATCCCATAATCCGTGGGTCATGTCCCCCGAACCGCACCAGGACGTAAAGGGGGTTAGGGGGGTTATGTGTACCAAGTTTGGTGCAGGTCCATCACCCGTGCTGGTCGCTGTGGCCTGTGAAAGTGGCTGCCACATATCCGCCCTCCCACCCTCCCGCCCTCCGCACACATACATACAAACATTCCGCTTTATTAAGGTATACAGATTAATTGTTTTGGCAGATTCTTAAGCATCTTGACTGGAGAACCAAATGTGGCTAATCCATCCGTTAGTCCATAGCTTCCCTCTTCTGTTGTATTTCAGATCATCAGTATTCAGAGATCTATATGACAGGATAACAGCAAGTTCACAGAGGGCTCTTTATGACTGGATGATGCAGATCCTACAAAAATCCCACAATATCAGTGGTAAGTTAAGAAACAGTAAACTGACAGGAATTTTTAGAAAGCATATTTATTTTCTAAGGCCATGGAAGGAAGGAAAGAAGAAATGACAGGGACAGAAAAGGAACAAAGGGTATGATTATCTGGCTATAGAATCCTATATACAAGCTCTGCATATTGCAGCATTTTCAGATTTCACTAATATTTGTTCATAATCCTGATTGTATTGCCATACTTGTTGATGAATGTTTTCATTTCGTGTCTTTCCTCCCAATTCAGAAAATGTCACTTCATGGGTGAGTGCAGAAAACCTGTGGATTCTGGGAAGATATATGGTTCATCTCCCACTAGAAGAAATTTGGAAAATTTACCCTTATGAAGTAAGTAAATTGAAATATACAATAGGATATTGTTTGTGGAAACTGTAATACTCTGTAGACATGATGTTCAGAAGTCAGGGAATTTACTTTCATAAGGGACTACTCCCAGAATGAAAGAGTTACTGCTCTAAAAAGGAAATAGCCATTTTCTCTTAGTTTCTACAAATGTTTTAAACCTCTCAATAAACATGGGCTGAAGTCCAACTCTTGAATATCCACTGATTCTACATCCCTGACAAGTGTTAAAATAGCTCTCAAGTTTCCAGCTTCAATAGTTGCAGCAGTTCTTAGATGACACAGCCGGATTAGATCCCTTCCAGTTCGGCTTCCGTTTGGGGCATGGGACAGAGACTGTGCTGGTCGCCATCACAGATCAACTTCACTGCCAGCTCGACCAGGGCGGATCGGCGCTGTTCGTGTTATTGGATCTCACGGCAGCTTTTGATTCGGTCGACCACAATCTCTTGACCCACCGCCTCGCAGTTGCTGGAGTTAGGGGGACAGCCCTGAATTGGCTGTCCTCTTTTCTCCACAATCGTGGTCAACAAGTGGAATGGGGAGGATTGGTCTCCGGGAAATCCCTGCTTATGTGTGGGGTCCTTCAGGGGGCCATTCTTTCCCCTTTATTATTTAACATCTATATGCGACCACTTGCTCAGCTGGTGCAAAGTTTCGGGCTTGAGTGTTATCAATATGCGGATGACACTCAGCTTGTTCTAAGGATGGAGGGCCAGCCAGATTGTTTCCCGATTGTTTCCATCTTTGCCTCGAAGCTGTGACTGGATGGTTGCGTGCCAGCAGGTTGAGGGTGAATCCAGCGAAGACGGAGATCCTATGTCTGGGTCGCCCGGACAGTGGGGATATTCAGTTGCCAACCCTGGATGACGAGGCACTACACCCATCATCATTGGTAAAAAGCCTAGGAGTCATCTTGGACCCTCTACTCACAATGGAGGCCCAGATCTCCGCTGTGAGTAGAACTGCATTTTTCCATCTGCATCAGGCTAGGCAACTGGCTCCCTACTTGTCCAGGAGTGACTTGGCCATGGTGATCCAGGCCACTGTCATCTCAAGACTAGACTACTGTAACGGCCTCTACATTGGCCTACCTCTGGCGGTGATTTGGAAGCTCAAGCTAGTCTAGAATGCTGCAGCTCGGCTCCTTGCTGGAGAACCGGCGAGATGTCATGTCACCCCAATCCTCCAGCAGCTGCACTGGCTTCCAATTGAGCACCGAATCACCTTCAAAGTGATGGTACTTACCTTCAAGGCCTTGTATGGTCCGGGGCCAGTGTATTTGAGGGTCCGCCTCACCCCCTACCAACCCCAGAGTTCACTTCACTCTGAAGATCAAAATCTGTTGGAAATTCCCAATTTCAAGACTTTCCGCTTGACAGCTACTAGGCGTAGAGCCTTTTCGATCGTGGCTCCTTCCTTGTGGAATACATTGCCGGCTGAAGTCCGGGCCTTGCGAGACTTGCCAACCTTTCATTGGGCATGCAAAACACAGTCTTTCCGCATGGCATTTGAGTTATGAAATGTGTTTTAAACTGGTTTTTATAAATTTATTGTTGTTTGTAAACCGCTCGGGGAATGGCGGTGTATAAATCCAAATAATAAATAAATAAATAAATAAATAAATAAATAAATAAATAAATAAATAGTTAGGCAGCCAAAACAGACTGATCAGCACTATAGAGCCACTATCAGCAGGTTTGGAGAAAATCCAAACTTCATTGAGGGGAAAATACATATTTTGGGGAAAGTGAACCTGCTGAGAACTAAATATGCTTACTGGCCATGGACTACTAGAGAACGACTGCTTAGAAGGGGGAAATGGAAATCTGTGAAGGATGGGGATATGGAATAAGATTTGGTTAGGGCTATAGATTGTCAGAATGGCAAACAGAACTTCACGCCGCAACACTTTTATGGATCCTATTGATAAAATATTTGATGTGAGTAGATGGAAAGAAAGATATCTGTCTGAAAGCTGATTTATTAAGTGAGCTACTCTTGTCACTACAGTCAGCCTGCCACATTTGCTGGGGTTAGGGGCACAAGATCCCTGTGAAAGTGAACAAGAGTGGAAATAAAGACATTGCTGGTTGTTGTTGTTTTGCCTGTAAGAACACCTAAAATGTCCTGGTCTTCCAGCATGACTCTGGTTGACTTCCACTAAAAGCTAGCCTTGAGATTGCACTAGAGATTCATGGAGATGGGTTCCCTGGATCTGTAGATCTACAACATATTGTTGCTGGATTGGGTCAATACATAATTATTCAAACTAAAATAGGACTCTGGTTGACTTGTTTACAACACTAAAAGAAGGTTGTTGTAGGTTTTTGGGGTCTTCTGCTGCAAGATAATACCAGAATTATGTAACTAACCTTCCTTTTATCTCCAATCTGTCCATGAATATGCATATTTAGTGTACTTTATTAGTTCAGTGTCCAATAACACACTCTTTTATTTGCCAATTAGATGAGATTGTTCATCAGTTATGACAATGCAACAAAGCAACTTGATACCGTATATGATATCACCCCAGAACTCGCACAAGCTTTTTTGGAAAGAATAAACGCATCAGGATTTGATATGAAAAACACATCAACACTTTATAGGCAAGTCCCATTATTCAAGGTTGGATTTTGAAGATTCCTTTTGCTGGTTGAGTTTAGGAAAACAGAATAGAGGTTTTGGAGAACCATACCTCCTTTTTAAAGAGGAGAGCGCTCAAGCAAACTCATTCCATCTTCCATTCTGATATGTTGCACTCCCAAAAGTATTGTGTTATTTCTGGATGTGTAATATGGCTCAGAATAATTTGCTATAACCTTGTATAACACTTAGCATGTATAGTGCTAAGTGTATTTAAAGCATTTTACTATCCCAATCCTCAAAACAATTCTGGGAAGGAAGGACAGCATTATTATGCGTACGTACTTTATTCCTGGAGGAGGTGCTGGAGCCAACGAATGAATTAACCGCAAAGCAGAAAGTCAAACTGGGGAGGTTTTCAGATGTCACTCTGATTCAATGCACATCTAGTTACAAATTAGTTCTTTTGATATTCAGTGGAATTTGTTCCCAAACCACAGTGTACATAATTGCACTGTAAATCTCCTAGTCTGTTGCACATTATACCAGTTGTGCAATAAATACAATTGTATTAACAGGGGAATATTTTCAGCTATGGGCCTGTGAGGCCTTGATATCATCAGAAGAGGGCTTCCTTTCAGCCCCAACATCTTCACAGCTGTGGTTGGTTGAAATATCTCCCTAAACTTTCCAAAATGAGGAGGAGTGGCACTGAGCAATGGAGGTCTTGTTCAGAATGTATAGAATGATATGTTTCCAGCCCCATCCTGCCATTGCATAAGTCTGCAACAATAGAAATGCCATCATCCTGTAGCCCAGTTGCTGTCTGAACACAATTACATTGGGTTGCTGTGAGTTTTCCAGGCTGTATGGCCATGTTCCAGAAGCATTCTCTCCTGGTGTTCTGCCCACATCTGTGGCAGGCAATCTCAGAGGTCTTGAAGTCTGTTGGAAACTAGGCAAGTGAGATTTATATATCTGTGGACTAATGTCCAGGGTGGGAGAAAGAACTCCTGTCTGCTTGAGGAAAGTGTGAATGTTGTAATTGGTCACCTTAATTAGCATTGAATGGCCTTTCAGCTTCAAAGCCTGGCTGCTTCCTGCCTGAGGAAATCCTTTGTTGGGTGGAACGTCAGGAGAGAATGTTTCTGGAACATGGCCATACAGCCTGGAAAACTCATAGCAACCCAGTGATTCCGTCCATGAAAGCCTTCGACAACACAATTACATTGTTAAGTGTGCCTGCTGGTTCTTAAGGTAAGTTTGGAGATTGGGGAGTTAGGACCAGGAGACGTTATGTATGTAACTAAGTGATGTAGAATCTTTGAAATTCTAGTCATTTTTTATTTTTAAACCATTTTTATCTCCTACCTTGGGAAATTAGCATGACGTAAAAATGATGCTAAAGATTGAACTGCAATGCACTGTATGTTGGCCTAACTCTGTACCAAGTTCAGAAACTCCAATTAAGTTTTGATTTTGTTGTACCCCACCTTAAGCTGTTAAGAGAGGTGAGTAAAATACAAAATGCATTATTATTATTGTTGTTGCTGCTGCTGAATAAAAGCAACAAACTTCATCATTCGCAGATTAGGCTTGCTGGTTTGTTTTTACAATGACCTGGAACAGATGGATGCCAGTGTGGCTCGGGTTTTACTTCATCAGATGATTAAATGCAACCACCTAAGAGGGTCCCAGGCTGACATTCAGAAGGTTGGTGTACAGTTCACTCTTACTAGCACTGGCAGTCGTGTTTGTCTTGTAGAAAAATCATGGAGTACTGGTGCCCCCCAACCCCATCTCCTCAGGCTCATTTGGAGGGAAAGTTGAGGGCATTTCTGAGCCCCTGCAGATGGGAGCACCAAAGACAAGTGTCTGCAGCATTCTCCCAGTTACAGGACACATTAAGACAAATAGGTATGATAGAAGCCTAATGGGAGGGGAGTCTTTCTACCTGCCTACAATGCACCCTATGACTGGAAGATCCCATTGCAGACATGATTTGCAAGTATCCTGAAATGCAGCACATCAAAAAAATCTTCAAATGAGGATGAAAAAGTGAGCTTGGGATGTGTAGCATCCTGGGGTGTAACTAATATGTTGGAGCTCCGTCATTATTGTTATGTCTAATGTTGTAGTATCTTCCCCATTAATATATAAGCATGCACACACAAATATACAACCCACCGCAGCATCCTGATCCATTCTTGCATTTCAAAATGTGTCCCTAAACCCCTTTTAGCATTTCATCATCAGCTCTTCAAAGCCCTTTCTCCAACTGGTTTCAGCTCAAATCCCAGCTGCTTGACCTGGCCCTGCAAAACCAGACGCTGAATGAGTCCCTTGGCTCCCTCTCGGACGCGGTGGTAGGACTGAGTACCAGCCAGCTGGAATCTCTCTCCCCGGAGGCCGTGCACAACGCAATCCCTACATTAAACCAGGTTTCAGGATGGGCGAGAAGCCAAATCATGATTTTATCCAGGAAATATCTGATGTATGAAAAGGTACATTGGTATTTTTGTAAAGGAAATGTAAAACAGCTTTAATATTGGGCTCACACATACAAATGTATCAGTTCAACAATCCCATTTTAACCACATCTGCAAAATGTGAAGGAGCTGGTTCCATATGGAATCTGAAGTAAACCATATTGTTTCAACTTTTTTACATGTGATTGCTTTTACAAAAAAAAGTTAACAGGTTGTACCTGAATAATTGGAAGAGATACTGATTTAGGATCCCCATCACATTGTGGCTTTAGCTAGGGGATTTCAAAAGCTTTAGTTAAAAAAGTAACTTTTCCAGAAGAGATTAGGCAGTATGCTTCAGGTACTAGGTAAGCTTGGGCCATTCATTTTCTATAAACCTAAACACATTCATTTCATTATAAAGATAAAGGGATTGCTCAGCAGGGTTCCTGCGCAGAATTCCTTTGAGGAAAAAGCTAGATATTAATACCACAAATAAAACTATTCAAAATAAAAGCAGGTTTTGAGCTACAAATCTAGCTTTGAACACAGTAATCCTCCAAAACATGGATCACAAAAAGCCGCACGGTAGCTCTGCAATCATGAATAACTGCTCGAGGCTACTATTATAGGTTGCAGACTCCAAGGAACTGGATTCAGGACATTTGCACAGAGACTGTAGGTTTAACAACATACTGTGATTTTCTTGCATTTTCAGTGGAATGGTATTATTAACTATATCATCTTGACTGTATGTTTAGAATTACTTTCTTTATCTTTCAATCTTGCATTAACAAAGAAACAAAAACATAATGTGGAATACAAGTATTCCAGATGTCTTTTATTCATGATACACAGAAACACATTTGACAGTTTTAGTTTGAACTGGGAAGCAATAATAATAATAATAATAACAACAACAACAACACAATCCAGAATAGAAGAGAAAACTGGCGAAAGAAGGCACTCCGTGGACAGTTCCTGGGAAAAATTGAGAGACAACTTGACAAAGAAAAAACATGGGTGTAGCTCACAAATGGAACTTTGAAAAAGGAGACAGAGGGCCTGATTCTGGCAGCCCAAGAACAAGCCATTAGAACCAATGCCATCAAAGCCAGAATTAAAAAGTCGATGACAGATCCCAAATGTAGACTCTGCAAGGAAGCAGACGAAACAATATATCACATCCTCAGCTGCTGCAAGAAGATCGCGCAGACAGACTACAAGCAGAGGCATAACACCGTTGCTCAGGTGATTCACTGGAACTCGTGCCACAAATACCATCTGCCTGCGACAAAGAACTGGTGGGATCACAAGCCGGACAAAGTTTCAGAAAACGAACATGTCAAAATCCTCTGGGACTTCTGAATTCAGACTGTCTGTTCAGGTGAGCATAATACTCCTGACCTCACAATCGTGTTAAAAAAACAAAGTATGGATCGTCGATGTCACAATCCCAGGCAACAGTAGGATTGAAGAGAAACAACTGGAAAAGCTGACACGATATGTGGATTTGAAGCTCGAATTGCAAAGACTCTGGCACAAGGTGGTAAAGTAAAGGTGGTCCCAATGGTGATCAGTACACTGGGTGCAGTGCCTAAAAACCTTGGCCTGCACTTAAACACAATCGGCAGTGACAAAATTACGATTTTTCAGCTGCAAAAGGCCACCTTACTGGGATTTGCACACATTATTCGCCGATACATCACACAGTCCTAGACACTTGGGAAGTGTCCGACGTGTGATCCAATACAGCAGCCATCAGAGTGATCTTGTCTGCTGTGGACTCATCTTGTTGTGTTTCTAATAATAATAATAACAACAACAACAACAACAACAATTTATTTTTATACCCTGCCTCCATCTCTCCAAAGGGACTCGGGACGGCTTCCAGAGGGACAAGCCCAAGGATTACAATAAAACAGACACAGTAAAAACAACGAATAACAACAAATAACAAAAGCATTAAAATCAATTACAATCATAAAAACAATGCCCTGGATGGCCAATTTGAAACTGGGTTCGGGCTCAGAGTAAGTGCAATGATTTCTTGGAAGCGCCAAGGGAAAGTGCAAGAGGGCTGGATTGCTTGGCCATTAAAGTGTCATAAGTACAGGAAAGGGGCCAACTAAAGTGCCGGAGCTTAGATAAAGTCGGAATAATTCTCAAGTGAACCGCCTAGTCAAAGGCTCAATGGAACAACCAAGTTTTTAATTCCTTGCAGAAAATGGAGAGAGTGGGGGCCTGCCTGATCTCCCTAGGAAGAGAGTTCCAGAGCTGAGAAGGCTCTCTCCCTTATTCCAGATACCACACATGTTCTGCAAAACAGTTTGAATGTGGGATGTTGTGAGTTTTCCGGGCTGTATGGTCATGTTCTAGAAGCATTCTCTCCTGACTTTTCCCATGCATCTATGGTAGGCATCCTCAGAGGTTGTGAGATCTGTTGGAAACTAGGAAAATGGGGTTTCGAAGAACTGGCCGCCTTGAAACATTCACACCTACCTCAAACAGACAAGAGTTCTAGTTTCCAACTGACCTCACAACCTCTGAGGATGCCTGCCATAGATGCAGGCAAAACGTCAGGAGAGAATGCTTCTGGAAAATGGCCATACAGCCCGGAAAACTCACAGCAACCCAGTGTTTCCAGCCATGAAAGCCTTCGCCAATAGTTTGAACATGTTTGAAAATCCAGCATGGAAACCACCCGTAGCCTCTGATGGATAAATAATTACCATGAATATTACACTTTTATCTTGCCTTTCCTCTAACAAGCACAAGGTCATGCTTCTCACTATTTTTATCCCGATGGATAAGTTAGGCTGAGATAGAGTCATCCAAAGAGTTTTATGGCTGAGATTTGGACAATATTTCCTCACATTGGAAAAGACTGGAAAAGGTGATAGTTCAGTGAGATGAGTAGAGTGCACACAGCACTCCCCCAAAGAAATGGCCAGATGTTTCCTTGTAGCTTTGTAAAGCCTTCTTTGGGGATTGGATGGGGAAAATTAGAGGGTTCAGGGAGGGGGCTAAAGACATTGGGCAAAAGTGTTATTGCACTTTAGCCACTTGCTACTCAAATGCCATTCTTATATATCATCTTATATATCATCTGCTTGCATGTAGATACTCTCACTTCATAATATCAGCCAGATGGGTGCCTTGGTGACCGGGATAAGCACTCAGTCATTCCACAGCATGAGCCCCAAAGAGCTGTCTCAGTTAATCAGAGGCGCATTAGCTGAGCGCGTCTCCGATTTGTCTCCAGCCCAACGCCAAGGCATCCTCTGCAAGGTAAGTGACCATTCTGAAATCCCAATCCAGCTGTCTGGAGGTTACTCAACGTCCAAACCTCTTTTCCCTATCATGCCATTGTTTGACAGCTTATCACCTTTTCTACAGCCTCCTTCCTCCTTCTACAAGATTGAAAGGCCTCTTGAAAAGCTTAGTTAATGATCACGAGAACTTTAATTGAAATAGATGGGTATTTGGGATCACGTCATTTTGCTTCCCCTCCCCCCTTTGGAATGCATCTTCTCAAAGATATTCTGGACATTGCATTTAGCCCATGAGATGTAAGAGGTCCCACCCTTCATTTCTGCCCTTTCTGTCCCATCTCATGGACTTCACAAATGAGAAAATAGCCTAGCTTAGATGTAGGAAGCTTGTAGGAACCTTTTGCACCTTTTTAAAATGCATTTCTGAGGTGGATCTGGAACTTCATGGATAGTGGTTCTCATAATCTTTGACAGTTCATATTTCTCACACTTTGTTCTCAATGAGTCCCATTGAGTTCAATCAAGTGGACAACAAGTTAAACATGAGCCAACAATGTGATGCGACGGCTAAAAAAGCCAATGGGATTTTGGCCTGCATAAATAGGAGTCTACTGACTAGATCCAGGGAAGTCATGCTACCCCTCTATTCTGCCTTGGTCAGACCACATCTGGAATCACACTGTGTCCAATTCTGGACACTGCAATAGAAGGGAGATATTGACAAGCTGGAATGTGTCGGGGGGGCACTAAAATGATCAAGGGTCTGGAGAACAAGCCCTATGATGAGCGGCTTAAAGAGTTGGGCATGTTTAGCCTGCAGAAGAGAAGACTGAGAGGAGACATGATGAAAGCCATGTACAAATATGTGAGAAAAAGTCATAGGGAGAAGGGAGCAGCCTTCCTTTCTGCTATCCTGGAGACTAGGACGTGGAACAATGACTCCAAACTACAGGAAAAGAGATTCCACCTGAACATTAGAAAGAACTTCCTAACTGCGAGAGCTGTTCAGCAGTGGAACTCTCTGCTCTGGAGTGTGGTAGAGGCTCCTTCTTTGGAGACTTTGAAACAGAGGCTGGATGGCCATCTGTCAGGGATGCTTTGAATGCGATTGTCCTGCTTCTTGTTAGAAAAGGGGTTGGACTGGATGGCCCACGAGGTGTCTTCCAACTTTATGATTCTAAGTGTATTTCCAAGTAAGTCATCGTTGTGGCCTTTGGCCCTTGCACAAATTCAGTGTTTTTAGGCAAATCCAGATATGCAGTGAAGCATGGATAGATAGATGATAGATGTAACATTATGGTGTTCTTCCCTCCTGTAGATTATTGCATCCACAGAACTATCATCCGTGTTTGCAGATATGCAAGGACCCTTTTTTAAGGAGCTATCGCTTTTTGATTTGTGGTCAGAAGAGGGATTCAACTCTTCCCTAGTGAAAGAAAAGGAACTGAGATCGAGTCAGGTAAATCTTCTTATCTCACATTTTGGATCTTCTTATCTCACATTTTGTTGACACCGTGGATAAGAGTCACAGAATCATAAAATTGGTTGGGTAGATAAAGGAGCTCCCGGTGGTGCAGCGGGTTAAACAGCTGAGCTACTGAACTTGCTGACCAAAAGGTTGTCGGTTCGATTCTGGGGAGCAGGGTGAGCTCCTGCTGTTAGCCCCAGCTTCTGCCAACCTAGCAGTTTGTAAACATATAAATGTGAGTAGATCAATAGGTACTGCTTCGACGGGACGGTAATGGCGCTCCATGCAGTTATGCTGGCCACATTACCTTGGATGTGTCTACAGACAACGCCGGCTCTTTGGCTTAGAAAATGGAAATGAGCACCACCCCTCAGAGTTGGACTTTATGTCAAGGGGAAAGCTTTACCTTTACCTTGCGTTATATGCATACCTACACATGCAAAAAACTATATTAATTTTGTTTCAGGCCTTATTTCTGTATGAATTATTATCAAAGAAGATGTCTCTTTCTGAACTCCTAAGGTACGTGTGATGATTTGATGTTGAATGCTGTATATTTTAATCTTTGTTTTGTGGTTTCATAGCCCATCCATTCCTTGTTCTTTTAATAGTGGTTCAGATTCTCAGAATTTACCCACATAAAACAATGTCTGACATCTGATTGGTTCCTGAACTTTGTTCCTCCCTGAGTTTTCAGCCTTCAGTTCCCAAAATTCCCGATTATTGGTCAAACTGGTTGGGGCTTATGGGAGCTGAAGTCAAAAACACCTGTAGAAATAAAAGCTATTTCGAATGTTTGGATGGTAATCCTGAAAATATTTACTGCATAACTCTCCTCCTCCTCCTCCTCCTCCTCCTCCTCCTCCTCCTCCGTCTTTCTCAATTCAGCATCGACCAAATGGTAAAAGGAATAACATGCTGGCAAATCGACAGAATGAGTGCCATCACCTTTGTCAATGTTTTCAAATATTTTGAAAAGAATCTCCACTTGCTTTCACCATATCAGGTAATACAAAAATGGCACAATGTCTTTCTTCTATTTCGTTTGCAAGAGGTCCTGCCTGGGATGTTGACTCTTGACATCTTCACAACGGAATCTATGTAGGAATGGGTAAATGCCTTTATACCAGATATGTGAAAATTTGGGCCTTCCAAGTGTTTTAGACTTCAACTCCCAGAATTCCTGTCTTTGGATGCTGTAAGTCGTTGGATGCTGTAAGTGGGTTTATGGCCCTCCCTCCAGGTGTTGTGGATTTCAGCTCCCACATTTCCTAACAGCCTCAGGCCCTTTCCTTTCCCCCCACAGCCGATAGATAGCTGGGCTCTAATTCCTCATATTTCTAGCAGAGGTATAATCATTCAATGCTGGTGGTGCAATGGGTTAAACCCTTGTGCTAGGAGGACTGCTGACCAAAAAGGTCGGCAGTTTGAATCTGTGGAGGGGGGTGAGCTCCCGTCTGTCAGCACTAGCTTCTCATGCAGGGACATGAGGGAAGCCTCCCACAGGATGGTAAAACATCTGGGCGTCCCCTGGGCAACGTCCTTGCAGACGGCCAATTCTCTCACACCAGAAGTGACTTGCAGTTTCCCAAGTCGCTCCTGACATTTAAAAAAACCCAACAAAAACAAAAACAAAAAACCCATTCAGTACAATAATATTTGGTGTAAAGTCAAGTATGTGTCAGTAGATAAAGTTCATTCTTCCCACTGCCCTGCTCCACATCTGGTTTCCTTTAGAAGACTGCTTGGGCCTCCTGAATAAAACATTTTCCTTTTAGAAATCTGATTTATTTAAAATAATGTACTTCTTTTCAAATAAGTAGTCATATTATCGTGTTATCTTACATGATAAGAAGGGAAGAAAGGGATGGGGGGAAAGAAAATGTGTCAGTGCCTTTAAGACAAATTGGTTTTTATTTTCACATGAGTTTTCGTGGATATAAACCACAGCGCCCTCAGGTGGCCAATCCTTTCACTGCAGGGAACAGCTTCATTTATGGATGGATCTAAACCAGGTATGGGCAAACTTGGGCCCTCCCTCCAGGTCAGGGCCGTAGCCAGGATTTTGATCTGGGAGGGGCTGAGTTTGATTCGGGGGAGGGGGTGGAACTGAGAGAGAGAGGGTCTACCCTAGCAAACCTTTTGTATTGTTATCCCAATACCCCCATGCATATGGGATATACTGAGCATGGTGATCAGATCATGATATGAATACACATAACAGTTTAAATAATGTACCAGTAAGGCCTTCTCGCGGACCACCCTAAGAATTGGGGGGGGGGGGGGTGAAGTCCTGGCTACATGCCTGCTCCAGGTGTTTTGGACTTCCAACTCCCACATTTCCTAACAGCCTCAGGCCCTTTCCTATTCCCTCTCAGCCACTCAAGTTTAAGCGGCTGAGGAGGGAAAGGAAAGGGCCTGAGGCTGTTAGGAAATATGGGCGTTGAAGTCCAAAACACCTGGAGGGAGGGCCATAAACCCACTTACAGCATCCCAAGACATGTGTTTCTAACTATGAAAACTTGTGTAAAAATAAGAACCAGTTAGTTTTTAAAATGCTGCCACATTTCCTTTTCTATTTTCCCCCTTTCCCTTCTTTTCCCCTTAAAATATGATATTCCTTATTTATTTTTTATTTAATTACAGTATTTATATTCTGCCTTTCCTACCCTGCAGGGGACTCAGGGCGGATCACAATGCACTCAGACATAGCAAACATTCATTGCCATAGACACACATCATATATTGACAGAGACACAGAGGCTATTTAACTTTCCAGCTTCATGAGGGTATGCTTTTTGAATTCCGGCCACCAAGGGAGCTGTCGCTTCACCATCCACTTGTTGCACTGAGTACTTCCTCATTGTTTTGCACGCTGCTGGAGAGTGTTTTATGGCATCGTAAATTAGCCTCCCCACATAAGCGGTACCTAAATTTCCTACTTGACAGATGCAACTGTCTTTTGGGCTGCAAAGGTCAACCGTAAGCTAGACAAATGGCTGGAAGCTCGCTCCAATCCGGGCTGGCTTCGAACTCATGACCTCTCAGTCAGTAGTGATTTTAATGCATCTGACTCCCAACCAGCTCCCAAGAGATGGTGGGAGTAATTCAATAATTTTTAAATATCTTATTTGCAGATCAGTTGTATGGCTTGGAAATACTGGACTATCTCTAATACATCCACACCTCCTTACTTGTTAGCAATGCTTCCGTAAGTGATTCTCTTTAAATTTAATTTTATACTTCATTTTTTATCCACAGCTTTAATAGAAGTATGAAAATGAAATACAGTAGATCCCCAAAATATCATTTTTTCCAGTCAATTTCCTTACATTTGTTCCATGAATGTCAGAAAAATATTGCTTTACTAATCAAGAATGCATGCATTTGAACTGAATAATGTTAATGCACAACTGTATGGAATGTCTGAAGCATTCAGAGTGCTCTACATACATTATTATCATTTTTGCAACAACCTTGGAAAGACATTAATAATACTATCCCCAAATTGCAGAAACGGACTGTGGGTGAAATTGTCCCCTTTCCCATACATTATAGCTGATGCATTTTGCAGAAATCCCACTTTTTCTTTACAAAACTGTTGTCGTAAATCTTTTCTTTAGTGCTGAGTATCTGGAAGCCATTACAGGATTGCTCTGTGTCCCTTTCATCACCAGCCTAAGGAAGATTGAGCTCGATCGTGTTGTTTTAAACGAGCAGAAGAAAAACGCAATTCTGCAACAAGTCCATGACTGCCTGGTAGAAATAGTTTTATTTTGTTAAAAGTTATATATATATATATATATTTGGTTGGGTGGCCAACAGCTAGAGGACACTAGGTTGAGAAAGGAGGAATTGTATGTATTATAAAGTATGCAAAGGCCACAAATGAAGCTGTTTATTTTTGGTCACGTTAGATTCTTAGTTGTATCCCCACTGCAGAACTTTATTAATTTACACCACATTAATTGCCTCAATCCTATAGAAATCTGGAATTTGTAGTTTTGTAAGACGTGTATATGGGCCACGGTGGTGCAGCAGGTTAAACCGCTAAGCTGCAGAACTTGCTGACCATAAAGTCAGCGGTTTGAATCCTTGGGATGGGGTGAGTTCCCGTTGTTAGACCCAGCTTCTGCCAACCTAGTAGTCTGAAAACATGCAAATGTGAGTAGATCAATAGCTACCACTTTGGTGGGAAGATAATGGTGCTCCATGCAGTCATGCTAGCCACATGACCTAGGAGGCATCTACAGACAATATTAGCTCTTTGGCTTGGAAATGGAGATGAGCACCCCCACCCCCAGAGTCAGACACGACTAGACGACCATGATCTTTCTCTTTCAGAGGGTTCTGGTGCCACAACCGGTTTCTATGGAACAGCTCCATAGTCAAACTGCTCTAACTCTGTAGTGTGGAAAGGACAGTCAAGAAAGACAGAACTTGGGCCCTGTAATTTTTAGCATTGTTTGCCTCTTTGAGACTTTGTTAAGAGAAAAAGTAGCATACAATAATAATAATATAATAAACTTTATTTATACCCTGCCACCATCTCCCCAATGGGGACTCGGGGCGGCTTACATGAGGCCAGGCCCAAACAACAAATTACAATAAAATAAAATCAAAAATATCAACAACTACACAATATAAATATAAGCATATAAATAAAAGCAATGTACAAATACAACATCTAAAACACAAATTACAAAGCGGGCCGCATGTACAAGATAAAATGTTAAAAACACAGGGTGAGATAACAGAAGAGTATTTGCGAAGGAGAGCTCGTATAGACATGGGTTGTGAGGGGCCTTCATATAAGGACACTAATCATCACCATCATCATCATTATCATTTGTTTTGATGTTACAGGCACTATCTAATAGGTGTCTAAAGACCTCATGCAATGGGGGAAAACAGGGGGAATTGTCTTCTTATTTTTTCTATTTACTTTAACAATGGAGTTCAGGGAGTCCATCAAATGGACCACTTCTTGTGGATTTTGTCTATTAAGTGGATTGAAACTGAGACTTGTGAGGCCCAGGAAGAACGGACTCCTAAGTATAGGGCCCTTCCACACAGCCCTATATCCCAGAATATAAAGGCAGAAAATCCCACATTATCTGAGTGTGGACTCAGATGTCCCAGTTCAAAGAGATATTGTGGGATTTTCTGCCTTGATATTCTTGGATATAGGCCTGCGTGGAAGGGCCCATAGAAACAGCTAAAACTGGGTGAGATGGGAACTATTGTTAAATTCTCCATTTCCACGGAACACAACATTTTGAAGACAATTCCCCCCGCTTTCCCCCACTTGTGGGATAAGGTACTAGAACAATACTGCAGCCATTTTGCCTGATTTAAATGTTATGTGGCAGTCCCTGTTGCTGTTGATTGTATAGTTCTTCCACATTGTGTGCTGGAAATATTGTGCATATTGTGTTTGCTGAAGCCATGGCATTTGGTTTGGCCTGGTCAAAGTGCCACAGTTATTCCAGGATAACCACAGTCTGTAAAGTCCTTCTTTTTCTACAGAAACCTGTAGCTTGAGAGAACTTCCCATCCCCAAAACTGGCTTGGCCAGTATCTTTTCTAAGCTCTACAAGAGGCATAGGCAAATTTCAGCCCTCCAGGTGTTTTGGACTCCAACCCCAACAATTCCAGTAGGCTGTTAGGAATTCTGGGAGTTGAAGTCCAAAACACATGGAGGGCCCAAGTTTGCCCATAGCTGCTCTACAAGCATTCACACACTCTTAACTTCTTTATTTCAGAATGGCTCCATCGTTGATGAATATGACCTTGACTTGATTGGCAACCTCATCTGCCATTTATCCCCAGCATTAATTTGTGTGGGGTCACTGGAGACAGTGGCCACAGCCCTTCAACAGTATGGGCAATGCCAACATCTCAGCCATGAACAGGAGATGGACATTAAACACTGGATCATTGATTTGTATGGGTAAGAGAATAATCTGTGTGGGTCAACACTCATTGGAGTGGGAGAAAAACCAATCTACCACTGTCTTCATAGCAATTTCTCCTTACATTGATAATAAACAAGGTGACTATATGACTGTACAGTATATGGGTTTTTGGACTTCGTCACACCAGCCTTTAGTTGTGTGGCAATAGGCAGATACTGCATGCAAATACAGTTTTTCCACAATGAATAAATCTGAATTCCAACATACTTCTGTTCCCAAGCATTTCAGATAAGGCCTTCCAAACAGTGTGTTGTAACACATTCAGGAATTGGTTGTAGTGTGTAGGTGTGTTGTGCGAACACAATGAGAAACTGGGTTGCTATGAGTTTTCCGGGCTATGTGGCCATGTTCCAGAAGCATTCTCTCCTGACATTTTGTTCACATCAATAGCAGGCATCCTCAGAGGTTGAGGATATCCAGGATGGGAAAAAGAACTCTTGTCTATTGAAGGCAGGTGTGAATGTTGCAATTAGCCATTTTGATTAGCATTTAATGGCCTTGCAGCTTCAAAGCCTGGCTGCCTGCTACCTGGGAGAATCCTCTGTTGGGAAGTATTAGCTGGCACTGATTGATTCTTGTCTGAATTTCCCCTGCTTTTTGAGTGTTGCTCTTTATCTACTGTCTTGATTTTACTACAAGGCTATTAAATGCTAATCAAGGTGGCTATTTGCAACATTCACACTTGCCTCAAGCAGACAAGAGTTCTTTATCCCATCCTGGACATTCCACACTTGCCTAGTTTCCAACAGACCTCACAACCTCTGAGGGTGCCTATTCTAGATGTGGGCGAAACATCAGGAGATAATCCTTCTGGAACATGGCCATACAGCCTGGAAAACTCACAGCATTCCAGTGATTTTGACCATGAAAGCCTTCGATAACACATGAGAAACCTCTGACTTTGTAAAATAAGCAGTATAACATATATATTTAAAAATATAAATGAAAGGTTTTCACGAGAGATGTTGTGTCCCATACATTTTGATATTACGCATACTTAACATATGTGCCCATATCTCTTATAACGGGTTGGTTTAACTTTTCATTTGTCAATAAAACTGAATTACTGTGTCACACAAAGATGCATGTCTAAAAAGTGTGTCACCAACATGAAATGATTGGAAAGCTCTGAGATAATAGTTACTGGAACTTATATTTGTTGTTCCGACATGTGTATGTAATATGTTCACCATAATTTATTTGAGCCTTATGGCATCTGAACATTGTTCTAGGACTACTTTACTCAGATAGTATTCCAAAACATTTTTTCAGTTCCTCGAGAAACTGGACGGCTGAGACAACACAAGACATTGGTCCATTTATAGCTCTTTTGCCAAAGACTGATTTGAGCATCCTTGTGGAAAAGGTATTTCTGTAGTTAGTATTTCTACTTTAAATTGATATTATTTAATTGATTTATATCCTGCCTTTCTCCCAAGGCATGGGTATGTGAAATATTTTATTAATTCTAAGTGGGAATTGCAAATAAATGGTGCAGTGTGGCATTATTCAAGGTTCCATTCAACCTTTTCCAGTATTCTCCATTTCATTTTCCCTTCCTTCCTTTTAAAACTAAAATGAAATTGTGTGATGGAAGTAGAAGGGGGGAATCTCTAACACGGCACTAAAATTTGGAAGTCACTATAACTAAATTATTTACAGGGAATGTACTACTCCAGCTTTATTCTACCAGTAAAGCTAAAACACAGCTTGTCACTTTTATCTTATTACCTCTGAACCTCCTTTTATCAGAGCAATAATTATCTCTAAATAATATCATTTTATCCCTCCTCCACCCCACCAAAGTTTCCTGGTTTCATATCAGATATAGCATCAAAGAAATCTGGACCAGTTCCTCTATCTGAAGAGCTCCTGCTGGCTTTTTTTGAAAGTGTTCGCAACTCTAGCATCCCATTGAGTGCGCCAAACGTAACCCTTGGTGAGTAATTCTTTGCTGCCTTTGTGCTGTTGGCCATCTGACTTCTTTATTCATCCTGCTGAGTTTAAATGCATTTTGAGACAATAAAAACTAAAATGTAGTTTTGGTCTTTTTGTGAAAATCTTTGCTTTCTGAAATAAGTCTGATCGTAAACCTTCCGAACATCTGCTGAAATCTATGCTAGAAACAACTCGGAGGGTAGCAAGAGTTATTTTATTTTAATTTGTTGTGTTCCCTGCTTAAAAGAACAAACCAAACAGAAAGTATGTAAATGTGAGCCAACAGATTATTTTCCACTTAATCCTTTGTCACACATCAGTGTATGTTGATTCAGCTGTTTCCTACACAACCGCTACAGAAGCAGTATGTGCTGCTTCTTCCAGTGTATAAGTATTGCCTTGCAATTGCTCATTCTGTTTCTGATGTTCAGGCTCTGACTGCTCTTGTTTATGGAGCCATAATGGAGGACCTAAGGGAGCAGGGGACCCAAACCCAACCAGTTAATGTATTTTAATGGCCCCAGAATGCTGACTGACTTAGGTGGCGATATATCAAAGTGTAGGGTCACAAATGGACTGAAATTTGGATCAAGAGCACTCCATATGACAGCACTATGTTGCAGGCCATATTTGTTTGGCTTATTAATGTACTTGCCAAGCTTGATATTAGGAATATACTATGGATCATTATTTTGATTGATTTAATTTAAGTTTGGTTTATTTTCTTTGCTTGCAGCATAAGTAAAAGAGAAAGTCTGTGTAAATTTGAGCCTACAGATTATTTCTCCTTAATCTGTTGTCACATTAGCCTTGTGACATTGTGCTCTACATAACTGTCTGTGCTGTTACTTAAAATATTGTCACTCGATGTTTTCCTGTTATTATTTTCAGTAACCAATATGAAGGGGGGGGGGTGTGTGTGAGATTTTGAGATGCAGGAATATCCCAGTTCTTCGCCGAAAATCCACATCTTCGAATGTCTGTATGTCCCTGCTCTATGAAATCACAGGGGTTTTTTAAAATCTGGATTTGTTCATGGGTTTTAGATGTTTGCTCTTGATTGGTCAGTTCCTAAAAAGAAGGTGACAGTTGAGTACAAGGCGAAAACTTTGTTTGTGTGGCAGAAACTTCATGAAACATGGTGGAGGGCACATTTTCTCTGGCCAGGACAAAGTTGGGGCCCCGTTATACATCTTCTCACTGTAAGAGCAATCAGGAACATACATATATAACCCAGGAACGACACCCTGTCTGCACAGATGGCCCTGCAGCGTATATAACCCAGGAACGAAATTTATACAATGATTCGCATGTTCGCATATTTGCATCTTTAGTTTAAATAAAAACACCAAAATTTCCAGTGGAGGCTGAAAAATCCTGCGACAAAGCAGCAAGTATGGACGGAGGCAGAAATCCCAGGACCAACAGGTCTGTATCCGGACATCTTTTCAGGTCCCTGGTTTTTTTGCCCCTGTCTAAAACACGTGGTTTAGTGCTGTCCAGGACTACCCTCACTGACGAAAAGCATCACTTCTTTCAGCACAAAGGTATTTAGATTGCACTGTTATTTATGAAGTTAATTTCATGTTTTCTGGAACTTATAGAAACAAAAAAAAACCCCGCCTTAACATTTAGTTCATCTATTAGCTAAATGTTCCCTATTATCAGTATAATTCTTAACTTTTCTTCTTTTGATGGACTCCGGTTCCCAAAATTCTTTGTCATTGGACATGCTTATTTAGGACCTTTGGGACATGGAGTCCAATATTACCAATTGGGAATGAGTCTTCACCTCTCCTTTTTTTTTTTTTTGTAAAACCATGGAGCTATTTTGTATTGATGGGATTCTTTGGGAAGAAGATAAGACTCTTGCGTGTATTTCTCAGTTCTCCCTCGATTGAGCTCCTGGATGCAATCTTGTTAGGGTGTTTTGCTGGTTTTTGTATGGATCTGATTGAGATAAATCCTTCCCTTGGCTTCCGTTCCAAGCACAAATCTGTTTGGTACATCCCTGCTGTAATTTGTTTTGTGGTCAGAGCTTAGCTTTGCTGCAGCAGCTGTGATTCTATTTTATTTCAAAGGATGGTCAAATCCAAGGTTGCTTGGACCTGTAGGCAGAACTGCAAAATAACATTTCTCTATGGTTTAAAATTTTCACGAACAAGTGAACAAAACTGCTTCCCTCATTTCACACAAAGCAGCAAATACTGCCACCCTTTCACATAATCGGTTCAATATATAGATAGGACCTAATGCAAGCCAAATTATTCTAGTCTGCTGGCAGACGATTAAAATAAAATGTCTTCCCCTTCTACCTGGTAGGGGAAAAAATAAGAAGAAAGTAACTAACAAATATATTTTTGAAGGCTTTCATGGCCAGAGTCACTGTGGGTTTTCCAGGCTGTGTGGCCATGTTCCAGAAGCATTCTCTCCTGATGTTTCACCCAAATCTATGGCAGGCTGAGAGGTCTGTTAGAAACTAGGCAAGTGGGGTTTATTTGTTCTCTGAAAGGTCAACAGAAAAACTCACTGCCACTTGCTGACACACAACAATCTTTCCCAAATCAGTTGGAGGATAGATATTTCCCACGATGCATATCTAGTTGCAAAGATCAAGGAAGGGCAATGAGAAATATTTTTACCTGAATCCAACAGATTTTTTTCCTCCCAGTTGGTGCATAAATGTTGTTTATGTAAACGATTCAGAAATAAATCCCATTTCTCCAATTCTAGGTTGTGCAGAGGTTGCAGCACCTTCCTCAGATGAGATTATAAAACTATCAGAAGCAAATAAGTTTTGGTCAGTTCAGGAATTGTTTTGCATGGACCCGGGCACTTTCAGCAAGACTGTGGAACTCCTTGGCTCCATGGGCAGTTTCGGTGCATCTCAGCTTACTGTGCTAAAAGAGAAAGCTAAGCAGGTATCTAACTATTGAGGCTGGGATTCGGGAGAGAAAGGTAAAATCTAGATTCCACAGAACTTCTTTAAATGTGTACAGGAGAGAATCCTGTTTACAATGGAGCGAGACAAATTAGCAGCTGAGAATAAAAAGCATATGGGTGCACAGAGTGTTAATTCCTTCCCAAACCTACTTATAGACCAGGCATGGGCAAACTACGGCCCTCCAGGTTCCCCCCCCCTCAGTTTAAGTGGCTGAGAGGGGAAAGGAAAGGGCCTGAGGCTGTTGGGAATTGTGGGAGTTGAAGTCCAAAACACCTGGAGGGCCAAAGTTCACCCATGCCTAGACTAACATTCCAATAGACTAACATTCTCTTCTCCCATTCCAAATAAAAAAAGCCCATTTCTGAAAATGGCTGCTGTTCTTCTCAAGGATCAAACACAGTGATGGTAGAACAAAATAAAGCTGCTTTGGTCTTAACAGCAAGATTGATCGGTTGCTTTGCTATCATGAGCTTGTTTTCTTTTTTAAACATTCCTCTGAGAGGGAACTCTTCATCCTAGAGAAATTACCATAAAGATTAAACATCCGCCAACTGTGCTCATCTGGCAGATTCATACTTACTTCTGTAATGTGCTAAACCACGCATAATCCTTCGACTAGCAGGTATTTTTAGCAGAGCTACACGACTAAGCTCAAAACACAAGGCACAGCCGTGACTCTGAAATAACTGGAAGCAGGCTTCAATTCAAAAAGTAGGGGGTTGCACCCCTCTTTGCCATTTTAGACTTGACCCCTAATCCTAGACATAGGTAGGTGAGTTGTAGATACTCAGTGTTGATAGAAAGGTAATTGACACATAATCTAGCGAATAGAAGCCAAAAGGAGTTGCAAATGAGTCCCCTTCCATGAAGCTGTATAAAATCCACATTGAACTGGATTATAAGACAGTGTGGACTCCGACAATCCAGTTCAAAGCAGCTGTTCTGGATTATCTGCCTTATCTGGGTCATGTGGCTGTGTGGAACTGTCCTGACTCCTCCCCAAATCACAGGATCTAAAACCAGCTAAATCAGTCATGGGTCAGCTTTGGCCTTCCAGGTGTTTTGGACTTCCAACTCCTACAATTCCTAATAGCTGATTTTTATTTATCGTGTCAGGAGCAAACCAAGCAGTTTTATTGCATTAAAAACAAACAAACAAAACACAAAGTTTGCAGACTTGGTATTCTATTAAATGTCCTTTGACCAGAAGCTGGCCACTTGGAGTGCCTCTGGTGTTGCCATAAGAAGGTCCTCCATTGTGCATGTGGCAGGGCTCAGGCTGCATTATAGTAGGTGGTCTGTGCTTTGCTCTTCTCCACACTCGCATGTCGTGGATTCCACCTTGTAGCCCCATTTCTTAAGGTTGGCTCTGCATCTTGTGCTAATAGCTGGTAGGTAAGGCCCCAGTTCAAAGTAGATAATGTGGATTATCTATTTTGATAATCTGGGGCCCCTTCCATACAGCTGAATAAAATCCCACATTTTTTTCTTTGAACTGGAATATATGGCAGTATAGACTCAGATAACCCAGTTAAAAGTCGATATTGGCAGATCTTTTGCAAAGGGAATGGGTGTTAATTGCTCCTTTAAATACAAGTACTTCATTAGGTATAAGCAATATGGGATGTAGTCCCAGTTATACTTTCTAGATGGTAATGTGTGTTTCTGTATAAAATAACACTAATTTCATCATTCTTAATTTCATGGTTATTTTTAAAGGTCTGGGGCCCATTAACAAGCTGGCAGAATTATCACATAGTTTCTCTCGGGCGCATTGCCACCACATTAAACGAGACTGAAATTGGAGCTCTGAATCTGAGTTCAATTGATACAATCGCTGCCCTTAGTGAGCAGACAGAATGGAACCCTTCACAGGTAAGTGGATCAGGGGTTGAATGCAAGGAACTTTAGAGTGATCCTCCCATCTTTCAGTATGATTTCCCATCCATCCAAAACTACGAATATCAGCCCTAAATGGTCACAGATCAGTCAATAGTAGTGGTCTACTAAAAATATTGTATTCTATACTGTACAGCAGGCAAAGGCAAACTTGGGCCCTCCAGGTGGTTTTGGACTTCAACTGCCGGCTGTTAGGAATTGTGGGAGTTGAAGTCCAAAACACCTGGAGGGCCCAAATTCGCCCACGCCTGCTGTATAGGAAAGTTAGGGCTTAGCTATCTTAACTATCTAGTGCTCTGCAAATATCTTGTCTCTCTCCATGCTCACAAGAGAAGCCCAGGAGTTTGCCATGCGGTTTGGAAACTTTGTATAAAAAGAGGCATGTATCAGTCTAACAAAGAGAAATAGGAGGAGAGAATAGAGCAGTGGTTCCCAACCTGTGGTCCCTGGATCACCTGTGGTCCGCAAGAACTAAACATGATCCACGGCCTCACCATTACTCAAATAATGAGAAAGCAGGAAAGCTTGGAGAAGACAATAATGACTGGCTTGACCTTGAAGGAGCTGGGGTGGCCAGAGCTGACAGGGAGCTTTGACGTGGGCTGGTCCAGGAGGTCACAAAGAATCAGAAGTGACGGAATGAATAAACAACAACTTCACCATTACTACACAATTGCAACGAGAGCAACTGGTCTCTCGCGAACCTCTCTTATAGTTCCGAGGCTTATTAAATATGGTTTTATGTGGGCGTTTGGTACTAATATTGGAGAGTGATCCCTGGTCAAGTGGTCCCTGGTAAAAAAAAAAAAGGTTGGGAAGCACTGAAATAGAGAGGCAGGCAGGCAGGCAGAGAAACAGACACAAGCTTCTTTGCTCTCCCTTCACATGGGAACAGGGAATAATTTCTTTGGGCTACAACTCGCAGTCCTCAGTGAAAACATGTAGTGAAAGCACTTTCCTGAATTTTGTTCAGAACTCATTGAAACAGCATTGTCACCATCAGTGTTGTCACCATCATCACCATCATTTTATTTCTTAGCCGCCTCTATTCAAAGCTCGAGGCAGGATACAACATAGTTAAAATATATTGATAGACCATAAAACTATTAAAAACACAAAAAGAGCCTCCAACTATCTCCTAACCATGAGATACAACCGAATATTAGCCAGCCTTAACAAGAGAATGGCTATCCCGAAGCTGTAATACTATCCCACTCAGGAGGCAAACATGCAGACTCACAATAAGCCATTACACATAGACCTCTTGTGTTCTGCTATTACTGGTATATTGTCTTAAAGCATGTTGTTTATTCTCCTTTTAAGTGACTGCAGAAAGTCCTCTGAAGTTAATAGACCAACAGAATGAAAAGCCCTGAAAAAGAAAGCTGCCATATATGCTGGAGTTAGTCAACCTTTTATTGTATTAGACTAAAATCCATTCCAAATCACATTTGTGCTGGAGAGAAAGAATTGACTTATTTTTTCAATTGTTAATGTGTTCTGTGCTGCCTTTTGGTTAATGAGCTCGAGGTTAGCCTGATAATTTGTTTTCAGGGAGCGGTGTTGCATTATATCAATCAATACATGATTTTAAAGCCCGTTCTTCTCTCTGTGAGATGCCTAGATTTTTTTTTAAAAAAATGAAAGCAGCTTGTTTTGGGTGGAATTTCATTCCATTTCTACTATACTTGTTTAATTGTATAAATCAGAAGTGAGTGACTTTGAGGGTCCATGGCCAATTTTATGCTTGTGAGTTCTATACAGACTGCCAAAATGACAGAGAAAAACATCCCCAAACTCTTAGTATCCAGATGTCCATTTCCCTCAATATTGGTTTCCTTTTTTTTGCGATACACTGAATAATGCAAAATAGGAGGAAACCCTTCCAAATCACGTTCCAAAGCAATGCTTGATCCGTGAACAGTGCTTATTACCCTAGGAATGATAATGATAATGATTATTATTATTAGTTGTGGAAAAAACCCGAAGTTGGATAGTCGAAGTTGCAATCCCAGACGACAGCAGAATTGACAAGAAACAACTGGAAAAACTGACACGATGTGAGGATTTAAAGATCGAACTGCAAAGACTCTGGCACAAGCCATTCAAGTTGGTCCCAGTGGTGATTGACACACTGGGTGTAGTGCCTAAAGACCTTGGCCTGCACTTAAAAGCAATCAGCGCTGACAAAATTACTATCAGCTGCAGAAGGCCATCCTACTCGGATCTGCACACATTATTCACCGATACATCACACAGTCCTAGAAACTTGGGAAAGGTCCAACTTGTGATCAAATACAAAAGCCAGCATAGTGATCTTGTTTGCTGTGTAGTCATCTTGTTGTGCGTCAAATAATAATACTAATTTCTTAAGTTAGGAAGAGCTTTACCACAAAGCAATTGGTTAACAGGTTAAATTGTTGCTTGTAGTGCATTACATCTGATGCCCCGTTTTCGTAACGTGAAAAATATCCTAAGATACATTCCTGATTAGAAATTCCATAAAAATCATATTCATAGATAACTTCATGTTTGACCTAGAATCATGTTTCTTTCTGACATAACTAACTGAAAACAGTTATATTGTTGCTGGCTGATTCTTTTCCCCAGGCCCTGTCCATTTTACATGGCTTTCTAGAAGACTCTGGCCAAGTGATGGCCACTTTGAAAAGCTTTGAGTTGGCAGGACTGGGTGCCAGCCTGTGTGCCCTGAATTCTACAGAGATTGCAGCCATAAATGCGATTGAATTCAGGTATGCAATTTTCATAGGGGTAACCTACACATTTGAATTAATGCAGTTTGACTCCACTTTAACTGCTGATGCCGAATGATATGGAATCCTTGGATTTGTGGTTTTGTGAGACACCAGCCCTCTGGCAGAGAAGGCTGATATTGAGAAAACAGACCCCAAATTATGAAATGGCATACAATAATATAAATAGGTTCTGCCAGGACCCAGCAAATGCATGTGCCCTTTTTTACATTAACTGTGTGTATGAATTATCTCTGGAATGCTGTCACATCACATCCAAATTCCCTTCCTTTAATTTGCATAATCCCCTGACAAACTGGGAGATGCTGGAGGAAGCACTCAATTAATTTACATCAGAGTTCCCATTTCCTACTGCCATTGATAAGATCAGGGCTACCTGTGGGAAAGATCCAGCACCAATTCCCCAAACCATCCTCACCTATTGATATGGTCATCATCCTCAAGCATCTATTGTGCACATTGGACTAACCCTATTGCGTTAACCAGAGCCAATTCATTACGCACATCATAGACTTATTTCCCAATGCCACACAGTATTCCTTTCTGATCACAACCTTCCCAGAGGTGGATCAGTAAATGGACTGATGCTTCAAATGCTCCAATGACAGTTTATTGAACTTTCCAACACATGAAAAGCCAACCAGCAAAGATGTCCGACGGAGTCCTGAGCCACTCAGGACACAGATTCTAGCCCAACGGTTTTTCAGCCAATCAGGAGCTTGTGCGATCTTCTTGAATAGCTGTCAATAAAGTAAAAAATGTTCTGTATTTGCAGTTGTGATGTGTCAGTGCCCTTCCACACAGCCATATAACCCAGTATATCAAGGCAGATAATCCACAATACCTGCTTTGAACTGGGTTATCTGAGTCCGCACTGCCACATAACCCTCAAGCAGACAAGAGTTCTTTATCCCATCCTGGACATTATTCCACAGTTATTTAAACCCCACTTGCCTATTTTCCAACTGACCTCACAACCTCTGAGGATGCCTGCCATAGATGTGGGTGAAATGTCAGGAGAGAATGCTTCTGGAACATGGTCATACAGCCCAGAAAACTCACAGCAACCCAGTGATTCAGGCCATTAAAGCCTTCAACAACACACTATCTAGAGATGTCGCTCTCCACGCTCAGAAGAGAAGATGGAAGACCCAGAGACTGATGTAAATATTCAGAAAAGCTTTGGGAAACAGATATTCATGTACTCTATTTGTGTTCTGAAGTTTTTTCATCTTCATCTTTAAATTGTGTCAATCAAGGCAAGTCTTAATAGCAGTAAGAATGTTTCAATACAATGTATTTTCAAGCTTTATAATAATTACAGGATGTGAATATTTCCCCCTTTTCATAGTGCTGTCGTTGCAAGAATTGGTTCTTTGTCATGTAGCCCAATTGTCTTGGAAGGTTTTAAAAAGAAAACAGAGTCTGTGTTTGGGATCACTGCAACCTGGGATAGATCCATCCTGCAGGAGATTGGTACCATTGCAGGTAAGGCAGCATCCATCACAATGGTTTTTCTCTTTGTCAGAATACCACTATTCCCCCTTCTATCTCTCGAGTATGTGATTTATTGAACCTTTGTTCAATTGCCTAATTGCCTAACCTTCAATGTGACCTCTAGATATAAGAATACTATGAGAATAACTAGGATATTAGTAAAATTAGTATACAAATTACAGTTGGTCCTCCACATTTGTGGGTTTGGTTTTTGCAGGTTTGACTATTCGTGGATTTGATTAAAATCTTCTCTATAGGAATTGTTGTTGTTATCATACTAGCTTGGGTACCTGGCATTGTCCGGGTTATTTGAAAAAATCAATTTTTAATTGTACAAAATGCATAAGTTTGTGGGTGAACTACAACTCACATCATGCCAAATTAACCCCAAAAAACTTAAAGTACTTGTTATGTTGGACAAGTTTGTTCTAGATGCATGGGGTTCAGTGTGCTCTCTGGCTGTAGGGTAAACTACAACTCCCAATATGGTGAGTCAGTCCCCTCAAACCCCTCCAGTAGGTTGAGTTAGTCATGGGGGTTCTGTGTGCTAAGTTTGGTCCAGGTCCATCATCGGTGGAGGTCACAATTTCTCTGGTTGTGGGTGAACTATATTTTATTCAAATGTACTAGACGTTGACCATAGAATAGTGCTAGAAGATCTAGACATTCCTAAAGTGGTGTTATCTCAGATTTTTAAAAACAATTTTTTAAAATTATTTTTAACCCCGATAATTTTGGAATAATAATAATAATAATAATAATAATAATAATAAAGTAGAACTCCCAGAAAGGAAGGTCAGTTTCCCCAAGTCCCTCCAATAATTAAATTTTGGCACATCAGGTCTGTGTGCCAAGTTTTGTCCTGGTCCATCGGTGTTTGGGTTCACAGTGCTTTCTGGATGTAGGCGAACTATAACTCCTCCAAATCAAGGTAATTTCCCCCAGAGACCTCCAGTATTTTTGCTGGTATTGGGAGCTCTATGTGCCAAGTGTGGTTCAAGTCCATCTTTGGTGGTGTTCAGAGTTTTCATAGATTGCAGATGAACTGTAAATCCCAGTACCCACAACTCTGATAATTTTGGGAGACTGGCAGTATACCAAAGTCTGCAGGTGTATGACAGCTACCAAGCCTTATTCCTTTCCAATGACCACCTCATGTCTATCAGTAATGCCCGAATACAACATTTAAGCATTTTTAAATCCATTCAAATCCATGAGCTCAGCTGTGTCATCTAGGGAGGGAAGAAACAGATGGATACACTGGTTTTATCAATTATCCATGTTAATGCCATAGGCAAATATTCCTACATTGTTTTCTCTTGTTTACATATTAATCACATTTCAATTACATTTGTGTAAAATTGATACATAATTTTTTCAAAACTGTTTTTAAGTATTTTCTTGTAAAATAAGTTTAGAAATCTATATATATATAAATCGAGTGGTCGTGGGTTGTCCGTTATGCACGGCCAAACTATACGCCCCACTAACACAAATCCCACGAAACACATTCCCCCAGACCACGAGGTACATACATAGCACAAAAAAACCCATCTCCCTACCTTGCAACCCCCAAAAACAGCCCCCAAAACCACCCATTGCCTCCCGTTCTGCTGGCCGCGGCGCTGGAAAGAGGGAGAGAAATCGTGCAGGCGCACTCCGACCCCCCCCCCTCAACCCCCAACCCATCCCGTCACCCTCTCTCCCCACTCACCGGGACCTTCGCAGCCACATCGGCGGCGCCCTAACCGCCTCCTCGCCATCCTCGCCCATACCCGCACGTCCCCAGTCCCAGAGCAGCTCTGGGGCGCCGCACTACACTTCCCAGAAACCTCCGCATAAACCGGAAGTGGCCATGTGGGGCCTTCTGGGAAGTGTAGTCCGAAAGGCGGGACTTCCCGAAAGGGGCCTGACGCCACCCAGCACAGCCAAAAAGAGGCGGCCCGCGTACGACGCTGGCCATGCGCGGCAGGGCGGGAGGCAGGCCCGGAGATCGCCGATCCGTCCTCCGCCGTGTCCCCCGCGGTTCCAGCGGCCGCGCCTGAAAGAAGGTAAGCTCCCGGGCTTACCTTGCTTCACGCGCGGCCGCTGCAACCGCGGGGGACACGGCGGAGGGCGGATCGGCGATCTCCGGGCCTGCCTCCCGCCCTGCCGCGCATGGCCAGCGTCGTACGCGGGCCGCCCCTTATTGGGAGACAGAGGGGGGAAAGTGAAACAGAGAGAGGGGGGGAGGGGAGAGAGAAAAGGGGGGGAATCAGACAGAGAGGGGGGGAAAGTGTACATACACACACATACATACACATAAACACACACATACATACACATACATACACAGACACACAGACAGATACATACACAGCCACACACACACAAACATACACACACATCCATACACATACACACACAAATACATACACACATACACATACATACACAAACACATATACATACACAAACACACACATATCCACACACATACATACACACACAACAACAGACACAGACACACATACAAACACACACACATACATACACATACATACACACACATACAGACACACATACACATATATACACACACAAAACACATTGCCAAATCATTTCCAACCCTTACATACCCACACTTCCACACATCTCCTAAATAGGGCACAGCAACGCGTGCCGGATTCAGCTAGTACATATTATATGGGTGTGTGCATTTCTGAACATAAACATAAAGTGTTGCATGATGGATATTTTATTACAAAACATCTATTTTGGAACTGTGTTGCAAAACCTAGACAAATACAAGACCCAAACAATAATTACATTGTGATGCATCTCTACTGATCAGGAAATGGAAATGTGGTCAGTTCATATCTGAATTCCCAGTGAATGAATTCCTCTGCCATTCGGGCCATTTGTGTGTGTTTTGCCTATTGACGTACAGTGATCTCATAAATTTCATAGAATTTTTTGTGGTTTTGCCTTTGAAATACAGCCTATAGTATCTGGGATTCCTTGGTGATCTCACATCCAAATACTAACCAGGGCCAAGCCTGCTTTTCTTCCAGAATCAGATATGATTTGGGGCTTTTAGGGTATCTAGATGCCTTAATAACACATCTGCATTACCCCAAGGCTGAAATCTAGCATAAAATGTACTCAAAAATAGTTCGTTTAAGGGTTCATCTACTCCAGGCATGGGCCAACTTTGGCTCTCCAGGAGTTTTGGACTTCAACTCCCATAATTCCTAACAGCCGGTAGGATTTCTACATTGTAGAATTAATTGAGTTTGATACCACTTTAACTGCCCTGGCACTTCCATAGTTTTACAGAAACTGTCCAAAGCTTTAGGTGCTCTTACTGCCTATTACTGGGAAAATCAGCTGCTTCCTAATCCATCTAAAACACAGACGTGTGCTTTTCACCTTAAGAAGAGACAAGTATTCCAAGCTCTGAGGATTACATGAGAAGGAATCCCACTGGACTCTGGAGCATTGCAGCACACCTAAATACCTGGGAGTAATCTGGACCGTGATCTGACTTATAAGAAGCACTGCTTGAATATCAAGCAAAAAGTGACTGGCATAACCTGAGGATCACAACGAAATACAGTGAAGACATCTGCCCTTGCATTTTGCTACTCTGCTGCTAAATACACATGCAGAATAGCAAAGTGTGGAATACACCTCACCTCGTTAAAACAGCAGGTGTGGCCCTTAATGAGACATACCACATTATCACAGGATGTCTATGCCCTACATCACTAGAGAAATTATACTCTTTAGCTAGTATTGCACCACTGACATCCATTGGAAAGTAGCAGTCAGTAATGGAAGAACCAAGGCCCATCCTCTGTTTGGATATCAGCCAGCAAGCCAGTTCTCTAAATTGAGAAATAGCTTTCCAGGATCTACAGAGAAACTCGCAGAAACACTTCAGCAAGTTAGAGTCCAAAAGTGGCAGGCTAAAACGTGGAACCTCAACCCATGGCTAATACCGAATGAGAGACTCCACCCTGGGCACACAGAAAACTGGGCGACTTGGAAGGCACTGAACAGATTGCACTCTGGCACCACGAGGTGCAGAGCCAATCTTAAGAAATGGGGCTACAAAGTGGACTCCACGACATGTGAGTGTGGAGAAGATCAAGCCACAGACCACCTACTACAATGCAACCTTAGCCCTACCACATACACAATGGAGGACCTTCTCACAGCAACACTAGAGGCACTCCAATTGGCCAGCTTCTGGTCAAAGGATATTTAGTGTAATGCCAAATTTTTAACTTTGTTTGTGTTTTTAAATATGTGATAACTGTACCCTTGATTCACTTCTGACACGATACATAAATGACTGCCCTGACTCAGTTCTATGGAAACCTGGGAGTTGTAATTTGGTGAGGCCCCAGCACTCTTTGGCAAAAAAGCTTGTAAAAGTTGAATCCCCAGGTGGTCTCAAACTCCATTAAGTCTGTAGTCTAGATGCACCTAGAGTTATATCTGCTTGATGTTGTCCTGGATTGTATCTCATCAGACAATGCATGGAACTGTTGATGTTCCTGTGCAAACAAGGGGCTGATTATTACCCAGGGACATTGAAGGGATGGGAGTAGCAAAGGGAAATGGCAGCTTTGAAACAGGATCAAAGGAAAGCAAGCATTGGATTAATAAAGTGCACTTTTACAATAGTTGCTTCACATCAAACACCCATTTAATTGTGGAGCTTGTCCTTGTTGTCTTAAAGACCTGATTTCCCAGCGGTGACTGAAAACATTTTACAATCAAATATTGATCGGCTGGTGCTGGAGGCGGCTCGGAAATGTGCATCAGCCCCAAATGTCTCCCAATTAACGTGCCAATGCTCTTCTGATCTCTCTCTCTCTCCCTCCCTTTCCAGCGGGTTTAAATGACACAGAATTAAAAGCTGTCAATAAAGAATTGATGCCTTATTTCCACCCCACAGCAATAAAATGTATCCCTGATGAAATGTTCAAAGTAAGTATGTGGTCGATCCAGTTTAACCCCTCCCCAATTACATTTGCTTTGTTTTAAATAAATGGAGTTGTGGATATGTTTGCACCATCCCTGAATATAACAAAAGGAACAGGGAAGGAAGTCAGAATAGAATCTTGACTTTTCCATTGTATTCAGGCAAAAGCAACCTATCGGGGGTGGGGATAAATGTAAGTAAACAGAAGCATTACCACAGTTTTGAACCAAGATATACTCTGCAGTATAATAAAGTGTCACTCGGGCTTGTGTAACAAGTAGCAGTATCTTTACTTCTGTTCAAAAGTCAAACAGTGTAACAATATATACAGCAGCCTCTTTGAATTCACACAGAGATCAGTGGGAATGAACAGTCCTTTTAAATAGTCTTTAAATTATATTTCATGCCTTTAAAATGATCAGGCTTCAGAGAGTTGGCAGCCATTTCCTTCCTGGCTGTTTCCAGTCAGCACTTTCTTCACTTTCCAAAGTGAAATTGGCAGTTAAAACCGTTTGTCACAGCAGCAAGCCAGAGACAGCAGCCAATCAGAACTCTGGCCTGTGGCATATTCAGCCAATCAGCTGTTGACACATGTCTTTCCAGTTAACCCACCACACCATGGCATCTCTTTTCAAATCCTCACAACATGCTGCACCCTTTTTAATTATTTATTTATTTATTTACTTTGCTTCTAGACCGCCTCTCTCAGCCCGAAGGCGACTCGAGGCGGTGTACAAATAGCAGGAACTGCTCAAGACAAACAAATCAACAATTATCAATACAATTTCAACATATACAAATTAACATTGAATGTTAAAAACACAATATCAGCGTCTCATTATTAAGTCGATTTCCAGTTGCATCGTCATCGTTCCTTTGGTCTCTATTTGTTACTCATACTACATCTGCGAATGCTCGGTCAAATAGCCAGGTCTTGACCTTCCTGCGAAATGTCAAGAGGGAGGGGGCTGTTCTGATGTCATTAGGAAGGGTGTTCCAAAGCCGAGGAGCCACCACTGAAAAGGCCCTGTCTCTCGTCCCCACCAATCGCGCCTGCAAAGCAGGCGGGACCGAGAGCAGGGCCTCTCCAGATGATCTTAAACATCTTGAAGGTTCATAGGAAGAGATGCGTTTTTTAGCTCGTTCATTCTTATCAATAATTTTAGCTATCTTGAGCATACTCTGATGTTACTTTGTGCAGTGTTGAAGGACATGGATGTTCCATTCTATTAAATGAATGTTATTCTTTACAAGGAAGAGCAATTTTATGGGCTGTTCTGATCTTTCGAGGACATATAATGAGCCACAAACTCTGCTCAAAATATTTTATTTTTTCCCTGAAATCAGAAGAGACTATTTTTTAAGCATACACAGAAAAGGCGTCACTTCATAGGAGCTCTTTTGCACAACACAAATATTTATTTATTTATTTACGACATTTCTACCCCGCCTTTCTCACCCCGGGGGAGACTCAAGGCCACCTAAAATGCAGGCAACAATTTGATACTCTGAAACACAACATTCACTTAAATAAATATTAAAGTAAAATTTTAAAGTACATTAAAATAATTAAAACATTTTAAAACAATACATTCAGAGTTAAATATGCAATCCACAAGCGTAATCTGGGCTGTTCCAATGGTCATGGCACATTGTTCCAAGTCTATCTATTGCACAAGTTCTTTAAAGGCTTGGTCACAAAAACACATTTTCACTCTCTTACAAAAGGTCAGAAGGGAGGGGGCTGATCTAACATAGCTGGGGAGGGAGTTCCACAGTCGAGAGGCCGACACTGAGAAGGCTCTGTCTCTTACAATCGCGCCTGTAAGGGAGGCAGGACTGGGAGCAGGGCCTCCGCAGATGATCTTAAACTTCCATAGAAGGAAATACTTTTGGACAGATAAGCTGGGCCAGAACCTTTTAGAGCTTTATAGGCTAAAGCTATATTATAGGCTAAATATAGCACATGGATACTTCTTTAACATCCATTATTCCATTCATCAGGATTCTAGAATTTGTAGTTGAGTGAGTCAATCAGATGAAGCTGGGAAAAACTAGGAAATGCAGTTTTCCCTCTCAACCATCTGCTTAGAGGAGACACAAAACATCATTCTTAAGACACCACGTTATGGGCTCCTTTACTTTCCCTCTCAAGCTCTTTACTCTAGAGAAGACCCAAGGCACCATTCTAGCTTCCTATAGCTGATGAAAAAACAGGAACAAAAAAGTAAAAAAGGGTAGCAATAGTGCAATTTGGAAAGCCTAGATTATTATAAAGGAATGTAGTGAAAACAAAGTGATATCTTACATTTATGCTATTCCTTTGGCTTAAGTAAAGGTAAAGGTTTCTCCTTGACATTAAGTCTAGTTGTGTCTGACTCTGGGGGTTGGTGCTCATCTCAATTTCAAAGCTGAGGAGCCAGCATTGTCCGTAGATGCCTCCAAGGTCATGTGGCCAGGATGACTGCATGGAGCGCCATTACCTTCCTGCCGAAGCAGTATTTATTTGATCGATTCACATTTTCAAACTGCTAGGTTGACAGAAGCTGGGGCTAACAGTGGGATCTCACCCTGCTCCCTGGATTCGAAGCACCAACCTTTTGGTCAAGTTCAGTAGCTCAGCGGTTTAACCCGCTGCACCACCACGGGGCACTTCCTTTGGATTATATTAATTAAATACAGAATTACTGTTCCAGACTCATGTAGAAGGATTTTCTAGAAGAAGTGGAGCATAGGAGACCTGAAACGGCCATTCCTCCACATCACTGAAACTATTCAACACAAGTGACTCTGAGTGATCCCATCCCATGTGGTCTTAAGCACATTAAGTTTCTAAGAGATCAGATTATTATCTTTCCCCAGCTTCAGTCTGCCCTCCCTCTCATTTTCCCACACTTGTGACACATTTCGCTGTCAAATCACCACAGATGACCGCCTGAAGTCTGTCTGCATCACATGATGGGCTCCGTGATACTTCATCCATGAATTGTTTTAGAAGTGTGTAGAAACTGGGAGGGACTTGCATGTGATGAAGTCTTTAGCCTTAGTGGTATAATTGTTATAGTGTAGAAGGGCTTACACCTTGTTTTAGGAAATAATGTCTGTTTCCGGAGGTTCGCAAGATCATGTATCTGCTTAAATTTCTTCTGTAGGAGTGATCTAGGGATGATGTGTTGCCAATCCCTGTTCTATATTGAAAAGATAGGAAAAGCCTATCATGCGGGAAATGGTTATTTAAAATGCTAGCTAACTTTCAGAGTTACTCAGAAGTCCTGCAGTAGCTGTCAGCTGGACAAATTGCCTTTATTGTTCTCTATGGAAAGATAATGATTGTACAATTATAATAAGCGTTTGGTTATAAAAGGAGGCTTAAACATGTGTCCACACTCCACGCTGCAGATTAATTTTTTTGCAGGAAAGATCTGACATTGAGACTATTTATGGCATCCCCCTGTTTATTAGGGGCATTTGGAAGTGTGGATAAAAATAGATGACAGATCCTAGAGTTGCTGATATGAAAGGACAAGATAGAAACTGCTCGGAAGAGAAAATATCATATACGGGAGGCTGAATGTTGCAGGTGTTTTTTTCCTCACCACTCTGTGTGTTTTGTCCTAGGGAGAAGTAAGGGGCCACCCATATACACTATCCATTAAACCCCTTTGTTATTTCACAAATGAAAATACAGTCTCTCTTTGTTAATTAGTGTAGTTACTCAAATCTAATGCTCATTTTTGGGGGCTAAATTACCTTGCCAAAATTAGGGTGTGCATTAGATATGCGTGATATGGTAATCTTATTGTGGAGCCAAAGCTTAAGGGGAAGCTGCTTCTGGAGCTTCTGTTTAGGGGATGTCATCTCTAATTTAATGGCCGTGGTTCAATGCTATGCAATCCTGGGATTCGTAGTTTGGTGAGGCATCAGCATTATTTGGCAAAGAAAGCTTGTAAAACTACATGATTTCATAATAATCAGCCGGGGCAATTTAAATGGATTCATTCTGCAGGATAGATGGACCCCAAGAATTTCTTTTCTATTGCTGGAAGCTTTAGTATTCTAACACTTTTGTTTTCAAAGAAGGAATTCTGAGCAGGCAGCAACTGTAATGAGCACCTTTTTTGGCCAAATTATAAAGAGAGTACTTTTTGCCACTGTGCATTACATTTGGCAGCATTTTTTTTTGTTTCGGGGTTTTGAAAATTGGAGTGCACATTAGATTTGATGGAGCATTAGACTCAAGTAAATTCAGGCCATAGTTACCCATCCCTGCAAAAACTAGTTTCTACATTACTTCCACAAGTACTCGGCAGGACTTTGGTAGATAAATCCACTTTGAGTCCCCCCAGGGGTGAGAAAGGCGGTATATAAATACTGCAAATAAATGAATGAATGAATAAATAAATAAATAAATAAATAAATAAATAAAGTGGTATCAGAGCACTTCATTTTCTCTTTGGATTACTTTTCCGGTTAATACATCTAAGGAAATATAATAGCAATTGAAACTTCTCCATTCTGCTTCTGTGGCTGTCAGCCACTGGAGACTAATGCCTTTAGTAATTTTATTTATGCAGCGGGCAGCACCATTACTTTCAATAGCACTTTCATGTCCACTTTTTAGATTCCATGTTTCATTTCTTCCTTTTAAAAAAGAAAAGGAGAACTGCAAGACCCAAAACCTAAGAGCTATGTCACGCAGTGAACAAGAACAAACTAGGGTTCTTGGTGGGTTCCCCAGATTTCTGTTCTCATGTTTTGTTTTGCTAATCATAGATAAATATTGGAATATATAACTTTATATCTGCCTTCATGAGGACTAAAAACATTTTTTCTACAATGGAATTCTGCTGGGAACCAGCAAGTTGCCAAGCAATATAAGGGGGGAGAGAGATTATACACACTAAGGTTGACCATAAGAAGTATAATTCTAATTAGAGTTAATTCCCATTTAAGGGTCAAGTTAGGGACTGCAGAACTGTCAGAAAGTGGAGTACGTTGAAAAGTGGAACCCAGGTTATTTCAGCTTGCAAATACATTTTGCCTGCCGAAAAATGTAAATAACACACAATATATTCATACTTTTGAATGTGTAATTGTTGACTGGTTTTAGCTAACCACTAAAATTCTAGTTCGTACTCCAAACACCCGATCAAGACACCTACCGGATTTGAAGGCAAACGAACAGAAGTTTATTGTTTCCAGCCAGAAAGGATGTCAGTATAGAGTCTGCACTCTCAAAAGAAATGACTGGTTGTGGGGGGTCGGGAGCAGGTGAGGGTTTTGCCCTCCTTTCTGCTAGAGATCCCCGTGTACAACTAGTGGGCCACTGTGTGACACAGAATGCTGGACTAGATGGGCTGAGGCCCGATTCAGCATGGCTCTTCTTATGTTCTTATGTTCTTACATAAAGCATAAAGGGAAATGCAAGGCATTTTATCCACTTTGATAGTCATTCGAAATACCCCTGATTGGCTGAAAAGCCAGTACAACTAGGATCCATGTTTCTATTGGCTGGGGATTCCTCCTAACATCACTGACTGTAGGAGTCAGCCCCCTCCCTATGACAGGAAAAAGGAACAGTTGCAGTTGGATGGTTTAAAATCCAAGTCTGTTTAAGGGTCCATCCCTTTGAGGGGAATGAAACCAGGATTGTGTTGATGTCAAATGTAAATGTGCCTATGATTGATTCATTGTTCAGCCCAGGTAAACACAAAGGGTGATTGGGATCACTTGATGGAATAATGGGCTGGTTTCGCCTGCAGCAGGTCTGTTGATCTGTATCAGCCGATATCCCTAGTCTCATCAATGGAAGCCAGGAAGTTTCCCAACAAACATCAGAGGATTTATCAATGGGGAAAATATCTGTCAATGGGAAGGAGTTTTGGTTCACAGAAGTACAATAGATATCCCATCAATGAAACCTGGGCACCTTCAGGCTTGCCTACATTAGCCGGCTTTAGCCCATTTCCTGATATGGACTTTTAATAACACTTTAAAGGTTAATTTCATTTGATATCATTTATTTTGTTGTTCATTCGTTCAGTCGCTTCCGACTTTGTGACCTCATGGACCAGCCCACGCCAGAGCTCCCTGTTGGCCGTGGCCACCCCCAGCTCCTTCAGAGTCAAGCCAGTCACTTCAAGGATACCATCCATCCATCTTGCTCTTGGTCAGCCCCTCTTCCTTTTTCCTTAGCATAATTGTCTTCTCTAAGCTTTCCTGTGTTCTCATGATGTGGCCAAAGTACTTCATCTTTGCCTCTAATATCCTTCCCTCCAATGAGCAGTCGGGCTTTATTTCATGAAGTATGGACTGGTTGGATCTTCTCGCGGTCCAAGGCACTCTCAGAATGTTCCTCCAACACCAAAGTTCAAAAGCGTCTATCTTTCTTCACCCAGCCTTCCCTAAGGTCCAGCTCTCACATCCGTAGGTTACTACAGGGAATACCATTGCTTTGACTATGCAGATCTTTGTTGCCAGTGTGATGTCTCTGCTCTTCATTATTTCGTCGAGATTGGTCCTTGCTCTCCTCCCAAGAAGTATGCGTCTTCTGGTTTCCTTGCTGCGGTCTGCGTCTGCAGTAATCTTTGCGCCTAGAAATACAACGCCTGTCACGGCCTCCACGTTTTCTCCCTGTATTTGCCAGTTATCAATCAGTCCGGTTGCCATAATCTTGGGTGGTTTTTTTGACATTTAACTGCAACCCAGCTTTTGCTCTTTCTTCTTTCACCTTGATTGGAAGGCTCCTCAGCTCCTCCTCGCTTTCGGCCTTCAAAGTGGGATCATCTGCATATCTCAGGTTGTTAATGTTTCTCCCAGCAATTTTAACCCCAGCCTTGCATTTGCCAAGCCCTGCACATTGCATAATGTGTTCTGCTTATAAGTTGAATAGGTTGGGTGAGAGTAGACAGCCCTGCCAGACGCCTTTCCCAGTCTTGAACCAGTCTGTTGTTCCGCGGTCAGCTCTTACTGTTGCGACTTGGTCCTTATACAGATTCCTCAGGAGAGAGACAAGGTGGCTTGGTCTGCCCATCCCACCAAGAACTTGCCACAATTTATTATGATCCACAGGTTTATACAATTTCGTTTATACAATTTCATAAAGATGGATTTTATAAACAAAGGGAGATATAGCTGGATGGACTTTTCCAGAATTACAGAAGAGCAATTTTTCAATGTTGTAAAAATGATTTAAAATAAAAATAAATTAATTTTTAAAATTAATCTCTATCTAATTAATCTCATGTCTAATTAGGAGGAGAGGGTCAATTTCTCGCTAAATGATAACACTTAAAGAGGTTTCCCATTCATTTAAGGGTTTTTTAAAACAGAGGTCTGTTATTTCTGTAGGTGAGCCCTGGGATTGCAAATGTGTATGCTAGAAGTCCCAAGCAAGTGTTGTGGGCAAGAAGAACTGATGAAAGAGCAATGCCCCCCTCGTCAAATTAATAGAACTTGTCTATAATTTGCAAGCATTGAAAGAGCTAGTTGTAAGAAAGTGAGGCAACAAAAGGTTAGGGAAGCCTGTACAAAGTAGCACTAGTGAATGCATTTATTGGAGAATAACAAGCTGATGTGCAAGCACATATAGCATGTGTATCTCTTTCTTCTTCCTTTCTTTGCCCCTGGATAGTAACAAATACAAAAACACCCTGTCTTATTTGTCTAGGAGTTGTCTCCTGAGCAATTAGCCAATTTTGGTCCCACAAATGCAGCCATGGTGACAGAATCACAGCGCCGACACCTAAATGAGCTGCAGCTTCAGAGTCTTCAGCAGGCACTGGACGGAGCCAGAACAACCACCAACAAGTCTCCATTTGGGGAAAGTACAATCAAACCAACATATACCTCTGTTCTGAGTGGTGAGTAAAAGTGATTCCCCAAAAATTTAAATGGGTTACATTCTTGGACCAATAAAACATGTGTTTTATCAAGTTATAAAGCTCCTTGTGTAATATTCCATGGAACTTTAACTCGAAAGGACAGTCACAGAGGTGGAAAGATTTGGAAAATGTGAATCTCCGTAACCTTTTGGAAAATATTCAAAACCTTTTTGGAAAACCATGAATCTTTTGTAAAAGCATGACCTTGTCAGAAATCATAACCTTTTGAAAGTATGATCTCCCTGAGAAGAATTAGAAACCCGTTTGAGTCAGCCTTCTCCTTAGTGGCAAATATCCACTAGTATTCATGCAAGGCGATTAGGTTTCTCAGCTGTTAAACTGATATACCTAGATAATATATCTCTTTGAACTGTTAGGAACAAAGATATGGCAATGCAAAAAAAATATAGCAGAGTTTCAGAAGTGTTTCTTTCAGTGCCCAAAAAAGATCTACTCTCCCTTAAAACATCTTGGTTTAAATCATGCCCTCAAGAGACCAAAAATAAAGTAGTCTTTGTTAAAATAACATAGTTGGTTTACTCACAAACTTCATATATATAATAATAATATACAGGTACTTTGCTTTCAGTCCAGTTACATATAGGATTTGAAGTAGTTTCTCTGTGCAGATAACACAGGGCATCCTCATAGTCTAAAGAATCTCTCTGTTCTCAGAGTCTAATAGAGTCTCTAAAGGAGTCTGTTCCTACTGACTTCTAAAAGCATACTGTTCCTACAAACTTCTGTAAAGCATACTGTAGGTAAAGGTAAAGGTTTTCCCTTGACATTAAGTCTAGTCATGTCCAACTCCAAGGGGTGGGGCTCATCTCCATTTCTAAGCTGAAGACCCGGCGTTGTCCGTAGGTGCCTCCAAAGTCATGTGGCCGGCATTACTGCATAGAGCCTGAAGTGGTACCTATTGATCTACTCACATTTGCATGTTTTTGAACTGCTAGGTTGGCAGAAGCTGGGGCTAACAACAGTGGGAGCTCACCCCACTCCTCAGATTCAAACTGCCAACTTTTCGTTCAGCAGCTCAGCGGTTTAACCTGCTGCGCCACCGGGGGCACATACAGTTTCTAAAATGGAGTCTGAGTCCTGAACAGTTCCAGATCTGATCACATGCAGCCCCCTCCCACAACATAGAGTTCAGGTAAATAAACTGCATACCAATACACACATATACAATACAGTAAACAATCTGAAATATATGCATAACAAATGACTAGTATAGGAGGCTTGTAGAAGGTTGCCATTTCCAACTGAAAAAGCTTGCAACCCAATTGTGTGTAGCATAATGTTACAATGGAATTCTTTTAGCCCTTTTGCACTTTTTGAAAAACTCTTTGGTACTTAAATATATTGCACTTTAATCCAAGCATCGGGATCAGATGGATCCTCCAGATGTTGCAGCCGCCATCAACCTTCTTCAGCAGAGCCAATGTCAATGTATAATACTGGACCTAGCAGTCAGACAACATCTGGAGCACTGCCTTATTTCCAGTCCAGATTTAATCTTTAGGTGCCCATGTAAAACACATAAAAGAACTGAATCCGTTAAGCACTGACACATTGTAATAGTGGCAAAAGGCAAAACGTTGGGTGCAAGATACTCTGGAATGGAAGTGTTCAAATTAAGAATCCCCCTTTGTACAAGTATCTATGTATTTATATGTAATGGATTGATATCTTGCCTTTCTTGCAAAAATGGGACTCAAGGCAAGTCACAACTAATATTAGATTAAAGAATAATACAGTTAAAACACAACACAAGATGAACTCCTCAAACAGAATTAAATTAAAAGCACAATTTAAAACAATTACCAATTAAACATACAGCACCCAGCTTGGAACAGCAAGCCCTATTTGCAGGAGCTAGTGGGCTGCCAAAAGCTCTCTGAATTCAAATAAATGAGACATTTTACATTGACAGAAGAACAACAGGATTTAGGGCAGCATTCTCTCTATCTGAGACATGTCATATTGCCACAGGTAACTATTCCCTAGGATGGTACAAACAGAAGCTAATCACATTTGTTTGTACAGTTCTCAGTGGCCTGTTTACTCTGCAGGGATGCTCTCTCCGCGGGAGTGAATTCTCCCTCTGGGTTTCTCTTGAGCAAAACCAGCTGCCAGCTGACAGGGGAAATTCATTATCTCTTCCATGGTTTCCCAGCTGAGCCTACATTGCTTCCTTTTGGTGTGCACTGTCTTCTCAAGGAAACACCACTGATGTTTGGATGTAAGGCAAATTAACTACAGTGTTGCCTCACTACTTCGTGTTTCGCTTATTGCGGACTTGCTGTTTTGCGGATTTCAAAAAATATTAATTTAAAATATATATCATGGTATTTTTGCTGTTTTGTGGGGTTTTGCCGCCACTGCTCTCCAAGGCGCTTTCTTCCTCAGTCCTTCCCTCCCCCTCCCTCCAGTCCTGAAGGGTCCTTCCTTCCTTCCCTTCACTTTATTGTAAGTTTATAAAGACTTAAAATAGTGTATAACTACTAAAATAATGTAATATTAAAATAAATAAGAGTATCCCTACATCGCGGTTTTTTTCTTAGTATTACCGCAATTTTCAAATCTGGACTGGAGAAGTCAACCAGAATTCAGATTTTAAACTTGCTTTAACCTCATTCTGAGCCACCTTGGGTCCCATGTTGGGAGGAAGGCAAGCTATACATTAGATAAAGAGATCAATAACTAATGTGAGCACAATTCTGCAGTCTGGCTCATAGCACCAAACTGTGCACAAATTAAGGAACAATTGTACATTATGGAAAATGTGTATGTAATGCAGAAATGTGTTCTCTCTCTCTCTCTCGGCCATCCTCGTGCATGTATGAATAATAATAATACACTGTATTGATATTTCTCCCTTCTCCCCATGGAGGCTCAGGGCAGGTTACAGCATTTCAATACATAGACAAACATTCAATGTCTTTACAATCATATACAATGAGACACACAAACAGAGGCTTCTCCTTTCATTTCCGGCTTCTAGGGGCTCATCTCTGGTTACCTCCTCCTAATCATGTGACTGTCAACATTGCCATACCTCTATCCATAGTGTCACCTCATAGCCCAATCTGAACGGCATTATGGATCTTAATATTAGTAATTTAAAAAAGGAAACAAAACAATAATGAGACAAGTGACAAGATGAACCCATTAGACAGCAGAAAGACGCAAGAACCAAGCTTGAGGGAGGATATCTGTGGGAGAAAACCTATCAAACACCCCAGGGTCCCATTTGCACTGCAAAATTATAGCACTATTTTCTCACTTTAACTGCCCTGCTTCCATCCCATGGAATCCTGGGATGGGCAACTTAGGAGAGCTGGAGAGCTCCAGCAAACTACAAGTCCCAAGACTCCACAGAATTGAACAATTGTGGTTAAAGTAGAATATCAACACTGTAATTCTGTGGTGTGAAAGGGCATCCAAGAAGTTGACTGATCAATAGATAATCAGTCTAAAATAAATAGACTAGCCTTATCAGTACAAATTATGCAGAGCAATAGACTATAGCATAAATATGCTGTTGGGATAGAAAATAGCATACTGCAAAAAGTATGGAAGCCTAGGAAAATATTTTATACATAACCCATCAGCCACATCCTTGCCCTGCTGGGAGAGTCATGGCATCTTTCTACTCTATGCCATAGCTTTCTCGTTTGACTCAATTCAGGAGCAGATATATGGACAAGTTGCCAATGCGGCTGATTCATGATGCTTTCTCCTTCTTAGGTGCTTCATTTACGTGTTGTTCAAGTCTCTGGGTCCTTTCTGTATTCATCTGGTATTCTGCATCCATATCTACTGTCACAGTTTAGGGTAAGCACAAACCTTTTGACAAAATTTTTAATCCTCATTTTTATTGAATGTTTTGTTAGGTTCTGTACAGTGGTATTACATTGCATGTTTATCGCATTCATATGCAAGTAGTCCAGCAAATAACAAGGGAATAAACATCAACAAAGGAAAAGAAAAGATTAATATTAACAGTAAACACAGGGATAGGAGTTGGAGTGTTTCATGATCAAAGCATCCTTAGTTTGAACAAAATCTATATTCTCTTGTAGGAGATCTTCAGTGGTGAATTGAAGAAGAAGCGGCGTAGTATAGTTCTCTTCCAGAACACTATCTGGCCCAATTGAGGTTGACAATTCTGCAGATGTTCCTTTTGGAAACGGTGTTTATGCCTGTTGTACTTTAAACCTGCCACTTCACATCATGTTTTAAACTTATCACGGATATTGCTTTTATGCTTTTAAACATCCTTTTAAAATCTTTTATTCATGGGATGCCCTTTTATGATTCATTGTGCTGCATATGCTAACTTGAGTTTCTTTTTTTAGCAGTGCAGATTTTATAACATTTTTGATTCTGCCAATATTGTATACATACTACTATATATCTCCCCAAAAAAGTATTGGCTGTATATATAAGTGAAAACCAGATTCCTTGATTGAATGTGCAGCACAAGCCTATGCATGTTGTTTAGTCATAAATACCTTCTGCTGAGTTCAGGAGACATGATAGACATGTATAAATATGTGAAAGGATGTCATAAGGAGGAGGGAGCAAGCTTGCTTTCTGCTGCCCTGGAGACTAGGGGTACTTCCAGACAGCACTAAATCACAGGTTTTAAACAGGGGCAAAAAATCCCAGGGGTTCAGAAGAGGTCCACATATAGACTTGTTAGTCCCGGGATTTCTGCCTCCGTTCTCCAGACATGATGCTTTCTTTGTTGCAAGATTAAGAGGCTCCCAAGATGGCTGCTGCAGGACTTCTGCTGGCAACTTCTGTGGATATGCGGATATGCGGAGAATCACTGCAGTAAATCACTGTAAAGGTTTTGTTCTTTGTCCTGGTCAGAGAAACTGTGCCCTCCACATGTTTCATAAAGTTTCTGGCACACAAACAAAGTTCTTGTTTTCTACTCAAGTGTCACTTTCCTATTAGAAATCGACCAATCATCTAAAACTCGGGAACAAACCCAGATAAAAAATCCCTTGATTTCCGATTGCAGGGACATACAGACATGCAAAAATCTGCATATTCAGCTCTAAACCGCAATGTTCCCACACCTAGAAGTCTCGTGTTTTTTGCCTTTTGCAGCAATTGCTTCCGTATTTACAGGGAAAGGTGTCTGGCCACCCTCCTGTTTGCTGTGTAATCTCCTGGGATAAAGTTACTGACTGGATTGGCCCTAGTACTCAATGCAGCAGTGGGTTCAAACTACAGGAAAGGAGATTCCACCTGAACATTAGGATGAACTTCATAACTGTGAAAGCTGTTTAGCAGTGGAACTCTCTTATTTGAAGTGCAGTGGAGGCTCCTTCTTTAGACATTTGGAAACAGAGACTGGATGGCCATCTATTGGGTGCTTTGTGCTTTTCCTGCCTGGCAGGAAAAGCACGCGATGGCTCATGCAATCTTTTCCAACTCTATGATTCTATGAGCTTCCAAAAGTAACAATGTACATAGGATTTTAATTGCACTGTAGTTTTTATTATAATTATATTTATCTTTATAATACTATAGACCCAGTAGTAAAACAACATGGCAAAGAATTAATATTAACTAAATCCACCTCCCTTAAAGTAAACACTCAAACGATGCTATCCACCCACACATAGAGAATATGTAAAATTAAAAAGTGACTGCACTGTAAACTCCTACTGGTTTTAGAGCCTTTCCACTGTTTCCTCTAAGGAATCTCGCAAACTGTAGTTTGCAAATAATTCCCTTTTGACGTACCTGTCTCCCAACATTTCCACAGATGATGGGCTGGCTATTAAACTACTTTGAAAGAGAAGCCATTTGGATCTATGGTCTGAAAATGCTGGGGTTTTCTGCTTTATCTTTTCTTTCTCTCCTATCCCCCCAAACCTTGGTATATACTGTATCCCAAGAACCACAGTAGCTGTGAGTCCTAGCAATGCATTCAAGTGGCATTTCCTAGTTTCTTAATTGCCCAAGCTGCGCAGTGTAGTGGTGGCCATTGATTCCCAATGAGGCATGGCACAATCAAGTTAAACATTCATGGAGGAATGTCAATAGCTTTTAGATAAAGGTAGTGATAAATCTTGAAGTGCAGTTGCTCATCAAGACAAGCCCCATAACCAGGCCCCCAAAGAGTATATAAAAATGCAAGTAGCCATATTTATCCACACCTATGAACCAGATTTTGTTCACCTTCACTAGGAACGTTTATTGTAAAATATGCAAGCATTAATTGCACATTCAAGACCATGTCCCCTGCCATTTTGCATTATAAGATTGACCTTGTTGTTAATTGGCTTCAAGTCAGGTTTCGGGCTTAGGGTGATGCTACAGATGACTGACCTCCAAGGCACCCTATTATCAACTTGCTCAAGTCTTACTAACTCAAAGGTGGGACTTTTTAAAGAATGCCATCTTCTTCTTTTCCTTCTGCCTATCAAAGTGTTACCATATTTTCTATTGAGTCCTATCTTATATGTCCCAAGCATGACCTTTTTAGTTTAGTCTTCTAGGGGAAGTTTAGGCTTGATTTGTTCTTGGACTCATTTATTTATCTGTTTTCCTATTTCAACTTTCTTCACTGTCCAACCTTCATTACAATATAAAGAAATGGAAAATACGATGGCATGGACAATCCTTACCTTAGTAACCATAATATATCTTAAGACTTGATTATCCTCCCTAGTTCCCTTCCTACCTGACTTCTTGATTGCAGTCTCCTTTTGGATGATTAGTGACCGAGTACGGGCAATCTTTCTTGATATATATATATATATATATATATATATATATATATATATATATATATATGTATACCCATGTATATATATACACACTGTATATATATACACACTGTATATATATATACTGTATATATATATCATTCATGGTCATTATTCTGTTTTCTTAACCCTGCATTTCCATTTCCTTCTTTGACTTTCTTCACTAATCATTCCAAGCCTTTGCTATTTCGTTCTAGTAGTATAGCGTCATCTGCATGTTTTACTTTGTTGTACTTTCTCAGATGGTCACACATCTTTCCTCTGAATTTAACCCAACATTACATATACATTCAGTGTACAAATCGTACAGAAAGAGTGATAAAATGCCATCTTGCTTGACCTCCTTGCCAACGGGAAACCTCCCTTCTTTGTCATCTTGATGGTGGCATCTTGCCCTGAACACAGGATCAACTGAAGGACTATCACATGGCAATACACATTTTTCTCTTGGAGAGTGATGCATCATTATTCATGATCTTTACAGTCCAAAGCTTTGACAGTATCTATAGAGCATAGGGTGGTTTTTTTCCTGAATAGTGGTAGCTCACAGCAATATATGGTTGCTACAAGCATTAATTCATTTCTGTCAAAGTATTGCAAAAATCTGAACTACACTGAAAGGGGACAAGAAGTCTTTAGATTACAAATGCCTAGGGCTTTGATCCTGTGAATTGTGTGCCTACTAGAAAGCTGCCTAAATTGCTAGAAGTCAAGACATGATGCCGTGGGATGCCATGCATATTGTGTAACAGGTGCAACTTAATTGTACCTATTAGAAAGAGTGCATTCACTCCCAAGGCTGCTGGTTTGAGTCAAATGTGGCCTTCATTTGCTGCAGCTGGGAAGCAGTTCTATATATGAAATAATCTGGAAATGAACTAAAGGCAGTAGATCTCATCTGATCTTGGAAGCTAAGCTGGGTCAGCCCTGGTTAGCACTTGGATGGGAGACTGCTAACTAATCTGTGATGCTGTAGGCTATATTTCGGAGGAAAGACTTGGCAAAACCACCGCAGAGTGTTCTCTTCCTTTAAAAAATCCTGTGAAGTGTATGGAAGAAGTTGACAGGCAACTTGAAGGCACATACACATGCTGCATTGTATGCATCTGGACTTTGCAGGTCCTTATATAGAATTCACTGCTAACCATTAATAATTACATTTTAAAATATCCTATTTAAAATATGACTCATAGCTGCTATCAAAGCCAGTGAAAGTTTACCATTAAGCAGAGTGAAGTCCGAGGCAGGAGATGGTGGGAAGTGGCAACAACTTCTTGGAGAAGAGAGCTGCATACTACGCAGACTGTGGCACTCTCCTTAAACTAGTTACCTTCCATTCAGATGAAGTGGAAAACCAATACCCCATTGCCTGAAATGAAGAAATTTGGCTGTATGTGGAATGAAAAAGGGTTATACCACATTATGTAATAATCAGTCTTTATTTATATTCTGCTCTATCTTCCCGAGGGACTCACAGCGGATTACAACATACACGGATAGGCAAACGTTCAATGACTTTAATACAGTGGGAAAACAATGACTTACAAATACACAGAAGAAAGGCAAAGGCTTTGCCATTCATCTCTGGCTTTCTGGAGTTGGTGCTCAACTCTGGCATGGGGAGGTGCTCTTGTTCCATTTCCAAGCCGAGGAGCCTATTGTCCATAAATACCTCCTGGTCATGTTTTGCTGGCATAGCTGCATGGGCACCTTTATTACCTTCTGTTGAAGGTACCTGCTAGGTTGGCAGGAGCTAGGACTAACAACGGGAGATCACCTTGACCTGCAGCTTCAAACTGCTAATCTTTAGGTCAGCAGATTAAACAGCTCAATAGTTTAACCTGTTGTGCCGCCATGTCATCTTATTCAGCACCAGAGAATGCAAGAGCCATTCAGTCCAGCCCCATTCTGCCATGCAGGAAGACATAATCAAAGCACTTCTGGCAGATGTCCATCAAGACTGTATTTAAACATCTCCAAAGAAGAAGACTCCACAACTGAATCCATAGCTCTATGCTCTAGTAGTCTCTAGAGCAGCAGCAAACAAGCTTGCCCCATCTTCAATATGACATCCTTTCAAATATTGAAACATGGCTCTCATGCCTTATCTTAAACTTTGCTTCTCCAGGCTAAACATACCCAGCTCTTTACGTCACTCCTCATAGGGTTTCATGGCAACCAGATCTTTAACCGTCTTGGTCGCCCTCCTCTAGATTGTCCATATCCATCTTAAATGGTGGTGCCCAGAACTGGACACAGGATTCAGGTGAGACCTGACCAAAGCAAAGCAGAGGTATTTTGGTTACACATTATCCTTATTTGATAGCTATATGCACATTTTCTAGAGGCTAAATGCAGAGCCATTTAAAATGAAGCAAGTAAGTAGTATTATGCTCTGGTAGAAGTAAATCTCTTCTGGAAATAAGTATGTTTGTTATGCTAAGCAATTATTTTATGTGTTAACATTTTTAAAAGAAACTCTCTGTCACTGTCTTTGGTTATGAGCAATACGTATGATATTAGTTAAGAGGCAAGCAAACACTCTGTTTTGTAATTGCAAAGACTTTTTCCTCTGGGTTAAAGAATGAATTAGTGTAACTGTGATGGGAATGTTTCAAATGTAGGTTGTTAGGGATGAAACAACGTGAGGCCTACAGATTATTTAAATCATTTTCGCTTTTAAAAGTCTCCAAATTCTCTCCACATTTTTATTTTTCCTGGTGGAATATATCCTAGGGGAAATTTATGTGAATAGTTTTATCTCTTTTTTCATATATTTAAATTAATAACAAAATTTAAACTGCAAGATTTTTTTTCTGATATGGTATATAATAAATTTCATATTTTTGTTCCACATGATTAAATGCTGCTGCTCAATTTATTTACCTACATCTCTGTTCATGTCTTGTTGTGGAATTAAGTTTATTTTGATCCTGGCTAATATTCTTTTTGAACTTGGGATAGATAATTTGCTTAAAGCTCTGTCCTTACTGCAACACTTTCCCAGCCTGAGGGAAAAGCCACATCATGTGCTGTGTAACCACAACTTAGAAATAAGGTTGGCATATGTCTTCCTTTTCCTACATGTGTCCTTTTTTCAATGCTGATATTTCTGTCTGGATGTGATCCATGAGCTACTCTTTGCTTGTAATTGTCTCTGAGTCAGCTTGAACTCCTGGTAACACTTTGAATGAGAGGTATTTGAGACGCCTTGCTATTAACAGCCCTGTTAAGATCTTGCAGACCCTAGAACAGGCATGGGCAAACCTGGGCCCTCCAGGTGTTTTGGACTTCAACTCCCACAATTCCTAACAGCCTCAGGTTCCCTCCTTTCCCCACTCAGTCGCTTAAGCAGCTGAGAGGGAAAAGGAAGGGGCCTGAGGCTGTTAGGAATTGTGGGAGTTGAAGTCCAAAACACCTGGAGGGACAAAGTTTGCCCATGTCTGCCCTAGACCATGCTTTCTTTGACTGAATCCATCAATCTGTAATGTGGTCTTCATCTTTTCTGATTGTTATCAAGAAAGCAGACCTCCTAAATAATAAACTCTAAATAATTATGAATGATTTTATATTAAATATTTCCAGACAATCTCACAATGCCGGTTGGTTGTCTCCATATGTTTTGCCATTTCAATACAGTCAACTGGGCTGTGTTTCCTTCGTGCCTCATAACTATGTTAACTTTTAGGAAACTACCTAGCCCCTGGTCATGTGTACTCAGTCTAACCCTTTTACAATGGATCTGGAAAAGCTGCTTAAGGTATGCATATATTCCAAGCACACCCCGGTCTCATTAATTCAGTCTCTTCTATATTCATGAACTGAAATGTCTATCTATTGATAAACCTTTATTCCATTGAGAAGCATTCTGTGGTCATTTGGGGGTTTTTCCAGTTCCTATTGATAAGATTGGGATTTATTCACTGCTAGGCATCAGTGCATGCCCAGTGTGGAATACATCTCACCACGTTAAAACAGTGGATGTGGCTCTTAATGAGACATGCTGTATTATCACGGGATGTCTACGGCCTACACCACTGGAGAAATTGTACTGTTTAGCCAGTATTGCACCACCTGACATCCATTGGGAAGTAGCAGCCTGTAATTAAAGGACCAAAGCATTGGCATCACCAGCCCATTCTCTGTTTGGTTTCAGCCACAAGACAATGCTTAAATCAATAAATAGCTTTGTAAGAACTACAAAGATACTCGCAGGAACACCTCAGTAAGTGAGAGTCCAAAAGTGGTAGGCTAAAACTCTGAACCTCAATCAGTGGCTGAGACCAGATGAGAAACTCCCTCCTGGGCACACAGAAGACTGAGCGACTTGGAAAGCACTGAACAGACTGCGCCCTGGCACCACCAGATGCAGAGTTAACCTTAAGAAATGGGGCCACAAATGCGAGAGTGGAAAAGAGCAGACCACCTACTACAATGTAGCCTGAGCCCTGCCACATGCACAATGGAGGACCTTCTTTCAGCCACACCAGAGGCACTCCCAAGCTTCTCAAGTAAGTTCAGACAGCACAGTTCTTTGTCTTACCTTTGTGATACACACTGGTACAATCTACAAGATAGCCCCATGCCCATTCAGAAGAAAGCCTGGCTGATCTCGATAGGATTTACTCCATGTAAGTATGAGACAATTGCTGCCTACGTTCATACTATGCCATTCTCCCAAGTTGACCGGTAAAGTTCTGATCAATACTATTTTAAAAACTGCTAGAGATAGGTAAAACTACAGAGTATGTGGTGCTCTTTTCCCAGGTGTAGCTGTTCTAAATAAGTAACATGGTGGAAGCTGATGACATTATTCTTCGTGTGGGGGGAATGCATAGATAGATAGATACATGTTCTCTACCTCTCGCATACTAAAACTCCAGGGTCATCCGTCAAAATCGATCCACAATGAATTCAAGACTGCTAGGAAGACAGACTTCTTAATCCAGCGCAGAATGTATTTGCAGGCAGTGCGATGGCTGCTTCACGCAGTCATGTGGAATGTAACAAGAGTGGCCAATTTTTCAAAATAGTGAGAAGGTTCAGGTTGGCCAGGAGAAGTCAAGCAGGTCTATATGAAGGCCACCTCCTATCTCAATGGTCCTTAGCAGCCTAGCATTCGATCGCATCAGAGCCAGCCTCGGCAGTGAACGTGGGGTCCAAAGGCATGATCTCGACAGGAGCAGATGCACAGGTCCGAGAGCAGACGATCAGCCCAGTCCCTATTGCGCAGGCGCGTTGAGGGCGTGGAGGCGCGGCCTGGACCGCGTGTGCGCCTGCGCGGAAAGCAGGGGCTCGTGCGCGCGCTTTCCCCCTCCTCGCCCAACCGCGGCGAAGGAAGGCGGGAGTGGGCGTGGCTTGGCTTGTTTTGTCACGCCCCTATTGTCCTCCTCCCTATGGGAATTGCTGCCTTTTCCCGGCGTGCCCCGCGCCCGCGCTGGCTGTCTCTGGCCACGTCCCCGGGCCACGTCGCTCGGTGCCCGCTGAGCGCTCGCCATCTTCGCCGGCTCCTCTGTTCGAACCGCCGTTATCGCCATGAACGTCTTCCGCCTCACCGGGGATCTCTCCCACTTGGCCGCCATCATTATCCTGCTCCTCAAAATCTGGAAGACCCGCTCCTGCGCCGGTGAGTGAGCGAGCGGGCGGAGAGGGCAGGCCTCGGCCTTTTGTCAGGTTTCTCTTGAGGGAACCGAGGTGTGGGCCGACCTTCCCTTCGCACATTCCTTCCCCTTCAGTGAGGTTTTCTCCCTCTCAGAGGTCTCCCAGTCGGTGCCCCGCCTTTGGGACTTTAACTCCCAGAGCCCCTTCTAGGTTAGCCCAGTGCGAGGCATTCTGGGAGATGTAGTCCCAAAAGCCGAGATCAAAGGCAAGGAATCCTTCCCTGTCACTATTATTTCCTGTGACCTATATTTGATTTCCTTTGACTCTGAGGGCCCTTCCACGCAGGCCTGTATCCCAGAATATCAAGGCAGAGCCCCCCCAATATCTGCTTTGAACTGGGTTATTCCACACTCAGATCATGTGGGATTTCCTGCCTTGATATTCTGGCATATAGGGCTGTGTGGAAAGGCCCTGGGTTGTCTGCGTCTACACTGTTAGCTATTCCAGTTCAAAGCAGATAATGTGGGATTTGACCCAGCAGTCTGATAGCCCTTCCACACAGCCCTATATTCCAGACTATCCCACAATGTCTACTTTGAGCTGAGTTATCTGAGTCCACACAGCCCTATATTCCAGTTCAAAGTGGATATTGTGAGGTTTTCTGCCTTGATATTCATAGATATAGGACTTTGTTTGCGGGAGAACTTGCGGATCAAGAATAGGGCTCCACAGCCACCTACAGACCCACCGTGAAGTCACTACACTTGGAGGACCACCATCCTCGGGCTACAAGGGATCACCTAAGAAGAAGGAAGGGGCCTGAGGCTTTCCGTTCAGCTAAAGGGGAGATTTCTCTAGGCTTGGGCCAACTTCGGCCCTCTTGGTGTGTCATTAAGAGCCACATCCACTGTTTTAACGTGAGATGTATTCCACACCTCTGAAGCCCCTTCTACACTGCCATATAAAATCCAGATTATCTGTTTTGGATTATGTGGCAGTGTAGATTCAGATAAAGCATGTAACATGGATTATCTGATTTGATAATCTGGATTATATGGCAGTGTAGAAGGGGCCTGAGTCTTCCTATGCAAACACTGAGGTCACTCAAACCCAACAGCCGATCTGAAGGCACACATACAGAAAGCGGTCCACTCACTTCTTTGTAAGAATTTTAGGAGAAAGGGTATTTTTATTTTTAAAATGTTCATATCAAAAGCATTGCATAAATTAGTATTAAACTGATAAAAATAGAAGGTGCGCAGGCAGCTAAATATCTTTTGACCAAAAATGAGCAACAGAAACGGCATTGTCTGTATCCTCCAACAATTCTTCTTCTGTACATGAGACAGTGAATAGTGGACAAGCATACAGATGCGGAGTTGTCTGTTCTACTCCACATTCACACAAGGTGTGGAATTCTTTTAGGTGATAAGTAGGTGGTAGTAAAAAAAGCCGGTTTCCAAGAGTGAATTTCATGAAAGATATTTCTGAGAGATGATATAGAAAGGAGAGTCTCCATTAGGTGAGATTTTGTGGGTACTGTGTGAGGCAGTCAATGTGATGTAACTGCAAAGCATTGGACCAGGACCAGCCAGGTGAGTGTCAGATTCCAGCTCAGCTACATGGACGACCTTGGGCCCTGTGTCTCGCCAGTCCACCTCAGCCTGACCTTTGTCTTATGTTTGTTGTGAGAAGAGGAAATGTGTAACTCCCTCAAGTTCCACAGAGAAAGCTTGGAATTTAGAATTTCAATGGGAAAAGATGTTTCTTTAGTGGCTCTGTGATCCACATATTTGTAAAGAGTAGGGAGATCATCACTTTTGCAGCCTTTGATACACTAGAAAGGAGGTTGAAGTCGACAGCTTTGTCTTTTAAAAAGATTGAGGAAAATAAGGTGTCTGTAGAAATTCCCGCTTGATTCAGTTTTTGAAGATTAGGGAATTGTTGTGAAAGCATATCAGTGCTTAAAAACATTGGGCCCTTCCAAACAGGCCCTATATCTCAGGATCTGATCCCAGGTTTTCTGCTTTAAGCTGGAGTATATGAGTCCGCACTACCAGATAATCTGGGATAAACAGAAAACCAGGGATCAGATCCTGGGGTATATGGCCTGTCTGGAAGGGACCATTGTTTTAATATAAAACAGTTTATACACATCAGAGGATCCTTACTCTTAAATGCTTGTAATAGAAACTCACACTTATCCTGAATGACTCATTGGGAAAATTAATTTGATTAGTTTTACGTACAAAGATCCACACTGCAGGTGAAATTTAACCTGAGTTTGAAAAGGGGTCAAAATCTAGGCAAGCCTCGGGGCCCTTCCATACAGCCATATAACCCAGAATATCAAGGCAGAAAATCCCACAATATCTACTTTGAACTGAGTTATCTGAGTCCACATTGCCATATATTCCAGTACAAAGCTGAAAATGTGGGATTTTATTCAGCCGTGTGGAAGGGGCCCAGTTTAACTTAGTATTTAGGTCTCCTTTTATTCTTAAGAAAATATTTTAAATAGACATAGGATGTAACATACTAGCACAAAAGATACAGTAGTGCTCTAGCAACATTTTTCTCTTCTCTGTTAAGACAAATGAAGCAAGCATGTTTTTTTTCTCTTTGCAGTTTGTTTTTCTTGTATCTTATTCTTTACAAAGCGAATGTGCATAGATAGTATGAAAGGACTTTGAATCAAATATAATCATTAGCTTGCTTTCTTAAGGCTACAGCTTTAACATTCTGGAGCTGTGTTGCATGCATCCTCATCAAGACATTGCTATTCTTTGCCAATAGTCTTGGAAAAAGAGTTATGGCTTAGCCAAAGTTATCCTGCTGAACAGAAGTGTTGCAAATTCTCATGTAGAGTTGGCACTTCCCAAAACTATGCTCCTGAGTTGTTGGGGCCTGACTTTTGTGACTGTTTGCTTCTTTCTTCCTTTTGGAGGAGCTTAAACAGCAGTCTAGTTTGATTCAAAGTCTTGGCAGACTCTTTTACTTGCATTACCAATTGCAGTTGAAAACTGGAAGCAAATGATTGAATCCCGGCTTGGAAGAATAGGCTCTCAATTGGGATTCCTGGGCTAGTCTGACGTGGCAGCTAACAGAAGGTGTGGCAGACTCCGAGATATGTTCTTATGGCTTATGTTCCTGCTGCATTCTTGTACCCGTTTTTAATTGAAAGGCCAGTTCCTCATTGATATTTGTTTTTAAAGAAAAACATTATGCTAGCATTTCTGTCATTTTCCCTTCTGTACTTTGATTCCTTTTAAAGCCATTTTGTCACAATTCAGTTATTTAGCATTTCAGTTCATCCTTGTGGAAGATTTGATGTTGGACTGTGTTCTAGTGTCCAACGGCTTTTCTAAACTGACTGGTGTTTGCAATTCTGCTTGGAAGAGTTAATTCTGTAAGGAAGACAGAATGCTGTCTGGTGGCAAAATGGATAAGTTACAGTTGACTAATCAGTCGGTATTTTACTGGAGCTGATTTTTAAAGCTGCAGACTTGTGTTGCAGTAGATAATCTGAAAAATTGGAGGCATTTTATGCAGAATAGTTGAGGATTATAATTAATTGTCCTAGTATTGGGAGACACAGTTGTATGATTCACAGAACACAGCCACATCCCTGCAGCCTTTTCCTATGGCATTCTCGCTCAGATGTAAGTCTGACTTTTGCTGTTTAGTAAGTATGCATATGATTGTAATTGGGGTACAGTCATATTCATTCTTGAAAAGCCCAGAAAAAGATGGAACTTATTCTGGACATTCTTAACACATATCTACTCCCTGAAATACATGTAATATATTAAAAGATGTCAAAGTAGCCTGGAATTCAGCATCAGCTTTGTGAATGTGGCATCATATAAAGTAAATCGGATCTATATTATAGAGACATTAGAACAAGTTGATAACTCACAGAATTATGCAGATTTGATGCTTGGAGTTAAACCTTCTCTGGTACTTAGTTATACATCCTGAGAAATGTGTTTGTTTAGCATAGCAACAATCTTTTCTGAGTGAGAAACTATCTGGGAGAAACAAAATTGCCATGGGACACGTTACAGTTGCACTTCCTTTCAGTTACTTTCCCCACTTTGAATAAACTTTACCATGAAGGAACTGAATATTAAAATAAGTTAAAGTGATAGAGGTTTGAATTGTTCACGGGATTAATAAAAGAAAATAAAAGGTACCTGATAGTATACAAAAGCAGCAAAGGTGGTTGTAGCATTAACTGGGATATGTGGACATGGGATGGGGTCACTCCTCTCAGTCATACTTTTATCCCTTCCATCTTGGTATTGGACAATTACACTTTTAGGTCTTATCAGCAATGTCTTACTAGCAACTACTGTCACTCAAAAACAGTCAGTGTGAGAGATGAGGCAGCAGGGCTCACTGTGCCAATTCATCTGGGACCAATTGTTATCTAGTACTTCTTGTCTTAGAAGTATATCCCTTAGCTATCTTGCCTGGTAATTATAACTATTACATAATGCTAGATATGTGGCTCTGATTTGATTCTACCCTCCCCCCATCCTCTCTCTATCATATTTATTGGAAGGTATGATGATACTGACATTCATTAGCAGAAGATGGATGCTGCAGTAGTTTTCCTCTCCTCTAAGAGTGTTTAGAATTAGGTTCAATCATACTGTACCTACTTTTCTTTTTTATCGTACTGAAATATGGTTTGAAAGTTGTGTTTTTCACTGAGTTGTGTGGAACAAAGCTAATAAATGAGGGCATGTGCCATCACATTATGATAATGTAATGAGGCATGAATTTGTAATCAACCTTTATTTTGCACCCAGAATTTTTACAAAAATGTGACCAGAGAACTTGCTGTTGTGGGAAAGAGATTGTTAATGACTTATTTGTCACAGTTTCAATTATAGACACACATCAGTGGGAGATCAGTGTGCGCTAGATAATGGCCAGTGGCAGAACATCAAGCCACAGTGTCCCTCCTCATGGATGATACCTGCTTGGGGTTAAGCGGACTGACATTGGGCTTGGCAGCTGTTTCTATGAGGATTGCTCACAAACTGGGATCAGGACTAGTGGGTGTCACTAAGGCAAGATGACTGAGCCTGGTGGAAGTGAGTGAGTGAATGAATGAATGAAAGAAAGTGAGCTAACTAGAAAAGACCACACATTTATTTAGCATCAGAAGAGAGGTTATGTGGCCTCACACAATGGTTGGGAATCTAGAGAAGAATGACTTGAGGATATGAATGTATCCATTTCACCTACTGCACTGAAAACAGAGGATCTCAGCCCTTCTTATAAAGCAAGTTCATTTGCACATAACTGTTCTCTATGTGCCCTAATCCTTAGCCTACATAAAAAGTGCTGGCTCTCTGAAGATGGTGTAAAATCCCCAGTGATAATTATGAGATGGGCAAAACTCTGATTGCTGATTTTGAAAAAATCCTTCCAGATCCCCTTACTGATAGTCAGCCTTAATCCACAGTGATTCCTGCTCAGCAAAATGAACTCTTTGTGGAATTGGTGGATAGAAAGATACTCTGCAAGCAATAATGCCCCTTTATACTGCACCTAAGATCCAAGAGTAATCATCACTACTAGGACCCACTGTTTCAGTGGCTGAAGTTAGATTTGCCCCATAACATTCTGCTTTCCTTTGGGGACATAGAGTCCCTTTTATAATTCATTGTGTTTATTTACACAGTTTGGCTTTTAAAGATCTTTTCTCATAATATATTTTTTTGTTGATCTAGGTATATCTGGGAAAAGTCAGCTTCTTTTTGGACTGGTCTTCACCACTCGTTATCTGGATCTCTTCACTTCATTCATTTCACTTTATAACACTTCTATGAAGGTATGGTTCATTGAATAAGTATGGGGTAGGGGGCAATTGTTTTCCCCCTATATGTATTTCATTAATGGTAACTGAAATGAGGCTTTCCAGTCCTGATAAAAAGTAAGTGTACAATAAGCCATGTCATGTTTCTTTTAAAATGCATGTTAATAAATAGAATGCGAAGCAGCAACAGGAATGATATTGCAAATGCTATAAATGCTTCCACTGCTTCTTATCTGTGTGCATGTTGAGCCATATGTGGTTTCCTGCTAGAAAATTCCTCCATTTTTACACCTGGATAATCTGCTTGGCTTGTATTGTTAAATGCCTTTAAGTAATTTCTGATGCATGGTCATCTTCATGGAACTTTTAGGCAAGTCACACTCTCTCAGCCCCTTGGCAGAGGGTTGGAATCTCTTGGAAAAGGCTTTTAAGATGGGTTTGTTATATTGCCGTGAAAATTAAATCCTTCTTTAATTTCTTCCCCCCATACTAGGGGGAAAAACTTAATGTCCTTCAAGTGTTGCCGGGATTCAGCTCCCAGAATTCCTGGCTGCTGCCAGGATTGGCAGTCCAAACACATATCGAGCTTGCGTGGAGGGGTTACGAGGCCCTCTGTTGAGGATAGTCAACTGCTCCCTTGAGCAAGGGGCTTTTCCAGAGGAGCTAAAAGAGGCGGTGGTCAGTCCATTGCTGAAGAAGCCCGGATTAGACCCCGCGGCTCCCTCCAATTACCGCCCAGTGTCGAACCTTCCGTACCTGGGCAAGGTGATTGAGAGGGCAGCAATGGACCAGCTGCAGACCTTCTTGGATGACGCAACCTGGCTAGACCCCTTCCAGTCCGGCTTCCGTTCAGGCCATGGGACGGAGACTGTCCTGGTCTCCATCACAGACCTACTCCGCTGCCACTTGGACCGAGGTGGATCGGCGCTGCTCGTGTTATTGGACCTCACGGCAGCGTTTGATACCGTCGATTACCAACTTTTGATACACCGCCTGGCGGTGGCAGGGGGTGAGGGGACAGCCCTCAACTGGCTGTCCTCCTTCCTCCAACGCCGCCAGCAGCGAGTGAAGTGGGGAGGGGCGGTCTCCGGAGGCTCCCCGCTGAGTTGCGGGGTGCCTCAGGGGCTGTCCTCTCCCCGCTGTTATTTAACATCTATATGCGACCACTCGCCCAACTGGTACGGAGTTTTGGGCTGGAGTGTCATCAGTACGCTGATGATACCCAGCTCATTCTGAGGTTGGACCCCGGGGCAGTCTCTGTAATTTCCATCTTTGCCTTGAAGCCGTTACTGGATGGCTGCGAGCCAGTAAGTTGAAGGTGAACCGGCGAAGACGGAGATCTTGTGGCTGGGCCGCCGGGGGTAGTGACCCAGTTGCCAACTTTCGATGGTGTGGCCCTCTGCCCTCAGCCATCGGTAAAAAGTCTGGGGGTCCGGCTGGACGCCCACCTGTCCATGGAGGAGCAGATTGGCTGCACCTGCAGGACAGCATTCTACCACCTACGGTTGGCTAAGCGCCTGGCTCCCTACCTCCCAACGCGACCTTGCTACGGTGATCCAAGCCACGGTCATCTCGAGGCTCGATTACTGTAATGCGCTCTACATTGGCCTTCCCTTGTCGATGATCCGGAAGCTTAAGCTAGTGCAGCACGCCGCAGCCCGCCTCCTCCTGGGTGCTGCAAGATCTGACCACGCGACCCCACTCCCTGCGCGAGCTGCACTGGCTTCCGATTGAATTCGGGTCCTCTTCAAGGTGTTAGTTCTCACCTTTAAGGCCATCTATGGTTTGGGGCCAGTGTACCTGAGGGAGCGACTTACCCCTTATGTGCCCGCGAGATCACTGCGCTCTGAGGAGCTTAACCTCCTTGAGGTGCCTTCCCTTGGAACCTGCAGACTGGCCACTACACGGCGGAGGGCATTCTCTGTAGCTGCCCCAAGTCTCTGGAACGGCCTCCCAGAGGAGATCCGCGCCATCCGCGCTCTTCTGCCCTTCCGCAAGGCCTTGAAGACTTGGCTCTTTAGGAAGGCGTTTGGCCCTTAACTCAACCACACTGTGTGCCATGCCGCCTATTCCCCCCCCCCCCAGATTCTTATCTCGTCCCCCCAGCCTTCGCTGAGGGCTAGTGTTTTTAATATGTTTTAACTGCTTTGATGTTTAATGTGTTTTAACTGTTTTATCTGTTTTATTACTCACGGTGTTTATGCTTCTTCTGTAAACCGCTCTGAGCTCCGGAGTGAGCGGTATACTAAATCGAAGTTAATAAATAAATAAATAAATATCTTTTAGTCGTTTTGTTGTTGCTATAAACCCCATATATGTTTGAGCTGAATCTTAATATAATCTTTCACCATTGCTTATGCTGTCTAAGCTAATGGGAGTCCTGGGCCAAAACATTTGAAAGGTCACAGCTGCCCATCCTTGTGGTTTTCATACAAATTGGTCATTGGGTTTCATTGTGATATACTCAACTCATCTGTTTCTGTGGTTCTTTACCTACATAGAGCCTTGCTTAGATGTGCATGCCATTTTCATCTGATGCTGCTAATAAACGTCCATATTCTGAACTCAATTTCTTGTTTGTTGACACCTGTCTGCTTTGTAAAAATTTCCAGACCTTATGTTTGTCAACTTTCTATCATTTTTAAAGTCAAGCTGAGAAATATTTTAGAGACAAGGTAATGTCAAGGTAGGGCAACAGTAGGGCAACTCAGACCTTCTGAAAGCTCTGCTCTGGAACTTTCTTTCACTGTCTCCTGAAACTTTAAGCCATACTTTGGAGCCTGGAGCAGGAAAATAAAGAAGGCAATCCTTTCTGTCAAGTTCATTTTGAATTTTTCCTCATGTATATGTCCCTTATTTAATTAATTTGATTTTTTACCATAACATATGGAAAAATCAGTCTCACAAGAGGCTCAACATTATTGTGCTAATGGTGTTTGGTCTTCTATACTAATTTTAGGGTTATTTATTTATTATTTATGGCATTTGTATCCCGTAGCTTCTCACTCCCGAAGAGGAACAGGGCACGGCTTACAATCGCAGCACTACCGGCCGCAACACCACAGTACATAATAAAAACAAATACAGCTATAAAATCAACATCAGTATAACCATTAAAACCATCATAATAAAAACCTTAGTTGGAGTATTCCATACATTTAAGTTGTTAACATATTTTGTGCAGTTGTGGCTTGCCAGGCAGTTCTCAGCCTTCTAGCTAGCCTAACACATGATGATGTATTGTTGCAAGTTGCAGTCTAGCAACAACTTGAGACCTACAACTTGACATCCCTAGTTCAGTGAAGCTTAGTACATAGTGCTTTGTGGGTTGGGTAAAGTGGAAGTGTAGAGTGGTCTGTAAATTATTGTTTTTGTGAGAGAAAATGCTTTAAAATGCTTTAAAAATCCATCAAGCCCAGTCAAAATTTGTGAGGCTTTATGTTGCTGAGGTTCTAAAACTGTACAGATGGAGGCTTAACATATCCCAAATCATGATAAATACAGATGCTTTGAAAAGTTCTGAGAAGCTTGAGTCTGTTTGCCTTTGACAAAATGTGCTTATCAGTGTTTGTTAGTCCATTTATTTTGTAACAGTCAAAGTTCTCTGTCTAATTGGCTACGCCCAGTGGTCATAGTACATTAAATAAGAAGAATGAAAGACTGAAAGACACCTTATTCAGAGTTTTGTGATCCCATGGTGGTGATGTGGACTGTTCTGGTACAGATCAGAAATTCCTGGGCCAAGCCTGTGCTCAAAGGCACCCATTTTGCGTAGGTTTGCCAGCCTGATCTACATAGTGTTTTTCATTTGCCCCCAGTTGATTGACCACAGGGTTTTAGTTTAATAAAAACAGAATCCCGTGAGCCTGGGTTCTGCCTAACCTTGATTTAGGAACAATTTCCCCAGGTATTAAGACATGCTTTGAAATATTTTCCCCAAGATTAAACTCATTGAATCCGTTTCCCCATTTCAAACATGTTGATACCCTCCCCCCCCCTCATCCTTGCTCTTGACGATGAAAGTACTGTCCCACAGATTCAACCATCTATAGCATGAAAATATTGCACCCCCTTCCCAAAATCTAAAAAAACAGCCCCTGATTTCATAATTTTATATAAAGAAAGCCATTTTACTACACCATGGTATATAATGTATCTTGACATCCATGGATACTGCTCTGGTAGTCATCCTATTGCTCTCAGTAATTTTCTCTAGTATCATTATTGTTAATCTGGTTGCTGCTTTCTGCATATTTTTCTCTATACGATTGCCTGCTTCAGTACTACTGAAACAATGCTAATTTATGCTGATCTTATGTTATGCATAGTAAACCCATAAGTGTTCTTTGCAGGTGATGATCTTGAGAAATGCATATATTGGCCTGCACATACTGTGGCTTTAATGGGCTGGATCTGGTTGGGAGTGTGTAAACATAAGCCTAAAACTCTCATCTGCCCAGACAGCATGATCAGGAGTGAGAGATTACAGGAACTGTGGTCCAGCAGGATCTTGCTTCCTTTTGACATTGACCTGGATTTCAGCTCTTACCATTTCTGTGACTTTGAGCAAGTCACTAATTTTTTTTTAAAATGAAATCTGTGTACAGTATTTTTTTTGATTGAGTGTAATGAAACCCAATTTCTTCAAGGTAACCTCCTTTTCAAAGTTTGCAGAAGATCCAAAAATAGCAAATGGGATCTCTTCTGTTTAAACTATAATCTGTATTAAGTGATGTGGCAGATATGGGGCAGGCCACTACCAGTGAAATACTTTTCCAAGATACTAAAGCAGCACTATGATGATAATTTAGGTTGTGGCCCAAACACATTTGGAGGAGTCTCCTTTGTGCCTGCCACAAGGAAGAACCAGGAACAGCTTTCCAGTTGAAGAGATCTTAGAGATTGAAACATCAAGTGCTACCTGGCCCTGATTTTACAAGAAAGCAATCCTCCAGGAAGGTTGAAGTCCTCCTTCATTCTGGCTCCGAAAAGCAGCAGTTAGAACAGCTAGTACAATATTACTCTCTAATCATGAGGATTGTCCCTCCAGAGAATTTATCAACTACCGCTGCTATTCTTCCTTCCACATCTCTTCAATTTTTCGCATTAGATTATAGGCCTGGGTATGTGCTCTATGGTTTCTAATAAATGTACTGTGCCTTAAGCATTTTATGCTTGCTAATAACAATAACCGTAGAGGAGGTGATGCCATTATGATATGGTTTGAAAACTTCAGGGTATTACAGCTCCTTATCAAACTACAGTATGTGATTGATTAAAATCACACTTGATTTAAAGTACCCTGGTCCTTCAGGAAGCAGGAGATTATTTTAAGTATTTAATATATAAAATGTAAATGGTAACCAGCATATCCAGAGTGAATGAGTGCCACCAAATATGTGTTCCTGTGCCACCAAATATGGTGTTTTTGAGTGGTTTTCATCTCTAGCTGACTTTGTGAGGGGCTCTCACATTTTTTCTTCTGGTCACTTCAGCAAAAACAATGACAAGATAATGTGAGCACTTATGCCCAAAATGTTGGAGATAGCAACCTTTTCAAGCTTCCTCTATTTAATGTTATGTCTGTTTATAATGTGTAATTTTATTTCCTGAAGTGTATGTCTTCCTTGGTTTGTAGTTTCCTTAGCTCTATGTACTTGAGGCAGTGGGAGGGGCTGCAGATCGCATGACTGTTTAGAATGCATTTTAAACATGATGACAGTTGAGGAATGACAGTTGAGTCTTGAGTCAGTTAGAATACAGAAGTCAGTGTTAGAAGACAGTTAAGCCTTGAGTCTGCTTTTCAGTCAGATGTTAGTGTAGGAAGGTAGAAAACTGTTGATGCTTGAATTCCTTGAAAGTAGACTCTTATGAAAGAGAACTGTACAGAGCAATATAGTTTTTGAAGAGATAAAGACTAAGTTAAAGATACAAACACAAACATTTTAAAGTTTAACCTGTGCCTGTATATTTAAATACATGAAGTTATGAGTAAAACAAACTTGTTATTTTAAAAGAAGTCTACTTGAATCTTTGTCTGCTGAGAGCATCGAATAGAAACAAGGTATTTATGATCCCAGCGATCATCCGTTACTCAATAAACTGAAAGAACACCTCCATAACTCTGCTACCCAATAGTTCATGATCCTAACAGGTCATCATCCCCAATAGCTTGTGAACCTAACAGGTCATTATTCACATCCCAATACAAAACAGCTTTGTCATGTTTTACTGATTCAAAAGTGTAAGAACCAGTGTGGCTTACAGTTGTTTCTGTTCCTGGAGAGAAAGTATTGGAATCAAAAAACCATCTTGATTTCAAACCATGACATTTGAAGTGTGCTCATATAGAATCATAGTGTTGGAAGATACCACATGGGCATTGAGTTCAACCCCCGCCATGCAGGAAAAGCACAATCAAAGCACCCTTGACAGATGGTAATTCAGCCTCTGTTTAAAAGGCTTCAAATGAGAAGCCTCTACCAGATAAAGAGGCTCCACTGTTGAACAGCTCTTCCTATGGTCAGGAGGTTCTTCCTAATGTTCAGCTGGAATTTCATTTCCTGTCATTTGAACCCATAGTCTCCAGGACCACAGAAAATGGACATGCTCCTTCTTCCCTATGACATACTTTCAGATATTTATATATAGCAGACCTGGCATGTCTGAGACCTGGCTGGAAGAGGCGGAGGGGGTGGGGGGTTTGTTCAATCTCTCCCAGCTTTGTCTGCCAGGTTACCTAGTGCAGCACTAGCCGAGATCTGGAGGATTTGGGGGTTGTAGTATTCTATAGGGATTCCATTTTCTTGATCAGGTGCTCCATCCCACAGTCTACCATGTTCGAGTGTGTCCACCTGAGGATTGGTGGCCGGGACAGAATGGGGATTCAGTTAGTGTACCAACCACCCCGCTGCACTACAGTCTCCCTACCTGAGCTAGCGGAGGTGGTCTCGAGCCTGGCGTTGGAGTCCCATCGGCTTATAGTGCTGGGGGACTTCAACGTCCATGCAGAGTCCACCCTCTCAGGAGCGGCTCAGGACTTCATGTCTACCATGGCGACTATGGGGCTGTCCCAACTAATATCAGGCCCCACTCATTGTGCTGGACACACAATGAGATCTGGTCTTCTGCCAGGGATGGGAGGAAGGTGGCGGGATAGAGGAGTTGCCATGGACTGACCAATTCCTGGTAAAGTTTAGTCTTACTGCACCCTTTACCCTCTGCAGGGGTGGTGGACCCATTAAGATGGTGTGCCCCAGGAGGCTCATTGATCCGGATGGACTCCTGAAGGCTCTTGGGGATATTCCCGCCTCCTTGGTTGGTGATTCTGTCAATGCTCTTGTCATTCATTGGAATAGGGAAATGACCAGGACAATTGACATGATCGCTCCAGAGCGTCCCCTCTCGAGTAGCCGAGCTAAATCATCTCCTTGGTTCACTGAGGAGCTGGCAGCAATGAAGCGAATGAAGAGGAGACTAGAGAGCATGTGGCTGAAAGAGCCTAGCGAGCCAAACCGAGCATGGCTGGATGCCTATTTAAAGGCATATGCATATGCCAAAGAGACTATTATAAATATTGCATCTGCAAAGAACCGTCCGGCTGAGCTGTTTCGAGTAGTCAGAGGTTTGTTAAATCCCATCCCTGAAGATGGGATCCCGGACAACTCTGCAGCCCGCTGTGAAGCATTTGCTTGGTTCTTCGCAGACAAAGTCGCCTTGATCTGCTCTGGCCTTGACCCCATATTAACGGCAGTCTCTGAGGATGTAACATGAGCATCAGCTTGCCCGATTTTGATGGATTCGTTTCAATCTGTGCAGCTTGAGGATGTGGATAAGATTCTTGGAGAAGCGACCACATGCATTCTAGACCCCTGCCCATCCTGGCTGATAAAGGAAGCCAGAGGGGGTTTGGCAGGGTGGGTGAAGGTGGCGATTAACCTGCGGGATGGCAAGTTTCCAGCGAGCCTAAGAGGCTATTATAAAGCCGCTGTTGAAGAAACAATTACTAGACTCCACCCAATTAGACAACTTTCGGCCAGTTTCCAATCTCCCTTTTTTGGGCAAAGTCCTGGAACGTGTGGTGGCCTCGCAACTCCAGGGATTCTTGGTAGACACTGATTATCTAGATCCGGCACAGTCTGGCTTCAGGCCGGGACCGAAACAGCCTTGGTCGCCTTGGCAAATGATCTATGCTTGGAGCTAGACAGTGTGTCCCTGTTGGTTCTGCTGGACTTCTCAGTGGCCTTCAATACCGTCGACCACGGTAACTTTCTGGGACGCCTCAGGGGCATGGGACTTGGGGGTACTGTTTTGCAGTGGCTCCAGTCCTTCCTTGAAGGTTTTATTGGGCGACTCCTGCTCGTCCTCAAAACCATTGACTTGTGGGGTCCCGCAGGGTTCTATTCTGTCCCCCATGTTGTTTATCCGGAGTTTTGGGGTCAGATGTCATCTGTACACGGATTATGTTCAGCTCTATCACTCCTTACCACCTGTTAGGAGTGGCTGTGCAGGTCCTGAACTGGTGCTTGGCTGCTGTGTTGGCCTGGATGAGACGAACAGATTGAAACTTAATCCAGACAAGACAGGGGTACTGGTCAGTCGAAAGGCTGAACAGGGGACAGGGTTACAGCCTGTGTTAGACAGGGTTATACTCCCCCTGAAGACACAGGTTCGCAGTTTGGGAGTGATCCTGGACTCATCGCTGAGCCTGGAACCCCAGGTCTCGGCGGTGGCCGGGAGAGCTTTTGCACAATTAAAACTTGTGCTCCAGCTATGCCCGTTCCTTGGGAAGTCTGATTTGGCCACGGTGCTCCACGCTCTGGTTATATCTCGTTTAGATTACTGCAACTCTCACTATGTGGGGCTGCCTTTGAACTACTCGGAAGCTTCAATTAGTCCAAGGTCGGCAGCCAGGTTGCTAGCGAGAGTGGTGTACAGGGAGTGAACCACTCCTCTGTTGCTTCACTGGCTGCCGATTAGCTTCCAGGCACAATTGAAAGTGCTGGTGTGAACCTTTAAAGCCCTAAACGGCTCTGGCCCAGTTTACCTGTCCGAACGTATCTCCTGCTATCAACCATCACGCAGCTTAAGATCATCAGGAGAGGCCCTGCTCTCGATCCCGCCACTCTCACAAACAACGGTTGGTGGGGACGAGAGACAGGGCCTTCTCAGCAGTGGCCCCCCGTCTGTGGAACTCCCTCCCTATGGACATCAGGTTGGCCACCTCCCTCCTGTCTTTCAGGAGACAACTAAAGTCCTGGCTGTGGGCCCAGGCGTTTCACTAAAGGTACTGATTACAGCTTGGACTTGGATATTATGGCATTACGATATTGGATTTATTTGGCTGGACCTTGGTTTAGCGGCATGTTAATTTGGATGTTAAAGGAATTTATTTATTTTTTTACAATGTTTTTAATTGAACCAACTGTTTTAATTGAATGTATATATTGATAGTATTATTTATGCATTTGTAAATCCACCCTGAGTCTCCTTGTGGGAGAAGGGTGGGTAGAAATGAATGAAGGAAATAAATAAATAGCTCTCATGTCCCCTTCTCTTTTGAGGCTAAACAGACCCAGCTCTTGAAACCGCTCCTTCATGGTTTCCAGACCTTTGTTCTTGGCCTTTTCTCAAACATCTGAAAAAGCCAAAATGTATCAGTGGGTTGGTATGGAAAGAGAAAATCACCTTTTCCATATAATATAAAATAGCCAATCATAAGAAAATGGATAATAGATTAGTACATTCAGTTTTAGACAGTGCTGCATGCTGGTGAATGGACCAAGCAAATGGGGCAGAGTGTGGAACAAGTCAGTTGAACAATCCACAAAGATCCCTTTTGTTCGGTATTGTATGTATAAAATGCTGTTTTGGGGTGGAAGCAGAGATTAAAAGCTTGATAACTCCTGCATCTTCTTTTCAGCTAATCTACATTGCTTGCTCGTATGCCACAGTCTACCTGATCTACATGAAATTCAAGGCTACTTATGATGGAAACCATGATACATTCAGAATTGAGTTTCTTGTTGTTCCCGTTGGCGGCCTGTCTTTTCTGGTCAATCATGACTTCTCTCCTCTAGAGGTTAGTGTTTTTTCATGAAGCATTCGGTTCTGAAATGATACAAAGAAAACTAGGGTAATTGTACTTTGCAGAGAATTTTGACCTCTTCTAATCACCCACTGATATATAGTTATAAGGTTAAGGCTTCCTTCCTTTACCTGTGTTTGTTCATTAATTCATTTGTTTATATCCCACTTCTCTTCTACTGTGGGGACCAAAATGACTTGCAACATAAGGTGAAACAATATGTGCTACAAAGCTTTAGAAAACATAAAAATATTAATTAAAAAGTAAAATAATTAAGATTAATGTCTTCACTGGAGTACCTAGCCTTCAATGGCAGTTGACCACAGACTCACACCTAGAGATTCCATACAAAAACATAAGTGCAGTTATTACTAATGGAATTACAGTGCAATCTTTTGTCTAATTAGACAAAAAAGACCTAGGATTTCAGTTTCATGCTTCAGAGTTTGTTTGAAACAGTGAAATACTGATCATGCGCTCTTCATTTTCTGTAATTTAAAGGCAGAAGAGAAGTGTTTGGTGCCATCTAGAGAACGTAAGAGGAACTGCAGGTCCTTCATTAATTTGTATTTCTTTTTAAAGTCAGAGTGGAAAATACAGGCGATAACATCTCTTGTTTTAGCTGATCTGTGTATGAGCCCATACTGCTGTCTTTATTATTTATTTCTTTAGAGAATGATGATATCTGTTAGCCTTATCTTCCACTACACCAAAGGGACAGGGAGAATTGTTACAGTTTCACTCGCTGTTGATTGACTTTTTAATAAGTGAATAGAAACCAGTTATAGAACTACATTAGATCTTCTCAAACAGAGATGATTCTGCCACATAGAAAGCATATTTACATATATGTAAAATAATATATGTTGTCATCCAAATGGATTTAATTATATGCACATGGAAGAAGATACTTACACACTGTTGAGTAAAAGGAACAAACATCATCAAAGCAAATATGCCATATAAAAACCTCCAGTCTTAAGCATTTTGAACAATCGTTTTCATTAATAGGTGGGATAAAATACAGTGCAGATATTTTAACTTTTAACAACAAAAATTATGTCTTGATTTAAAGTTATCATGAAATTTCGAAACTTGTCAATAGTTTTAACACACTTCTTACTTCTCTCGCTAATTGATGGTGACTTTGGATTTTTCCAGTTGTTGTTATTAAATATGTGTCCTCTGACTAAGAGATTATTCTCTTCTTTACTATCTCAAAAACATTTGAGGATGATCACTGTGGAGTATTGGCAAAGTAGGGTTCACTGCAATGCAGCCCCAAGACAAAAAAAAAGTTTGCCCATGCACGATTTAGCTCGATATATATTACTACTGATGTGGTACGTCAGGATTTTTTTTTTTACTTGTGTCCCAGATTACTCTGGTGTTGACATTATCTGTAAAGTTGATCTCCAAAATTCTTTAATCATTTTTTTCCCTTCCACCCTTATTGCTTTGTCCTCTAGAATAAAGGTTGGGAGCTTCCAGTAGAATTCTCTCGGCTTCGCAAATATATCTAGTCTTATCAGGCAGTGATCTGAAATTGTTCTTGCATATATTTTAGTTTTTTTGACTGCTGGTGCTAGGCTTCCAGAAATCAGAAATAAGTCTATCCTTGACCATGATTTATGTCGGTCTGAGAAAAATGTATAATCTTTCTCATTTTGGTGAAGGTCCCTCCATATATCTTTCAATGTAAAGTTTTCCATCAAGGTAAAGAGATTTCCTGGGAGCTTCCCCTTTTGCCTTCCTTTAGTCTTATGTCCTGAATTTCTATCTATTTTTGGGTTTATTACCCCATTTAGGTCGCCCATTACTATGCATTCGTCAAAAACAACATTAGACATTACATTTTCTAATTTTTGGAAGAATTTCGATTTGCATCCATTTGGAGCGTACACATTGCATACCAATATACTTTCATTTTCTCTCTTAATTAGCACCCCCACATATCTCCCCTCTTTGTCTACAAAAGCTAATTCTGGCTTGAATATTGGGTCTACATATAAAACCACACCTTTTTTCTTGTTTTCTGCTGCGGCTATGAATTCCACCCCCAACCCTTCGTTTTTAAGATACTTTACATCATCTTTCTTAATATGGGTTTCCTGTAGCCCAATTATATTTGCCCTTTCCTTCTTCAAATTGTGAAATACACGTTTCCTCTTATTCCCACTATTTAAACCGTTGGTGTTCCATGATAAGCACCTTAAGTCCATTTACTCCGCTACTGAGAGTAGTTCTTCTTGACTTTGAGTTCCGTTGCGTTCCTCCTCCGAGTCCTCTGGTCCCTGTTCAATTTCGGAGTCCACGCTACTATCCCTTTCCTCTATTCCTTCTTCCTCTCCTTCCTTATCTTTCCTATTTTCATAAGGTGGGTTACCCTCCGGTAATTTCTGATGTTCTTCTTTTGCATCTCTCCACGTCTTCTGTCTATGTGATTCTTTTTCTAGTTCACCTTCAAACGTCAGGATTTTTTCCCCTCATTTTTCAACATTAAACAAAAGTCTTCATGCTGTTTGTCAAATCTTTCTGTCCTCCTGGTTTATGTGAGATTTCACATAGCAGTTGGGAAATTCAATATGGCAGCACGTCGTTTATAGAGCAAAGTAAATTAATGCATGTTTGCATAAAATATATAAATGGTAGTATCATGTGAACATGTTTCTTTTTGATCTTCCAGATCTTGTGGACCTTCTCCATCTATTTGGAGTCCGTTGCTATTCTTCCCCAACTTTTTATGATCAGTAAAACTGGGGAAGCAGAGACCATCACTACTCACTACCTTTTCTTTTTGGGCCTGTACCGTGCCTTGTACCTTATCAATTGGATCTGGCGCTACTACTTTGAGGGATTCTTTGATCTCATAGCAGTTGTGGCTGGTGTGGTCCAGACTATCCTGTACTGTGACTTCTTCTATTTGTATGTTACAAAAGGTAAGCCATGATGTATAGTCTTCCTGTTATGTAGTTCTGGATGTCTTAGTTAAAATTAATGGTGTATGTAATTTTTATATATATATATATATATATATATATATATATATATGGATCTGCGCGCATCATTTAAAAATACATCACATAGTCCTAGACGCTTGGGAAGTGTTCGACTTATGATTTTATGATACAAAATCCAGCATATATATCTCGTTTGCTGTGACATACTGTGTTTTTATGTCAGTCAAATAATAATAATAATGGAAAAGCTGACACAATACGAGGATTTAAAGATCGAACTGCAAAGACTCTGGCACAAGCCAGTAAAGGGGGTCCCCAGTGGTGATATGCACACTGGGTGCAGTGCCGAAAGACTCTAGCCAGCACTTAAAAACAATCGACATGCACATAATTACCATCTGTCAGCTGCAAAAGGCCACCCTACTTGGATCTGCATTCATTATTCACCAATACATCACATAGTCCTAGACACTTGGGAAGTGTCCGATATGTGATCCAATACAACAGCCAGCATAGTAATCTTGTTTGCTGTGTACTAATCTTGTGTATCAAGTAATAATCATAATTTTTTTACCTGCCTCCCCTCAAGGCAGGGCACAACATAGTTAAAAACACATCATCATAAAACATTATGTAAAACACATATATTAAAATTTATTTCTGTGCAAATTACCATCAGACATAAATACCCTGAAGCCACCAGGTCTTACGGAATCTGAGGATAGCAGGATATATTTCAGTTGAAGCTATATTTCAGGGGGAGGACATGGCAAACAACTTCTAGGTATACCTTGTCTATGAAAATACTCAGAAATTCATAGGTTGCCAGGCTATTTAAACATGCAAGTTCACAGTTGTAATTTACCATAAAGTGTCACTCTCAAAATAAGACTTGGCATAGAGACTTCCTGCTCTCCTTCCAGTCTGTTCTGGTTTTTCTTAATGTGGGAGATGAAATACAGCAGATGCCAATGTCTTCATTGTCCATGCATGCAGCTTTCTTGTACATACTAATATTATAGAACAGTGCTGTCCAACTTCTACGGGGTCCAGGGCCGGATAAAAGGTCACTGATGACCTAGGGGCCGCTCGGTCCCGCCCCAGGCCCCGCCCCCAACCCCAGGCCCCCCCCTCCTAAAACGGCCGAAAAAGGGCAGAAGGCGGCGCCAAGAGCAGCGCGTCACAGGCCTGGCGTGACGCGCTGCTCCCTGGCACCGCCTACTCCTCCTTTTCGGCGCCCCTCCTTTCTGGGGGGCGGGCGAAAAAGGAGGTAAGGCGGCGCCAAGAGCAGCGCGTCACGCCAGGCCTGTGACGCTCTGCTCTTGGCGCCGCACTCCTCCTTTTGGGCCCCCCGCCCCTAGGAAGGGAGGGGGCGCCGAAAGGGCAGCAGCGGCGCCAGGGGCAGCGCGTCACGCCAGGCCTGTGACGCGCTGCTGTTGGCGCCGCCTTCTGCCCTCCGCGGCTCCCCGCCCTAGGTAGGGAGGGGGCGGCGGGGAGGAGTAGGCGGCGCCAGGGAGCAGCGTCACGCCAGGCCTGTGACGCGCTGCTCTTGGCGCCTGCTCCTCTTTTCGGCACCCCCTCCCTACCTGGGGCGGGAGCCGCCGAAAAAGGGCAGAAGGCGGCGCCAAGCAGCAGCGTCACGCCAGGCCTGTGACGCGCTGCTGTTGGCGCCGCCTTCTGCCCTTTTTCGGCGGCTCCCCCGCTCTAGGTAGGGAGGGGGGGCGCCGAAAAGGAGGAGGAGCTAGCTCTCTTCCTCCTCCCTGCCCTGCCTCCCCCTCTCCCCCGGCCGCCATTTTTTTAAAAAAAAATTGATTTTTTTTTCAAATTTAAAAATGGCGGCTGAGGGCATAGGTGGGGCCGTGTCCAACAGGCTACGGGGCCGGATCCGGCCCCGGGGCCGCCAGTTGGACAGCCCTGTTATAGAACAAAGTGATTTCTCTTACCAACAGGCTGCCTCTTGCTGTTTTCAGCAATTCTTACATGTATTTATCAGTATGTGAGCCTCCTTATGTTTTCCCCATATACTGTGATACTTTTTCTTTTGTGCCTGCATTTCGGTCAGTGCTGAAGATGTTCCCTGCTCCCCTTCAAATTGTATGAAGGTCATGAAATAGTCATCATTGGATTATTTATAGGAGTGGTTAATACTGTGTATAGAAACAACATCTAGGACAAAACATCATTGTTGCAAAATGTCTAGCAACACATAATCTGTGGTAGCTTCTGATGTTTGGTTTCTTCACTTGGGATTTTGAATTTGCTCAGGAGTTCAAGTCTTTTGACTTTTGTACAGATGGGCAGAGTTAAAATCCGATATCAGAAATGGTATCTCAAAGGAACAACAGTGGGATGGGCTAGTATGCAGTCTGTTGCCTATAGTTTTCTCCTCTGAAAGAAGGAACAGTATGGGTGCACTGATTCTGTGGAAAACATAACATATTGCTCACTATAACAACTAATGAACATATTTTGAATGGAGAGGCGAAATGATTCATCCCTATTAAGTGGTTTCACTAGCATGCAATTCTTGTGTACACTTCCTGGTTGCACAGAGTGTGGATGCACCAGTCAGGAAGTTTTACATCTCAGTTATACCATTTTGGAGTCCCCAGTGGTGCAGTGGATTACATCGCTGAACTTGCTGACTGAAAGGCCAGCGGTTCAAATCCGAGGAGTGGGATGAACTCCCGGTGTTAGGCCCAGCTTCTGCCAACCTAGCAGTTTGAAAACATGCCAATGTGAGTAGACTGATAGGTACTGCTCCGGTGGGAAGATAATGGCACTCTGTGCAGTCATGCTGGCCACATGACCTTGGAGGTGTCTATGGACAATGCCGGCTCTTCGGCATAGAAATGGCGATGAGCAACATCTCCCCAAAGTTGGACACGACTAGACTTAATGTCAGGGGAAACCTTTACCTTCACACCATTTTTAACACTAGAGAAATATAGAGGGTGCCAAAACAAGATGCAAAGGGAAAGGAAAAAACCTGTTTTGAAATTGTACTACTCAATATATACTGATAACAAGAGATGAATACAAGTAATTGGGTTGTAGGTTTTTTTGGGCTATATGGCCATGTTCTAGAAGCATTCTCTCCTGCCATTTCGCCTACATCTATGGCAGGCATCCCCAGAGGTTGTGAGGTCACAACCTCTGGGGATGCTTGCCATAGATGCAGGTGAAACGTCAGGAGGGAATGCTTCTAGAACATGGTCGTATAGCCCGAAAAGCCTACAATAACCCAGTGATTCCGACCATGAAAGCCTTTGACAATACATTAATACAAGTCATGTTTGACTTCTACAATTACAAGAGCTGCTCAAAGTGGTTATCGGCATACAAACATATTTAGAGGCTAATCCTTTCTATCTATTCTGCTCTCTTGTGGTTGGATGTGGGCACTACATACAGACATCCCTTTTGTTAATTTTTAAAGCCCCCCAGCCCTGAAATAAGTGGGGTTTTTTTGTTTGTTTTTGTAATTGAACCCCCTCAATTTTTTAAAGTTGGACAATGAAGGGTATGTGTGCCATGTTTGATACAGACCTATCAAGCCATGGCCTTTTGGGTTCATACAAATATAACTTTGATGCAAATCATACTTTGACTTTTGTTAGTTTTCATAGTATCTTTTCTTGATACTCTGAGAACCCGGCACTGTTTATATCATAATGACAAGATGTTCTGATTCTGCTGATTTCATACGGCCTCCCCCCCCCCCCCTCCTCTCTCCTAGTACTCAAAGGAAAGAAGCTCAGTTTGCCAGCATAAGTGCCAAAGCCCACCGCGGCACCCCTCGTCCCGGGTGCTTAGACAGAACAATCCTTACCACAAGCGGAAGGTGAAGATGCTTGAGACAGAGAGTCTCCTTCCTTCTCCTGCCAAGAGCAGCCACCAGGCTCTGGCGGACCGACAAAGAACCAACGGACTTCTGTTTGATGCATCTTGCCTTCATCTTTTTTATTACTATGTATAAAGATTTTTTACATAAAGAAACTTAATACTGTGTGAATTTAATTCAGTGTGTAGTTTCAATTGGAATAGCTCCAAAAAAGTGAAGTTTTGTGGGGTTGTTTATGACCAGGAATAAGTGCAAACACTTCCTTATTTTTAAAGGGTTCTTTTAAAATTCCGACTTTATTTTGGTGCACGCGACTGTGTACTGACTGATGGATGGTAACCATTATTTTTTATTTCAAATTTCATTCCACTGTATTTATTTCCCCCCTCGCATCCCCAGAGGCTGAACAATGTGTATCAACTGAACTCAAACTAGATATAACAGAAAGTTTCCATGTATGACTTCAGTCTCCCGTTGAAAATAGCGATTCTCTTGTAGTGTCTGCTAATGCATATTGTCCTCTTTATCTCCCAAAGACATTTGTCTGAAAGTATTTGGTGCCAATGCAAGTTTTTCTGACTATAGAGTTTCTTGCTTTTGTGATTCGATGTCAGACAGTGGTTTTTTAAAAATGATTATTCACAACAAAATTGCTCCACTTTTTTAGTGCTGTATCAAGCCCTAATAACAATCTTTGTGTTGCAACTGTCAGGATAAACCTGTGATCGTCGTCCAATTGAAGTAATCAGTTGGCGGCAATTTTTAACCTTTTAAAAAAAATACACTTTTACAAGTAATTACTGTCCGTGTTCAACTTTCAGCCAGTTTTAGATGTGCCAGTTTTGAACACTAGTATCGTTTTTATATACCTATTCCTGAATCTGCAGCACCAAGTACTATTCTTATCATTTTTTCCATGATTCTCTTTTTTTACTGAGCTGTTGCATGACCTATACTGTGTTACCATCCTTAATAAATAAACATTTTATGAAGTGGTATACATTGTGATGTTGTGGAACTATCCCTCAGTGACAGCCTGTGAAGAAGAAACATTCAAACGTGTCATTGTTCAAAATAAATTTGATCGTCTCTAAAAAAAGCCAGAAATATTTATCTGCCAAAAAGACTGACTTCAAACCACTTGTACTTTAAAGTCTTGAGGTATTTCATGATCATAGAAACAGCTTTTCCCCATTGTGGTCCCTGTGAATCGCACATATGGTATTTCCTGCGCCTGCGCAGACAGTTCGGAATCTTTTTAAAACTTATCACTTTAAGTCGGTAGCCCCACACACACTCCCCTTGCAAGTATATATAGCCAGTGGGAGGGGCTACTGCCTCAGATCCTTTCATCCGCCGCGTTGCGACAGCTAGGAATCGCTCTCTCTCTTTGACTAGCTTTCTGGACTGCGTAAATTTTTACTTTATTTGATTGGTTGTTAGATATCTTTTTAATTTATTTTATTTTTACTTTTTTATCTTGTCGCGGTTGTGGTAGATTTATCACCACTTGCCTCCATTGCGACTTGGGAACCTTCGTTGGCTTTTATTTCTCTTCAGTCTGACTGCCTTTGAGATTTACTCAGGCTTGTAAATGTTACGGGGTGCTTATCCCGCAATCAGGGGCCACTCTTTTCCATTTTGGATCCACTTGCTTTTTCAGAGGCTTTACCGGATGCTTGTGTAATACACAAGGAATATTTCTCCTTCCTCAAAAGAGGGCAGTGGGATCTCAGATGCCCTAATTTCCCACATAAATAACAGCTTCTCTTAGTTTCCTCAAAGCTGGCAGGGTTTGGTCAGAGGGCGCCATGTCAGGTAATTATTTTCAACCCTGACTGGAATTGCTTCTGGCCGCCTATAGGTGGTGCACTCTCCTGCAGAGTTTCTGTCAGCCTGATATTGAGGGAAAGCCTTAAGCTGCTTTTTGTAAAAAGGTTTCTCCCCACCTATGGTCACTTGTCAAGCGCAAGGACACAGCGCCTCTGCTCCGCCTTCTGGCGTCCGGCAAACGCAAGGACACAGCGCCTCTGCCCCGCCTTCTGGCGTCTGGCAAACACAAGGCCACCGCTTCTGCCCCGCCTTCTGGCGTCCGGCAAGCGCAAGGCCACAGTGCCTCTGCCCGGCGTCCGGCAAGCGCAAGGCCACAGCGCCTCTGCCCTGCTTTCTGGCGTCTGGCAAGCACAAGGCCACAGCGCCTCTGCCCCACCTTCTGGCGTCCGGCAAGCACAAGGCCACAGCGCCTCTGCCCCGCCTTCGGGTGTCCGGCAAGCGCAAGGCCACTGCGCCTCTGCCCCGCCTTCGGGCGTCCGGCAAGCGCACGGCCAGAGCGCCTCCGGCCCTCCCTCTGGTGTCCCGCAAGCACAAGGCCACAGCGCCTCTGCCCCGCCTTCTGGCGTCCGGCAAGCGCAAGGCCACAGCGCCTCTGCCCCGCCTTCTGGCGTCTGGCAAACAAGGCCACCGCTTCTGCCCCGCCTTCTGGTGTCCGGCAAGCGCAAGGCCACAGTGCCTCTGCCCGGCGTCCAGCAAGCACAAGGCCACAGCGCCTCTGCCCCGCCTTCTGGCGTCTGGCAATCAAGGCCACAGCGCCTCTGCCCCGCCTTCTGGTGTCCGGCAAGCAAGGCCACAGTGCCTCTGCCTGGCGTCCGGCAAGCACAAGGCCACAGTGCCTCTGCCTTCAGGCATCCGGCAAGCGCAAGGCCACAGCGCCTCTGCCCGCCTTCTGGTGTCCAGCAAGCGCAAGGCCACAGCCTCTGCCCGCCTTCTGGTGTCCTGGCAAGCGCAAGGCCACAGCCTCTGCCCCGCCTTCTGGCGTCCGGTAAGCGCAAGGCCACAGCGCCTCTGCCCCACCACAAGGGTGTCCGGCAAGCAAAAGGCCACTGCGCCTCTGCCCTGCCTTCGGGCATCCGGCAAGCGCAAGGCCACAGCGTTTCTGCCCCGCCTTCTGGTGTCCAGCAAGCACAAGGCCACAGCGTTTCTGCCCCGCCTTCTGGTGTCCAGCAAGCACAAGGCCACAGTGCTCTGCCTGCCTTCTGGCGTCCGGTAAGCGCAAGGCCACAGCGCCTCTGCCCCGCCTTCTGGTGTCCGGCAAACAAGGCCACCGCCTCTGCCCCGCCTTCTGGCGTCCGGCAAGCGCAAGGCCACAGTGCCTCTGCCCGGCGTCCGGCAAGCACAAGGCCACAGCGCCTCTGCCCCGCCTTCAGGCATCCGGCAAGCGCAAGGCCACAGCGCCTCTGCCCCGCCTTCGGGCGTCTGGCAAGCGCAAGGCCACAGCGCCTCTGCCCCGCCTTCTGGTGTCCAGCAAGCGCAAGGCCACAGCCTCTGCCCCGCCTTCAGGCGTCTGGCAAGCACAAGGCCACAGCGCCTCTGCCCGCCTTCTGGCGTCCGGTAAGCACAAGGCCACAGCGCCTTTGCCCCGCCTTCTGGCGTCCAGCAAGCACAAGGTCACAGCGCCTCTGCTCCGCCATCGGCGCCATGCAATTGGCTTTGCGGCTGAATACCAGCTCCTGTCTCTGCTATTGCTGCGCAAACGGCGCATGCGCAGGGGCTCTCAGCACTGGCGTTAACGTCGACACGGAGGAGAGCTGGTGCAGGTGCGCACTAATTGTGTTATTCTCATTGGAGATTATATGATCTTGCAAGGAAGGCACAATTTCAGCCCTCCTGACAGAGGGCCAGCTATCCCTGGCTTAATAATAACAACAGCAACATCAAATCCCTGAGTTGGATAGGACCCTAAGAACCATCCACCAACCCTCTTCTGCCAGGCAATATTGGGCACATTCAAAACTCTCAGGGGCCAGCATCCTGCACTTGGGAGGGAACCCAATTAAAGCATCCCCAACAGAGAGTCATCCAGCCTCTCCTTAATATTAATAATAATACCAATTAAAATAGAGTCCAAAGGTAGGAAGATATCCCAGAGGGTATCCAGTCCAAAAAAACCCCAACCAAACAAACAAAACACACACAATCTAAGCCTTCTCAACAGATGGCCATCCAACCACTGTTTAATAACGAGAATAATAATACTATATTGGAATCCTGGAGTTAGAGGAGACAGCGCCCTCTACTGTATGTAGAAATGCTATGCAGGCAGTATTGCAGCCATCCTGTAGGGCGCAGCCTTAGCTGTCTCAGCAACCCCGATATTAGAATCATAGAATTATAGGTTGGACAAGACCCCCTAATGAACAGAATCCATCGGCCTCCATAGCCTTGCAAGCTCTACCATGCCTCTAAAATATTAAATAAATAAATATCCAATAAATACATAATATTAAATAATATCCTACTTTTTCTCTCTCAAAGCAGGATATGAATACATTTAATAAGTAATTTCCAAGGCAGAATGCTGCATTCCTTCAAAATGATGTTTACCATGTTTTGACCTTTCATAATTTTGGAAAAGGATTTCTCCACCAACCCTATCTTTTGCCATTTCCGCCTACTGCCACTTCATTTCAAAATTTAGCAAAAACACCTTATTCATCTTTCTCTGTCAATGAATAAGAAATATGGTTTGTGTAGCTAACCAATACTCAGGCATCTCAAACATTGAGTTTTGTACTTGAATACAAGCAAATGCTTACTAGTGAGGAAGACCACCATGGGCCAAATGAACCTAAAAGGACCCAAATGGAAGTAACTTGTCAATTAGTTCAGACTCTTGATTGCTGAGTATTTATTTATTGTATAAAGAGCAAATCAATGTATTTGAGGAAACACAAGTACAAACTTGGCATTCTAGTAAATATCCTTTGACCAGTAGCTCGCAAATCTGTTTTAATTGAATTCAAATCTGTTTTAATTTGGTTGTTTTATTCAGTTATTGTTTTTATATAAAGCTTATTTGTAAACCGCCCCGAGCCGCTGGGAGTGGCGGTGTAGAAATCCAAGAAAGAAAGAAAGAAATAATACTGGAACGGCTTACTTAGATGATGTTTTTGGACAATGAGGCTAATAGTCAAGGTAGTGGTTTTATACGTTTTAAAAGGCTTTAATGTCTGTACTTTATAATCCTTTTAAATATTTATTGTAATTTTTACATTGTTTTAATAGCATCGACTAACTGCCTATGTTGTAAAGCCGCCTTGGGTCACCTTCAGGTTTGAGAAAGGCGGGGTAGAAATATTGTAAATAAATAAACAAACAAATATATATGATCAGTAGTATTATATTTAATATATTAGTATTATATTACAATATTATATATTAGTATATTGGATCACATCTTAATATATGTATATTTAATATATTATTAGCATAGCACAATATTAGTATTATAATATTGTACTAGACCACTATACTGCAATATTTTTATTACATGTAATATATAATATACAATTATATTCTTATATATTACTAGCTGTGGCCCAGTCTCTTTGTGTTTTGTATATGTATATATATGTGTGTGTATATTTGTGTATGTATGTGTTTGCGTACATGTGGTTTTGTGCATGCGTTGTAATGTACTTTTAATTTTTATGGCTTTTAAGCCTCTTCTGCTGTGTTTTTCAGTGTCTTTATGAGTGATGGCCACTCATTGGCCTGATAGGTGTCTTGTGTCCAAATTTGGTGTCAATTCATCCAGTGGTTTTTGAGTTATGTTAATCCCACAAACGAACATTACATTTTTATTTATATAGATTAGCATAGCACAATATTAGTATTATATATTATTATATTGTACTAGACCTCCATACTGCAATATTATTACATGTAATATATAATATACAATTATATTCTTATATATTAGTATAGCACAATATTAGTATTATATATTATACTAGCTGAACCCGGCACGCGTTGCTGTGCCCTATGTAGGTGATGCGAGAAAGTCTGGGTATGTAAGTTGTGGAAATGATGTGAGCATGTGTGTTGTGTGTATATATATATGTGTGTATGTGTGTTTATAGTTGTATGTGTGTGTTGATATTTGGGGGGTATGTGTGTTTTTGTTTTGGTATGTGTGTGTGCATGTATTTGTATGTGTATATTTGTGTGTATATATATGTGTGTGTGTATATATAGTTCTTGGTGTGTGTGTATATATGTGTGTGTATCTGTGGGGTTTTTGTGTATGAATACGTGTATATATATGTGTGTTTGTGTATGTATATGTGTGTGTATGTATGTGTGTATATGGAGATGTGCTGATATGTGTGTGTATATATGTGTATGTATTAGTGTGGATGTGTATGTATAGGTGTGTATATATATGTGTTTGTATGTGGTTGTGTACTTATATGTGTTTGTATGTTTGTGTTTATATGTTGTTGTGTATATGTGTAGAGGAGGAGGCCGAAGAGGAGGCCTCCCCCGCGGCCCTCTCCTCGGGCAGCGGAAGAGAGGCGGCAGAGGGCTCCCTCCGCCGCCCGCCGCCTCCTCTTCCGCTGCCCGAGAAGGAGGCCGCAGGGAGAGAGACGGCGCGGCTCCCCTCGGCCTCGTCCCCAGGGCAGGGAGGCAGTGGGCGGCGGAGGAGAGCCCTCTGCCGCTGCCGAAGAGGAGGCCCTCGGGCAACCCTCTCCCTGCAGCCTCCTCCTTGGGCAGCGGAAGAGAGGCGGCAGAGGGCTCTCCACCGCTGCCCGCCGCCTCCTTCCGCTGCCGAAGAGGAGGCTGCAGGGAGAGAGGCGGCTCCCCGGCCCCATCCCGGGCAGCGGAAGGGAGGCGGTGGGCGGCGGAGAGCCCTCTGCCGCGATCGTTCCGGTGGGGGGTGGGCGGCATGTGCGTGGGTAGGGGGGTGTTTTTGAGCTGTTTTGGGGTGTGTGTTTGTTGTTAGAGACAGTGGGGAGGGGAGTGGGGAAGTGCTGTGGGGAGACTTGGGTAGCGGCGTGCGTCTGTTTGGGGAAGTGTGCGATTGTTCTGGTGGGGTTTGGGCGCCATGTGCGCGGGAAGAAGGGGTTGTTTTTGAGCTGTTGTTTTGGGGTGAATATGTGTGGTTGTTGTTAGAGACCGTGGGGAGGGGAGTGGGGAAGTGCGTTGGGGGTGACTTGGGTAGCGGCGTGCGTCTGTGTGGGGAAGTGTGCGATTGTTCTGGTGGGGTTTGGGCGCCATGTTGGAAGGGGGTTGTTTTGAGCTGTTGTTTTGGGGTGAGTATGTGTTTGTTGTTAGAGACAGTGGGGAGGGGAGTGGGGAAGTGCTTTGGGAGACTTGGGTAGCGGCGTGCGTCTGTTTGGGAAGTGTGCGATCGTTCCGGAGGGGCTTGTGCGACGTTCTAAACCTTCGCTCTGGCAGCGGAGAGGGCTGGATGGGAATTCCGTTGCCCGTTTTGGGGGTCGGTTTTGGGGGTGTTGCGAGGTACCTAGGGCCTTGTTTTTGGCGCTATAGGTACCTCGTGGTATGTTGTGGAAGGTTGTCGAGTTGTGTTTTTTCTGCGATGTGTAGTTGCTTTGTCTATATCAGTCATTGCACGTATGTTAACATTTTATATATATAGATTGTACTAGACTGCAATATTATTAATATTACATGTCATACACAATTATCTTATATATAATTATCTTGTACTATATTATTATACCACAATATATAATGCACTACCAGTAGATAATACTATTCGTATATATACTATATGGTACTATATCATATATTGTATATATAATATATTACAACATTATTCATATTATATAGAATCCTAGAGTTGGGAGAGACCTCGTGGGCCGTCCAGCCCAACCCCATTCTGCCAAGGAGGAAAATCCCATTCAGAGCACCCCCGACAGATGGCCATCCATCCAGCCTCTGTTTCAACGGAAGCCTCCAAAGAAGGAGCCCAGCTCCCGAGCACAGCGGAGCGCACGCAAGCTTTGGACGCCCCCTTGGCTGCTTCATCAGAAACACATCCAGCTCTGCGCCTGGAGAAAGCCACTCAGAGAGGCAAAGGGTTGCGGTTTCATAGTCCCCAGCGAACACGTCCGGTGTGGGCTTGAAAGCAGCAGGCGCCCGCCTCCTCCATTGCGGGGAAACAGGAAAAGGAAACTCAACGGAGGGCGGGTCACGCCGCTCCCATTCATTGTTTGACACACTCAGCGTTCGAACGAGTCTACACCGGAACCGGAGGTGTAATGTCTCTAAACCCTGCCCTGTGGCGCCTACCTCTATGACACCTTTGGCCCACGGTTCCTTGTCTGCGCATGCGCCGGCCCTTCAGTCTGTCTGTGCTCCAAGCCGGAGGAGAGAGGGACGCGGGGGGTACTGCGCATGCGCGTGAGAAAGGCTGTGTAAGGGCGGGGTCGTGCGTCGTGACGTCATGTGGTCAGGAGGAGGTGACCTGCTTCTGCGAGGGGCAGGTGGCGCGAGGCGGCAGGTAAGAGGGCGGCATTTCGGAAACCCAACAGGGGGCGCTCTGAGGTGAGGAGGGGGCTTTTGTCGCAGTGACGTCATTAGGGGGCGCGGGGGGGCGTTCTGGATCCCCGCGCCCCCTAATGACGTCACTGCGACAGGGACTGACAACAACATGAGGGCCTGTGTACTTTTCCTCATATTTAAATATACAAATAGCCTTTTTTGACCCTTCCCAGAGTTGGCATTGTGTATTACTCTGGGGAGGCATGCACACTGTGGTGGACAACAAGGTAAATATGCAGAACAAGCCCTATGAGGAGCGGCTTAAAGAGCTGGGTATGTTTAGCTTGCAGAAGAGAAGGCTGAGAGGAGACCTGATGAGGGCCATGGAGACAGATATGAAGGGAACTCATTGGGAGGAGGGAGCAGGCTTGTTTTCTGCTGCTCTGGAGACTAGGGAAGAGGCCCACCAGTGCCAGCCATCCATCAAGCCAAATAGGGCTCAAGTGTCCCTTCCTCATGTTCAGCTGGAATCTCCTTTCCTAGAGATTCAACAATGGCTTCAAACTACAGGAAAGGAGATTCCACCTGAACATGAGGAAGAACTTCCTAACTCTGAGAGCTGTTCAGCAGTGGGACTCTCTGCACCGGAGTGTGGCGGAGGCTCCTTTGGAGGCTTTTAAACAGAGGCTGGATGGTCATCTGTCGGGGTGCTTTGAATGCGATTTTCCTGCTTCTTGTCAGAATGGGGTTGGACTGGAAGGTTCACAAGGTCTCTTCCAGCTCTAGGATTCTATAATTCCAGAGCAGGGAGTGAACCTTGGAAGTTAAAGTGGCATCAAACTGTGTTAAGTTGACAGTGTTGCTCTAAACCAGGGGTCCTCCAACTTTTGAAACAGAGGGCCAGGTCACAGTCCCTCAAACTGTTGGAGGGCTGGATTATAATTTGAAAAAAACATGAATGAATTCCTTTGCACACTGCACATATCTTATTTGTAGTGCAAAAAACACTTTAAACAATACAATAATTAAAATGAAGAACAATTTTAAAAATATAAATTTATTAGTATTTCAATGGGAAGTGTGGCCCTGCTTTGGGCTGATGAAATAGGATTGTTGTTGCTGTTGTTGTGTGCCTTCAAGTCGTTTCAGATTTAGGTGGACCCTGAGCGAGGGCCGGGTAAATGACCTTGGAGGGTGGACCTCTGCTGTAGACACTCCTTAACACAATGTGCTTCTAATCCAATGGATTTGTCTGGGGGGGGGATTTTATTTTTTGGCTGCTTTTTGAAAAATTGTAGTGGATTTTGTCAATGTTTCGGTATTTTAGCAACAGTTTGACTGCTGTATCCACAGGACCAGTATCAGCAGTTTTTATGAATTTGTGTGTTTCCACATAAAATCTGGGGACATACATCTTGTGGATACAGCAGGCATGGGCAAACTTTGTCCCTCCAGGTGTTTTGGACGTCAACTTCCACAATTTCTAACAGCCAGGCTGTTCGAAATTGTGGGAGTCAAAGTCCAAAACACCTGGAGGGCTGAAGTTTGCCCATGCCTGGAATACAGGGATCATACTGTAAGATATTGTAGTCTCATCTAAGAGATTATCTGCTTTGAACTGGATTATATGAGTCTACTTTGCCATATAATCCAGTTCAATGCAGCTAATCTGGATTCAGAAACAGTGTTCCCTCGCTACTTCGTGGTTCACTTTTTGCGGACTTGCTGTTTCGCGGATTTCAAAAAATATTAATTAAAAATATATATCATGGTATTTTTGCTGTTTTGTGGGTTTTTGCCGCTGCCGCTCTCCAGAGCACTTTTCCTCCTCAGTCCTCCTTCCCTCCAGCCTTGAAGGTCCTCTCCTTCCTTTCCTTTCCTTCACTTTATTTTGAGTTTATAAAGACTTAAAATAGTGTATAACTACTAAAATAATGTATAAGTATTAAAATAAATAGAGCATCCCTACTTATTGCGGGAGGTCCTGGAACATAACCCCAGCAATAAGTGAGGGAACACTGTATATGGCAGTGTAGAAGGGGCCTGTTCCTCTTTTTTTAATGGAAGCTCAAATCACAACAAATTCTTGGTCTTCTAAGTGACTTCAACATTCCCTTTATTGTGTATGTAGACTGGATTCAAAGTCCATATTGTAGTGATACCCTTATTATGCAAAAGGACATAAACATCATGGTTTCTGTTTTCTAAAGCAAAAGTTCTTCTTTGGGCAAAAAAGTTTTCAAAAACAGGGTAAGACAAATATTGAACTGGATTATTAATTTAGATCCACCAAGTGCCACCCCAACGGCTTTGTCCTTGCCAGGAGCGAGAGGAGTAATACAAACAGAACAATAAAATGTCATTCTCCATTTGAGAATTACGAGTAGTATGTACACTTGCTCCTTAAATCAGCAAGAACAAAGTGGAAGTAAAACTAAGACATTTAGTTGATGGCAATTTTGGAAGAAATATGTGGAAGGTTTTGGGGGGACAGGTAAAATGGAGGCAGGAAGGACAAATTAGACCCGTAAAATCTATATGATGATTTGAACATGTGAATTTACAAGATTCACAAGGCCAGTTTTAATAGGAGCAGAAGGAGATGAGTCAGGTTGTCAAGCATTGTTTGAGGTCTGCCTCATTGACGGGGGGAAGTGGAGCAATGCTTTGAACCTTGTAAAGTTTGAATCAGATTGGCATAAAAGCTGGTAATTCTTTCATGCTTTCATGTAATTCTTCTGCAGGGGTTAAGGAAGAGCATCTAGAGGGCCCCCACGATGCCTGGGATGGTCATGTTTGGGAGGCGCTGGGCCATCGGCAGTGATGACTTTGTCTTTCCAGGAGCTTTTGAGCTCTTCATCCGACTGATTTGGTAAGATTTGTCTCACTTACATTGTCTACAATGGTCTGAGTACTAGCCAAGAAAAAATGAATAATTGCCATAACTCCACATATTTACCGATAGTGAACTTTGGCATTCAGTTTAAAAGCAGATGCTTGGGCAAAGAACCGAAGAGGTTAGTATTAACATTAAGCACCATATATCACTGCTCAGTATACCTGTATCAGAAATGTAAGTAAGCTAAAAGGACAGAGAAAAGCATTAAAAAAAAGATTCAAACCTTTAACACTTGGCTAGCTGCTAAGGATGGAATTTGTCACTAATTGGATGTTTTCTTTTTTTAGTGTCCTCCTTTTGAACTGTGTGCTTTTAACGTAATTCTGTTTTTATAGTTGTTTTTCTTTCTGTTTTAATTGCATCCTTTTATAAATGTAATATAGGCTGCTTAAAGTCTCATCTTTCAAACATGATCTAACAGAGGACTGACTTGGAATTTTCTGCCTTAAGCTATAGGAAGAAACAGCAACCCCTTTAAAGAGGATTAGATTAATGTATTGGGGATAAGGCTTTCAGTGGTTACTAGTCATGATGTTTATATTTTGCCTCCAGTGTTTGACTCTATATGCCTCACGATGCCAGTTGCTGGGGAACAGGCACAAGAGGATATGTTTTATGTTTATGTCCTGCTTATGAACTGGGGATACATTGGTTTGCTGTTGTGTGAATGGACCAAATCTTGCTTTGCTTTGATCCAGTGTGAGTCATCTTAAATTCTTAACTACTTGTGTGCGCAGTTGGAGGATCTCTATCCTGAAGTCCTGAGGAGAAGCTAATGATACCTATCACATTTTTGGCATTGCTGCAAAATCTGTAACTCTCAATTTTCTTTGGGGAAAGTGATGATAAAATTGGATAAACACGTACCTTCTCTGGAGTGGTATGATTGTGAACTCAGATGATTAGTGAGCTCCTACCTTTTGAGAAATGGAAGCAATTGATATGGCAAGAGTCCAAGACTTTATGAATGCCAAATTGATTTTGCTTAAGGATATTATCCTAACTGCAATACAATGAATTAGAGATGAGAATCCGTGTGGGAGTAGTTCTGATTGAAGCCAAGGACTATCTAATCAGACATTATGTTGGTCAACCACATGCCTTAAGGAAGCAAATAATAGAGATGTGAAGACAGTTAGAACTCGCCCACACCCTGCATTGTTCCTTAGCAGCTATTACTCAATAATATATTATCTTTCACCCTTGAGTTTCCACATATCCATCCTGAAAAGTAAAAATATAAAGCTGTATCTAGCTCAAGGATGGGGAATCTCAAGATGAAATCTGAATGTAGTTTTGCTCAGAGAACCATGTCCCTTCCTTAGGTGTTTTCTCAAAGTCTGTTTGGGATTTTTCCCCATTCTAAAAGGCTCAAATGCATCTTCCAAGCATTAGCTAGTGGCTAGAAATTTATCTTTTATCTTTGGCCCTGACCACTACTTCAAATTCAAGCATTTTGAGTACCAGGGATGTTTATAAATTGTGCTAAACCAGATTAGTAGTCGTTTATTGCTTTAGGTGTAAATTATTCAAGAAAACTCCAGACAAACCAGTTTGTTTTTCCCAGCTTAATTTTTTTTTCTGTTTGTGGTCCAAGAAGGATATTTGGGGAAGCAAGCAATGGATATGCCTTTGAATATGAAAACAAATCAAAGCAAATTTAAATATGTCGTAGTTGATAAATCAACAAATCTTATCATTTATGTATAGATAAATATGTTTTGTTATTGTGGTGGGTGATTGGCTACAAACTATGGTTTGTTGTGTAATTGGTTCAAATTGTAGGGTTTTAAAAATATTTTGGATCATGATTCCTAACTTTCCTTAGTCAGTGACTGGGTAGTTTTGGGAATGGTAGCTTTTCAAAGGTGCAAACATGTAAGAATTTGATCGCTACAGTCTGGATTATCAGGATAGGTGAATCTGCATAGTGTGGGAATACAACAGGACATTCACTACTGTGTTGTTTTTCCCCTTGGCTTTCAGTCCCTGCTGAAGGTAGGTTACTGGAGCAGTATTAGGCCGCAGGTAATCCTATATCCAGGCCCCTTTGAGCTTATAGCCACGGGTCTTCTAAGGCAAGGCACAGCTGACCATCAACTTTTACTGAGAGCTTCAAGCTGAGAGCAAAGCTGCTTACTCTTTAGTCTACAACATAGCAACAACCACCCAGCCATGTGTTTTTACTGTTTTCAGAAATGATGCAAATAGTAGGATGGCTGTATTGTGTTAATTTTACAGAGTGCTCATTTCTGCAGAAGCAGAGAATATGGCTTAAAGTCTTTATCAGAAAGCTCTGCTATTAAAGTGGGCATTTGAAGAAAGAACTGGAGCTCCAGTAAAATATTTGTTCTATGTATATATTTATTAGAGTTTTACTCTGTTTTCCCCATTTACTCAAGATGGTCTAGGGATATTAGGAGTTAGGTTTGTTTGGGGTTTTTTGCAAAGAAAGTATTGTTCCAGAATTGTTGTTTGCTGCTGGAAACAAATCTGGGGCAAGACGATGAATATTTTCCTGCAGACTGCTTGGTTTTATTGCGTGGAAATATGAGTTTTGTTAGACAGTCTCCATCAGTTCTGTTCCTTAAATACTGTAATTGGTTGTGTAATGTTAAATGCTTAGTGTAACTCTGCTGGTAGTTTCTGTGATACTTTCCAGGGGCAATTACTTGAGTAGCTTGAATTAGCCAATCTGATTACAAGATGTAACGCAATTTTTGTTCATGGGTTATAATTGTCATATCCATGGCAAAGTTTTATTAAAGGGCAATTTTTTTTGCGAGGGTACATCCAGCAGCACATTTTGCTATAGTTTTCAATAAATATATCATTGAGTCTACACCAATACAATATAGTTTATGGCAGCCACAAAAACAAAGTTTCTGGAGTGTAACAACTACTTTCAAAGCAAGTACTGCACAATCAGACAAGAAATAATACTAGGAATAGATATTTTTTCAAATTTTGTTACATAGTAGACATGTGCATTTGGGGGAAACCTTGTCTTGTTTCATGTCCTGGCTTTCGTTGGGGGCTCCCATCTATTTTTTGTAAGCCTTCCAAAATTGGGAGGGTTGTATTCAGTTCTTTTGTTTCAGTGCCTGAAAATTGAACCATTATTGGGAGGAGGGGCTGCTTTCCACCCACTGGCTTCCCTTCCTGGCATGCGTTCTTCTTATCTGGCACCTGCTGTTTCTACGCTTAGAGTAAGAGGCACTTGGTTGTAGGCACTGGCAGGCACGCATGCTTTCCGGGCCTGCCTGCACATCCTGCCACAGATGCACTCTCCTTGGAAAGAGTGTGTGTGTATTGCAGGGCATGCAGACAGGCCCGGAAAGCAGGCATGCCTCCCAGTGCCTACAACCGAGTGCCTCTTACTCTAAGCGCAGAAACAGCAGGTGCCAGGTAAGAAGAACGCATTCCAGGAAGGGGGGTCAGAGGGAAACAGCAGGTGAACTCTAGGCCTGCCTGAACATCCTGCCACACATGCCCCACCATACACTACAAGAGTGCATGTGTGACAGAGCGTGCACGCAGGTCCGTAGCACGCCTGCAGCCGAGCTCCAGGCCTGCCTGCCTGCCTGTCTGCATGCCCCACCACACATGCACTCTCTTTCCAAGGCAAGGAGGCATGTTTTGATGCACATGAAAGCAGGCTTTTGTGTCTAGCAGATTTTTGTGTGCGGAGGGGGCTTCTCATTTTGTGCTGCTGAAAAAAAAGAAACACGTGAAAGAAACAGTAGGAATGAATTTTGTTTATTACATAGTGTCACACTTTTTAATGAAGAGTTCCCCTTCTCTGTTTAATCTGATGAATTAGGAAGTGGAGATGGGACTCTTGGGTGAATGCTTAATAAAGACCTCCCTTTTGTTGTCTGATTTATTAGTAGCTGAAGATAGGACTCTTAGATTAATACTATTTATCCCCTATGTTCTCTGAAATTGAGACCCTGGTGGCTTACACAAGGAGTTACAAAGGAAAACTGACATAGACAAAAATAAAGTGACATTGTAAAATATCAAATTTGAGATAATAATTGAAAATATATCCATTTTTGAAAATGAGCAAAAACAGTACAATGCACCATTAACCCACCCTGCTGTATATTAGAAAAATAAATGGCCAGTCTCTGAAATAAAGGATGGACCTGACTTGGAACTACTATGTCTTTGCAACCACGAACCGCCCATAAATGAAATTCTTAACCCTTGAAAGTATGGGGCATAACGTTTCAAAAGATTACCGCGAGATGCCTCTCCAAGTGCAGAAACAGCCACTGCCTCAGTCATTCACAAGATAGTGATCCCACAACATAAGGCTTAATGAGATATCCTCCATTTGTGGAGCTATTTTGTTTTACATCAAATGGTTAGTAAAATCTGATAACTCATTAAATTGTGACTTTTTGTGTAATTGTACCATGATGCCATCATGAAATAATGCATTTGTAGAAATGCATTTTAATATATGTATATTGTATCATGTTTGTGATTATTATGTGCTTTTAGCTATGTTGTAACCTGCCTCAAGCCAAGAGGAGAGGCAGGTAAGAAATATTTACTAGAGCCACGGTGGTGCAGTGGGTTAAACCCTTGTGCCAGCTGAACTGCTGACCTGAAGGTCGGTGGTTCGAATCCGTAAGGCGGCGTGAGCTCCCATCTGTCAGCTCCAGCTTCCCATGTGGGGACATGAGAGACACCTCTCACAGGATGGTAAAACATCTGGGTGTTCCCTGGGCAACGCCCCTGCAGATGGCCAGTTCTATCACACCAGAAGTGAATTGCAGTTTCTCGAGTAGCTTCTGACACGATTTTTAAAAACTGGAATAAAATGCCATCATCAGCGTTTAGAGAGGGAAGAAATAGGGAGCCATTCTAGCCTTATGGGAACAGTCACCAATAAGGCTTTTTCTCATGTGTCTCCCAAATCCGCCTTTGAGGGCGGCAGGACTAAAAGAAGGGCTTCCCGTAAAGTTCTCAGCATCCATGATATAGGGGTATCAGGCTCTCTTCAGAGTGCTTGTCTCCCATGTGGAACTAGAGTGCACCCCACAATTCTTCAGCTGGTGATGTGTGTGTTTTCTGTGTCTTTCCTGCAGGTGGATTGGGATTTTGGTGTTGTATTCTATTCACAAAGGACAATTTAACTGCGCTGGAGGAGGGCTGTTGCACAGCTACCTTCTTGTCCTCCTTATTCTCCTAGCAGCCGTAATATGTGCTCTATCTTCTATTTTGTACATCAGCATGCAAGGTAAAAGACATTTTACATTATGTTATGGTTACGTGAAACTACAAAAAAATAGAGCTACTATATGTTCCGTATCTACAAACAAAACAAGCCAGGAATGTGTGCAAAGAGTAATATACTCATATATTCTTACATGTATACGTTATATCCTTTATCTCTACATATAGCAAAACATATCATTTATCTATACATATAGCAAAACATGCGGTATCGGAGAGGGAACTCCTTTCCGCTGAATTCCAGTCCATAAAGAGTTCGTACTCACGCTACTCGTTGGCGTGCCCTATATAGTCCGGTATAAGCAGTCATCGAATGTCCAGGTTAGGTCACCACAGTTTAATAATAATCGTATCCCATATAAGGAAAAATAAAGGCATCCTAACGCTCCTCAAATGAGGCACTTGCAAGAGTGCACAGTGGAAGGTTCCAAATTCAGTCTAGTAGAGCGGTTAAGGTAGTTCCGGTATGGCGAAAATATCCAATGTCCATACCACAAAGCTCAAAATGTTAGGCAAACGCCCACATGAATCGGGGGTGGGAGACACGACTCCTCCAACCACAAAAAGAAAGCTACGCTCTGCCTACGGGGGAAGAGATGAATGGATCCAGTCCTGTTTCGTTCGGAGGAACTTCGTCAGGGCGGCAACTTCAAGGTGTAAATAAAGCTTCTCTTATAAATTTCACATATCTACAATGTAATATTACAAATAATGAAAATTCCAGCAAAAAACATTAGTAGCACAATAGGGTAGAAGTAAGATAGCAACAGACTTACCATCCATGGTTCAAACTGGTATTTCGCAAATCGTATTGTCCGTGAATACTGTGACTTAACATATGTGTTAGTAAATTAAATAACGGTACTGATTATTCAGTTAGGTACTTATGTATTGCTATATATAAATGATATGTTTTGCTATATGTAGAGATAAAGGATATAACATATACATGTAAAAATTTATGAGTATATTACTCTTTGTACACATTCCTGGCTTGTTTTGCTTGTACGTGAAACTACAGCCAGCCCTCCACATTCGCTGGACAGTGAAAAAACCACCATGGACAGCGAAAAAATAAGAAGCTTTATTATTCTACCTGAGAGACCCCTCTCTAGGAATGTCTGGATCTTCCAACATGATTCTAGAGTTAGCTTCTGCTGGAAGCTGATAACAGAATTACACTGGAGAGCTAGAGGTGTTCTGTTTAGATAGAAATGTCTAGGTTCCCGCAGCATGCCCAGGGGATGTTGACCATAGAGCCACACTAGTGGACCTGGAGATTCCTAGAAAGAAAAAAGTAATGGAAGCAACGAATAATCAATATCTATAGATGCTCGATCCCATGATATACAATAATGTCATGAAATGGAAAAATCAAAGTTTCCTTTTTGGATTTTTTGGGAAGAAGGGGATGATCCAGGAATGCGGAATCTGTGGATACAGATGACCAGCTTACTTGTATATTTCAGTTATATTGGTAACAATACAGCTCTTATTGTGGGGATCATATTCAAAAAAATGTATTGTTGATGATTTTCATGACTGGATGGCTGTGAGTTTTCTGGGCTGTCTGGCCATGTTCCAGAAGCATTATCTGTTGTTTTGCCCACATCTATGGCAAGCATCCTCAGAGGTTGTGAGATCTGTTAGAAACTAGGCAAGTGAGGTTTATATATCTGTGAAATGATGTCCAGGGTGGGAGAAAGAACTCTTGTCTGCTTGAGGCGAGTGTGAATGTTTCAGTTGGCCACCATGATTAGCTTTGAATTCAATTCTAATCAAGGTGGACAATTGATATGGGTGAAACATCAGGAGAGAATGCTTCTGGAGCATGGTCATACAGCCCGAAAAACTCACAGCAACCCAAAAGGAACATACGGTAGATTCGAAATGAGTCTTTTTCTGCTCCCAAATAAAACTGGGTAGGCTGCCCCAATCATGTGCTTGATATCTGAAATACGTATATGAATCTTCCTTTTTTTCTTCAAGAAGTACATACTCACTTGTAAAGGACTCACAAAATCAAGCCACATTCCTGCCTCCACTTCACTGAGATTACATTGCATTAAAAATGACTTATAAGTAAATAGACCTAATAATACTCTGTTCATATTCTTTTGGCACTGATTTACATTTGGTACTGTCCAACTGTTTGAGATGTGTGTATTATGTGCCTTCAAATCACACATGCCAACTAATAGCAATTTCATAGGATTTTCCACTGCAAGAAATACATAGAGGTGGTTTTGCCAGTTCATTCCTCTGAAACAGCCTATGGTACCTGGTGTTTGTTGGCAGTTTCCTTTCCTAGTACTAACCAGGGCTAATCCTGCTTAGCTTCCAAAATCAAACAGGATCTGATACCTTTAGGGTAGGCATCCCCAAACTGCGGTCCTCCAGCTGTTTGGGCCTCCAACTCCCAGAATTCTTGAACATTGAACAAGCTGGCTAAGGCTTCTGGAAGTTGGAAGCCCAAACAACTGGAAGACCACAGTTTGAGGATAACTAACACAAGCGGACATAACCAGTATACTATACAAAATATATATGTATCTAGGTGTGGGCTCAAAAGCCTAGTATCCACCATATAGTGCAGTAATAAATACATACATAATAGAGTACATACACAGCGGGTCGCGTTTACATACCAGCTACTAGGCGATATAAAGGAGCAAGGTGTGCGAATGGGGAGAGGATAAAGTTCCGCAGCAATTCGGTGAGCTAACTCCGGAAGTAAATAATGTCACAACATGGAATGTAATCCACAGTCTGATAATGCCCTGGCCCTCAAAACCACATCTAAGGGGAGGGGGGTGCTCTTGCTGCAAATGTTCCAATGGAGGAATCCCAGGCACAATGCGATGCAAGCCGTCAATGGCAATCCAGTGCTCCCGTAGGGGAAACGAAGTAGCGATCCCGCTGTAGCCTGAAAGGCGGCCAAGCCCAAGGATGGAAGGACGCGGAGGGCCGCAACGGTTGAGCTGCAGGGCCCGATCCGTTTCGCTAGGGCTTTGTCAAGCGGCAAACATTCAACAAGGCAATATGCTCAGCGTCACAGGAGTACAATTTCTGTAATCATAATATACAAATGTACATAACCAAAGGTCCGTAGGGGTGCAGCACATGAGGACGGATGGGTATATACATACCAATAAAGGGTGTAATCCCGCTTAGTAACATCCTGCGGACCCGAAGGTGGAGGCGCATAGACAGCAATACAAGTTATATACACAAACTTTAAACAGCTGATTTACATTAACAGGGCGTTTACTGATAGGGGTTCGTTTAACCCCAGCGGTGACTCTGTTTGAAGACTCATTATCCACCACGATTCTCTCCTAATTAGGGCATCTTGCATGTTGTGATGAGGGCGTGTTCTGACTCTTTCTAATGCAGCAAATTTAAAGGATCCTGGAGGATGTTTCTTTTCCAAAAAATGTTTATATAGAATGGAATTATCCATTTGATTACGGACCCTAGAACAATGCTCAGACATCCTCGTTCTCAAGGGGCGGGACGATTGGCCAATATAGTATAGGCCACACCCACAAATTATAATATAGACACAATTTTCCGAATTACAATTGGAGTGATCCCTAATGGTGAAAATCTTTTTTGATATAACACTAGTGAGTTCCTTAGATGTATAGACCTGACTGCAAGAAGAGCACCCCCCACATTGTATAGTACCTGAGCTGTTATGCCTTCTAGGCTGCTGCTGATTTAAGGTGGAATGGACCAAATGGTCTCTGAAATACTTGGTTCGTTTATAGGCAATGAGGGGAGGAGAACTAAATGCTGGAATGTTAGGCAAAATATCCCAATATTTTCTCACAATCCTGACAATATCACCACTATGAGGAGTAAAAGTTAGTGGCCATGTAATGCGGTTACTTTCCTGTCTGGGCTTTTTATTAAGGAGGGGCACTCTCTGGGTGTGATCTGCCCTACTTTTAGCTCTTTGAATAATATGATTAGGATAGCCCCTAGCTTGCAGCTGACCAGTTAGTTTGCAAGCTTCGGACTCATAATGAGTTTCCTTCGTAGAGTTTTGTTTAAGGCGAAGGAATTGGCTATAGGGTAGATTATTTTTGAGGGAAGTGGAATGGTGGCTGGAGTAATGTAAAAAGGAGTTTCTATCCGTAGGTTTGGAAGAATTACATACTCCTAGCCTATTGCCATGTTTGTACTCCAGCCACCATTCCACTTCCCTCAAAAATAATCTACCCTATAGCTCAACCGTTGCGGCCCTCCGCATCCTTCCATCCTTGGGCTTGGCCGCCTTTCAGGCTACAGCGGGATCGCTACTTCGTTTCCCCTACAGGAGCACTGGATTACCATTGACGGCTTGCATCGCATTGTGCCTGGGATTCCTCCATTGGAACATTTGCAGCAAGAGCGACCTCCTCCTTCCCCAGTCGTGCACCCCCCTCCCCTTAGATGTGGTTTTGAGGGCCAGGGCATTACCAGACTGTGGATTACATTCCATGTTGTGACATTATTTACTTCCAGAGTTAGCTCACCGAATTGCTGCGGAACTTTATCCTCTCCCCATTCGCACACCTTGCTCCTTTATATCGCCTAGTAGCTGGTATGTAAACGCGACCCGCTGTGTATGTACTCTATTATGTATGTATTTATTACTGCACTATATGGTGGATACTAGGCTTTTGAGCCCACACCTAGATAAATATATATTTTGTATAGTATACTGGTTATGTCCGCTTGTGTTAGTTACCTGTCAGTCAGCACTAACGTGTTTGTTATTATACTCACAGTTTGAGGATGCCTTCCCTAAATGTATTATGGTATACTCATGTATTAATATCTTCGTTTTAACAGTGTACATATAGGACTTGATTATATATCTTGTAGTATTTTTCTACATAATACACTTTGTTGCTTCTTATTATTATTCATATTATTGAGTTGCTGTAAGTTTTATTGGCTGTATGGCCATGTTCCAGAAGCATTCTCTCCTGACGAGAGACCTCACAACCTCTGAGGATGTTTGCCATAGATGTGGGTGAAATATCAGGAGAGAATGCTTCTGGAAGATGGCCATACAGCCCGGAAAACTCACAGCAACCCAGTGATTCCGGCCATGAAAGCCTTCGACAACACATTTTTCATATTATGTTTTAATCCTGTTTAAATGCATTAGTTAATGCAGTTAATGCAGTAGCTTTCAACCATTTTTTTTCAGGAACAATTTCCAACCCTGGACCAAGGAAGTCTCTTCCAAAATTGCTGTATCTGCGCCTCGGCCTTTTTTTGCCTGAATTGGTCTGGGCTGTTGTGGGTGCTGTCTGGGTATCGGATGGCAGAATAAACTGTGAAAAGACGATGATCAGCGCTATATTTGGAACAGTCATTGCCAGGTAAGGAGACTCCCACCTCGTAGCTGAAGTGGAGGTAGACAACCATCGGATACTCCATGAAAAGTATTTCTGGTGTGACATGACACAAATAAAGTTCAACCTTCACACTGGAGCTTCACATGTGAGGCCTTCTCACATCGAGGCTTACCTCACACAGACTAAGGCCTACCTCACACTGTGAGGCCTTCTCTCATAGACTAAAGACTACCTCACACTGTGAGATCTTCTCACAAACAGAGACCTTTCTCTCACTGAGGCAAACTAACACAGAGGCCTACTAAGATACAGCAGCTTTTGCTGATTTATTGCATTCATTTAACTCTTTTGGTGCTTGACTCACATTTTTGTAATTAAAAATACCTAGTTAATTTTTAATATTTCTGACAACTATTATGCAGTCCTCAAGTTATGAACACGATAGGTAGGTTTGTTCTTAAGCTGAAATTGTATGTAAGTCTGAAGAAGTACATTTTTAAGTGCAACCCCAGCCTATATATATTATTTATTTATTTATTTATTTATTTATTTATTTATTTATTTATTTATAAATTCGATTTGGTAGACCGCTCTCTCTGGAGCCCAGAGCGGTTTACAGCATAAAATCAATAAAACATCAATAAACAGATAAAAGACGTATACCCAAAAGCCCCCCCTCCCCACAAATGATCCCGGCAAGCAATAATACGCAGAGGCAATACATGGCAGGACGGTATGTTGGCAGCTGGCAACTAAGGAGGCATCAGTTGGGACCAAATGCCTGCCTATATAGCCAAGTCTTCACAGACTTGCGGAAGGCCAACAAACCCCGTAGTGCTCGTATCTCCGGCAGAGAATTCCAGAGGGTCGGAGCGGCCACTGTAAATGCTCTCTGCCGGGTGCTCGACAGCCTACAGATCTTAATACTAGGGACCTCTAGTAGATTAAGCCCCTCTGAGCGCAGTGATCTTCTGGGTTTGTATGGGGTAAGACGCTCCCTCAAGTACACTGGCCCCAAACCATATAAGGCCTTGAAAGTTAGAACTAACACCTTGAAGGAGACCCGGAATTCGATGGGAAGCCAGTGCAGTGCACGCAGGAGTGGGGGTCACATGCGCAGATCTTGGGGCTCCCGACAGCAGGCGCGCTGCTGCGTTCTGCACCAGCTTAAGTTTCCGGATAGCCGACAAGGGTAGGCCAATGTACAGCGCATTACAGTAATCAAGCCTCCAGATGACCGTGGCTTGGATCACCGTGGCCAGGTCGCAGCGGGAGAGGTAAGGAGCCAGACGTTTTGCCTGCCGCAGATGGTAGAACGCTGTCTTGCAAGCGCAGGCAATCTGCGCTTCCATCGACAGTTGGGTGTCTAGCTGGACCCCAAGGCTCTTAACTAGGGGCTGTGGGCGAAGTGCCACACCATCAAACGTCGGCAACTGGGTCTCTACCCCCTCCGGGCGGCCCAGCCACAAGATCTCCATCTTCGTCGGGTTCGCCTGTTTCCGAATGGAAAAATGCTTCTCAGAAGTCGATTCGGAAATTGGTTTTGCTCTGGCTTCGAATTTGAATTTCTTCTGTTTTTTTAAAGCGATTTTATCGAAATGAAATCAGATGTATTTCGATAATCGGAAGTTATCAGAAATATGGGGAATCCCTTTTCCATCCGTTTTTGACCACTACTAGAGGAAAGCCTTGCCCGAAGCCGTTGAAACTCCCACTTTGGGCAAGGCTTCCCACCCCTCCAAGCCGGGAAGGAAAGCCATGGCAAAAGCAGGCATTTTGCTCGCTTTCGCCATGGCTTTCCTTCCTGCCTTAGAGGGGAGGGAAGCCTTGCCCAAAGCCGGTGAAACTCCCGTTTCGGGCAAGGCTTCCCTCCCTTCCAAGCCAGGAAGAAAAGCCATGGCAAAAGCAGGCATTTTGCTCGCTTTCGCCATGGCTTTCCTTCCTGCCTTGGAGGGGAGGGAAGCCTTGCCCAAAGCCGGTGAAACTCCCGTTCTGGCAAGGCTTTTTGCCAGGAAGAAAAGCCATGGCAAAAGCAGGCATGGCATGGCTCCTTCCCTGCCTTGAGGGAGGGAAGCCTTGCCCAAACCGGAAATAACACCGGAAATAACATCCAAGACCTCTCCGAGAATGGCAACGGAGGTTTCGGAATGGCGATTCCACTTCCTGTTTGGGGCGTTGTTCTCTTCAAATATTGGAAGTCCCGAAAAAACTTCCGATAATCGGATATATCTGATTATCAGTAACAGGCCATATATATGTATATGTATACACCCTCTCTCTCTGTCTCTCTCACACGCACGCTTCGCACGCGCTTTGAATAACTTAGGAAAGGGTTCACACCATGTTTGTTTGGCTGTCTGTGCCCCTGTATAGAAAATTTCACCCTACTTTCTGACCTTTTGAGAATTGGATTTTGAAAAAAATTATCTTATTTTGGAAGCAAGTATTGGTGAGAAAGCTTTAGTTGAGACACCTTTTCTCCATGATAATAATACATCCAGGAGTGGATTGCCTTTCCGAGAAGTAGATTTCTCTCACTTCCTGTTGTCTCACCCCTGTTCTTAACTGCGAGTTGTTTGTAAGTCAGATGCTTGTAACTTAGGGACTGCCTGTATGTCCTTCTGGACTGGCTCTGATGTCCTGTTCTCCTTGGCAGCTGGGTGATCATTGTCTTCACTGTGGTGGCCATTGTGGTCGTCTTTGATCCTCTTGGTGGGAAGAAGATGCTGTATGTGGCTCACTGCCCCAACCGCAACCTGGAGAGCAGTCAGTCGGACCAACTTTTTTACAATGTCAAGAAGACAGCAACTCGCGTCTGGGAGAAAAGAATCCGGTTGTTGTGTTGCTGCATCGTGCAAGACGATGACCACCGAGTGGCTTTTACAAGCATTGCAGAGCTTTTCCGCAGCTACTTTGCAGTAAGGAAGACATTTTTCTTTCTTTTACCTTCTGTTTACCATTTATTCAAGATGAAAGCAAAATTGAATACTTACGAGAAGGATGTACTACAGGACATAAGAGCACATTCAACATTTTTCATGCCATGACTTGGTTTGTAGCCTCAAGTGGCAGAATCGGGGCAAAGAACCCCAACTACACCTACCAATTGATGGGGTCAAAGCTTTCCGAGACAAACCAGGAAAGGGATCTTGGGGTTTTGGTGGACAGCTCAATGAAGATGTCAACCCAGTGCGCAGCAGCAGTGAAAAAAGCAAATTCTATGCTAGGCATGATCAGAAAGGGAATCAAAAATAGGTCAGCAAATGTTGTATTACCTCTCTACAAATCTATGGTAAGGCCACATTTGGAGTACTGTGTACAATTCTGGTCTCCGCACCTTAAGAAGGATATAATGGAACTGGAAAAGGTACAGAAAAGGGCAACAAGAATGATCCAAGGGATGGAGCAGCTCCCTTATGAAATCAGGTTGCAACGCCTTGGTCTTTTCAGCCTTGAAAGACGGCGTCTAAGAGGTGACTTGATCGAAGTGTATAAAATCATGCATGGGATAGAAAAGGTGAATAAAGAAAAAATATTTTCTTTGTCACAAAACACTAGGACTAGGGGGCACTCCCTGAAGCTCCAAGGTAGGAAAATTAGGACTAATGAAGGGAAATATTTCTTCACCCAGAGGGTCATTGGGTTATGGAATTTACTTCCAGAAGAGGTTGTGACAGCTGTCAGCCTGAACAACTTCAAGGCAGGATTAGACAGATTCATGGATACCAAGTGTATCGGTAGTTACTGAAAAGGACATTCAAGTGCCACCTCGGAGTTGGTTGAGGTAGGCAGGATTTCCCTGGGTACTGGTTGTGGGGGTCGGGAGCAGGTCAGGTTTTGCCCTCCCTTCTGCTCGAGATCCCCGTGTACAACTGGTGGGCCACTGTGTGATACAGAATGCTGGACTAGATGGGCTGAGGTCCGATTCAGCATGGCTCTTCTTATGTTCTTATGTTCTTATGTTCTTAATATATACTCGTTGTTTTGCCTTCATTCATGTCAATGCCGAAAACAGCTGCTAGGTGTTAAGCTGCACATCTTTTTGCGACCCCCAGATTCAAACTGAGGTTGCGACCCACAATTTAAGAAACATTGATGTAACCACCAATAGGCCAACAAACCCCGTAGTGCTCGTATCTCCTCCGGCAGAGAATTCCAGAGGGTCGGAGCGGCCACTGTAAATGCTCTCTGCCGGGTGCTCGACAGTGGCTTAAAACACAGTGGCTTGCTCTTCTCTTCCCTGTTCCTGAGAAGCATTTCTCTTCTATAGTAATTCTGTAATTAAAACAAAAGAAGGAAGGTATGCATCAGAAGAACTTGTTTTACTGGATTTTTTTTTCATATGTAGGTTTTTACTTGTTTGGAGACTTTAATACACACATTAAGAATATTGTCCTAGCTCTGGTTAAGACTTCTTTGAGAGTTTGAGAAGCAAAAACAACAGGAATTAACAGGAAATTGTATCACACAAAAAAAACAATTGGTGTTGGAGATAGCAACCTTCTCAAGCCTCCTGTATTTAATGTTTTGTCTGTTTATAATGTTTATTTCCTGAAGTGTATGTCTTCTTTGGTTTGCAGTTTTCTTAGCTCTGTATACTTGAGGCAGTGGGAGGGGCTGCAGACCATGTGACTAGTTCAGTTTAAAAGGATGACAGTTGAGGAATGACAGTTGAGGCTTGAGTCTGTTTGAGTACAGAAACCAGTGTTGGAAGTTAGAAAACTCTGGAGACTTGAGTCCCTTGGAAGTAGATAGTTATAAAGGAGAGCTGTACAGAACAATATAGTTTTGAGGATACTGTTAAAGACTGTAAGTTAAAGATACAAACTGAAACACTTTAAAGTTTAACCTGATAAGAAATGTGCCTGCATATTTAAATACATGGAATATTTAAATACATGGAGTTGTGAGTAAAACAAACATATTATTTTAAAGAAATCTACTTGAATCTTTGTCTGCTGAGAGTGCGGAATAGAAACAAGATATTTACGTGCCCAGTGATCTTCCATTACCCAATAAACTAAAGGAACGCTTCTGAAACTCTGCTACTCAATCGGTTATGATCCTAACAGGTCATAATCCAATAGTCGGTTACAAAATTAGAATGCTAAATGCATAAAGCCAGAAAATAAACATGTATATAAAATACTGTATTTCTTCAATTGTAAGACATACTTTGTTTCCTGTGTAAACATCTCTAAAAATGGGGTGCGTCTTAGAATTGCAGGTGTATTTTTGGAGGTGGAGGTGGTGCATCTTACAGTCAGTGGTGTCTTACAATTGAAGAAATACGGTATTAACAATATAGAAGCCTATGAATGAAAATTGTAATGTTTTGAGCATAATACATTACTGTGTAGTTTAAACCAAATGACTTTTTAAAACCCTGAAAAGTAGTCAAAATATCTTTTAGATATTCCAGTGCGAAGAACACCAAACTTCTGCATTTGCTGTGATTAGGGGCAAAGGATTCCGCAGTAGAGAAAACCCACAAATAAAATACCTGGTTGATAATGCTCTTATCTTTGTGTTGTCAAAGGTATTCACACATGTCTGAAGCAGACAAGAGTTTTTTCTCCAACCCTGGACATTATTCCACATATGTATAAGCCCCACTTGCCTAGTTTCCAACAGACCTCACAACCTCTGAGGATGCCTGCCATAGATGTGGGTGAAACGTCAGGAGAAAATGCTTTTGGAACATGGCCATACAGCCTGGAAAACTCACAGCAACCCAGTTCTTACCTTTCCTCTGTAGGAAGCTACACAAAATGCATTGAAACCCCCCGCCCCAATCCTACTGTAATGTGTTTCTTTTTTTCTATGCAGGACACTGACTTGGTGCCTAGCGATGTGGCAGCAGGCCTGACTCTTCTTCACCAGGAGCAAGATAAAGTGGAAAACTGTCCTAAAGAGCCTGACGATGTTCTCACACAGTCACCGCTGTCTCCTGTGGTATGTTTCTCAGGGCCATCTCCTGGGCTGAACTGTTGAGTCCTCTCAATCTCCAATCTTGGTGATAGGACAGCACCATTCAGACATTCACTCTGCATGAAAGCAGCTGCCTTCCTTAAAGGGATGGAGACCTCATTCCTCCCAGTTCCTGCTGCCTCCCAGCACCTGTTGCTTCAGAAAACAGAGCCCCTTTCCACACAGCTATATAAAATCCACCTTCAACTGGGTTATATGGCAGTGTGGACTCAGATAACCCAGTTCAAAACAGATATTTTGAATTATCTGCCTTGATTTTCTGGGTTGTATTACTGTGTAGAAGGGCTGCGGTGGCACAGTGGGTTAAACCGCCGAGATGCTGAATTTGTTGACCAAAAGGTTAGCGGTTCGAATCCAGGGGACAGGGTGAACTCATGTTGATAGCCCCAGTTTCTGCCAACCTAGCAGTTCGAAAACATGCAAATGTGAGTAGATCAATAGGTACCACTCCGATGGGAAGGTACCAGCGCAGTCATATTGGCCACATGACCTTGGTGATGTCTACAGATAATGCTGGCTCTTTGGCTTAGAAATGGAGATGAGCACCACCTCCTGGAGTTGGCCTTGACTAGACTTAGTGTCAAGGGGAAACCATTACCTTTACCTTTACAGCTGTGTAGAAGGGCCAAGAATTGTTTTTTTTTCCCAGTGCTAGGATTGTTCCTGGTGCCATGTTAAATTCCTTGGGCAAATTTGCCCTAATTTATTTAACAACCTCCTTCCTAACCAAGGGACTTGTGAGCCCTATGCCCTTACATAGGTTGCGTTTTCCAGTATGATTTTCTTTAACACCTAGTTACTAAGATGAGAACAACAGAGTATCGAAAATTACATCCGCTGCTCCGGCTTCAGCCAAGGAGGGTTTGAGCATGCCCAGCCTTTGCTGAGAGAGGATTTGGGGCCACAAAATAGTACGAAGGCCAACATAGAGCCCATAGGTCAGGGATGTCAAACCCATCGGAGGCCACATCAGCCATAAGGTTGTCTTCAAAGAGCCATTGAATCCATGGATGGAGAATCTGTGGATACGTACAGAGGACCAACTATACTTATTTTATATAGTGGTCAGTGCTCTTTAGTTTTTACCCAATTTGACTCACTAGATGTTATTGAACAACAATTCCCACATCTTACCTATGGGTCCCCTGGTGACGCAGCAGGTTAAACCGCTGAGCTGCTGAACTTGCTGAGTGAAAGGTTGAAGGTTGAATCCATGGAGCAGAGTGAGCTCCTGCTGTTAACCCCAGCTTCTGCCAACCTAGCAGTTCGAAAACATGCAAATGTGAGTAGATCAAGAGGTACCGCTTTGGTGAGAAGGTAATGGCTTGCTCCATGCAGTCATGCCGGCCACACGAACTTGGAGGCATCTATGGACTTAGAAATCTATGGACTCTTCCGCTTAGAAATGGAGATGAGTGCCACCCCTCAGAGTCAGACATGAATAGACTTAATGTCAAGGGGAAGCTTTTACCTTTATCTTATCTTACCCACAAGCCTTGTATCTAAATGCAAACCCCTGTTTCCTGACTAAACAGAACACACTGCAGCCTCCCAGATGTTCCTGGATCCCAACTCCCACCCGCTCTAGTCATGAGGTCAAATCATGAGGAAGACAGGCGTTGTACCCCAGCATCTGGAAGAGGGTCACAAAAAGGACAGGGTGGGCTGGATTTGGCCCACGGACCTTGAGTCTGATAAATGTGCCATCGGCTGCAGGATTCTCACTCTTATTCTAGCATATATTTATGGACACATTGTTGACTTAACAGACTGATTTTGTACTAGAAATGACAGGCTGCTACAGATTGCATTTTGTCTCTATTTCCCAGGGAAACGATTTGGATGAAGAACTGGAAAATGCTGCTCATTATATGAAGTTTGCTGCAGCTACCTATGGTTGGCCCTACTATATCATGACAAACCCTTTTACAGGACTCTGTAAGCTTAAAGGGGACTGGTAGGTTGGCCTACACATTAAAAAGTATAGCAAGTTGTTATTAGTAGTAGTAGCATTAGCAGTAGTAACTTTTATATTATTGATATTTATACCCCTACCTTTTCTCTGCTAAAGGAGGCTCAAAGCAGCTAACACTGAAAACCATAACAATGTGTGAATTAAAACCTAACACACATTAACATAGAATTACATATAGAAATATTAAAGATACATAGTCAAAGCCAATAAAACCAACAAACAAATCTAGTATTAATGTTCAATGCAAAAGCTCATTGAGCAATAACACAGCTGTGTGCCATGTAACATTTGAAAAGGATCTGTTTGAGAATTTGCCTGCTAGAATTCATTTTCCATAATTCAGCAGATGAAATCCCATTTCAAAGTACTGTATATACTCGAGAATAAGCTGACTTTTTAAAGCCCTTTTTAGTCTGAAAAAGCCCTCCTTGTCTTATACTCGAGTCAGTGATATGTTTTATTTTTCTCTATTGTTATTATTATTACATTTATTATTTTACTATATTTGTTGTTATTATTATTACATTTATATTATTTACTCTTATTACATTTACATTATTTTACTCTATTATTATTACATTTTTATTATTTTATTCTTTTATTACTGTGGTTATATATCCATTATTTTACTCTATTTATTATTATTATTATTATTATTATTATTATTATTTGAAACACAACAAGATGAGTCCACAGCATACATTCTGCTAGCTGTTGTATTGGTTCACACGTCAGACACTTCCCAAGTGTCTAGGACTGTGTGATGTATCAGCGAATAACATGTGCAGATCTTAGTAAGATGGCCTTTTGCAGCTGGCAGATGCTAATTTTGTCAGCGCCGATTGTGTTTAAGTGCAGGCCAAGGTCTTTAGGCACTGCACCCAGTGTGTGGATCACCACTGGGACCACCTTTACTGGCTTGTGCCACAGTCTTTGCAGTTCAATCTTTAAATCCTCATATCGTGCCAGCTTTTTCAGTTGTTTTTCTGCAATCCTGCTGTCACCTGGGATTGCGACATCAATGATCCATACTTATTATTATTATTACATTTATTATTTTACTCTTTTATTACTGTAGTTACATTTCCATTATTTTACTCTATTATTATTACATTTATTATTTTACTCTCTTTTTTATTATTGGAAGGCTACGTAAACACATTTACATTGAAGAAGGTTAGAAAAATGGTTTAATCAGAGCTGGACAGTCTTATCTTAAATTATAATTGTATGTATGGTAAATATTCAAAACCATTTAACCTACGGATGCCGCAATTAATGTAATTTTATTGGCATCTATTTTTATTTTGAAATTTACCCGTAGCTGCTATATTACCCACCCTTGGCTTATACTCAAGTCAATACGTTTTCCCAGTTTTTTGTGGTAAAATAAGGTGCCTTGGCTTATATTCGGGTTGATGTACACTTGAGTATATGCGGTATGTGTTTAGATTCATAACTTGTTTATGGGGGTATGAGAAAGGGTTTAAGTTTTTCTTAAAAAATAGTTTCAGTGCCATTAAGTAGATGTTGTTGTTGCTATTGTGCCTCTTTTTTCTCTTAACAGAGAAATAAGAAATTTCTATGATATAGTCACTGATTGTTTTTTCTACGTAATATAATACAAGGCTGCGCTTTGCTATAATATTTTGATTTTTGCACATCTCCTTTTCTCCTTCTAAGCTGCAGAAGGAGCCCAGTAGAGACTGATATCATTGGCGATGACCGTTTCAACATGCATTTTGGATCCATCTTAAAAATGACGGGGCTGCAATACAGAGATTTCATCCACATGAGTTTTCACAATAAGGTAAACATTCTAGCAAGTTCCTTTTTAGAAACATCCAGCTTCTACTCTAATCTCTTTGGGACTTTGATGTGAGCCGTTTGACCAAAACAAAATGCCTGTGAAACATTTCAGGCTTAAAACATCAGTTTTCTCCCGGGGAATAATGGGATCAACGCAGCATGGCTCTTGTGGGATCAAAGCTGTCTCTTCTTTGATGGTAGCAGGAGGATGTTATTTCAGCATATATTTCAGCATCTTAAATGGTAGTAAATGGCACCATGTAGTGCTATGCTAAAAAGTGTTATCTGGCATGGAATCTACCAGGCTTTTATATTAGTATTATCAGTTTTACATAGTGTTATCTGGCATGGAAACTGACGGGCTTTAGCACAGCAGGTTAACCACCAGCTGCAGTAAATCTTGCCAATCAAAAGGTTGACAGTGCGAAGCCAGGTCAGAGTGAGCTTTTGGCCTTTAGCCCAGCTTCTGCCTACCTACCAGTTTGGAAGTAAAATGTGAGTACATAAATAGAGGTACTGCTTAAAGCGGGGAGGTGTTTAAGGCACCCATAAGGAAATGCCAGAAAATGCCAGCGATTCGATCAAGGAGGAAGTTTATAAACAAAGCTCTTTGGCAGGGAACTTGGAATAACAGCATCCCCGTGGCTGGAAACGATTACAAGTCTCCAAGATGCCGAAGATGGGAAAGCCTATCTGTCTACCTATCTATGTACAGTTGTCTGTCTTGTCAGTGTATAGCAGCATTGACTGTTTGCCCGTATATGTGTTCTATGATCTGCCCTGAGTCCCCTTCGGGGTGAGACGGGCGGAAATAAATACTGTAAATAAATAAATAACGGGATCAAGGCAGCATGGCTCTTATAGGATCAAGGCTGCTCTCCTTTGATGGTAGCAGGAGGACATTGTTTCAGCATACTGTATATACCATCCATCTTAAATGGGACTAAGTGGCACCGTGTCATAGTGCTATGCTAAAAAGACAATTAGTGTTATCTGGCATGGAATCTACCAGGCTTTTATATCATTCTTCTTCTGTTTCCAGATTTATGAGATACCGTTCTTCGTAGCTTTGGATCACAAAAAAGAGGCCATTGTTGTAGCTGTGAGAGGAACCTTGTCATTTGAGGTAGTATTTATTTGCATGTTTTATGCTCCTTTGCACTTATTGTTTTAGATAGATGTTTGCAGGTGAAAAAAAAGATAGACAATCATTTGCACAACGGGTTAAACTGCTGAGCTGCTGAACTGTCTGACCAGAAGGTTGGTGGTTCAAATCCACAGGATGGGGTGAGCTCCTACTGTTAGCCCCAGCTTTTACCAATCTAGCAGTTCGAAAACATGCAAATGTGAGTAGATCAATAGGTACTGCTTCAGCGGGAAGGTAATGGCTTGCTCCATGCAGCCGGCCACATGACCTTGGAGGTGTCTACAGACAACGCCAGCTCTTCAGCTTAGAAATGGAGATGAGCACCACTCCTCAGAGCCGGAAGGGAAAGCCATTACCTTTATCTGTGTTTTGTAGTTTCTGGGCATTGAATAGTTGCCTTTGTGTTTGTGTATGTAGGAATCTGCCCTGAGTCCTCTTGGGGAGACAGGGCAGAATACAAATGAAGTATTATTATTATTATTATTATTATTAAATTATAATTAAGTTGCTTGTGGAAACCACTACATACTTGCTTTCTTATTTATTAAACTTCCTCCCAGAGAATATCTTGCCATTAAAATCCTCTATCTTCTGATGACAGATGATTTAATCTCTGGATAGATAACTGTTGACAGCAGACTTTTGCAGTCGAGGTATCTTTCAAGCAATTTAAATGCTTGACCTTTGCTTCCTTTGTTTTATCTTCAGGACGTCCTCACAGACCTGTCAGCAGATTGTGAAAATTTAACTTTAGAAGATGTCCTGGAAAACGGTCTGGTACATAAGGTCAGCAAGTAATATATTCTTGCATTTTGAAAAAACGAATGCTCTTAAATGAAATAAGAAATTATTGTGGGATTGAAGGTACAGCTCATGGCTTCTTGCCACTAACTTAAGAAATGGTAAAATATGAGAACCAGCAAAGGATGCTATGCCCTGTGTACAGCCTCATTAAAAAATATTCCCTGCCTTTCCTTCCAAAAACAAAAAACTCAAGGGAGATACCATCCAAGATTAAAACAAAAATAAGACAGAAAAAATAAAGAAGCAGCAGGGGAGGGTTTTTTTTATACATTTTGTCCACCTCTGGACGAAAGTGACAGAAAAAGGGAGGCGATTAGATCTTATGGGGTTAGTAGGTTCCGTGGTTTGGATGCACGAACTGGGAAAGCCCATTCCATATTCCCTTCAGTCACACCTTAAATCCACTTGATTGGCCAGAGAATACAGGCTTTGAAGCTGCAAGGCTATTAAGTGCTAATCAAGGTGGCCAATTGCAACATTCACACTTGCCTCAAGCGGACAAGAGTTCTTTCTTCTACCCTGGACATTATTCCACAGATATATAAACCCCACTTGTCTAGTTGCCAACAGACCTCACAACTTCTGAGGAAGCCTGCCATAGATGTGGGCGAAACATCAGGAGAGAATGCTTCTGGAACATGGCCATGCAGCCCAGAAAACTCACAGCAACCCATCATATTTATGTCTGACAATGGAGGGCCTTCACCAGCTTTGTCAACTGGAGAAACCACTTGTGATCTCTCACACTCTTTCCTCCTAGGGGATAACCCAGGCTGCCAACTACATTTACCAGAGACTAATCAATGATGGCATTTTGAACCAAGCCTTCACCATCGCTCCAGTAAGTTGTGGCCTTGAGATGTCATAGCATAGTCCTGATTAAAAGAGCTGAGCTGATGTTTACCATCGTTCCGGTTTTCTTTTTCTCCTCCCATCTCTAGGAATATAAACTGGTTGTCGTGGGACACAGTTTAGGAGGAGGAACGGCCTCCATATTGGCGATCATGCTCAAAAACGCTTTCCCAAACCTGAAGTGTTATGCTTTTTCTCCACCAGGAGGTCTGTTAAGGTAAATCGTAAACAGTACAGTAGTTTATCTTTGTTCAAAAATAGAAATCCACAGAGAGATCCCCAATTCATTTAATTAAGCTTGTTTAATTTAATGAACTTGTGCATACGTCAGGAGACAGTGGTCAAAAAATGGACTCAAGAAATCATAGCACTTGTAAAAGAGGCTCTTGTGTTTAATGAGTATTTTAGTTAGTGAAGCCTGTGACAAAATGAAAATAATGTGTCATTCACGTTTGATCAGCCCACACACTGCCTTGCCAGAGAAAGAAAATATGCTACGCAGATGAACAGTAAAGAACAAGTAGTTTACTCTTTGTAGTTCAGAACAACATATATACAATCATGCGATCAGTTACATTGACTCACATAATGTCCTTTTAGAGAGATTTAAAATGGTATTTCTTTGTCCATGTGGAGAATCTTCCTCCAGTAGCTCATGAAACAAGGGCACATTCCAAACAGTCTCTCTCTCTCTCTGCTTCTCTGCCAGAACCTGCATAGCTCAAGCCTGAAAAATGTAACAGTATCCAAAAGTCCCAGGCTCAGCCATCTCCCCAGGCATAGCCCAACCAATTGGCTTTGTGCATCTTATTTTACAGTTGACACAAACTAACTGATTTCTTACATACTCCAACAAAGCCTGCTATCCATTTACTTGGTTGTGTTGTTTCTCCTTTTTTTATTTTTAAGTAAATCGCTTGCGGACTACACTAAGCAGTTCATTGTTTCAATCATTCTTGGAAAAGACGTTGTTCCAAGGTAAGGATGTGCATGGTTTATTGTGTGGTCCTACTTGAAACAATTCTTCTTTGATGGAGAGCCTGAGCTCTGCTTTTGCCCTTTCTGCGTTCTAGGTTAAGTATGCCCAACATGGAAGACCTGAAGAGAAGGATCATTAGAATCGTGGCCAACTGTAATAGACCCAAGGTAAACACTGAAACAAAGCCACGGTGAGGCATTTAAGCAGAGCTTGGTTACCCAGCTCTGGCTTTTCACTTTTTTCGTAAATATTTTTGACATCTCCCTTGCCGTATGTATTTTGAAATCATGTTATAAGCCCATTAGAGTTTGGCATATCAGGAAAAAAGATAAAGGTTTTCCCTTGACATTAAGTCTAGTCATGAGGGTGGTATTCATCTCAATTTCTAAGCCGAACAGCTGGCGTTGTCCATAGACACCTCTATGAGGCCGGCATGACTGCATGGAGCGCCGTTACCTTCCTGTCGGAGTGGTACCTATTGATCTACTTACATTTGCATGTTTTCGAACTGCTAGGTTGACAGAAGCTGGGGCTAACAGCAGGAGCTCACTCCGCTCCCTGGATTTGAACCGCCGACCTTTCGGTCAGCAACTTTAACCCGCTGTGCCACCAGGGGCTCCTCATATCAGAAAATATGGATGTAAATAAAATTCTTCGACAAAGATCTGGAAGGCTAAAGGCTGAAAAACATTGCCTAAAGGGACAAAATGCTTTAACGCAGTAGCCTACAACTTGTGGCCCTCCAGGGGTTTTGAACTCCAACTCCCAGCTTGTCCAGTGGTCAGGAATTCTGAGAAATGAAGTCCAACACACCTGGAGGACCTAAGTTTGAACACTGTGGTTTTAAATCATATGCCGTTCCATTTGTAAAGAAGTGTACTTCGTACCAAGTTGTCAGCTCATGAATTTAACCCTGTCAAACTTGATTTGTGCAGTTTTCTTTTTCAAAAAAGGGTTCAGCAGGAAGGAAATGAATAATAAGGAGTTTAAATATGGCTGTGTCTGTTACTTGGTCCTTGTGATAAGGAAGTTGTGGTTTTGCAAGTATAGTGCAAATGGCCAAGAACTTCCATGTGCTTTAGCTCCACACTACATCTTCCCATCTCCCAGTGGATCTCAAGCCCTAGAACCAACTCCATGAATCTGACCATGAAAGCCTTTGACAACACACTTTGAACAGTTTTTTATGGATCAGAATAGGTTAAGGCGTGTAAATCCTGGATTAGTCCATCTGCATGTGGTACATGAGAAAAATGGATCTGCCCCCCCCCCCCCCCTTCCTCCATGAGACTTGTGGACTTTGCCACCTTGGCTGCCTTGGACGTCGCCTGGCTAGTTTGTCCTGTTCCCTGGCCACTGATTGCACAGAGGACTCTTCATCACTAGTGACTTGTCTTGAGATTTCACTTTTTGATCTGAGATGCATCCTGCAGGCAGGGAGGTTTTGAAGGACAGTTTGTTTGTTATTTATATTCCGCCTTTCTCATCCGGCAGCAGACTCAGGGCAGATTACAGTGCACGTATACATGGCAAACATTCAGTGCCATTTAGACATACAACATATATAGACAGACACAGAGGCAATTTAACATTCCATCTTTTTTCCTTGATTGAGAACTTCCTCATTCTTCTGCACGCTGCTGGAAGGTTTTATGGCGTTGTAAATTACTTAAATTAGCCTCCCCACATAAAGCAGAACCTAAATTTTCTACTTGACAGATGCAACTGTCTTTCGAGCTGCATAGGTAAACAGCAAGCCAAACTACTGTATTTTCTGGCGTATAAGACTACTTTGAACCCAAGAAAATCTTCTCAAAAGTCAGTGGTCATCTTATATGTGGGAGTTGACTTATATGCGGGAATCAACTTATAGAATGGGTGCTGAAACTTCCAATCTGGATTGGAGAATCGGTGGTTGCCGCATATGGTGGGGCTCAAAAATGCCAGTGGCTGCGTCCCTGCCGTATGCAGCGAATATATGAAAGCATTTAGGGTGACACTGTACAAGTACGGTAGAAGAAAATCCATTCATCAGGATTTGTGAACTTAATGCGTCCCGATGGTGAGGTGAAGGGGTACCTCACCGGGAAGGTGTAAGTGAAGGGTGGAGCAAGCTGCAGGCGTCTGGGGCGCCGGGGTATGGAAAAAAAGAAATCGTGTGGCTCTGGGCCCAGAAAAAACCCCATCTCTTTTACCTGCCTGGCCCGCCCTTGTACCCTATTACCGTACCTCCTCCTCTGCCTCTCAGATCTTGTTCCTGAAGACGGCAGTGAAGCGGTGCAGGTGCGCAGGTGCGAGATCTGAGAGGCAGAGAAGGAGGTACAGTAATAGGAAAATTACCATATTGAAATAAAATCTGATGTTTTTTAATTTTTATTTGGTGTGCGTTGGAAGAAGGGTTGTCTTATATGGCGAGTATATCCCAAACTCTGTGCCCAGTCATCTTATATGCTGGAAAATACAGTATTAATGCTTGGGAGCTTACTCCGACCCTGTTTGTCTTGGAGCAGAATTGTTGTGGGTGCCAGTGTTCTTCCCGATTTGGGTGTGATCCCACATAGCCAAATAGTTTCACCACTTCCCATCTGTTCTCTTTGTTCCCTTTTGTTTGGTGCCACACAGTACCAGATCTTGCTGCACGGCTGTTGGTACGAAGTGTTTGGCGGGGAACCGGATAACTTCCCCACCGAACTGGATGGCCGGAACGAGGTGGCTTTGGCCCAGCCTCTCCTGGCCGAAGAGAGCCTAATGGTCCACCGGTCACCTTCCTACAACAGCCTGGATGACGACTCACCTTTAAACTCTCCTCCTCAGTATCCTCACCTGTTTCTCCCTGGGAGAATCATTCACATTGTGGAGGAAAACAGCACAAGAAGGTAAATGGCTGGCTCATTTTGTTTCCTGGTGGCTGAAGGCTTCCTGCTGCTCTTTTGACCCCTGAATTAACATTTTGCATTCAAGGAAGTTTGGATATGTTTAACAACTGTGGGAACAATGAAGAGATCGTGGGTGTGTGGAAAGGGCCAGAGAAGCAGGGGTGCTAGAGACGAAGAAACAGTATTCTGCCTTTGTAAGCATATCCATCTCAAGCATTTTGTCCATACAGAAAAAAGGCCCCATAGTATTTCAAATCCTGCCACATGTGCTAAAAAAAACCACAGCCATCCTTTATGTCTCACTTGGCTTCCACTTTTGAGTTCTCCAGTCTGTTTCACTTCTCCTTTCTCTCTTCACATGCTCTGGGCATCTTGTTCCCTTTTTCTCTCTTTGCATACTCCCAAGTGCCTTGTTGTTTTGAATATTTAAGCAGCTTTCCTTGCCTTAGTGGGCAAACCACCCAAAGAAGCACTAAGTACCTAGTCTGGGTTGCTGTGAGCTTTCCGGGCTGCCTGGCCATGTTCTAGAAGCATTCTCTCCTGACGTTTGGCCCATATCTATGACAGGCATCCTCAGAGGTTGTGAGGTCTGTTGGAAACCCAATGATTTCGGCCATGAAAGCCTTTGACAATACATAAGTACCTAGTAGTTTATATATTAAAAACATTTAGGTTTTTAAAAACTATTTATAAACCACTTTTTAGTCGATGGGGATTTTCAAAAGCATTGTATTAAACTGGATTGAGAATATGGCACTTTTAAAGTCTAAAGGCAGTTGAATCAGGCAGTCACGTGTGCAAAAACGATTGAAAGAAGACTGGAATGAGAACATCCATTTATTACCTGCCAGAAATCATATAGCAATGGAGTTAATCCAGGAGGAATAGCACAATGCAGTTCCTGGTTCTGCATCCCTAACCCATAGAGTGTTTTTGCTGATAGGAGATTTACACTGTCATCTGTAGGCAGGTTTGTATGCGAGGAGATTGCCCTTCAAATATCCTGTTTTTAAGGTATTTAAGGATTTGTAGGTAACTGCCAACACTTTGAACATATTGGAAGTCAGTGCACCTTTTGTGACAACTAAAATGTACAGTAGAAAACACTCTGGCTGCTATATTTCGTGTCAGCTACAGCCTGAGTACTTTTCAGGGGCAGAAAAATATGTTGAGTGCATTACAGTAACCATTGCTGGAAATGATTATGGCATTTGTCACTGTGGGTAGATTAGCCTTCTCTAGGGAAAGCTGTAGCTTGGCAAATGCGCTCATGACTACAGCAGGGATGGGATGAGTAATCATGCTGCTTCCTGGAGGCTGCCCATTTGCAATTCCCAGCGTTCCTTTTATAGATACATACATATCGGGAGCAACTGGAGAAACTGCAAGTTGCTTCTGGTGTGAGAGAATTGGACGTTGCCCAGGGGACACCTGGATGTTGGATGTTTTACCATCCTGTGGGAGGCATCTCTCATGTCCCTGCAGGTATCTAGAGCTGACTGACGGGAGCTTACCCAGCTCCCCAGATTCAAACCGCTGACCATAGAGGTCAGCAGTCTTGCCAGCACAAGGGTTTAACCCATTGCGCCACTGGGGGCTCCATTTATAATGGTGGATAGTGCTTCTGGGATTCAAATTCAACATCTGGAAGACCACCTGATTTCTGTCCCCAACCAGGGATCAATGCAGGTTCCGCTCATGATGATGATGATGATGATGATGATATTTGGCGGCTACATTTCCTCACTATCTCCTCAGCTAAGGGGCAAAATGCTGAGAGCATCAATAGCAACACAGAGACTCACAGAGAGGCTGTTCTATGTTTGTTATGTGCAGCAAAACCAGTACTACTTCCCTGTCTCAATTTTCTGTCGATTTTGTAAAACTGCATCCATTTTAAGAACTGTGTTTGCTGGCACATGAGAATTTTGGCCTCTCTTTGGCATCAAGAAAGCATTTTAGAGAATTGTTGTCCACTTGAGGCTATAATTTCACAGTTCTGAGGCAGCAGACATGACTCTTTTCAGGCGCTTTCTGTCCTCAAGGAAGTGACTCTGGCATTCACTTGTTAACCTGCCTGTTGTAGGCTGTGGTCACAATTCATGCCAGAAACCAGTCAAAATGCTTGATGGTCTTTGAGAGAGATCAGTTTCTCTCTCTGTGATTTCTAAACTTCCCTTTCCTGTCTGCCCTGGCAGGAAATACACTCTTTTAATAGAAATCTGAAAACTAGATGACAATAACTGTGTTGGTCCAACCTAAAAAATCAAAGCAGATGTGAATATGACATTATGGAGCATATTATATTTATTCTCTTTTATATTGAATCTGCATAGAATCATAGAGTCATAGAGTTGGAAGAGACCTCGTGGGCCATCCAGTCCAACCCCTGCCAAGAAGCAGGAAAATCACATTCAAAGCATCCCTGACAGATGGCCATCCAGCCTGTTTAAAAGCTTTCAAGGAAGGAGCCTACACCACATTCCGGGGCAGAAAGTTCCACTGCTGAACAGATCTGACAGGAAGTTCTTTCTAAAGTTCAGGTGGAATCTGCTTTCCTGTAGTTCGAAGCCATTGTTCCATTATGTCCTAATCTCCAGGGCAGCAGAAAACAAGCTCCTTCCTCCCTATGACTTCCCTGCACATATTTATACAGGGTTTTTATTCATAGTAAACAGATGTTTTATATTGAAGGGTTACTTTTTAAACTAGTACTTAAGCAAGTACCTAAAATCATTAGTTTGCCTCAAGTTGTATTGATCCCTTTTGCAGAAATATTGTTTGTACGTTTTGACAGTCGAATAATACTGTTCTATGTAGATTGTCACAAAGCATTAGCAAAGTATTCTCTGGGCACCAGAGAGAGCGGTATAGTAAGTTGAATTTAATAAATAATAAAATAAATAAATAAATAAATTAGATTGGAGGCTAAGCCACGACAATGGGGAGGTTATTTATTTATTTCTTATCAAAAGCATTGCAGAAAGTAGTATAAAAACTGATAAAAATTGAAGGAGCGCAGGCAGCTAAATATTTTTTGACCAAACACGGGCAACAGCAACGGCACTGTCTGTAGCCTCCCAACAATTCCTCCTCTGTACACGAGACAGGGCACAGTGGACAAGATGCGCAGTTATGTTCTTGCTCCAGTCACACAAGCTGTGGGATTCTTTTAGGTAGTGCCATTTTGCCAGGTTATCTTTTGATCTGCCCACTCCACTTCTGAGTCTATTCAGGGACTTCCAAGTTGCCCATTCTTGGTTTCCCCCTGGAGGAAGACCCCCACAGGGAATCTAGTTGGGATTTCCTGGCTTAGCTGCCCAGAGGGATACTCTTGCTGTTGCTGGGGGGACGCCAAGAAGAGTGGTGGTTCTCATGAAGCTTTTCCTTCATTTGAGTCTGCTAGGAGGCTGGTAGCCATGTAGTGGGTGGCTTTCACAGTGTTCAACCTTATTCCTCTCACATTTAGCAGCAGCTTCCCGTCACACATCGGGGGGGGGGGGGATGCCAGATAGCTTGTACAGTTTATCAACAGGTGTAGGTTTAAGACATCCTGTGATTATTCTGCATGTTTCGTTCAATGCTATGTTCACCTGTCTTGCGTGGGCAGACTTATGCCAAACAGGGCAGGCATACTCGGCAGTTGAGTAAGACAAGGCCAGGGCAAGTGTTCTTATTAATTTTGGGTCTGCACCCCATGTGGGGAGGTAAGAAGGCAAGACCATGGGCTTGGTCCAAATCTGGAGATATTCATAGTCTTCAAATTGGAAGGTAGACAAAGAGTTATATGAGTATGAGTCAAGTGTTCTAGATTCAATATAAAATGAAATATGTCTTTTGGACTCAAAACATCATAATCCCCAAGGCAGAGAGGTTAATTTTCCAAGCTGGAGAGAAGTCAGTTTAGGCAACACAGAGCAGTGAAGAGATTGGGGATCAGTATGATGGCCTTTCAAGACCATTTGTGTCTAGTGAGCCTTTCCCATAGAATAGGTAAATGCTTGTTCCATGTGGCTCGTCAATGTTGCAATCCCAGGCAACAGCAGAATTGACGAGAAGCAACTGGAAAAGCTTACACGATATGAAGCTTTAAAGATCGAATTGTAAAGACTCTGGCACAAGCCACTCAAGGTGGTGATCAGCACACTGGGTACAGTGCCTAAAGACTTTGGCCTGCACTTAAAAACAATAGAAGCTGACAAAATTACCATCTGCCAGGTGCAAAAGACCACCCTCCTGGGATCTGCACACACTATCCGCCGATACATCACAGTGTCCGGCATGTGATCAAATACAAAATCCAGCATAGTGATCTTGTTTGCTGTGCACTAATCTTGTTTTATATCAAATAATAATAATAATAATAATAATGTGACATAGATGCTCACATCTTACACATCTTGTCCCTTTTCGCAGGTGGTGCACTTCAGACGTCAGGTACACTGCCAACTGGTCAAAAGAAACTGCCTTTGGTAACATTTTAATCAGCCCCAAGATGTTGACGGATCACATGCCGGATGTTGTCCTCAAAGCTCTCGACAGTCTTATTCAAGCCAACACGTCTTTCCTTTCCTGTCAAGCACAAGGAGACTCCTCCGTGAACATTGTATAGCTGTAGACTTAGGGAAAACGTGGCCATGTATCTGTTTGTGAGAGCAGCAGCCCCTCTGTACTGTAATCATGCCTGACAGAGGTTGAAGGTGTGTTTTTATAACTCCCTGAATGACAAGCACACAACACACTTCACGCTGCGGCCGTCGTTCTGAGCTGTTTAATGTATCATGTCATTTTGAAGATGGCACCCTTAGGTTTCACTGGAGCAAAGGAGCCAATTGTGGATTTTAAGCATAATCCAGAGCTCTGAAGGAGTGAATTTGATGAGCAGGGAGATAGAAGAGAGTGGTTACGGTGGACTTCGGACTTCACTTTGGGACAGTTGTGACGCAGAAGGCATTGGGCCTCCTTTCATTTGTGCTCCCCTGATAGAACTGGACAGGCCTGCAGGTTTAAGAAGCACTTGTCAACTCGGAAATAAAAACCACTAACAGCAAAAGAACATTGAAGTTCAAGACAACTCTATCAACTGCCTGGATAGACACAAAGGTCCCAGCAAGGTGAGCTGGGCTTTGTTCCTTTCATTGCACTACCATGGATGTCAGAAACATTTGGTTTACTTTCCTGCTTAACGAATACTCGGGATACATATGCAATACTTGTTGTCTTTGTTTACAGGTTTTCAGCCCTGATAAATACATATTTAATTTTTAAAGGGTTGAAACCCCATATTCTAAGCAAGGATGTGTTTCATGAGAAAACCCCCGAAGAGTTGTTTGAGCAGCTTAGTCTAATGCAGTGTTTCCCAGCCTTCCTAATGTCGCGACCCCTTAATACAGTTCCTCATGTTGTGGTGACCTCCAATCATAAAATTATTTTCATTGCTACTTCATAACTCTAATTTTACTACTGTTATGAAGCGTAATGTAAATATCCAATATGGAGGATGTATTTTCATTTACTAGACACTAAATTTGGCACAAATATCCCAAATGTCCAAATCTGAATAGTGGTGGGGTTGGGGGATTGATTTTGTCATTTGGGAGTTGTAGTTGCTGGGATTTATAGTTGACCTATCAAAGAGCATTCTGAACTCCACCAATGATGTAATTGAACCAAACTTGGCACACAGAACTCCCATGACCAACAGAAAATACTGTTTGGTGGGCATTGACCTTGTGTTTTGGACTTGTAGTTCACCTACATCCAAATAGCACTGTGGGCTCAAACAAGGATGGATCTGGACCAAACTTGGCACGAATACTCAATATGCCCCAATGTGAACACAGGTGGAGTTTGTGGAAAATAGACCTTGACATTTGGGAGTTGTAGTTGCTGGGATTTATTCTGAACCCCACCGATAGAATTGGGCCAAACTTCCCATAAAGAACTCCCATGAGTAACAGGAAATACTGTGTTTTCGGCTGGTCCTTGGTGACCCCTCTGACACCCCCTCACAACCCCCCCCCCAGAGGTCATAACCCCCAGGTTGAGAAACACTGGTCTAATCAAAACCTTGGTTTTAAAAGCATTTCACACCTTTGTACGGTGAAAATGTATGTGCAGGAAACATTCTCATAATGAAGGTTATTTATTACTGCGACTAAGCCATTTTGTGGTAGCGTTGGAACTGTGGTGTGATAAAACGTTCATAAGACCTTGTTTCTGTTTTGAAAATCAAGATGATGATCATGAGCCTGTTATTCCTGGCGGAAGGCTTCTCTCTTCAGTCCTGTCCCTTTAAGTATCATTTTGGGGGCAAAGGGGGCTCCCAACTGCATTTTGGCTCCTCTTGAACACTTTGAGAGAAATTCTCAAGAAAATGTGGAATTTAAGTAGAATTCTGGTGAATGCTTTTAATACTTTAAGTTCCTGATTCACTTTTGAAGAAAGTAGACAAGTTCCTTCTAGCTCAGGCATGAGCAAACAGAATTATACTGTGGCCAGGAATCTTTAGTACAACACACAGGATTTTGTAATACAGGCTAGAACAGGCATGGGCAATGGGCATCAGCCCTCCAGGTGTTTTGGACTTCAACTCCCACAGTTCCTAGAAGCCTCAGGCCCTTTCCTTTTCCCCCTCCGCTGCTTAAGCTGAAGAAGGGGCCTGAGGCTGCTAGGAACCCCTCTTCTCTAGCCCAGGGATTCTTAACCTTTTGCCTTTTGTGACCCCTTTCTGTCTGAGAAACGTTTATGCAGCCCCAGGTGTACAGAACTATAGAAAATAGATATAAAAATCATTTACTGGTAACTAATCAGCATTTGCAGCATCAACAGATTTTCCTTTTTATGACGTACAGATTAGGCATCTTCTGGCTCTATGGCAAGTATACGTCAACCCAGACCTGGGGGCCAGATGCGGCTCCTTGAGGTACTCCAGGCCCTTCTCTCACACACAATTCTCTTTCCTTCTTCCTTCCACCCCCCCCCCCTTTCTCCTTCCCTTCCTTCCCTCTCTCTTTCCTTCCTTTCCTTTTGTCTTTGCTTCTCTTTCCTCCCTCCCTCCCTCCCTTCCCATTCTCTTCCACCCTTTCGTTCGTTCTTCCCTTTCCTTTCTCCCTCCCTTCACTTCCACCCTTTTATCCTTATCTTATTCCCTCCCTTTTGTCATTCCTTCCTTCTTTCCTTCCTCACCTCCCTTTTTCTCCTTCCATCCTTTCGTCCTTCTCTTTTTGTCTTCCTTCCCTTTTTTCCACCTTTTCATCCTTCCCGCCTTCCTTCCCTTTTGTCTTTCCTCCCTCTCTCCCACTCTTTCTCCTTCCATCCTTCCTTCTCTCTTTCCTTCCTCCTCCTAGCAGGGAGTGCTAGCATGTCCGACTCTCGGGGGGTGATGCTCATCTCCATTTCTAAGCCGAAGAGCCAGCATTGTCCGTAGGCACCTCCAAGGTCATGTGACCAGCATGACTACATGGAGTGCTGTTCTCTTCCCACCCAAGTGGTACCTATTGATCTACTCACATTTGCATGTTTTCGAACTGCTAGGTTGGCAGAAGCTGGGGCTAACAACGGGAGCTCACCCTGCTCCCTAGATTTGAACTGCCAACCTTTTGGTCAGCAAGTTCAGCAGCTCAGTGGTTTAACCCACTGCACCACAAGGAGCAGTTATGTTAAAATAGTGTACCTTATATAAGAGTTTACATTTTGGAATATTTCTAAGCTACAAAGGGTGACGTCTGTGAATACAGAAGGTCAGCTGTACACAATAACTAGGAGGAGCCCAACCTTCCCCCCCCAGTTATCAAATACTGCCAAACTCATGTTCGCCACCCTAACAGCATCATCTATAGGGATACAGGCCCTACATCAACAGAACTTTAGAAATCCAAGTCCCGCCACAAGTGTGATTCAAGAATTTATTAAGTCATACATGCAAAACATACTGCTAAATTGCATTACCAAAAAGATCAATGTAAAAACTTCATAATCTTGCAAACTTGCAATTTTTTTAATGTTTTGTTTGTTCTAGTAGTAGTTGACAGGATGTCGTCATTCAGTGTGTTCTTGCCAGCCTCTGGGATGTCGGGAACATGATTAGTTAGCACTACGTTACAGACCCAATTACCGCAACTAGATCAACCAACAGGAAGTACATGTTTCATGGCGAGGTTAAGAGGGCAATTGTCAGCATTAGTAAAGTTACAGCGTCAGAACACCTGGCAAATGGTGACATTAGAGAAAGGTAATTAAGGTGGTGTGAAATATACATATAAAAAGTTACTAGAAGTGGTATATCTGCTGCACATGATTTTTACACCAAGTCACCAGACAACTGAAAAGCGAAAATATCCTCTCAAAAGCAGGAATATCAAAGTAGGAGGAGGGAAACAAGACAGAAACAAGGCTATGCTTGAATACTCTAGTCTACAAAAAATGCAAATATACTCAGGTTCTAAAATACACGTTATATTGCTCAGAAGAAAGAGATTTCCAGAATAAAAGCATCTATATAGCAAGGCATGGGAGGGAATGACCAGTTCCAAATGGTAGTAAATGAATGCCCTACTGGGAAATGAAAACAAGTGATCTATAAAAAACACCAGCCATCTCTTCATCTATTGTTTTGCTGCAACTGAGGGTTTTGTTTCACTGGTTTTAATACACACGAGAAAAATGCATTTGATTGAACTAGGCATTGACAATGTAGTGTAAATTGATCTTTACAGTGCCAAAATACTGTTGGGAAATCTCCCTTGAACAAGATAACTTTTCACCCATTCAAACAATACGCTGCTGTCAAGGAAGACAATACATTTCAAGGAAAAACAGTTTAGTTACAGTCTATAGAAGCAAGAAAGGGTTTTTTCCCTCCCCTCAAAAAATAGTGGAATCTGGATGTCGTCAATTATTGCATTTGTTCAGGCATGAGAAAGGGATACTATGGTTGAATGTGAATGCACTGAAACAGCAGCATTTTTCCTACTGATACGATATCTGGAAAAAAAACTATAAAGTTCTGCAATTCCTAATAAACATTAGTATCTTTAAAGACACCTGTTTGACTTTTAAAAAACAGGTTTTGTGCTCCATAGAACAAAGCACAACAATGCAACATAGTAATGAGCAGATAATTTGGCAACACTTGATTAATCTGAGCAAAAAGGACATGAAAATAAGGCTTTTATATAGGTTTGTCTTTTTAGGATCTCTTTAGTAGAAGAAAGAAGAATCTAACCTCTTAAAGAAAAGGGGCAGAGGAAATTGATGACAAGTTGAAAAACAATTGATGGAAGAGAATTAATTTTTTTAAAAACAGAAGAACTTGGCATTGATGTGAATGCTCCATTGTTCCAAGCAAAGCACAGAAGGTTCGGAGAAGGGGTCGGGGGAATCATTACAGCAGCAGGCATTTTCTCTTCCGCTTCTTTACAGGAGGAGGGCAGAGCACGGCCCGGATGGCTTCGTCAAAGACCGTCTTGAGGCCGCGCTGCGTCAGGGCCGAGCATTCTAGGTATTTTACAGCACCTGCACAAAGAGAAGGCAGGCACATCACATTTGCAAATGAGACCAAACAGGAAGTACAGGTAAAGGCTTCCTCTACATATTTAGTCCAGTCGTGTCCGACTCTGGAGGGTGGTGCCCAATCCTTGTTTCCATAATAAGCCACTATTTTTCAAAATCTAATTCTCACAGGGGCAGAAAGTGAGGTGAACTCTTCTGAACACGAGAACAGACAGCAAAACAAACACTACTGGGGTGTTAACTCTTCCCCATGCAATTCAATAATAATAATAATACTTTATTTATAACCTGCCCTATCTCCCCAAAGCTAGCTATATATAAAAGGTAAAGGTTTTCCCCTGACATTGAGTGCAATCGTGTCCGACTCTACGGGGTGGTGCTCATCTCCATTTCTAAGCCAAAGAGCCGGCATTGTCCATAGATGCCTCATGTGGCCAGCATGACTTCATGGAGCGCCATTACCTTCCCGCCAAAGTGGTACATATTGATCTACTCACATTTGCATGTTTTCGAACTACTAGGTTGGCAAATGCTGGGGCTAACAGCAGGAGCTCACCCTGTTCCCTGGATTTGAACTGCCAACCTTTCAGTCAGCAAGCTCAGAAGTTTAACTCGCTGCGCCACCGAAGGGCTCCTATAGTAAAACAGTGTACCTTATATGAAGGTGCCCGTTTTGGAATATTTTCAAGCTGCAAATGATCAAGTCTGTGAATACAGAAGTTCAGCAAGTTCAGCGGTTTAACCCACTGTGCCATCGGGGGCTCCCTGCGCCACATAGGAAGGGATAGCTAATACTCCAGAGGATAGCATTAGGATCCTAAATGACCTGAACAGATTTAGGTTGGTCCAAAAGAAACAAAATAAATTTTAATAGGGAGAAACGTACAGTAGGACATTGAGGCAATATAAATGTAATGCAGAGATATAGGATGGGTGGTACGTGATTCGACAACAATCCACGTGAAAGGGATCCATGAGTCTTAAGCGGACAACAAGTTAAACATTAATCAACAGGGCGATGTGGCAGCCAAAACAGGCAATGCACCAATAGCATAAGTCATGGTCCTGCTCCATTCTGCTTGGTCAGCCCTCACTTGGAATAGTGTCTCCAGTTCTGGGATCCACAATTCAAGGAGGATTGAATGTGTTCAGATGAGGGTAACCAAAATGATCAAAGGATTGGGAACAGCTCAGGGAGCGGAGTTTGGTTTGGAGAAAAGAAAGCTGAATGGAGACAAGAGAGCAAAGTTTGAATGTCTGAAAGGAGGTCACATTGAGGAGGGAGCTGGCTTGTTTTCTGCTGCTCTGGAGACTAGGACACAAGAGCAATGGGTTCAAACTGCAGGGGGAAAATCCATCTAAACATCAGAAGAACTTCCAAATGTTAAGAGCTGTTTCACAGTAAAATATGCTTCCATCCGATGTTTTGGAGTCTCCTTCTCTAGAGGTTTTTAAGTAGATGCTGGATGGCCATCTGTTAGGAGTGATTTGATTGTCTGCCCCTGCATAGAAGAAGGGGGCTGGACCGGGTGGCCCTTGGGGTCTCTCCCAACTGTAGGATTCTATGAGAACTGAGCCTGAAACCCCTCTCCAGCCTGACCCAATTCCTACAGCCCTGCAACTGGCTTACCGATCTCTTTTGCCATAGCAAGGCCTTGTGGGTAGGTGATGGGAGTCAGCTTCTTCTCCTTGAGTTTTTCAATTGTGTCCTTGTCATCTCTGAGATCAAGTTTGGTCCCCACCAGTATGATAGGGGTGTTGGGGCAATGGTGCCGCACCTCTGGATACCACTGCAGAGAAGAAAAACAATGGCCGTCTCCATTCGGACAGATTCTATGAGAGCCTACTCAGCAAGGATGGGAAGCGCAGCACTTGAGAAGACTTGGTCTTAGTGCCAACACATCAAAAGCTCAATCTTTAAAAGAAATCAGTAAAAGGTAAAACATGAAGGAATTTATCATACTTGTTGATTAACTAGTTTGAAATTACTAAAATGATCAGGAACATAATACAGTTCTTAAAGATTGCAAACTGGAGCTAATTATATGGAGCGGACAATGCCACTAATAAGTTTCCGGTCCCAATTCAAAGTACAGGTCATCATCTACAAAGCCCTAAATGGTTTGAGCCCTGCCTATCTTCATGACAGCAACCCCCCCAATGCTCCTGACTGAGTGAGCGTTAAGATCTGCCAGGAAGGCCCTCCTTGCGGTCCCACCACCATCACAAGCGTGGTTGGTGAGAACGAGGGAGAGGGCCTTCTCAGTGGTGGCCCCTCGGCTTTGGAACACAATCTCTAGAGAGATTAGACAGGCCTCTACAGTGTCCTCCCTCCGGAAGGAATTGAAGACTTAGATGCTTGGACAAACCCTTGAGAATGTCTAACTCCAATGGTGCGCAATTAATGACAGAGCATTGCATTTTCATCCCATGTCCTAGTTCATGAGCTACTACTTACACTATACTATTCTCTTGTTCCTGTTTAGAGTTGGCCATGTTTTGCAATAGTCCTCACCACAGGTTATTGGGCACTATTTTGAGCTTAAATTAATGTTATATGTGCTATTGGTTTTATCTTATTGCATTGTGTGTGTTTATATTATGCATTGCTTTAAGCACATTGTACCATATGTAAGCCGCCCAGATTCCCTTCGGGGAGATGGAGGTGGGGTACAAAAATAATATTATATAGTATTAAAAATACAGGCAGTCCCAGAGTTACAAACATCTGAGTTACAAAATATTTATAGTTAAGAACAAACAGGAAGTGAGGGGAATCGTCCCCTTGGGAGGGAAATTCACTCCTGGAAGAGTTATCATGGGGAAAAGGTGTCTCCACTAAAGATTTACCCCCAATCCTTGTTTCCATAATTTTTCAAAATCTAATTATCACAGGGGCGTAAGTGAGGTGAACTCTTTTGAACATGAGCACAGACAGCAAAACAAACACTACAGGAGTGTTGACCCTTCCCCATGCAATCCAATAATAATAATATAATAATCATTTATAACCCACCCTATCACCCCAAAGCTAGGTACATATAAAAGGTAATGGTTTTCCTTTGACATTAAGTCCAGTCGTGTCCAACTCTGAGGGTTGGTGCTCATCTCCATTTCTAAACCAAAGAGGCAGCATTGTCTGTAGACACCACCACGGTCATGTGGCCCGCCTGACTGCATAGAGCACTGTTACCTTCCCGCCAGAATGGTACCTATTGATCTACTCACATTTGCATGTTTTCGAACTTCTAGGCTGGCAGAAGCTGGGGCTAACAGCGGGAGCTCACACCGCTCGCCGGATTCAAACAGCTCAGCGGTTTAACCCACTGCACCACTGGGGGCTCCAAAATATAATATAATAGTAATACTTTATTTATACCCCGTCCTATATAACCAAGGATAGCTAGCTCTCTCTATATAAGTATGTATATATATGTGTGTGTGTGTGTATTTGCCTTGAGTTATACTTAAAAATGTTGCTGTTCTGACTTGCATACAAATCCAACTTAAGAACAAACCTACAGAACCTATTTTGTTCATAACTTGGGGATTGCCTGCAAGTGCAAAACTTTATTTGATGAAAAACTTAAAACAAATGGGATAATTATTTTCAAGTTTTGGAAAAACAGCATGCATCTTTCAAAGAAGCCTTAGGCCCTCATGAACTGCCTACCAGCTGATCAGTACCCAAGACATAAGAACCAAAGTGTGAATCATGCCCTTGTTTCCAACACACAGCACAGAAGCCCAGCTGCAGGCCTGGAACACACGTCCCTCTTTTCTCTGAGAATTGCTGGACAGAGCAGGCGCAGAGGCAGCCGCTCCTTTCCTCCAGGACTTGCGCTAGGAATCGGGAAGGACTGTATTTAAGGCTGTAAAGTATTCTAGTTGTGTGCAAAGGTTAACCCACACAACCCTTGCCTGCACTTTATTGTTTAGTAGATATGACACAAAAGAATGGGGAAGGAACAGGAAGTCAAGCAAACACTGGCACAACTTTTGTATAAAGTAACAATGCAAAAGAGAAGTTCAAATAGCAGAACTTCTGGAAGGTTTCTTTTTTCTGAGTGCAATTCTCATGCAACATTGCAGTGAGAGATACTGCGGTATAGTTGAAAACAAATCATGATGGATTATTTTTTTAAAAACCATTTTAGAAAGTAAGATTTTGCTTCTTTCATTCCAGCATTTAACAGAACTTATTTCTTCTATTACTAAAAGAAAGACAAGTTAACGCATTTTGGGAAATACTGCCTATAGAATTAAAGAAGCGCTTGTTTTCCACTCACCTTTGCACGGACATTTTCAAAGGATGCAGGGCTCACAAGGGAAAAGCAAATTAAGAAGACATCCTGTAAAACAGTATTTTAAGAATCTTAGTTTCCATCAGTTCCATTCCTGGCTTAATGATTTCTCATTATCAGCATTCTCGTTCCAGTCACAGATTTCCAGTTACAAAAAAGATAGCACATTGAGGTGGCGGCAAATAAACACCGTTACAACCTCATCTGCCTGCATTTCCAGACGATAACACAAAACTTGGGGAACTGATGAACAAATTAGCTTCACGGATACAACATTTTGACCTGAAGCAGGTCCTCTTGCGCCTCTTGCGCCGCCATCCTTTTTGTCATCAGATCTGAATTGTGAAACAGTTGTTTATTTGGGCACTCCTTGCCAACACAGATAAATATGTGGCTTTTGTACAGTCTTGGAGCGCAATAAATACACTTACCTGGAAGCACGTTCATTGTTTCCTTATACAGTGTTCCCTCGCTACTTTGTGGTTTGCTTTTAGCAGACTCGCTGTTTCGCGATTTAAAAAAAATTTAAAATACATATTGCGGTATTTTCGTTGTTTCGTGGGTTTTTGCTGCCGCTGCTCTCTAAAGCGCTTTCCCTCCTCAGTCTTCTCTCCCTCCAGCCTTGAAGGGCCTTTCCTTTTTTTCTTTCACGTTATTTTAAGTTTATAAAGACTTAAAATAGTGTATAACTACTAAATTAATGTATAAATATTAAAATAAATATAGCTTCCCTACATCACGGTTTTTCACTTATTGCGGGAGGTGCTGGACCGTAACCCCCGCAATAAGTGAGGGAACACTGTATTCACTTTTAAGAGGGTGATCTTGGTTTACAAAAAACATGAATGTGACATATTTTGGCTCTCACTGGTCTCCAGTGAAAGCACCAACAATGCCTTTATGAGCCTATTCTCTCCCTTGCAGACCAGGAGAAATGTGAGGAGGGGGACTTTGGCTTAAACGAGCAGACACACAGCTCTTTTCAATGAAGAGAGCAACCATCAAGAAAATTAATAGGAAAGTGACCCTTAGGACTAGATACAACTCTTGATGCCATTCTGCCATATTGTCTTGAGACAAGTTACAGACTTTGAGCAGCAGAGATGTTCAGCTTGCCCTCAAGATGGAAGAATTAGTTAGCTGAATGCACCTTTTAAAACTTAAGGTCAAGATTGACATCATAACTATAATGCAATTGATAATGCACCCTTCCTCTCACCAAAATGACCTTTCCAGCCTGGCAGCATGTTGATGGAAGCATTTTGAAGGCACTGGAGATGGAAGCGCTGGGACATGTCAGGCTTCCTCTCCCAGTTATGAGGTGCCTTAGAAACAGAAAGATGGGCCCAGACACAACTTGTTGTGCCAAGACACCCAGTAACTAGGAGCGGACTGCAGGCATGAGATTCCAGTGCCTCAAGACACATTTCAATCAGGAGGCTGCCACTGAAATTTGGTCCTTACATAGAGATTAATCTCCAGCAGCTACGATGCCACAAATCCACTTTATCATACAATGAATGAACAGAATGCTATTCAAAATCATCAGAGACCGAAAGCTTGGAAGAGAGAATTCTTCCTCCTCCCTGAAGGTCCTCACATACTTTTTTCAGGGAAATATTCAGGACCGCTGACCAAAAGGTGGGTAATTCAAATCTGGGGAGTAGGGTGAGCTTCTGTCTGTCAGCTCCAGCTTCCCATGCAGGAATATGAGAAAAGACTCCCACAAGATGGTAAAACATCTGGATGTTCCTTGGGCAACGTCATAGAATCATAGAGTTGGAAGAGACCTCATGGGCCATCCAGTCCAACTCCATTCTGCCAAGAAGCAGGAAAATCACAATCAAAGCACCCTGACAGATGGCCATCCAGCCTCTGCTTAAAAGGCTCCAAAAGAGTCTCTGCCACACTTCGGGGCAGAGAGTTCCACTGCTGAACAGCTCTCACAGGCAGTTCTTCCTAATGTTCAGGTGGAATCTCCTTTCTTGAGTCATTGCAGACAGCCAATTCTCTCCCACCAGAAGCGACTTGCAGTTTCCCAAGTCACTCCTCACACACACAGCACAACACAGGCCCCTTAGCTGTGTTCAATTCCTGACAGGCTTATCCAGTTCCATATCATGACTTGGGGAGTTTTCCAGTTGGCATAAGAAGTTACCTGTAGTCTTCTGAGCCTGTTTCCAAGGTGCCCAAACAGTGACCCCCTGCATTACTCAGGCCCCTCGTATGAGATCCTGCTCATCTCTAATCACCACAAAATGGGCATTTACTGCTCTCGTCTCCTCCATACCTACACCTAGATTTTGTGACGTGCAGATCAGTCATTAAAGAATCAGTGGTGTTTAAGAGTGTTAGTTGATTGGGTTGTAGCTCCAGCTTTTCGGTTAGGTCAGCCCTTGGATCCCTCCGCAGCTAAGCCCTGGCAACAATATTCATCCATGCAGCATTCCGACTGGCAAAGAGCAATGCCTTGCATCCCTGTGCTCCCATAGCCCCTTGCGACTATTCCGGCTTGCTAGTGATGAAGTGCTTCTGGCCACACCGTGGCCACCTTCCACCAGGCTCTTCCGTGGTTTTCCCATTCAGAAAAAGGTAAGATTGCCTGAAATCTTTCAAATAGTTGGACTTTGTACAATAAAAGCCTAATCTCAAACACCTTTACAAGGGCTGCTTTTATCCATATGACAACATGAAGGCACTAGACCAGGCATGGGTCAGCTTGGGCCCTCAAGGTGTTTAGGACTTCAACTCCCACCATTCCTTAAAAAACATTTTTTTTAATTAAGAGTTTTGAGTTACAATTATAATAAAAAGAGAAAAGAGGTATTTAGGGAAGGAAAGACTCAGGTATCTGGAGTAGAGTGAAATGGTAATGGGAAGGGAGAAAGAAGTGGGTGATTTGGGTTAGGAATTATTGGGGGATCTTGGTAGGTAAATGGGGGACTAGGTAGTGAGAAAATATAGAAAGGGGACTTTGTTGACTTCCATCTTCTTTCTTAGGTGGTTAATCTTTATTAGCTGTTTCAGTCCATTAATATTATTAACTTCTAGTCACTTCTTTATTTCATTTCCTTCTTTTTTATTCTTGTTCATTAGACAACTCCATATTATTCTTAGGGATTCTGTCGGGTCTTCATATAATCCTTGAATAATGTCTAATCTGTTCCTTTTAATGCTTTACCCTCCAATTCTTTCAAATAGAAGATAAGCGTATCCATGTCCATTATTTCCCATACTTTACTCTCCCATTCTTCTTCTGTTGGTATTTCTTTACATTTACATTTCCTTGCATAAACTATTCTTGCTGCTGTAATCATGTATGTAAATAATTTGTCCATATTTTATCTGGCATTACTTCTTCCATTATTCCTAGTAAGAAGTGTTCTACTTTTAATTCTATAGCAATGTGGAGAATTCTTTGAATATTGTCCTATATTGATTTCCAATACTTCCTCGCTTTTTGACATGTCCACCACATATGAAAAAAAGTCCCGGTTTGTGCTTCACATTTCCAACATTTGTTTTGAATTTCTTTATACATTAGACCTAGCTTCTGTGGTGTCATATACCATCTGAAGAACATCTTATACCAATTTTCTTTTAGATCAGTTGCATATGTATACTTTAATTTCACCTTCCAGATTTGTTCCCATTCTCTTAGGTTTATTGGTCTTGCAATATGTATGGCCTATTTGACCATACACTGTTTTACTAGCTCCGTCTCAGTGGACCATTCCAATAGTTTAGAGTATATTTTGGTTATTTCCCCCCCATTTATTAGTAAAACTTTCCAAAAGTCTTCTTTTTCAACGAATCCTAACTGTTCATCTTTTAAAAGATGTCCGTGCCATCCAGTTCTCAAGTCGAAACCCTCCAACGTTAACATTTTTCTCTCTTTAACTCAATCCAGTCCTTCAACCATGTCAATCCACTTGCTTCAAAATATAATTTTATATCTGGTAGGCCTAATCCTCCTCTTCTTTTTACATCAGTCAATATTTTATATTTGACTCTAGGTTTTTTCTTCTCCCATAAGAACTCCCACCATTCCTAACAGCCTCAAGCCCTGCTTAAGCAGTGGAGGGGGAAAGGAAGGGGCCTGAAGCTGTTAGGAATGGTGGGAGTTGAAGTCCTAAACAACTCGAGGGCCCAAATTTGCCCATGCCAGCACTAGACTATGGGAAGCCAGTTTAACAGCAGCAGGAGCAGAAGCCAAACAAAGAAAGATGAAAGAGCTTAAAGCTTAATGGTTGAAAGTGTTACATACGCAGAGCTGTTGCCGTTTCACCCTGGGAGTTAAATCCTTACCATTGGTTCCTTCAACCTAGTAATAGCATGAAACAACTTCAGTTAAGGTTATGAGAGGCTTGAAAAAAGGGGAAAAAACAGCGCTTTGGCCATCATTTACTACACTTCCACGATCAGCTGCATCACATGATGCAACCCTCCTTCAGAAATGTGGGAAGGGAAACAGCACCACTGAGTGTTTTCCTAACCTTTCCCTACTCCTAGAACATTCGCCTGCTTGGGGAAAGTATGCTAGCCTAATTCCTTTTTGAGCAACCATTCTGTGATCAATCCGAATAGAGAACTCAACTCTCATGAACTAGAACAGTGTTTCTCAACCTTCCTAATGCTGCAACCCCTTAATACTGTTCCTTGTGTTGTGGTAACCCCCCAACCATAAAATTATTTTCGTTGCTACTTCATAACTGTAATTTTGCTACTGTTATGAATCATCATGTAAATATCTGATATGCAGGATGTATTTTTCATTCATTGGCATAAATACCGAAATTTGAATACTGGGGGGGTGGGGGGGGGGGGTTGATTTTGTCATTTGGGAGTTGTAGTTGCTGGGATTTATAATTCACCTACAATCAAAGAGCACTCTGAACTCCACCAACGATGGAATTGAACCAAACTTAGCACACAGAACTCCTATGACTAACAGAAAATACTGAAAGGGTTTGGTGGGCATTGTCCTTCAGTTTGAGAGTTGTAGTTCACCTACATCCAGAGACCACTGTGGACTCAAACAATGATGGATCTAGATCAGGGGTGCTCATTAGGTAGCTCAGGAGCTACTAGTAGATCTTAGGCCCTCTTCCAGGTGATCTTCGGGCCTCACCAGCCGGATGGGGCGCTCCTGCCATGCGCGCACACACCCTGCGCACACGCGCGCTCCTGCTTCTGGCTTCCGCCCTCGTGGTGCTTCTTTCACCTGCGGGGCATTGCAGGAAGAAGGAAGCACGAGGCGGGGCCTCTGGAGGGAGCACCCTGCCTCTCTCGTCCAGAAGCAGCTGTGCAGCCTCCGTTGCCGGCAAGACAGGCAGGACGGAGCGCTCCCTCTGGATACCCCGCCTCATGCTTTCTCCTTCCTGCAATGCCCCGCAGGCGGAAGAAGCGCTGCGCAGGCGGAAAACAGCAGCAGGAGCGCGCGGGGTGGCAAGAGCACGCGGCGGCGGGAGCGCATGGTGGCGGGGGCAGATAGATCTTTTGGACTTGGTTGCTTTAAGAGTAGCTCGCATGTTGAAAAAGTGTGAGCACCCCTGATCTAGATCAAACTTGGCACGAATACTCAATATGTCCAAATGTGAACATCGGTGGTGTTTGGGGAAAATAGGCCTTGACATTTGGGAGTTGTCGTTACTGGGATTTATAGTTCATCTGCAATCAAAGAGCATTCTGAACCCCACCAAGAGAATTAGGCCAAATTTCCCACACAGAACACCCATGCATTGAAGGGACTCGCTGGCATGAGTCTCCCTGCAGCCTTGCACACTTTCCCTCGCTCGAACATGAGCACCATGCTACCATGTGCCGAGCACGCCTGCTCTCCCCTCCCGGCTTGGGAGTCTCAGAAATAGCCTTCCTCTTGGCTGAGAAGACGGCCAATCGAAGTGGAGAAGGGCTTTTGGTGGGAGGATTCACCGTCTGTTTCCCAAAAGGAAGAGAAGGACAGGCAAAGAGATCGTCAGCCTTCTCTGCCAAAGGGGTTCCTAAGGCCATCAGAAATAAATGTTTTCTGATGGTCTTTGGTGACCCCTCTGAAACCCCACGCGACCCCAGATTGAGAAACACTGAACTAGAAGCTAGTCCTTCTAAAGTTCTGAGAGCTTGCCCTTATAATAGCACTTGAGTGCTATTATACTGAATAGGAAGTCTGCAGAGATTTCAACCAAGCCAGCTTAAACTAACTTTACACTATTTACACTACTGTACTGTAAATTCAGAACACAAACTTCATGGATAACCAGAGGGGAGCAATGTTCTTGCTGCAGCACATTTGGCCCCAAGCAATTCAATATTCTTCTCCTGAAATCATGGGGTTTGCATGGGCATGTTTAGAAAGTGCTTTATTTTTACTTGCAAGAGATAGAAAGTGCTTTCGATTTGTAGAACCAAAGGCTCTTTTGGCAATTTTATCCAAAAAATCTCTTGCACTCTACCTGTCGCAGCAGAGATTTTTCATTTGCTTTTGACCCCTTAACAGAAGAGAACAGGTCAGCAATCAGAGTTGGACGGACCTAAAAACAGTGACGGATTTCCTCTTGTTGGGGCTTAATGTTTGAGGTGTACGTTTTCCTCATCGCTTGGTGTTTGCCCCAGATGAGTCACACTGGAGTTTCTTAAGGAACAAAGGAGGCTTTTTTATTTTCTTTCTGGCTTTTCTGGCAGTTCTCTCAGAAACAGGACTATAACACTGCCAATCCCTTACTCTAAGACCTCGGGTGAAAATGTCCTTTTCATAGCGTGAGCAAGCAAATACAAGGATCAGAAATAGATTCCCAGGAAAGTTAGGTATAAGATAGTCTGCATACCAAATCAGGAAAAGGCCACCATAGGGAAACAGCTTCAACCTTTCAGCTTTCAGGGGATGTTAAAAGTAAAATTGTAACCTATGTTCCTAGATTATTATTAAATGAGATAAGAAAAAATAATTTAAAAATCATGTATTGTCGAAGGCTTTCATTCCCAGAATCACTGGATTGTTTTGAGTTTTTCAGGCTGTTCCAGAAGAATTCTCTCCTGACCTTTTGCCTGCATCTGGATTTAAATTGCTTCTCTGTGTAGTCTGACATGGTAATTGTTAGAGTGGTCCAATATTTCTGTGTTCTCAAATAATATGCTATGTCCAGGTTGGTTGGAATCCACAAGCATGTGGACAATTTCAACAGAAAGGAAGAAACCATGAGAATGAATAAAATTTGACCACCAGTATTTTAAAAACTCTAAAATCATAACAGTAAATAAAAAACAACACTCAAAAACAGGAGAATTCCAGACAAGAAACAATTAGCACTAGCTAATCACCTCCCAACAAAGGATTCCCCCAGACAGTTAAAGCCAGACCTTGAAAACTGCTAGGCCACGAAATGCTAATCAAGGTGGCCAATAGCTACATTCACACCTACCTCAAACAGGCAAGAGTTCTTTCTCCCACCCTGCACATTCCACAGATATATAAACCCCATTTTCCTAGTTTCCAACAGACCTCACAACCTCTGAGGATGCCTGCCATAGATGCAGGCAAAATGTCAGGAGAGAATGCTTCTGGAACATGGCCATACAGCCTGGAAAACTCACAACAACCCAGTGATTCCGGCCATGAAAATCTTCAACAATACATGTTTTTTTATTTTTAAAATCTTATCTCATTTAATAATAATTATTTTAATACTTGAATCTTACTCCATATGACAAATAATAAAAAAGAGGGGGCAATTAACTGAATCCATTAAGTGGGACCCAATCTGATGATACAGTGTAACAAAGGAACATGTTTTCTTTGGACCCGCAATTCTTGCTGGAACTGCAAACATGTTAACTATCAAAAAGTTTCCAAGTGTATTGATTGTTGATGTATGCATCCTGTTTGTTCTACTGACTGCTTTTATTCTTGGTGCCATTGTATTTTTTTACTTTACCTATTTGTGATGAAACGTCATTAAAAACCTGACTATATAATAAAGATTTTACTTGAAATAAAACTGTCAATCTGTTATGTCAAGGGGGAGAGGTTAACTCAAAGCAAGGCATTGATGGGCTAATCTGTCTCTTTGAAAATATAAGAGCTGAATTTAAGTATCGACTGCATCCTTCCTCCCTTGCCCTAGGCCCAAGAATGAGCAAGGGGTAGAACACGGCAATTCAATTCGCAGCACACAATACATTTGCTCCCATTGTTGCCATCCAAAAGGATCCAAATGAACCCACTGCAGAGCTACAGCCCACATTTTCATTTCAATGAGCCCTTCTGTCACAATTCATCCCTTGCACCCTAGTGAAAAGCTGATCAGCACCAGTGCTCTGCAAAGATAGTGTCAGACCGTGCCTGACAAGCAAGCGCAAACAAAGGCTGCCTTTTTAGTGGAGCTGCTGACCTCTCATCGAGGGCTCGCTGGCCAATCCAGCCTGTGCCCTCACTCCATTATTTCACTGTGACATTCTTCTGGTATATTCTGAGTGAGGTGCGGATGGACATTGTTTGGGCAACACAGTTCAATCTCTCTGGTTCAACAGACATATCTGTGAATTAAAAATCTTTTTAAAGTCACTGGGCTCAGCCAAGGAGCAAATGCAGAGCTCCAAGGAAAGCAAACAGTGCTGCCTCCATTTCTCTCCCCCACCCCATCCTCCTGGGAGCAACTAATGAACGCCAGATGAGTAGGCTTTCGTGTTAAAAGCGTGACACACACAACTGTGATGAAAAAGAAGCAAGGCAGCAGAAAGCAGCTGTATTAAGGGAGGTTTGCAATTACATCATGGCATGTTAAAAAGTGAGAAATCTCGTGTCAAGTGATTGCAAGGGTCCCACAGAAACAAATGAGAGGCATACTTGAGCAGTCCAGCTGCTTAGTTGTGGCGGCTAGACCACAGCACTCTGGCACAGACAAAATAATATGCAGTAAATTCCGTGATTGGGTAGCAGCACAGAAACATACCTGAAAGGATTGTTTTTTCAGGTGTCATGACCTTGCCCTACCCCTACTGACCTCTTCACTGGGCTGACTTTGCAAGGTCATTGCACCTAGAATTGTTTTTCATAGGGGATTACAAAAATCAACTGTGTCAGCACCCAAAAGACCTGGTCTGAAAGTGCAGAGATCCAACAATATAGATAGAAAGGTACTCATCCCTGGGTCTCTTGCTTACACTAACACGGATCATCCCAATTTCTATCTAGTTTGTAAGGTTTAGCATACTGGATCAACACATTTGAAGCTAAACTGGAAGCATCCTCAATTTTCTGCAAACCTGCCATTTGAAGCCCCTGTCACCCACCAACATATTTCAGGTCTTCCACCATAAAAGCTTACTGTTTGTGGATAGGATAAGGGGCGTAGTCTGTCATAGTCTTCTTGCCCAGCTGTGTCCCACAAGCCCAGATTGACCGGCTTTCCATCAACCATCACATTTGCCGAATAGTTGTCAAAGCTACAGGACAAGATGGAAAAGTCAGTGAATTATTTAATCGTGAGGGTTTTTTATGTGAAATACACTGCTAAAAACTAGAAAGCCCCTGAGATACAGGGGTTGCCCTGAGATAGTGGCTTAACTGTGGAATAGCCAATGCAGCAGGGAGGTAGAAAAGGCAGCCCCTGCCCACTTGTGGCTCTCAACAGAATTTCTGCAACCACCAGGCCTCATAATAGAAAAAAAGAGAACAAAACACACACAAAGCACATGCCAGAATGCTGCCTGGAGCAGCAATTTCCTTTTTAAAAACTTCCCTACCATCACCACCCAAAACCAGCTGCAAAACACAGAAGAATAATTTGGGAGTAGACTTTTGGTTAATTCTGTCCTGAGCCAAAACCGTAATACTGAAGCCACATTAACAAAACCCTTTATGTCATGCTCACCCCATTATCCAGAGCTGCAGTGGCACAATGGTTTAAACCCTTGTGCTGGCTGAACTGCTGACCTGAAGGTTGGCAGTTCAAATCCAAAAGACGGGGTGAACTCCAATCTATCAGCTCCAGCTTCCCATGTGGGGACATGAGAGAAGCCTCCCACAGGATGGTAACACAACTGGGCATCCCCTGGACAACGTCTCTACAGACAGTCAATTATCTCACACCAGAAGAGACTTGTAGTTTCTCAAGTCGCTCCTGACACGATAAAAAAGTATCTCCGGAGATCTGGTGTGGCCCCTCTTTAAGTGAGTTTTGGGTGCTAGATTAAACCAGCTTCCATTTTCCGAAACTGCTCTGTGCAGTTTATCTTTTTTTTTTAGCGGTGTGGATTGCGTGGCAACCTTAAGGCAAACCTATCACAGGACTTTCTTCACAAGAGTTGTTTGGGGGGGGGGTTGCCTCTACTTCCCTCTGAAGATGAGAGAGTGTGACTAGCTCAAGGTTACCTATTGGCTTTCCATGATGGAGATGTGAACCCTAGCTTCAGATATTGAAAGGGATTAGATTGAAAGAAAATAAGTTACTCACACTGTGGGGATGTATTCTCCAGGAAATGCATTGGTTGTGTAACTGATGAGTAGGCATGTTTTACCTACAGCACTGTAAAAGAAAAAAAATCCCAATAAGAACACTGATAATTATGCATCAACATCTGATATTACATGAAGTAATTTGCCTTCAACCAAGATAAATTAATTTTGTACTTGCATTGGGTGAGGTGTATCTCCCAAATTAAACATTCACTTAATTGTCATGAAAACAGAGAGCTAACATTTTCCACATTGGGAAGTGTTACAGAAATTACATCAAAAGCTGAAAGTAACCAGACCCAGTGATTCATTTGCAGAGCCTGAGTGGCAGGCACCTGAGTTTTCAAGGTCTCCAAACAATAATTTGATCTCCCCCTCTTGATACCAAATGAACAGACATTATTCAAGACAAAGGACCTGTTTCAGTTCTCATTTTCTGGGAACCAGTTGTCATCAGCTGCCTCTTCTTTCCTTTATTCTTCATCCAGTTTTCAACAGGCTTCTCAAAAAATTGGTATGGGAAATGTGAATTTATATTCTCTTAAAAGGATATTAAGAGATATCTACAGAAGGTCCCTGTCAGTAGCTGTTAGCCAGGAACAGAATTTCCGAAGTTCAAAACTCTGGATGATGTCTCCCAATGATCATGTTTTGGCTTAATAAGCTTCGTACTCCCACAAAACATAGGTTCTCCTTTTCGCAGATGTACCAGAATTAACAACAGAATTTTTCAACACATCACTCTTGTTACATGAAATAGAAAACTGTAATATCCAGATTCGGAATTAGCTGAGATTGTGGTTTAAGGTCTTAACTCAGCATTTCTCAACCTGGGGGTCGGGGCGCCGGGGGGGGGGGGTCACAAGGGGTTTTTATATTGTATTTTACTGTGTTTGTTAGGCCGCTCTGAGTCCCCCCTCAGGGGTTGAGAAGAGCAGGGTAAAAATGCTGGAAATAAATAAATAAGGGGGTGTGAGAGGGGTCGCCAAAGACCCCTTGGTCCACATCCATCATTGTTTGAGTCCACAGTGCTCTCTGGATGTAGGAGAACTACAAAACTCAAGGTCAATACCCACCAAACCCTTTTTGTTGGTCATGGGAGTTCTGTGTGCCAAGTTTGGTTCAATTCCATCGTTGGTGGAGTTCAGAATGCTCTTTGATTGTAGGTCAACTATAAATCCCAGCAACTACAACTCCCAAATAACAAAATCAATCCCCCTCCAGCCCCACCAGTTTTCAAATTTGGGCGTATCGGGTATTTGTGCCAAATTTGGTCCAGGGAATGAAAATACATCCCGCATATCAGATATTTACAAGCCGATTCATAACAGTAGCAAAATTACAGTTATGAAGTAGCAATGAAAATCATTTTATGGTTGGGGGTCACAACCACATGAGGAACTGTATTAAGGGGCCACGGGATTAGAAAGGTTGAGAACCACTGTGTTAACTGGTGCCTTTTCACGCTGTCTGTGGGTATTCCAGATGCGTCTAGCTAGCTGGCTGGCTACAATAGGGTATGTCTGAATAGAGGGATCTTTAACTCTGGAGATATTAAAAAGCTCTAGCAGATCTTAGAGGAAGTAGCAGCATACAATGATTTTGCAAGGCTATTTAGCAATATAAACTCAAGAGCAGGACTTTAAACTTGCAACCCCACCTCCAGGATTGCATCCTTAACCAGAGTCATGCGCTAACTGCCTTCCAAAGGATTGATTATTCCTGTAATCACACAATCTGCAAAGAACGTTGAAAATGAAAGCCACTATGTAAGAATTAAGAATATTGACTTTTGTAGTGAGCACAGGTATTGCAAGGTGTGGCTATGTAACTTAGCATTCCTTGAAAAGCCTGTTATGGCTGTTCCATGCATTTGAAGGAGTATAACAGACCTGTCCAGGCAGCACTTCACCCTCAAAACTCTAACCATGAAACTCTAACTATACCCACGCCTGCCCGCCCACCCCTCAAATGAAATGCAGTACTTTCATCCTAGAAGGCTAGAATCGTCTAATGTGTTTCAGCAAACTTTTTCTTCGCATCAAACAGCATGCACATGAAAAAGCTCAAACAGTATGACAGTGTTTCTCAACCTTCCTAATGCTGTGACCCCTTAATACAGCTCCTCATGTTGTGGTGACACCCAACAATAAGATTATTTTCATTGCTACTTCATAACTGTAATTTGCTACTGTTATGAATTGCATTGTAAATGCTGCTGGACCACTCTCAGCCCCATGTCATGTGGGTGCTTTCCCCCTGCCTTGAAGGGACTCACTGGCGCGAGCCTTCCTCCAGCCTCACATGCTCTCCCTCGCCTGCGCACCACACTGCTATCAGCCAAGCATGCCTGCTCTCCCCTCCCTGCTGAAAGGCCAGCCAATCACAGCAGCATTTGGTGGGAGGATTTGTATCTGTTTCCAAAAAGGAAGAGAAGGACAAACAGAGAGATCTTTAGCCTTCTCTGCCAAAGGGATTCCTAAGACCATCAGAAATATGTGTATTCTGGTGGTCTTTGGAGACCCCTCTAACGCCCCTCTGCGCCCCCCCCCTCGGGGTTCCAACCCCAGGTTGAGAAACACTGCAGTATGACTTTTTGTTTCTTCTATTTCTTTATTTTCCATTTTACTTAAGGAAGGGTTTGAGAACTTCCAAGCTCATATCACTTTGCAGTATGCACTCCTTTTGCAACATTTCAGTGACCTCTATAAAATTATCTCCCAACTTTTAAAAAAACTTATGAATCACAGCGTGTTTTCTAGTGTACATTTCTATCATTCTGCCGTGGACTGACAGAGCTACATTTCTTCATGTTTGCGTCAGGCAAGTAGAAATATGCACCTTTAAGTTCAGAACTATTAAGCTCATTGTTACCTCACCCACTTATCCAGTAACGACTGGCCCACAACATTGCCAAGCCTTTCATCAATTGACCCACCTTTGGAAATTCTGAAGTCAGCATTTTTGGACTTCAAGGCAACCAAGGACTTTACTTTCCAATGTCTCAGACAAGAACGAAAAAATTACAATTTCTATAAATTCTGTAGCCACAGGGGAAAAAGTTGTTTTAGGAATGCCAAAATGGGATGGGGTTATTAATAATTATAGGGAGGATACCATGCCTCTATTGAAGCAGCTCCACTGGAGGCCGATAAGTTTCCAGTCCCAATTCAAAGTGCAGGTTATCACCTCTAAAGGCCTTCAAGTCCAGCCTGATTGCACCTCCTCTATGAACCGGCACAGACTCTAAGATCTGCCAGGGAGGCCCCCCTCTCGGTCCCACCTCTGTCTTTAGTGCGGTTGGTGGGACAAGGGAGAGGGCCTTTTCAGTGGTGGACCCCCGGCTATGGAACATCCTCCCCAGTAAACTTAGACAAGCCCCTACACTACAACGCTTTAGGAAAGAGTTAAAAACTTTATTTTTCCAGCAAGCACTTGATAACTTTTAGACAGTAACCAGAAATTATTGCCAATACTTAGCACTTTATATCTAAATTCTGTGCATTTTGTTGGGCTGCTATATTGATTACATGGATCTTTTAACTTATTCTATTTTAATAGAGGTTGTTTTATTCAGTTTATATACCTGGTTTATGTAATGTTATTATTAATTTCATGTTGATGTATTTTATTTTATGTATTAAGTATTTTATGTATGGCATCTCTGTGTGCTATTTTGCAAGCCACTCCCAAGGCCTATGGGAGATGGTGGTGGGGTATAAATAAAGTGTTGTTGTTGCTGTTGTTGTTACATACCCATTTACTTTCTTTTCAAATGCAAATATTTTCATTCTTTACCACAGGAAAAATGTAAAGGTTTTCCCCTGACATTAAGTCTAGTCGTGTCTAACTCTGAGGGATACTGCTCATCTCAATTTCTAAGACGAAGAGCCGGCGTTACCCATAGACACTGCCAAGGTCATGTGGCCGACATGACTGCATGGAGCGCAGTTACCTTCCCGTCGGAGGGGTATTTATTGAGCTGTTTGCACTGGAGATTTTTTGGGGGGAACATTCCCAAACATTAGATTATGGGATATTTTATTTTGTCTTTTATGAACTTACCCCTTCTATTTATCAATCGCATTTTAGGCCAGGACCAATCCTCCACTCCTCTCCGGGAACTTGGTTGTAATGCAGAACTTTTGGGTTTATAAGTTCTGCCACATTTCTTTTTTAGAGAAATTATAGTTACAGATCTGGAGGGCTCCGGTTTGGGGAACGCAGCACTAAGACAAATGCCAACAAAAACAAGCAAGTCCCACAGGCCTCCATTGTAAAATTCTTCTTTCTAGGCTTCCTGCCTTCTCAGCTTTCTGGCTTTGTGCCCTGTGAATCGGTTCTGTACAGAAACTCAAGTTCAAAATGGTTTAATCATCCCAGACTCTGTAACAATTCATTCCATTCAAGTATACAAAAAGCTCTGAAAAGATTCCGTTAAGGCCAAGGTCTCTCTAAGTAACAAGATAATGATGCCAGGCATGTAACTATTCAAATTATGAAAGAATTACCACAAGCAGAATAGGTGAGTGGCTGGTATAGTTCCATTCTGCCTGATCTTTCCTGTCTAGCCTAACTGCCAATGTTGAAAGTAGAATCAGACGGTTATAAAAAGTAACTTCCTTTTCTACTAAACATATTCTGTAAAATAAAATAAACCCACAAGATTAAAATGTTTCATATTTGTTTATACTTCTATGTACATTGTACCTCATAAAAGCATTCTTAGGCATACACTGTTATTGGCAATAAGTAGGATTTTTAAAAATTGGGTAATGTGGATTGCTGTGAATTTTCCGGACTATATGACCATGGTCCAGAAGCATTATCTTCTGACATTTGGCTCACATCTATGGCAGACATTCTTCAGAGGCTGTGAGGTCTGTTGGAAACTAGGCAAGAGGGGTTTATATGCCTGTGGAATAATGTCCAGAGTGGGAGAAAGAAGTCTTGTCTGCTGGAGGCAAGTGTGACTGTTGCAATTGGCCACTTTGATTAGCACTGAACGGCCTTGCGGCTCCGCCCCCCAAATGTCTTTTTATTGCTGGCACAGGTAGAAGAAGATCACAATCCATCACCATTTTCAAATATTGAAATACATAATGAATACATATCACATATTGTTTTAACAGTGATCTTATCAAGCCCACCTTTACTTCCCACTTGTGTCTGCCAATTTTACACCCCTCATCTCCTCCCCCCACCCTTGCAGCTTCAAAGTCTGACTGCCTCCTGCCTGGGATATCCTTTATTGGGAGGTGTTAGCTGGCCCTGGTTGTTTCTTGTCTGGAATTCCCCTGGTTTTTTTTAGTGTTGCTCTTTATTTACTGTCTTGATTTTAGAGGTTTTTTAAAAAATACTGGTGGCCAGATTTTGTTTATTTTCACAGTTTCCTCCTTTCTCTTGAAATTGTTCACACCCTAAACACAGAACATCAATAAAGAACAAAACTCAAAAAATAGGGGAATCCCAAACAGGAAACAATCAGAGCAAGCTAACACCTCCCAACATTACCCCAGGCAGGAAACAGCCAGGCTTTGTATCCAACTGATCTCAAAACCTCTGAGGGTACCTGCCATAGATGTGGGCCAAACATCAGGAGACAATGCTTCTGTAACATGGCCAGGCATCCCGGAAAACTCACAGCAACCCAGTGATTCCAGCCATGAAAACCTTCGACAACAAATCAGGGAATGTTAGTATTTTTATACCTTTGTGATCCCAGATTTGCATGGAATCAGCTTTCATGACAAGACATCAGAACAAATTGTGCTAAACCTATGGATGTAGCCAGACTTTCAGCCTACACAACACTTGAAAACTGTGTGTTACCATGTATTAAATAAATATCTTGAAAGAGGTAGTTTATTAGCTTACTGCCATAATGGTTTACATCAATTCCATTATCAATCTTCAGATTCTATATAAACATTTTGGGAATCGAATGCCATACTTGCCTTGAAGTTATCAGAGAGAATAACACTGTATTGACAGAAATGAAATCTCTATGGATTACTCAAAACATTTTTCAATTCCTCTGGAATACCAGGACTAAAACATTACATGGTTTGTATTTTTTAAAGAAGCTACACAAATTTGTTATGATGCCTGGTTATAATCAGGTATCTCAGGATTGTTATTTCTGTGGGTTTAAAAAAAATCTAAGGCCATAAAGCCAATGCTGTTTTCCAGCCGACCTTCAATGCCTTTCTGAGGCCTCTTCAGAAGAAAGAAAATGGCACTGAGATTATGGCAACAAACCCTTTTCCAAGAATTAAAATTTAGAGGGTGTTATAATAACATGCATTGTTCAGTATATTCTGGAACAGGGCTGTCCAACTGGCGGCCAGGGGCCGGATCCGCCCCCGTAGCCTGTTGGACACGGCCCCACCTATGCCCTCAGCCGCCATTTTTAAATTTTTTAAAAAAAAAATCGAAATTTTTTCAAAAAAATGGCGGCCGGGGCCGGGGGAGGGGGAGGCGGGGCAGGGAGGAGGAAGAGAGAGCTCCTCCTCCTTTTGGCGCCCCTCCCTACCTAGGGCGGGGCCGCGCCGGGCAGAAGGCGGCGCCAAGAGCAGCGCGTCACAGGCCTGGCGTGACGCGCTGCCCCTTGGCGCCGCCTTCTGCCCTTTTTCGCGGCCCCCGGCCCAGGTAGGGGAGGGGGCGCCGAAAGAGTAGGCGGCGCAAGAGCAGCGCGTCACAGGCCTGGCGTGACGCTGCCCCTGGCGCCGCCTTCTGCCGCCTTCTGCCCCCTCCCTTCCTAGGGCGGGGGCGCCAAAGGAGGAGTAGGCGGCGCCAAGAGCAAGCGTCACAGGCCTGGTGTGACGCTGCTGTTTGGCGCCGCCCCCTCCTTTTCGGCGCCTCCCCTAGGAAGGAGGGGGCGCGAAAAGGAGGAGTAGGTGGTGCCAAGGGGCAGCGCGTCACGCCAGGCCTGTGACGCGCTGCTCTTGGCGCCGCCTTCTGCCCTTTTCGGCCGTTTTAGGAGGGGCGGGGCCTGGGGTTGGGGGGCGGGGCCTGGGGGCGGGCCGAGCGGCCCCCTAGGTCATCAGTGACCTCTTATCCGGCCCTGGACCCCGTAGAAGTTGGACAGCACTGTTCTGGAACAAACCACATGCCAGATCTGAGTGCACCTGAAAGTATACTGATGAGTTGCATCTTTATTAAAATGGTTTAAAGAACATTACCTCTCTACAGATGCAATGATGCCATTTAACTATGTAAGTCCAAATTCCTGTTGCATTTCAAAATTAATAAGGGGGGCATAATAGTATGACATATTATTGTTGAATTAGACTGAAGAATCCTGAGATGAAGTCTCAACACAATGCTGGGGACTGCTGAACAATAAAATGGGAAGGGAAGAACTGTGTAGACTGTCTTGGGCTCTACATAATGGAAAGTAGGATAAGAAACCCATCTCCCATCTTGTTGTGGTTGCACTCTTGGTTTATTATGAATAAAGCTTTCAGGAGCCACTTGTGAAGAGCAGTGTGACTGTAATATCTAGTCATACCGAGAGGAACCTGAACCTCGTTTCTTAGTATACTTTGCTTGTATACTGCAAATTCCCTGTGTGGATATTGTGTAGTGTACTTTTACTATGGGATCCCTGACACTGAAAGACAGGTCACCCAGGGCCCTTCTAGACAGGCCCTACATCCCAGGATCTGATCCCAGGTTTTCTGTTTATCCCATATTGTCTGGCAGTGCGGACTCATATAATCCATGTTAAAGTAGAAAACCTGGGATCAGATCCTGTGATACAGGGCCTGTCTGGAAGGACTCTAAGAGTCAGGCTCAGAGGAGCATTTTACTTCTCCCCCACAGACTAAGGAGCAGGTCATTTAGGTGGCAAAAAGGGGAGAATCTGAAGTTAGTTCAGAGAAATCTGGTGGATCAGATTAGGGCCTGTCTAGTTGCCCTTACTCTTTCTCTCAGTGGTCAATTAGATACTGTTGTAAATCCTACAAGTGTGATCTCAGGATAGTAGCTATCATCTGCTTTGTTCTTCTGTGACAGGTATTCAAAGGAATGCCACCTCTGAACATTGAGGTAGTGTAGGATGAGAAAGATTGTCTTACCTTCCATGAATTGGGAGTAATTTTATTGCAAATTTCAGTTTACTTGGTCTACCTATATTTTTGACAAGGAAATTACATACATGGGTTTACTTTCACTTTGATCTTTGTTTGCAAAGGAGTACTGTTTATCTTTCCTTAATTTCTCACCACTCATTTTCATATAGATGACTCAGGGTCTAAGTCACTAAGACTGCATGGATTTGCATATGTGTATTTATGTTTTTTTCCCTTTCCTTGAATGTGCATGAATGTAAACTCTGGAATATGTTCTGCTTCTCCATGTACAAGTCAATAGAGGCATGGCTGGAAAAACATTTCAAATTCTTGATAACTAGAATCATAGGTATGGTACTAGCCAGAGGTAGGAAAAGAGCCATTATAAGTTTAGGTATCTGGATGACCAGGTGCTTAGGGATTTGTGAAAGCTAAATCCCTTAAAGAGAGGAGAATGCTGCTCTTTTGAGGGGGGGGGTCAACTATGTTATGAAAGCTAAAACTGTGCAAACTATTTCCTATTCATATATACAAAATTTATGAAGAGACTTCTAAAAAAACATTAGAGTTAGAGAGAAAACAACTAGTTTAAATAATTTGTAAATTAATACTTTGGCTATACCTAATATCTTAACTGATAAGATAGCACAAACCAGTAACTTAATATCCCAAAGAAGTCTGAACAAGAAACCTGACTTACTTCTGAGTAAAAAAAACTTGCAAAGATCAGGCCAATGAATACAATTTGATGGTTTCCTGATAAATAGGTTTAACAGTGTGGTTTCAGGAAGTTCTCAAAAGAGAACAGAAGTTTTACACTAATACCACAGCAGGTTTAAAAGCAATACCATCCACTATTTTTTGGATTCATAATTTTTCTGCTAGTAATTTTATATACACCATGCCTTGCCATTCTATATGGTCACAATTTTTTCACTTACATACTTGAAATACCAAATATTTAGTCTTATTGCTCTTGTTTATCTTTTCAGTGATTCTCTTCTTCCATGTAAACCACCCTACCCTCTTGTTGTTAACACACAAGCACACACACCAGACTTGTCTTCCATACCAAGATATATTTCGCTTTTATGACCAATTCCAGAGTCAAAGATGAATTATTGCAGTCTTTTCCTCATGTCAACCAGCTCACCCCAAGTTAACAAACAAACAACTGTAGTTTCTATATGGAGAAGATGCCCAACAGCATAGCCTGCCCTTGGTCTGTGATTGCTTCAACATGAAGAGTCCCAAGTCAAATGTCTAGGCCTGCTGTTATTGAGACTGAAATATAGATCTTGCACCGGGAATGTGGCGCAGCTGGCTGGGTGTCAGCTGCATAAGATCTCTACTGACCAGAAGGCCATGAGTTCGAGGCCTGCCTGGGTCGGGGTGAGCTCTCGGCCAATTTGTGTAGCTCGTTGTCGACCTTTGCAACCCGAAAGACAGTTGCATCTGTCAAGTAGGAAATTTAGGTACCACTTTGTGGGGAGGCTAAATTTAACTGATTTCTGGAATGTTTAATTGCCTCTATGTCTGTCTATATATGTTGTATGTCAATGGCATTGAATGTTTGCCTGTATATGTGCATTGTGATCCGCCCTGAGTCCCCTGCGGGGTGAGAAAGGCGGAGTATAAATGATATAAATAAATAAATAAATAGAGTTGAATTTTGATTCCTAATTTATTTTGGATTGTGTTTCCATGTTCTTCTTTTATCTCCCCCCCCCCCCCCAAAACGGTACTTCTAAAAATTGAAATAAACCAAAAGAAGTTTGTCCTAATAGAAGCAACTTGGGGTGGGGATGAAGCTCTTTAAGAGAGGGTATTCCATGAGTACATACTGTGGGAATAAAGTGGCATTAGGGAAAATTAATACAATCATTCTCAAACTGTGGTCCTCTAGCTGTAAGGGCCTCCAATTCCCAGAAGTCGTAGTCAACCTGTTCATTGGTGAGACATTTAGGGAGTTTGAGGCCCAGACAGCTGGAGGGCTGCAGACTGAGAATGTCTGAGCTAAGACAGAGGGATGGTGTAAAGGAAGCTAAATGGGTGTGGCAAACTTTGAAGACATGCACATGTTTACTCAAGAATACAGAGAGACTTCTTAGGGCTTTGCTCATGCAGGGAACACAGCCAGCATGGACAACTGAAACTCCAATCCTAAATATACTAAAGAAAGAAGTGCTTCTGAACACACTGGTGAGCAAGCCCGTAGCCAGGATTTTGATTGGGGTGGGGGGAGCTGAGTTTGATTCATGGGGGGGGGGGCTGAGTCTGAGTGAGAGAGGATCTACCCTAGAAAACCTTTTGCATCATTATCCCAATACCCCCATGTATATGGGATATATTGAGCATGGTGATCAGATCATGATATGAATAAACATAACAGTTTAAATAATGTACCAGTAAGGCCTTCTTGCGGACCACCCTGAGAATTTAAGGGGGGGGGGAGTGAAGCCCCTCCGCTACAGGCCTGCTGGTGATAATTTGACTTGATCCACAATTGATCAGCTGCTAACTTAGTTATGGCAGTGGTGGTGATAAAACTACAGTGTGATATTGATAAGTAAAATTAAAAAGACAAAATGGAGAGATAAGGTAATACTTTCACATACCCAGAAGGTGTAAACAAAGCAACTAAAAATTGGGATATGGGATGATTGGTTTCTCCTTTCTGCCTTTCCTTGGCAATCAGGGAAAGCAGTTTGGGTGGATTTTAGGAGGGAAACAGCTAAAGTGTTGGACTAAGGCTTGGGGGTCTCAGTCTCTACTGAGTCATGAACAGGAGCAGCCTTGGATGGCCCCTTCCCTCTCATTGTCCCACCCTAAAGCGATCCTCTGGAGGTAAAAAGGGGGAGAAATCATGACTGCCACAAATGCTTTATAGGCACATACAATCAAAGGTTCTGGGGCTGAACATGTGAAAAAATTACATTCCATCAAGAAGAAACCACATTGACTTCTATGGAGCTAAACAAACTTCATGGGGGAAGGGGGCATTTAAATATTTTTTCACCTTAGTTTTTATGTTGATTTTAATTTGAACAGTTACACATACACTGACAGACCTCTTGACTCATTTTATTGGGAGAAATTCATAAAATTATAACACAGCTTGAGAATCTCCTATCTGGAATTCCAAAATAGTCCACCTGGGAGGCTGAGATAGCAGCACCTTCACTTTCTGATGCTTTGCACACTTTGCTTTAAAATATTTAAAATATTGTGTATAAAATGACCTTCAGGCTATGAGTGGAAGGTGGATATAAAAAGAAATAAATTTTATGTTTAGACTTGGGTCCCATCTCCAGAATATCTCATTATGTACAGGATGGACCGAAAATCCCAAATGGGATTCAATATTTAATAACTTATTTTTGTTTTTTATTCACTATACCATAACATCATCTATATCTTATCTATCCAGTAAAACAGAATGTACGTACTGTATGTATATGGGTGGCAGCATATGTATGTTTGTGTGCTTCCAGAGAGTCCTGAGACTCCCACCAACGACGGATGTGGACCACACTTGGCACACAGACACCCCTGCTCCAATGAGTAGCAGAAAATACTGGAGGAGTTTGGGGGGATTGGCCCTGGATGTTGGGAGTTGGAGTTCACCCCGCATCCAGAGACTCTGTGACCGCTGCCAGCAATGGATCTGTGGCACACAGACTCAATATGCCCAACTTTTAATACTGGTGGGATTTGGGGGGAACTGCCCTTGAATTTTGTACGTTATAATTCACCCGCATCCAGAGAGCACCATGAACCAAACGGGTGATGAATCTGGACCAAAGCTGGTACACATGCCCAACAGGACCAACTCTGAATACTGGCAGTGTTTCGGGAAATTGATCCAGGATGATGGGAGTTATTACTCACATTTTTCTTTCCACGTTTTCTAATGGGACTATTCATAGAACCCCAAAATAAACAATTACTATTTATTATAGTTATCACTATAAAAGACCTGACCTGGGCACTGCTGGGTACCTAAGTTAGTATGCAATATAAAAACAGACCCCTTTAAGACTTCTGCCCCCCCCCCCCAACTCCTACTTAAGAAGGGGGCTGAGACAACAGAAAGTGAGAGAAATCCACTCCTGGAAGAGTTATTGTCAAGGCGAAAAGGGGTTTCCACTCAATCTTTATCTCCAATCCTTTTGTCCACAGTAAGCTATTTTTTAAAACAAATCCAATTCTCACAGGGACAGAAAGTGAGGGGAGATCTTCTGAACAGGGCCCAGAAAGCAAAGGAAATGGCACAAGGGTGTTAACCCCTCTGCAATCCAAAACTAATATGGATATATATTTAGAGTTACACATTAAAACAGGCCTGGGCAAACTTGGGCCATTCAGGTGTTTTGGACTTCAACTTCCACAATGCCTAACAGCCTACTGGCTGTTCCGACTTACATACAAATTTTAACTTAAGAACAAGCCCATACAACCGATTTTTTTCATAACTTGGGGACTGCTTGTGTATATACACAAAGAAGCTTACATTCCGTGAGGAAATCTATAAAGAGAAATAATTGTCGAATTCAGACCCCTTATTCACTTCTGTACAAATGAGGGAGGACAAGTATTCCAAGTCCCGGCTGCTGGCATGAATGGCATCAAGGCTATAAAACAGCCTGGCTATTAGGAATTGTTGGAGCCCAACCGCTGGAGGGCCCCCACTTGCCCACCCCTGCTGTAAATGTAGTTCCAGTTGTTCCATAATAAAACAACACAGGGCCCTTCCATACAGCCACGTAACCCAGGATATGAAGGCAGAACATCCCATAATATCTGCTTTGAACTGGGTGATTCGAGTCCACACTGCCATATAACCCAGTTTAAAGCAGAACATGTGAGATTTTATTCAGCTGTGTGGAAGGGGCCAAAGTATTGGAAAAATCCGAAATCCAAAACACTTTTGCCCCCAAACATTGAGGAAAAACTCAAGCAATCATCATAACAACAACCCCTCCTTTTTCTCAATCAGAGTTGGAAGGGACCCCCAAGACTCCCAGAGTCATCTAGCCCAACCCTATTCTGCCATGCTAGAAAAGCGCAATCAAAGCACCCCCGACAGATGGCCAGCCAGCCTCTGTTTCAAAGCCTCGAAAGAAGGAGTGCCTTTCGTTTCAAGTGGAGAAGGAAAGGAGGGAGGAGAAGGCCCTTACCCGTCTCCCACCACCACACACTTGATGGCCTGCATCGGGGCGGCTCTCTGGAGGCTTCGTCGAAAAGCGTGTGGGCCTCGGCTGAGGGGGAAATAACCGCCGAAAGCCCTGCGGAGGGAACGGCCACCACCCTAAACGCGAGGCGGACGAGTGTGGCGCTCGACAGGAAACAGGAAGCGGCCGCCCCGCTCACTTCCGGCCTCGAGCCCCACTTTCCGGCCTAATCTTCCAGGCTGCGATTCAAACTCCCCCGAGGAGGGGCGAGGGAGGGAGCTTCGTGAGCGCTCGGTTCCCCTTCGTTTAAGCCCCGCCCCCTCGATTAAGGCCTTCGGGAAAGTTCGGACAGATCCGAAAGCTAACGGCTCCTCTCCGTTCACGCCGAACCTGGCCTTAGGCGGCGTTCGTCAATGTTCGGAAGAATTCGGCCTCTGTGCGTTTTCTGAGCCAGGAATGTTGGGGAGGCGTTCCTCCGGAAACCGTTCGGCTCTTCTTGGCTTTCCGGCAATCCTCGAGCCTTGCTCGCTTCGGACGTTCTCAATCGAGGAGCCGAAGTTGTGCTACTCGCCCAGTTGGATTGTAAAGCAATGTTAAGCAATAGGAATATGCGAGGCAAACTTCGGCCCTCCAAGTGTTTTGGACTTCAACTTCCACAATTCCTAACAACCAATGCCTGATCTAAAGTATAGTTAAAAATTCGTTACGATAACGATAGTAACGCTATTACGTTACTATTTTGTTACCGTTATTACATATAATTACTATAATTAGAGAAACTTCAGGTGCTCCTTTCTCCCTCGTTTTTTAAGCTATTGGAGTGAAACTTGCCACAATGATTAAGCACATTTACCACTGTTAGCCCACCAAATTTCACAACGTTTGACATATCCACAGATTTTGGGGGAATTTCCAAAGTTGGAAAAGTCACTCCCCCTTTTCTGCCTCCCCAGGGTAGAGAAATGCTGGTGCTGTTCAAGTGTCGAGACTATGGTAACTTTGATCATTTGCACAATTTGTTCATTGGGTTGCAGGAAATGCCACTAACATTGATCGGTTTCTAATTAAGATAATAAAATCTGTGGACAATGATGTTTGTGATGAACCCCATGGGGTGGCTAGAGAAGAAATTACCTAGGAATCAACTGTAAGACGCACACAAGATGTGTACAGGGGAAATGTCAAACCTTGTTTATACAGTAAAGATTATATGAAATGGACTGTATGTTATAGACATTATTTTATATCTATACTAGCTGTACGCAGCCATGCGTTGCTGTGGCCCAGCCTGCTTAAATGGGAAAGAAAGAAAAGAGAAAGAGGTGGTTTCTAAAATAAGTTATTTCAGAACACTGCGCCCATACCTTGGGAAGTCTGATCTGGCCACAGTAGTTCACACTCTTGTTACATCCCGAATAGATTACTGCAACGTGCTCTACGTGGGAATGCCTTTGAAGACTGTTCGGAAACTTCAACTAGTCCAATGGGCGGCAGCTAGACTACTCACTGGAGCATCATACAGGGAACATACCACCCCCCTGTTATGTCAGCTCCACCGGCTGCCCATCCAGTTCCGAGCACAATTCAAAGTGCTGGTTTTGACCTATAAAATCTTATACAGTCTGAACGTATCTCCTTCTACGTCCCACCTCAGAGCTTAAGATCTTGTGAGGGGGGCCTGCTCTCGACTCTGCCTGTCACAATTGCGCTTGGCGGGGATGAGAGACTGGGCCTTCTCGGTGGTGACCCCCCACCTGTGGAATTCGCTCCCCGGGGAAATTAGGTTATCTTCACCCCTCCTTTCCTTTAGAAAGAAGTTAAAAATGTGGATGTAGGACCAGGCTTTTGAGTAATTATGTGGACAATGACAATGATGACAATGGCTTTGATACTTGACTATGGGCAAGTTTGACGGAATCTCCAACTACAAGATTTGGCTAGATCAGGGCTGTCCAACTGGCGGCCCCGGGGCCGGATCCGGCCCCGTAGCCTGTTGGACACGGCCCCACCTATGCCCTCAGCCGCCATTTTTAATTTTTTTTATTTTTTTAAATCAATTTTTTTAAAAAATGGCGGCCGGGGGGTGGGGGAGGCGGGGCAGGGAGGAGGAAGAGAGCTAGCTCCTCCTTTTCGGCGCCCCCCCTCCCTACCTAGGCCGGGGGAGCCACCGAAAAGGAGGAGTAGGCGGTGCCAAGAGCAGCACGTCACAGGCCTGGCGTGACGCGCTGCCCCTTGGCACCGCCTACTCCTCCTTTCGGTGGCTCCCGGCCCTAGGAGGGGCGCGGAGGCGAGGGCGGTGCCAAGGGGCAGCGCGTCACAGGCCTGGCGTGACGCTGCTGCTGGCACCTTTCACGCCTTTCGGCGGCTCCCCCGGCCTAGGAAGGGAGGGGGGGCGCCGAAATGGAGGAGTAGGCGGTGCCAGGGGGCAGGGCGTCGCGCCAGGCCTGTGCCGCGCTGCCCCTTGGCACCGCCTACGCCTCCTTTCGGCGGCACCCCGGCCTAGGAAGGGGGCACCAAAAGGAGGAGTAGGCGGTGCCAAGGGGCAGCGCGTCACGCCAGGCCTGTGACGCGCTGCTCTTGGCACCGCCTTCTGCCCTTTTTTGGCGGCTCCCCCGGCCTAGGAAGGGAGGGGGGGCGCCGAAAAGGAGTAGGCGGTGCCAAGAGCAGCACGTCACGCCAGGCCTGTGACGCGCTGCTCTTGCGCTGCCTACTCCTCCTTTCGGCGGCTTTAGGAGGGAGTGGGGCCTGGGCTGGGGGGGGGGCCTGGGGGCGGGGCCGAGTGGCCCCGCAGGTCATCAGTGACCTCTTATCCGGCCCTGGACCCGCCAGAAGTTGGACAGCACTGGGCTAGATAATGGCCACCAGACTGGTATTTTTTAGTAGTTTTAATTGTACTGACTAAATGTTTTAACTATGTTTAATTATTGTTTCTATTATGTATTTTATTATATTATATGTATATGGAGGCATCAAATTGTTGCCGGATGTAAGCCGCCCTGAGTCGTCCGTCCGTCCGTCCGTCCCCCAAGGGGTTGAGAAGGGCAGGGTACAAATATTTGAAATAAATAATACATATGTAATACTGATCATAACAATGATACTGGTCTATATAAGAATTATAAGTGTGTTTTGGGGAAACTCTTTTCTTTCCTCCTATCAATCTCTCCCTACCATTCAATCCTTCCTTCTTTCCGACCCTGAGACACGGGCAGGATGGAGTGAACCTGGGATGGAGGCTGTGAGGAGGAGCACCAAGCACGGATGGCTTTAAGGAGAGTCAAGCCTACCATTCAATCCTTCCTTTCTTCTGAGACTCCCATCTTCCTGGAGACACGGACGTGAGGCAGTGCCAGGCAAGGCCGTGCGTGGCGTGAGGCTATGGGAGCCTGGGGCTTGGGCTGGGCCTACCTCCTTATCCGCCTCCTTGCCTCCCTCCCCTGGGCCCTTGCCCTGACTCTCTTCCGGGCCTGGATTTCCCTACCTGCCCCGCTACCCTTTTCCCGCTCTTCTTCTCCTGATTTACTCCAGAGGGAGGCAGGCAGGCAGGCTTGGTGTTGGGCAACCAGGCTGCGGATACCTAATGACAGCTCCAGGCCTGACGGGATCAGTTCACGATATGTTGCTTGGGTGTCCAGTAGATGGTACTGTTTTTGATGCCAGCATGTTTTACCTGTCACAGGTGTGACATCTATATAATATTAGGTGTGTGAATACATAAAAACATTCGCCTGTTTGAATGCTACGTTGTGTCCAAATTCCAAAACAATCGGTGAAGTATTTTGAAAGATTTTAGGTCATTTACAAACAAACATTTACATTTTTATTTATATAGATTTATTTATCTATCTAATGCATTAAACTCTTAGAAAGGGTTGGTGTAAGCTCCAGTTTGTCCGTAAAAATGAATTACAGTGTCGCAAAAGAATGCATGTGTAAAAAGTGTATCACCAACATTAAAAGTTTGAAAAAATCTAATCCAGAGGGCCACAAATTGCTTGCTACTGTTACGAATATTAAATCTGATCTGAAGCCCAGGCTCCACGGGTTTTGGCATAGCAACCACAGTGCTCTGATATGAAGGAGGAAGTTCAGTTTTATATTGGCTTAGTATTGTGTATCTTGGCAGGAGAGCAGCATAATTACTGTATGTGGGTGTGGATTGCAATAAGAATCATGCTGATGTCATTCTGGAAAATTTTAGATAGAACGACAGAGAATACAAAAGATCAGAACAGTAATACTCCTGGTGATTAATACAACACCCCACCCTTTTTATTTGTCGTTGTCAGGATTTTTAAATAGTACTCAGTAAAGGGTATATGGCATTGTTGCCACTGCCTTCACTATAAACATTATTATTTATTATTGTTATTGCTATTATTATGCCTCTGTTTTCTTTATTAAAGAGACTCAAAGTGGCAAACAGTGCAAAAAAATCCAATGCAATATCCACTTTAAAACATAATACTATAAGACTAATACAGAATTAAAGCTATAACTACTTAACTATTAATCGTTAAAAAGAATTAAAAACGTGTTGTCAAAGTCTTTCATGGCCGAATCACTGGGTTGCTGTGAGTTTTCCGGCCTGTATGACCATGTCCCAGAAACTTGCTCTTCAGGACGTCAGGAGAGAATGCTTCTGGAACATGGCCATACAGTCCAGAAAACTTACAGCAACCCAGAATTAAAAACCATTAGAACTATTTAAAATACACAAAAAACACACAACATTTCCTGGTTCTGTCTTTAAATCTTTCTTCTTTAAAGTATGCCTTGCATTTTTAGCTGACCTGAACAGCTGCTTGACTATCGGTCTTTGGAGTCTCTTCCGACTTCATGATTTCTTAACTCAAAATGCTCTTAAGTTGGGACACTCTTATGTCGAGGTTCCACGGTATCTCAAAAACTAGAGATGAAAAGGGACAACTGGTGCCATTTTGGGAATCAGCAAGTCAAATATACCAAACAAGACTAACATTTGAGGCACCAAAATGGGTGTCAGCTAGTGTTTTATTTGGAATCAACAGCTCGTACAGAAGGCCCCAAATGAATATGGTAAGTGAAATCATGAAGTGAAACCCTGTATATCAGTTCTGCAGATGTTAGAATAGTCGTATTGTTATTATTTAATATATTGGTTAATAATGTGTTATTATTTTAAAAAGCAATTTGTATAATGCCCCCGTCTGGTGGCGCAGTGAGTTAAACTGCCAGGCTGTTGAACTTGCTGACCAAAAGGTTGGCAGTTTGAACCCGGGGAGTGGGTGAGCTCCAGCTGTTATCCCCAGCTTCTACCAACCTAGCAGTTTTAAAGCATGCAAATGTGAGTAGATTAACAGGTTATGCTTCTGTGGGAAGGTAATAGTGCTCTATGCAGTCATGCTGGCCACATGACCTAGGAGGTGTCTACGGGCAATGCTGACTCTTCGGCTTAGAAATGGAAATGAGCACCACCCGCCAGAGTCAGACACGACTAAACCTAATGTCAGGGAAAGCTGTTACCTTTACATTTTACCGTTTCTACTCTAATCTGTCCCAGAAACCTTGTCGCTGTGCTTAAGCCCCTGTGGCTGAAAGACTGCTTTCCATCAATGCCTCTGAAAATGTGAACTGATTTCCACTAAAGCTCACGGTGTTTTTTTAAAAAAAAAGTCCTAAAGGTGCCACTGCTCTTTATGTGGAAAGACACAAATTAAAAGAAGAAAGTAAATTCTAGGCAACATATGCAGTAATTTGGTGAGACGAACTGGACTTTAAATAGAATATTTTTTTACAGCTTGGCTCTGAGCATCTTTTTGTGTTTTTGTGGATTATCTGATGGATCATCTGAGCAATGATGTTATGCCTCTTCTTGTAGTCTGTCTGCGCAATCTTCTTGCAGCAGCAGAGTATGTGATCCATAATTTTGCCTGCTTCCTTGCAGAATCTGCACTTGGAATCTGTCATTGACTTTTAATTTCTGGCTTTGATGACATTGGTCTAATTTTTCAAATTTCCATTTGTGAGCCACATCCTTTTTTTTTTTTGTCCATTTTGCTCTAAATTTTTCCCCAGGAACTGTTCAAGGAGAGCCTTCTTTTGCCAGTTTTCTCTTCAGCTCTACATTGTATTAGAACGGTATACACTCTTTGTCTTGTGCACTTTAGCAGTTTTCTACAATTGACTTCCATCAATGTTGGTTCTTTACAGCCTTTCACATAATCTGCCAGTGTATTATTATTATTATTATTGCTTTGTTGTAACCTGCCTCAAGATATTAGGAGAGGCGGGTAATAAATTGTTGTTGTTATTATTATTATTATTACTTTGTTGTAACATGCCTCACGTTATCAGAAGAGGTGGGTAATAAATCATCCTATATAAACACAAGGAATTGCAAGCAAGGTAGAGCACTCCTATACAGTTAAACTGAACAATGCAGTGATTAAAGAGGCCACGAGATGGTGCTCTAGCCTCGTAAGCCTGACCCAGCAGCAGCAGCAGCTAATAGTGTTATAGTGTTTATATAGTGTTACTCATAGGAGTTTGTGTTCGTTTTGGGTAATAAATCATCATCATCGTTATTATTATTATTACATTGTTGTAACCTGCCTTGTGCTATAAGGAGAGATGGGTAATAAATTATTATTATTGTTTTTATTATTATGACTTTGTTGTAACCTGCCTCACGCTATCAGGAGAGGCGGGTAATACGGTACATCATTATTATTATGATGACTTCGTTGTAAACTGCTTCTTATCAGGAGAGGTGATGAATAAATTATTATTATTGTGACTTTATTCTAATCCACCTCATGCTATCAGAAGAGGCAGGTAATAAATAATACTAGTAATTATTATTATTTTGTAACAAGCCTCAAACTATCAGGAGAGGTGGGTAATAAATTATTGTTATTATTATTATTGTGACTTTGTTCTAATCTGCCTCAAGCTATGAGGAGAGGTGGGTAATAAATTATTATTATTATTATGACTTCGTTGTAAACTGCTTCTTATCAGGAGAGGTGACGAATAAATTATTATTATTGTGACTTTATTCTAATCCACCTCATGCTATCAGAAGAGGCAGGTAATAAATAATACTAGTAATTATTATTATTTTGTAACAAGCCTCAAACTATCAGGAGAGGTGGGTAATAAATTATTGTTATTATTATTATTGTGACTTTATTCTAATCTGCCTCAAGCTATGAGGAGAGGTGGGTAATAAATTATTATTATTATTATGACTTTGTTGTAATCTGCCTCAAGATATCAAGATAGGCGGGTAATACATTATTATAATTCTTCTTATTCTTAATAATAATAATAATAATCTGCACTGGCAGATTATGTGAAAGGCAGTCAAGAACCAACATTGAGGGAAGTCAATAGTAGTAAACTTCTTAAAGTGCAAAAGACAAAGAGTGAATACCGTAAAAACACAATCGAGAGCAGAAGAGAAAATTGGCGAAAGAAGGCTCTCCGTGGACAATTCCTGGAAAAAACTGAGAGCCAAATTGACAAAGAAAAAAACATGGATATGGCTCATAAATTGAACTTTGAAAAAGGAGACAAGGGAGGGCCTGATTCTGGCAGCCCAAGAACAAGCCGTGAGAACAAAGGCCATTAAAGCCAGAATTGAAAAGTTGACAACAGATCCCAGGTGTAGACTCTGCAAGGAAGCCGATGGAACAATAAATCACATCCTCAGCTGCTGCAAGAAGTTCGGGCAGACAGACTACAAGCAGAGGCAGAACACTGTTGCTCAGATGATGATTATTTATTTTATTTATGTCATTTTTATCCCACTCTTCTCACCCCCCGCAGGTGGACTCAGAGCGGCTAACATGGCAGCAATTCGATGCCGTAGTAAAATACAGTATAATAAAAGATAAAAACATACACATATCACAATTGAAAACAACATTAGTTAAACATTATCAGCACAACCCAAAAAGCCTTTTCCATTTCAACAATCACAAGGTCAGTTTCATTATATTCATTGACCAAATGCCTGGTTCCACAGCCACGTCTTTAGTTTCTTTCTGAAATAAAGGAGGGAGGATGCCGATCTGACCTTACTGGGGAGCGAGTTTCATAGGTCACCACCGAGAAGGACCTGTCCCTCGTCCCCACCAGCTGTGTCTGCGAAGCTGGTGAGAGATCGAAGGCAAGGCCTCCCCGGTGGATCTTAAGCTACGAGGCAGAATGTAGAGGGAGATATGTTCAGACAAGTAAGCTGGGCCAGAGTTGTATAGGGCTTTATAGGCCAAGACCAGCACTTTGAAATGTGCTTGGAAATGGACTGGCAGCCAGTGGAGTTGACGTAACGGGGTGGTATGCTCCCTGTATGATGCTCCAGTTAGGAATCTGGCTAACGCCTGTTGGACTAATTGGAGTTTCCAAACAGTCTTCAAATGCTACTCCACGTAAAGTGCATTGCAGTAATCTATTTGGGATGTAACCAGAGCATGGACCACTCTGGCCAGATCAGACTTCCCAAGGTACAGGCGCAGGTGGCGTACAAGCTATAACTGTGCAAAAGTTAATTGGAACTTGTACCACAAACACCATCTGCCTGCGACAAAGAACTGATGGGCTCACAAGCTTGAAAAAGTTATGGAAAATGAACATGTCAAATTCCTCTGTGACTTCCGAATTCAGACAGACAGAGTTTTGGAGCACAATACTCCTCACCCCACCATCGTGTTGAAAAACAAAGTATGGATTGTTGATGTTGTAATCCTAGGTGACAGCAGGATTGAAGAGAAGCAACTGGAAAAGCTGACACGATATGAGGATTTAAAGATCAAACTGCAAAGACTCTGGCACAAGCCAGTCAAGGTGGTCCCAGTGGTGATGGGCACACTGGGTGCAGTGCCTCAAGACCTTGGCCTGCACTTAAACACAATCAGTGCTGGCAAAATTACCATCTGCCAGATCCCTCTACTTGAATCTGCACGCATTATTCGCCAATACATCATAGTCCTAGACACTTGGGAAGTGTCCGGTGTGTGACTGAATAGAAAAACCAGCCTAGTGTTCGGATGTTTTGATTGATGTTAATATGTGAAATGTTTCCCTTTTTGGAATGTGTTCTGTTTTTTTATCTTGTCTGGGCATTGAATAGTGCCACTTGTAAACCGCCACGAGTCGCCCTTGGGCTGAGAATGCCGGGATCCAAATGTAGTCAGTCAATCAATCGTGATCTTGTTTGCTGTGGACTCATCTTGTTGTGTTTCAAATCATAATGATAATAATAATAATTCCAGCATACAGCTCTCGTTTGCTGTGACCTCCTGTGGTTTTGTGGCAGAATCAGAATCATCCTCATCATCAGCGACAAATGGGCCAATTCCTGCACGCGGCACGTGCTTCAAGGGGGAGGAGACTTTAGGCGCCAAACCGGGGCACGTGCCATTGAAGGAAGGCAATGCAGCGATTGGTCAAGATGCATGCTGGGGGCGGGACGCGCGTGGCGACGTCAACCGTCCGAGTTTGCGGGACCAACGTTTTCAGCCCGCGAGCGCCCCCTTCCCGGTTGTGTTTCTTCTCTTCCCTTCCTGCGTCTCCTTGCGTTGACATCCGGGGGCCTGAGGGGGCGGGGCCTGGGCGGCGCGTCGATGGCTGCGGTGGCGGCGTTGGCGCTCTTCTCCGCGCTGTCCGCCCGGCTCTCGCAGTCCGTGGCCGCGCGCTCCTACGGGGTCTTCTGCAAGGGCCTCACACGGACGCTGCTCATCTTCTTCGACTTGGCCTGGAAGCTCCGCATCAACTTCCCCTACCTCTACGTCGTGGCCTCCATGATGCTCAACGTCCGGCTGCAGGTGAGGGGAGAGGGGCGGGGCCGCGCGGCCGTTGAGGCCTACAAGGAGCCAGACAAGCCTCGCTAGAGTTCAGACTTGAGCTCTGAGGGGAAGAGGCCTATATTTCTTTGGAGCTGGGACCCCTGTTGGGTAAACTGCGTGGACACCCAATATTCGCCTGAGGGGGGGGGGAGGTATGAACCAGGCCTGGGCTAACTCGGGCCTTCTTGGTATTTCGGACTTCAACTCCCACAATTCCCAACAGCCTACCGGCTGGGTTGTTATAAGTTTTTTGGTCTGTATGGCCATGTTCCAGAAGCATTATCTCCTGACGTTTCGCCTGCATCTATGGCAGGTTTCCTCAGAGGTTGAAGGCTACAGACAGTGCCGTTGTTGTTGCCCGTTTTTGGTCCAAAGATATTAAGCCGCCTGCATACCACCTATTTTTATCAGTTTTATACTAATTTATGCAATGCTTTTGATACGAAATAAATAAATCCTCAGAGGTTGTGAGATGTGTTGGAAACTAGGAAAATGAGGTTTTATATATCTGTGGACGAAGCAAAGACCACCAGCATCAAAGCAATGGTCCTCCGCCATCAATAGTGGGACGGACGGACGGACGAGTTTTTAACTTTTAACTGTTTTAGCTGTTTTATAATGTCACTTTTATGTGTTTTAATTGGTTCTGTTTGCATGCTGTAAACCTCCCTGAGCTTTGGATAGGGCGGTCTATCAAGCCGAAACAATAAATAAATAAATAAATAAATAAACTCCACGGGACAGGCCATGTTGTCCGGATGCCCAACCACCATCTCCCAAAGCAGTTGCTCTATTCCAAACTCAAAAATGGAAAACAGAATATTGGTGGGCAGGAAAAGAGATTTAAAGATGGGCTCAAAGCCAACCTCAAAAACTCTGGCATAGACACTGAGAACTGGGAAGCTCTGGCCCTTGAGCACTCCAGCTGGAGGTCAGCTGTGACCAGCAGTGCTGTAAAATTTGAAGAGGCATGAATGGAGGGCGAAAGAGAGAAACATGCCGAGAGGAAGGCACGTCAAGCCAACCCCGACCGGGACCGCCTTCCACCTGGAAAGCAATGCCCTTACTGCGGGAGAAGATGCAGATCAAGAATAGGGCTCCACAGTCACCTACGGACCCACCACCAGTACACTCATATTGAAAGACAATCCTACTCAGACAACGAGGGATCGCCTAAGTAAGAATGTCCAGGTTGGGAGAAAGAACTCTTTGTCTATTGGAGGTAGGTGAGAATGTTTCAATTGGCCACATTGATTAGCATTTAATGGCCTAGCGGTTTTCAAGGTGTGGCTTCTTACTGCCTGGGGGAAAATCCTTGGTGATAGTATGATAGCTGGTACTCAGATCTCATGGAGTTACACTGGTTCCGGAGCATTGCTTCAGGAACGCTGATTGAGGAACGTAGGGGTGGAAGGATACCAGTGAAGTAATGTAGTGGAGGCGGGACACACAAACTGCCACAGAATCCCGGAACTATACCAGTAAAGAAATTTAACACAGAGATAACAATGAACTAATTTTAGTTCTTTATTGAGAAGTGATAAACAACGGTTTTGGAAACACACAAAACTGAAGCCAGGACACACAGATAACAGTGAACAAATGTTAGTTCTTTATAGAAAAGTGATAAACCACGGTTTCGGAAACAGTTTTGGAAGACCTTAAACAGGATAGAAATTAGGAATCTGACTCAAAACATTATTAAAAGCTTCCAAGTTGTTCCCAAACTGGATTACATTCACTCCTCGTACTTCTCCCCTTCTTTCTATCCTTCCTTCTAAGCCAACTATGCACTACCTTCTAAACCACACTGCCTCCGTCTCTCACTCCGCCCCCTCTCTCTCTGCCCCCTGTTCGACCACGTGGTTGGACACTTATTAACTTCCCTTATTCACAACCTCAATTCGGGAAACAGCGTAACACCATGAGACCTGGGTACCAACTATCATACTGTCACCAAATCCTTTGTATGAGGGCGGGTCAATAAGTCCGTGACTTTTTGAATTTCCCGCCTCTTAACTGAAAGGGCAACACTGCTCCTGTCAACAGGCATCTGTCAGTTGACTCCTGTCAAAATTTGAACAATCATGTCTTACTAACTTGTTAGAATTCTTTGAGGGTGTAAATAAACACATAGATAAAGGGGACCCAATTGATATTGTTTACCTTGACTTTCAAAAGGCTTTTGACAAAGTCCCTCACCAAAGGCTCCTAAATAAGCTCTTCAGCCATGGAATCAGAGGACAGGTCTTGTCCTGGATTGGAACCTGGCTAAACTGTAGGAAACAAAGGGTGGTAATAAATGGACATTTCTCTGGGTGGAAAGAGGTGAGAAGTGGCGTACCCCAAGGTTCAGTTTTGGGTCCGTTACTTTTTAATTTATTCATTAATGATCTGGATGTAGGAGTGAATTCTGAGGTAGCAAAGTTTGCAGACGACACTAAATTGTTCAGGGTAGTTAAAAATGAAACTGATTGTAAAGAGCTCCAGAAAGATCTCTCGAAATTGAGTGAATGGGCAACAAAGTGGCAAATGCATTTTAACCTAAACAAGTGTAAAGTCATGCACATCGGGGCAAAGAACCCCAACTACACCTACCAATTGATGGGGTCAAAGCTTTCCGAGACAAACCAGGAAAGGGATCTTGGGGTTTTGGTGGACAGCTCAATGAAGATGTCAACCCAGTGCGCTGCAGCAGTGAAAAAAGCAAATTCTATGCTTGGCATGATCAGGAAGGGAATCGAAAATAGGTCAGCAAATGTTGTATTACCTCTCTACAAATCGATGGTAAGGCCACATTTGGAGTACTGTGTACAATTCTGGTCTCCGCACCTTAAGAAGGATATAACGGAACTGGAAAAGGTATAGAAAAGGGCAACAAGAATGATCCAAGGGATGGAGCGGCTCCTTATGAAACCAGGTTGCAACGCCTTGGTCTTTTCAGCCTTGAAAGACGGCGTTTAAGAGGTGACTTGATCGAAGTGTATAAAATCATGCATGGGATAGAAAAGGTGAAGAAAGAAAAACTATTTTCTTTGTCACAAAACACTAGGACTAGAGGGCACTCCCTGAAGCTCCATGGTAGGAAAATTAGGATTAATAAAGGGAAATATTTCTTCACCCAGAGGGTCATTGGGCTATGGAACTCACTTCCAGAAGAGGTTGTGACAGCTGTCAGCCTGAACAACTTCAAGGCAGGATTAGACAGATTCATGGATACCAAGTGTATAGGTAGTTACTGAAAAGGACATTCAAGTGCCACCTCGGAGTTGGTTGAGGTAGGCAGGATTTCCCCTGGGTACTGGTTGTGGGGGTCGGGAGCAGGTCAGGGTTTTGCCCTCCCTTCTGCTCGAGATCCCCGTGTACAACTGGTGGGCCACTGTGTGATACAGAATGCTGGACTAGATGGGCTGAGGTCCGATTCAGCATGGCTCTTCTTATGTTCTTATGTTAAGCGTCATTTAGTTTGTGTTTGACAGCCATTGATAGCAAACTACCGAGTGATTTGAGGAGAAAATGGAAAAAAAGTGAATTTCGTGTGCTCATTAAGCATTATTTTTTGCGGAATAAAACCATCACTCAAACCAAGGCTAAGCTTGAGAAATACTATGGGGACTCTGCACCACCAATTTCAATGGTAAAAAAGTGGTTTACTGAATTTTGTTGTGGCCGTACAAGCACGAAAGGTGCCGAATGTTCTGGACGCCCAGTTGAGGTTTCTACATCCGAAACAATTGAAAAAATTCACGATATGATGTTGGCCGATTGGAGATTGAAAGTGCGAGAGATTGTGGAAGCCATAGGCATCTCACATGGCTCAGTGGTTTCAATTTTAAATGATCACTTGAGTATGAGAAAGCTTTCCGCAAGATGGGTGCCGTGTTTGCTCACAATCGACCACAAACGCAATCGTGGGACAATTTCGCAGGAGTGTTTTGGTGTTGTTCAACCGCAATATGGATGAGTTTTTGCGTCGTTTTGTAACCGTGGACAAAACATGGATCCACCACAACACACCAGAGACCAAACAGCAGTCAAAACAGTGGGTTTCTCGGGGTGAATCGGCGCCAAAGAAGGCCAAGGTAGGTTTGTCAGCGAATAAAGTCATGGCGACCGTTTTTTGGGATGTGCGCGTTATACTCCTCATTGACTACCTTCAAAAGGGTAAAACAATCAATGCTGAATATTATGCCAACTTATTGGTTCGATTTAATGAGGATTTGAAAAAAACCACGACCACATTTGTGTAAGAAAAAAGTTCTTTTGCACCAGGACAATGCAAGGGTACACACATGTGCAGTTGCCATGGCAACAATCCATGAATTGGGATATGAATTGCTCCCTCATCCACCCTATCCTCCGGATTTAGCCCCGAATAACTATTGTTTCCAAACCTGAAGAAATGGCTCGGCGGAAAGAGATTTGACTCTAACAATGAAGTTATCTCACCAAAAAATACCTATTTTGATGACCTCGACAAATCTTATTTTTTGGAAGGGATAAAAAAAATTTGGAGAAACGTTGGACAAAGTGTATAGAGCTCAAAGGAGACTACGTTGAAAAATGAAATGATTTTTTATCCAAAAACCTGTGTTTCATTCAAAAAATCACAGACTTATTGACCCGCCCTCGTAAATAACAGCATCCACCCAAACATCCAATTCACCATGGAAAAAGAAATTGAAGGAAAACTGCCATTTCTAGATGTCCTAGTCATCCACAAACCAGATCAACAATTAGGTCACACTGTTTACAGAAAATGTACACACACGGATAGAGACCTACATAAAAAAACTCCAACCATCACCCAAGTCAAAAAAGAAGCACAATTAAAGCCCTGGCAGACTGTGCAAAAAGAATCTGCGAACCCCATCTCCACGAACGTGAAATGAACCACCTAAACTAGGTTCCACAGACATCAGAAGAACTGCTAGACCAAGAACAAGCCAAGAGAGTAAAGACAAAGATCCACCCAGAGGAAAAGTGTTCTTACCATACATCAAGGGAACCACTGACTGCATAGGGAAGCTCATGAAGAAACACAATTTACAAACTATCTACAGACTCACTAAGAAAATCCAATAAATGCTATGTTCAGGAAAAGACAAGAGGGATCCTCTCACCTCTACAGGAGTCTACAGTATACTATGCAGTTGTGGACAAGTCTACATAGGGTCCATCAAACGCAGCAGCATTGCCCAAACACGAATCAAGGAACATGGAAGGCACTGCAGACTAAATCAACCAGAGAAGTCAGCCATAGCAGAGCACCTGGTGAACCAACCCGGACACAACATATTATTTGAGAACACAGAAAGATAAAATTCTGGACCACTCTTAACTACCGTGTCAGACTACACAGAGGAGCCATTGAAATACATGAGATGCACGTGGACAACTTCAACAGAAAGGAGGAGTGAAATGAACAAAATCTGGCTACCAGTATTTAAAAATCTCTAGAATTAGGACAGGAAATAAAGAGCAACACTCAAAAACAGGGGAATTCCAGTCAAGAATCAATAAGGGCCAGCTAATACCTCCCAACAAAGGATTCCTGTCAGGAAGCAGCCAGGCTTTGAAGCTGCAAGACCATTCAGTGCTAATCAAGGTGTCCAGTTGCAACATTCATACTTGCCTCAAGCAGACAAGAGTTCTTCCACCTTTAACATTCTACAGATATATAACCCCCCCCCCTTGCCTAGTTTCCAACAGATTTCTCCACCTCTGAGGATGCCTGCCATAGATGCAGACGAAATGTCAGGAGAGAGTGCTTCTGGAACATGGCCATACAGCCCAGAAAACGCACAGCAACCCAGCCCATCAGCTGTTAGGAATTGTGGGAGTTGAAATCCAAAACACAAGTTTGCCTAGGTCTAGGCTACAGTGATGTCTTATCTTTTACATTTTTTTAAAAAAGTTAACACTTTGGCTTCTGATCTGTGAAGAAACATCAGGCTGCCGGTGATTTCTGTCTTTAAGGAGGCGGGGCCTCTGTTTTGTCACCTGCTTTTGGGACCCAGTATTTGCATAAAAAATAGGGTATAAATAATTTATAAAGAGGTCTTGTGAAGGAGAACACACATCTAAGGCTATAGACAACTTCTGCATCAATGAGGAGGTTTCTGTTTTGCAAACAGAATCTCACAATTTGGGTTACCCTGATTAGTACTGATTTTTGGATGAGATGTGTTCTGGAACCATTTGAACCTGGTTTCAGCTTATGACACAGAGGTGGCTTTGGTCATCCTGGTGGATGATGTACATCTTGAGCAAGACAGAAATTATATATCCCTTTTGGTTCTGCTGGACATCTTGGCAGGTTTTGATACCATTAGCCATGGAATGGGAGCTGGAACACAGTTTTATAGTGACTTTGTTCCTTCCTGGAGAGGTAAGCTCCTGTTCAACGTCCTCTGAGTGTTGGCTTGTGAGGTTCTTCAGACTTCAGTTCTGTCACCTATGCTATTTAACATACATGTATGAAACCCCTGAGAGAGCTTGTCTGGAGTTCTGGGGTTTGGTGCCATCGATTTGCAGGTAACACCCAATGCTGTTTCTTAATTCTTCCACATGCCAAGTTTTTATCCTAAACCAGTGCCTTGTATAAGTATTTTTTAAAACATTATTTATTTAAAGAATTTTTATTTCATCCTTCTCACCCCAAGGGGGACTCAGGGCAGAGCACAACGTATATACAGCAAACATTCAATGCCAGAACATAAAATAAACTATAAATATACACAAAACACTAAAACCAGTTATCTCCACTTAAAACCATCTCAGATCAGCCATACCCCATCCAGTCAGCAGGGTAGAGTTTCCTATTATTGCCTTTTTGCAGTGTCCCAAAGACTTGGCCCCACAGCCAAGTTTTTATTATCTTTCTGAAAGACAGGAGGGAGGGGACTGGTCTAATCTTGCCAGGGAGGGACTTCCAAAGCTGAAGGGCAATAATTGAGAAGGCCCCCTCTCTCTCTTGTCCCTGCCAATTGTACCTGTGATGGTGGCAGGACCGAGAGCAGGATCTCCCCAGAAGGTCTTAATCCCATAATGATTCATGGAGGGACAGGTAATGTGTTCGGACAGATAAACTGGGCCAAAGCTATTTAGGGCTTTATAGGTCAAAGCCAGCACTTTGAATTGTGCTTAGTAGCAAACTGGCAGTGCACTGGATGAGAGCAAACAAACTGAAACTTAATCTAGACAAGACTAGAGGTGCCCCAGGTCACCTTGAAAGAGATCGGGGAATAGGTATTCAACCTGTCTTGGAAGGGATAATACTTAAGTGTGCACCTAAGCTCAGGTTCCAGCAGTGGCTAGGAATGCAGTTGCACAGTTAAATGTTGTCCTCCAACTGCATCTGTTCCCTGAGACATCAAATCTGATCACATTGATTATATGCCTCAATTTCATCCCAATTGGATTACTGTAAGAAACCGTACATGGACCTGCCTTTGAAGAAGGTTCAAAACCTCAATTACCCAACAGTTGCAACTGTATTGCTATCCTGGACTTACAAAACTCCCTTGTTGCAACAGCTCCATTGCCTGCCAGTTCGATTCTGAGCACAATTTAAAGTGCTGGTTTTCACTTATAAATTCCTGTATGCTCAAGTCTAGGTTATTTAAAGAATAGAAATATTAGTTATGAACTAGCCAATGCTTTGAAATCTGCTTGTGAAGCACTTTTTATGTTCAACCACCCTCACAGGTACATCTGACATGAATATGGGAGAGGGCCTTCTTAGAGTCTGATCCCAGGTTTTCTGTTTATCCCAGATTATCTGGGAAGTTAGACTAGTGCCCTCCTTGTTTTCTTCTTGCAGACAACTACCAAATATAATCATTTATAAATCAACATCAAATTGGAAAAGCACTATAGAAATATCATCGTTATCATCTCCAGCTGCAACCCCCTTTTAAAAATAAGAGTACTCCTATATTCTATTTGAGTTCAGATTATGACATCACAGTTCACCTACCAGGTTCCTATTGGTTAAAGTAAGCTATTGTTACGTAAAAATTCTGGTGCTAGGGTTGTTGGGGAAATAAGCTTCACTTAAGTAAAGGACAAAAGTAAGTTGCAGAGCTCCACTTCTAAAAAGAAAATAAAGTATTCTAGAACAGAAGAATAGTCGTAAACCTCTTTACTTAGATGATGGCAGTTGATTACTCAATAGGGTTATTGTGGCAGATAGTAACATAACATGAATTCAACACCCACAGCTTCAAAATGAGTATATCATATTTATTTAGTTGTGAAGTATTACACAGCTATTCTTTCTTAAGGGTGGGTGTATGACACAAATCTTTGTATGTTAAATGGTGGCTACTGTGGCTATAGTTATTAACTCAACAGACCAATTTATAATAAAAAGGACACACCACTTTCATATCTAACACAGAGATACTCCTAGTGGGTGGCTTAATTAACAAACCTGTCTTATTTCAGCAAACTATTGTTCAAAATAGGTAGCTGGTAACTCAAATTATTATGAGACCCAGCCAAAGCTGTTCAGTTGTGAAGTATGATAAAAGTGGTAATTAATCAGCATCTGGAAGAAAAAAAAGTGTTCTCCTTCTGTCCCATTTAAATTAAAGTAAGCTAAAATCTTATTTTACAAAAGTTAAAATGATTATTAATAAAGATATAATGATTAATTTGAGTTAGTTTAAAAGAGAATGCAATCTTGTCAAGGCAATGATAGAGAAGGCAATGTTTGCTACTGTGGGTGACTTCTGCTTATCACATCAAAGTAAACTGCTTCAGCATTACTTTAGAAATAGACAATTTCCTTCAGTTCTCAGAAAAACATTATGAGTGATTTAGGTAAAGCGGAAATTTACTTCAAATGATCAACTAGTAAGATCATCCTAGTGTGTTCAAAGGCAGATTGGTCCATTTAAAATTCTTTATCCTAGTAATTTCCAATTTAGCTCAGTATGTGTTCCATATTTTTTTAGTACTGTATTCAGATTTTTTCCCCCATGTCAGAAGCAACTTGAGAAACTGCAAGTCGCTTCTAATGTGAGAGAATTGGCCATCTGCAAGGGCATTGCCCATGGGACGCTAAGATGTTTTTATGTCTTACCATCCTTGTGGGAGGCTTCTCTCATGTCTCTGCATGGGGCGCTGGAGCTGACAAGAGGGAGCTCATCTGTACTGTCCCCGGATTCGAACCTCTGACCTGTTGGTCTTCAGTCCTGCCAGCACAAGGTTTAACCCAATGCGCCACTGGGGGCTCCATAAAAAGAAATTAGAAACATAAACATCAGCTGATATGTGACACAGCATACACAAGTGCTTCCAAATAAGGCAATACCATAAGCAATACCTTAAGTTAAATTCCAAAGTGTTGTATGTTTGCATCATACTCTTGCTTGTATATGGAAATACATGGATTACAGTTATGGACTCCTATTTTATGGACCTAGTAACAATATGTATATTAATATATTAATGTATGTTTATGCTCTTTTTCAGGTTCATATTGAGATTCATTAACTCATAATTCATGCTGCAACCAGAAGGCTTTCTACCATATACTGTGGTTCAATACAATGCAGAGCTTGGAGGACAGGCGAATGATGCGTATCTCTTTTAATATGGAACAGGAAGATGATTTAGGGCGTCAGCAGCTGCATCAAAATGCCCTGAGTAAACAGAATGAGATCATTCATCTTCCAAATATCTGTTCATTAGTGAAAAGCTCTCAAGTAGATAATCATTTGCAAAAGGAGTTTTTCTCTCTAAAGATCAAGAACTGTTCTCTTTTTAAAGCTGTCCCGCTGCCTCATATTGCCCAAAAAGCATCACCCCATCAGAATGCAGGGGCAAGCGGAGCTGCTTTCTCCAAGGAATCACTTGGTGTGCTTTTCCCTCCCGAGAAAGATCAATTTGAGAAGCTCTTCAATAGTTTTGATAGTACTGCAGTGGCAGGCTGGCTGGAGACAGCCCACAACCTCATTAGTGAAATGGGGGAATGGAGTTGCTCTGGAGACAGCTTTGTTCACTTTGCACATTTCTGGCTGTCTGAGCTCCAGTTCAGTCAAAAACAACAACTGTTGGAGCTGGAAATGGGAGTTATCGAGGATGAAGTTCGCCTTTCGTTTCTTGAGGGACCAGACTCTAAGGAAATCCAGCCTTCAGAGTTGAACTCTATTCTTGGTTCTTCATTCAGTGAATATCCCATGGGACTTGTGAACAACAATGCATTCATTTTTCTTGACTACTTAAACCTCATGTCTTCAGTAGATGCATCTGGATATAAGGAAATGCTTTCAAACATACAGTACACAATCAAGAACCCTCAGATAACTCAGTGGTTGCTAGCTATACGAGCATTTGCACTCGCCAGTCTTTGGCACGCAATAGTGAAGGTAAAAACACAATAGTTCAGAAATGCTAATGATGATTGTTTTCTGTATTCCCTGCAAGGTTGTTTTAAAATCCATCCGGTGCCAAGATGAAGTGCTTCAATAATTTTAATTTGGTAATGTGTTTTTATTAAGAGCCTTGACAATTGAGATTGAATAGCATTACCAAGTTAACATTACAGTGAAATGTCAGAGTACTTTTTTAGCTGTAGAATATTATAGAAATTATTTTGGATAAAATGGGGGCTACAGAACTGGTGGAAACAGTCTTCAGGACCCCATCCTGCTATCATTAGGTGGGAGCTTATGGCCCTCGAGGTGGTTTCGCCAGTAGCCCCATACATTTTCCCAATGGCTGCCTGGATGGATAAGTCTGAAACGTCTGTGGGCCATAGATTCCCGTCTCTGTAGAATCACTTCTGAATTAACATAGAATACATGTCATACTACAGCAGTGGTTCTCAACCTGTGGGTCCCCAGATGTTTTGGCCTCCAACTCCCAGAAACCCTAACAGCTGGTAAACTGGCTCGGAATTCTGGGAGTTGTAGGCCAAAACACCTGGGGACCCCCAGGTTGAGAACCACTGTACTACAGGGATGTGTTTGAGTATTGCAGTACTGTGATCTGTTTCATGCATGTGATGTTAGTACATATCAATTTTCCAACATATGTACACATGGTAAGAAAACCACCAAATTCCTGCTTTCTGTTCTGTGCAGCCCTGTTGTGCATATTACTGTGAGCATACATTACAATTCCTGAAGTAATTCAGGAACTTATAAACATGACATGTATCTCTGATTTTGGCTATTGTTGAAGGGCCATTAGGACACTTTTCAAAATGTAGCTGCCTTTGTTTATACTGTAAGATTGTTGAATGGTAACAACTACACATTCTGACAGACCATGGTTTGCCAAACCAAATTCTGAAGCCATAGTTTGAACCTGGTTTCAGATTGGGAAAATTAAATTATTTTTTCTTCCATGCCCTCAAAAGCATGGTTTGGGCTATTACTTAGGCTCTGATAGATCAATGTTTGAAAATCTCCAGAAGTTCTTCTAGAGAAAATAGTAAAAGAAAGAAAACTGTACACCTGTTGTTTGCCTGTACTCCGCTTTGCAGATCATGGTTTGGAGTGACAACTGAATTAGCCATATAAGTAAGCTGTCCATAACAGCAACAGTATTTTTAGCATGAACATATATTTGACACTGAATGCACTCACAAAGTCATGATTTTTAAAAGAGCTTGGTATTTAAGAGCTATGAAAGGTTTCTATACTCGTGCCATGTACTTTTACATAGGGGGCTAATTAGAGGTTACTGCAAGTGTCTAGATCACGGTTATAGATTTTCTATTTGCAATTTTCTATTTGCAATTTGTTCTTCTACTACAGTGGTTCTCAACCTGTGGATCCCCAGATGTTTTGGCCTTCAACTCCCAGAAATCCTAACAGCTGGTAAACTGGCTGGGCTTTCCTGGGGACCCACAGATTGAGAACCACTGCTCTACTGTCGCAGATATTTAGAATTCTACGGTCCCAGTATGCTTGCTTGAAAATCTGTTACAATCAGGAAAGCCCATTCCCAGATGAACATATGTCCATTATAGTAATTTTCTATGCATTACATATATCAATAAGAACAAGGCAAAGGAAGCTTAGGCTTTACGTCCCTTGAACAAAACTTACTTGGAAGAATTTACTTCTTTGAAAGAAATTCCAGAATTTTCCACTCACTACGGCTACTGGCCATGATAGTTTGGAAATTCTGGGAATTGTGGTTCCTAAAAATAGCCCTTCCAAGCACTATAATAACAATAAACTTTATTTATATCCCACCACCATCTCCCCAATGGGGACTCTGGCGGCGAACATGAGGCCAGGCCCTTTAAAATACAGTGCAACACAATACAAAATACAGAATACAAAAAACAAAATGCATCAGAAAATAAATGACAATAACAGAGTGAAATAATAAAGCAAATCCACACAGTATAAAATCAAACAGAATGGGCAGGCCAAATGGATAAGATAAAACGATAAAACCCTGGGTGAGGTAGAAATCGAAAATATGTAAGAAAGGGGAGCCCGAGAAAGTAAAACAGTGGGGTAAGGCTTTCAGTTCCAGATGGGGGAAAATGCATCACGGGCTACTGTATAGATAGGGCAACAAATGGGATAGATGGTCATTCTCTAAAGGCACATCGGAAAAGCCAGGTTTTCAGGTTTTTCTTGAAATCTGCTAAGAAGGGGGCTTAATCTCACCAGTCAGTGAGTTCCAAAGATAGAGAGCCTCAGCGGAGAAAGCTTTCTCTCGTTCCCGCAAGTCTTGCCTGTGATAAGGGAAGAGGCGGGAGGAGAGCCTCCCCAGAGGATCGTAGAGATCGTGCAGGTTGGTGGTAGGAAATGCGGTCACGAAGGTAGGCAGGTCCCAAACCGCTCAGGGCTTTATAGATAATGACCTGAACCTTGAATTGGGACCGGAAAATAAGCGGCAGCCAATGGAGCTCCTTGAACATGGGGGTTGACCTCTCCCTGTAATTTGCCCCAGTTATTAATCTGGCTGCCGCACGTTGGACCAATTGGAGTTTCCGGGCCATCTTCAAGAGAAGCCCCACGTAGAGTGCATTGCAATAATCCAGTCTAGAGGTCAAATCAGACTTCACGAGGTATGGTTGCAGGTGGCGCACAAGTTTTAATTGTGCGAAGACCCTTCCAGCCACCGCTGACACCTGAGCATCGAGTGTTAGCGCTGAATCTAGGAGGACCCCCAAGCTGCGGACCTGTGTATTCAGGGTGAGTGTTATCCGTCAAGCACAGGTTGCCACTCAATATCCTGGTCGGACATACAACTGATCAGGAGGATTTGTCAGGATTGATCCTCAGTCTGTTCGTCCTCATCCAGACCATCACAGCAGCCAGGCACTGGTTCAGCACATGATGGGCTTCCTTGGATTCTGATGGAAAAGAGTAGTGGAGCGGTTTCATGTAGATATTAAAAAGCATGGAAGACAGAATGGAACCTTGCGGGACCCCACAGGTCAATGGCCAGGGGTCTGAGCAGGTGTCTCCTAGCTTCACCAACTGAGAACAACCCTCCAGAAAGGACCGGAGCCACAGCAAAACCGTGCCCCCAAGACCCATCCCGGCAAGTCGTCCCAGAAGGATACTATGATCAATGGTATCGAAAGCCGCTGAGATATCAAAAAGAACCAACAGGGTCACACTCCCCCTCTCCAGTTTCCTGTGGAGGTCATCCACCAAGGCGACCAAAACCGTCTTGGTACTGTGCCCAGGCCTGAAACCATACTGCGAATGATCTAGAAAATCGGTGTCATCTAGGAAACCCTGAAGCTGCGAGGCGACCATCCGCTTCAGCACCTTGCCCAGAAAAGGAAGGTTGGAGATTGGTCTGTAGTTATTTAACACAGAAGGGTCAAGGGAGGTCTTTTTTAGTAATGGTCTTACCACCGCCTGCTTCAGGCAGGATGGGAATTTCCTCTGGCCCAGCGAAGCATTTACAATTAAAAAACCAGTCCAGCAACCCATCTCTGGCCAGTTTGACTAGCCAGGAAGGGCAAGGGTCCAGAACACAAGTGGTTACCCTCACAGCAGTCTGATTTCACGTCATCAGGAAGAACAGGATAAAAAGAATCTCATAAGATCGAACAGACAGACACTACTCCTTGATAGAGCTGAGATCGTAAAATTAACTGGAAATCTCATCTCTGCTTACTGTATAGATGCTGACAATTCTATAAACTGACCTCACTAAATAATTTCTTTCTGAAGACTATTCAAGAAACATCTCATATGCTGCAGGCATGATCACATAATCCTGTTTTCTGTAAAACATAACTGACTTTATAACTATCACTTGATGTTAAATCATTTGATATTCACAAACAGATACATCATCATGATGCATTTAGGTATTGCTTCAGAAGACACACCTTTGTCAGTTTCAGTAGGGGTCTGGGGTTAAGATTCCAGAGAGGGGCTGTTTATTTTATATTCTAGAGTAAAGCGAAAAATAATCAGCTTTCAGTGCTGTTCTTGCATGCTTCTTCATAAGTGTGGCATAAGTGCTTCTAAAGAATAATCACATGTATTTTACAGTATTGGATGTCAGTTGAAGCACCTCTTCTCTCCCTGAATGGCATCTCTGCTTGAAAGAACCTGTGTGCTTGTTGTGTTGAATTGTACATATGTATTTGACAAAACCTCTGAATATTGAGACCTAAACTGCAGGAGTCAATTAGCATATTTACCTCTCGAATTAGGGCGGGGGGACCTGTAGAACTGCAGATGTTGGTGATCTGCTGTTCCCATAATTCCTCAGAAGTGAGAGAATTATGGTAACAGCAAAACGTAGGGAAATTAGAAACTACAACATCGAGGAATCGTGTTCCAAAGCCCTGTCTTCAAGCATTTGGGGAAAATGAGGTAGCTCTTCATCCTTGGTGTTTTGCTGTGAAAAATACAATTTGAGCTGCAACAGCTTTTAAAGATCTGTGCAATGAACTACTAGGACTGGAATCCAGTGAATGACACAATTTGTTCTGCAAGACAAGGGACTTTTGAGTTGCGCTTTTTTTTTTTGAAAAGCAGTCCTACACAGCACACCTGTCTTCATATTGAAATGGATTTGAAGACTGCTGGGTATGCTTGCAGTGACTCTCTTGGTCTTGCTTAAAATTTGTGTGTACTTACATATGTAACTATAGCATTTATTTGAAAAGTGTCTTAATGAATGGATTTGATGTACCTGTATTTTAATGCAAACTGTATCCTTGACTTGAATTTGATGAACACTTGAAAGGTAATTAAAATATTCCAGTAGAGCTGAATGGAAATGAATTTGCTGAAATTAGTGACGGTATGACTTAACATCACTTTTAAGATGAAGAATTTAAGGGAAGTGCTCTATTTAACCTGATCTTGTGCAAGTTTCTTTAACACAGGCATCCTCAAACTGCAGCCCCCCAGCTGTTTGGGCCTCCAACTCCCAGAAGCCCTAACAAACTTAGTCAATTGTCAGGAATTCTGGGAGTTGAAGGCCCAAACAGCTGGAGGGCAACAGTTGAGGATGCCTGCTTTAACAGTTTGTTAGTATATAATGACAGTAAGCCAGCATCCTGGTTTACTGTTCATAAACAGTGTACTTATTCACTCTTCCCACAGCCTTTTCACACCAATGGCAGATGCTGAAATAAATAACCAGTTGGGAAACAAAAAATTATGGTTGAATCTCAACCAGGTCTCCAGGTTCTTTGGATGTTCACCCTCAAATCCTGTGATATTAGAAGAGTAACATATCCAAAACCCTGTTTCAGACTTAACACCAATCCTTTGCTTCACCGTCAGTTGATTGTTACCTTGAAGATGGAATGTGCGTTTAATAAATAAAATGTAGTCATCTCTCCAATTGTTGAATGCCTTCATCATTTCTAACTTATGGTTACAGTGTCACCTTGGAGAGATTTGTTCAGGATGACAGTGTTGCTGTAAGTCGGAAATGATTTGAAGGCATTCAGAGTGTGTTTGCCTTCATCTTCTGAGGCTGAGAGAATGTGACTTGCCCAAGGTCACCAAACAAGTATTCATGGCTGAGCAAGGATTTGAACCACATCTCCAGAGTCATAGTCCAAACATCATACTGGCTCTCGCACTAGAAGCTGGAGTCAGATTGTAGCTATGTGTCGGCATGCATTGTTATACTGCTCATGAACTGTAAACTTGGAGTAGATCCATTGAGACCTATCCTGGGACCATTCCAGTGTGGCATGCACCTGATCAGCCCTGCAGTGGTTCCAATGGGCCCAACCACTGTGGAAGTGAGAGGGAGTCCTGATTGCTCAATGGCACCAAACTGAGTTGGCCGATGCCCGCTGTGACCTTGGCTGGGGCAACAAAGGGAAAGGAGGCATTGTTCCCTGCTCTGTCCTTCCCTGATTGCCCCATCACTCTGGCCAATGTTACTGCTGACAACATAGAGAATGGGAAGGGACAGAAAGTGTCTTTCTGTGTCCCTGGGCCAGGCCAGCCCAGGAAACAAGGGACAGCAATGAAAACAGTTATGGCCAGTTCTATCTCAGAGCTAGCACAACTGTTTACATGGGCCTTAAGTCGGAGGATACTCCAAATTCTGGGCCAGAATTGGAAGTATCCCCAACTTTGGCTAACAAGTCAAGACTCTGTTTAGGTGGCTTGTCCCATCTTACCCTGGAACAGCTTGTTTGAGTGCCATGGAACTCATCTGGGGTCCTTCCAAATTAAGTGGTTAATTTAAATGTGCCCTAGAATACAATATAATACTACTAATAATATATTATAATTATATATTTTATATTACATGTAATATTACTAATAGTATTGCCGTATAATGTTATAGTACAATAATATATAAGGGTGACATATAAATGTCGTAAATAAATAAATTCCGTGGCATTCTGGCTTACCATTACATGAGATGTTGTATTCAGCAAGGTTTGCTTCCATTTTTTGCATACATTGGATTCTGGCCTTAATTTCATCTCAGCAGGAAAGGCATCTTCATACTAAAAACAAACAAGCAAACATAATTCCCCCCAGAATATGTGAAGAAACTGAGCCACTTGTCAACAAAGTTTCAGATGTTTCACTTTAATCAGGGTATGGATTGGATTATAACATTGTACTTGCAAAATTAGTACCTTATACTTTTGGAATGTTTGTGTGTGTGTTTTTTTTAAAAAAAATTCTTGAACTGTCAAGTGAAGATTATATGAAAATAAAACAAAATGCTTCCTTAGCGGGCCTACATATAATTTCAGATGCAGAGGCTTGCATTATAAAAATGATACAAAAGCATTCAGTGGTTGTATTTTCTTTAAAAGCTTATATTTTCAAAGTATTGACAGAATTGGAATTAAGTTATAAGATTGCTCACTAAATGTCGTGCTTTTTAAAATTCAGTTCTATAAGACATTGGTCCATACCCAGCAGTCTTCTGAACAACCTGACAAGAGTTCTGTTTCTGCCAATAGAAAGCAATCCAATGAAGTGGTTAAAGAAAGGTAAGCATACTTTAGATTAGAAAAAGAAACTGTTAAGTAGTATGTTTTCCTTACTTAGGTGTTTGTGTGTAAAACTAGAACTGGTGCAAATATTGCACTGCTTTATGAAATCACTGGGTACATTCATTAAAATCCATTCTTTTCTACAGAACTTGCACAAGGGAGTGACTTTTCTTGGATTGTGGACATTATCTGCAAATTAATACTTTCATATAACCTTGAAGTAATTATGTACCTGTACTCAATTTTGTATGTAATGCTAAAAGTCACAATACACTATCAATGTTTTCATTTTAATTGCTAGTTTCACTTGTTAAGTTTTCTATTTTCTATAAAAATTATATACTTCAGAAAGTAGATAAACTTCTGAGATTTTTTACATGTCATTGATAGCTGTTAATGCTTCTGAAGTCAGCATATCTAAATCACTGTAAAGCTGCATGAGACTGAAGCTACTTTTCCATATGTAAAACTTAGAGCTTGTCTACACTGATTTTTTTAAATAAAAAAAATCATACTTGCCTTGATCCTGACACATGACATACAACCCATCAACAGTGAAAGCATTTCTTTTAGGCTTTAATACAGTAATCCACAATTCAGCTCTTGGTTCATAAATCTGGTCAATTACGGTACTATGTTTTTCTAATTGTCTCCATCTCATGGCAGAACAGATTGCTGGATAACAAACATTGACATTTTTTGTAAAAATAAATAAATTTTGCATTGTTTTAACTGCTACATGCTGTAAACGGCCCCGAGTCCCTTCTGGGAGATGGGGGGGGGGGAATATAAATAAAATTATTATTATTATTATTATTATTAAAACACAAGATTAGTACAAAGCAAATAATATCACTATGCTGGCTTTTATATTCAGTCACACGTTGGACACTTTCAGAGTTTCTAGGACTGTGATGTATTGGCAAATAAAGCGTGCAGATCCCAATAGGGTGGCCTTTTGCAGCTGACAGATGGTGATTTTGTCAGCGTTGATTGTTTTTAAGTGCAGGCCAAGGTCTTTTAGGCACTGCACCCAGTGTGCCGATCACCACTGGGACCACCTTGACTGGCTTGTGCCTGAGTCTTTGCAGTTCTATATTTAAATCCTCATATCGTGTAAGCTTTTCCAGTTACTTCTCGTCGGTTCTGCTGTCACCTGGGATTGCAACATCGATCCATACTTTGTTTTTCCCCGCGATTTTGAGGTCATGGGTATTGTGCTCCAAATGTTGTCAGTCTGAATTCGGAAGTCCCAGAGTATTATTATTATTATTATTATTATTATTATTATTATTACATGCCCAGTATTACTTGTTGGGGTGTATGTTGTGTGACATTAAATATGCTTTTTTTGTACATGAATAGTACGGAGGCCTTCATCTGCTTCCCAGCCACATCCAGTCACAGTCCAAGAGGGGAAGAGAGGGTTTAATTTGGGTCGTGTATGCTTTGGGCTTTAAAGAATTGTACCAACCATCTGTTCCAGTTGACTAATAGTCCTGGAAACTAGGAGCGATACTTCTTGAATCTTTCTCCTTGAAGCTGCAACTGCTGCCTTCCTGGCCAAACAACTTTCTGACAGAGCCGTGCTAATGAAGTCACTTTCTTAAAACCAAGTGCCCAGCCATGAGATCAACAAAGAGGCATCGGTTGGGCTGTCCCATCACTAAGGATTGCATGGCAGAACACCTCATTCTGATGTCAAAGCAAGCACATCACCAGCAGGACTCTGTCAGGAAGCTGTTTGCTTAGGAAGGCAGAATCACAGGCGGACCTGATCAGAAAGCAAAGCAATGGAAAATCACTTTCGAGGAAAGGGAGAAAACAAAGTGGTTCCCATTGAAATTTGGAGCAAGGACAGCAATACAATTTCAGTTTAGTATATTACGGATAGGCATGGCTCTAATGAGGTAAAACCAGGACAAAATGATTTGAATTACAGCTGGATTATTTTGGTGGTGTAGACAACTCCTCAGAAACATTCACTTGCTCTGCTTCTTAAATATACTACAAAAGTTACTAACATATAATTGTCTTAACTATTGTGTGCTACAAAACTATGTGTGTCCTCCCCTCTCTCGCCACCTCCTGATGGATGCAGCGCCAAAAGCCAGCAACTTCCTTAATTCATGTCAATTAACTTTGTGAAGAAACCTCATTTATTCTAGCTCTTGGTGAACCCTGCTATTTCATTTCATTGGCAACATTTGCACATCTTGATAATCCATGGTTTGTGTTCTTTGCTTATATTACAAATTGCATGACAGACTGGCAAACTGTATTGTTGTTAGTTTTCTGGGCTGTATGGCCATGTTCCTATAAGCCCAGAAAAATCACAACAACCCTGTGATTCTGGCCATGAAAGCCTTCGGCAATATCTTAAACATACTGTATGTTTGCCCGTGGCTTGTCTTTTTATTTGTGTTTCTCTCTTTTGCCAGCCTGTGTTTCTGAATGAGTAGAATAAGAAACAAGCCATAGCTGTGGGTTGGGTCACAAGCTACGTATGCTTTGTAAGCCTGCTGTTAACCATGGATTCTCATTGTGTTTTGTGCGTGCTGAAAAAAAATGTTTTGTTAGCAGAAATATTTGTATTTCATAACGTCAAATGTTAGCAAACCACACCATTGCTTGTTTTGCTGTGCAAATGTGGTCAACATTTATATGTAATGGGAAACTATATTAACAGTTGCATTTTTAATTCAGTCAAGCAATAGCAAATAGGAATGTACAGATCTACTAGTTATTTGAAACTGGTCTGGAAATTGCCTACTTGCACCACAGGAGGGAGATAGAGGTCAAAAGTTTGAAGTCTACGAGGGCGGGTCAATAAGTCTGACTTTTTGAATGAAACACAGGTTTTTGGATAAAAAATCATTTTATTTTTCAACGTAGTCTCCTTTGAGCTCTATACACTTTGTCCAACATTTCTCCAATTTTTTTATCCTTTCCGAAAAATAAGATTTGTCGAGGTCATCAAAATAGGTATTTGTTTGTGAGATGATTTCATTGTTAGAGTCAAATCTCTTTCCGCCGAGCCATTACTTAAGGTTTGGAAACAAGAAATAGTCACTCGGGGCTAAATCCGGAGAATAGGGCGGATAAGGGAGCAATTTGTATCCCAATTCATGGATTGTTGCCATGGCAACTGCACATATGTGCACCCTTGCATTGTCCTAGTGCAAAAGAACTTTTTTCTTGGCCAAATGCGGTCGGTTTTTTTTCCCAAATCCTCATTAAATTGAACCAATAAGTTGGCATAATATTCGCCATTGATTGTTTTCCCCTTTTGAAGGTAGTCAATGTGGATTATACCGCGTGCATCCCAAAAAACGGTCGCCATGACTTTATTGGCTGCTAAACCCACCTTGGCCTTCTTTGGCGCCGATTCACCCCGAGAAACCCACTGTTTTGACTGCTGTTTGGTCTCTGGTGTGTTGTGGATCCACGTTTCATCCACAGTTACGAAATGGTGCAAAAACTCGCCCATATTGCGGTTGAACAACTCCAAACACTCTTGCGAAATTGTCACACAATTGCATTTGTGGTCAATTGTGAGCAAATGCGGCACCCATCTTGTGGAAAGCTTTCTCATACCCAAGTGATCATTTAAAATTGAAACCACTGAGCCATGTGAGATGCCTATGGCTTCCACAATCGCTCCCACTTTCAATCTCCGATGGGCCAACACCATATCGTGAATTTTTTCAATTGTTTCGGATGTAGAGACCTCAACTGGGCGTCCAGAACATTTGGCCTTTTCCGTGCTTGTACAGCCACAACGAAATTCAGTAAACCACTTTATTACCATTGAAATGGATGGGTCAGAGTCCCCATAGTATTCATCAAGCTTAGCCTTGGTTTGAGTGATGGTTTTCCCCCGCAAAAAATAATATTTAATGAGCACAAGAAATTCACTTTTTTCCATTTTCTCCTCAAATCACGCGGTAGTCTGCTATCAGTGGTTGTCAAACACAAACTAAATGACGCTGCTTGATCAAATTTTTACAGGAGTCAACTGACAGATGCCTGTTGACAGGAGCAGTGTTGCCCTTTCAGTTAAGAGGCAGGAAATCCAAAAAGTCAGTTTAGAAGAGGCATTCTAAACATTCTAAACACATTAGCACGATGTATGAGAAATGGAAAACTCATATTTGATTGTGCCAGTGAGAGTTTTTTAAAAAAATAAACTGCATTGCAAAGAAGAAATAAAATCTTGGTGAACCCTAAACAAGCTTGCCATTTTCTATCTTGTGTCATTCTACAATCTTCTCTCTCCTAACTGGACACAATAATCTCTTTCCTTCTGATTTTTCCTTCTGCTTTCATGTAACATTGGACATTCAGATAGTGAGAGTGACTAGGGCTTGCAGACTCTATGGCGCAAGGTCAATGAGGTCAAAGAGGCATAGTCATGTGAGAGCTGCATCAGGGTAGAAAACATGTAGCTATCCAGTAGTAGTTAAATGCTGGCTCAACATTGATAGTACTAACTATAGCTGATGAGTGTTGCAGTCCAATTATATGGGGAGGGGAACCATTGATTCGGGTGCTTCCAAATAAAGTTTTGTGCAATTGTCTTCTTGAAACACATGATTTTGTAGCATTCCAGGTGATGCCATCTTGCAGTTGTCACTCTCCTTTGTCCCAACCCGGCTTCCTTTTTTTCTTTGCACCTGGAAAAAAATTCAAACAGAAATTAATATCTAAGTCTGCCATGTGCATAGGCCAGCCTCCTATTAGGGAAATACAGAACTTAATGCCACCTTAATGCTTAGATTGTTGTCTTCCTCGCTCCACAATACTCATAATATCCTCCAAGCTACTCTTGCACTGCAATAGTCCCTTCCTTTGGCCACCCCATTTCTGATGGAGAGTAGAGAGGATCAGAGAAGTGACACTTTCTGCTTCATAGCCAGGTACTGACCAATGACATTGTTTGCTGAGATCTCTTCAAGTTGTCTTACACAATACTTGACTATGTAAGAACTCAAACAGGAAAATTTGGAGTGTGCCTTGGACTGAAAGAAGATCAAACCAGTCCATACTCCAGCAAATAAGCCCGGCTGCTCACTGGAGGGATGTACTTTGGCCACATGATGAGAAGACAGGAAAGCTTGGAAAAGAAAATGATGCTGGGGAGTGTGGAAGGAAAAAGGAAGAGGGGCCGACCAAGAGCAAGATGGATGGATGGTATCCTTGAAGTGACTGGCTTCACCTTGAAGGAGCTGGGAGTGGCCATGGCCGACAGAGGATATTAAGCTTTAAAATCAAGGTCAGAGTCCCCAGTAAACCATAAAACTCACTTGATGATCCTGGAGTAGTCACACTTCTTCAGTTTGACTTGCCTCATGGGATTATTGTCAATATTTAAGTGGAGAGACAGGGAGTCAGATTTGCTACCTTGAGGAATGAAAGGAGGAATGTATATGTAATTAATAAATAAAATTATGTGAACTGAAGAGGATATTAATGACATGCACAAACTTTGCCATCAGCTTTCTTGCAACTTAATTTTAGCTATGTCATGGCCACTTGTTCTAGAAAATTTTAACAAAAAAGGACTATGTAGCTAAGATAAGAGGGCTCTGTACATTTTATCTCGGCTTCATAACACGTAAAATTCATCAACTGAAGTGATAAAATTGTGGCACTCCAAAATTTGTTGGACTCCAGCTCTCATTAGCTCCAGTTACTAAGGCCAGTAACAATGGATTATAGGAATTATATTCCAATATCACCCCCATTCTCAGTTTATGCTTGTTAGATTAGAGATTATCAAGACCAATAGATAGCTACACAACTATTTTCTGAACTAGCAAGTTAAAAATTACTCTGGTTCTTCTTCTGCCAAGCTGCCGGTTTATAGCTGATAACACAGATTCTCAATGTTTGGGACTTCCAACTCAGTATTGCTATTCATTTGTCATGCTCACTGGGGTCTCTGAGGGTTGAACATATGAAAGACCAACTTAGTATTGTTTGAATATTCTATTAATCAGACAAAGAGGCTATTTAGTCTGATGTAGTTCACCCAAATGCCAGTGTTTTAGTATTTCAGCCCGCCTACAGATCTCATTAAATTTTAACATATTTAGCAATGGGCATTCTCTTAACGGTTTGACCAATGTGTGCCCTCCCAATACACTTTCTAATTTTTATTCCTTGGAATCCCAAAAGCTGGAAAACAGAGCTCCCCATGCATTTTACAACTGGCAAACGGTGTGTACACACAAGCCTATTTACCACCCCCAGATGGTGCTCCGTCTTCCCATAAACTTGCATCATATTCCACCAGGGAAAAGAATGTGTGCTGTTAAAGAAAGGAGGCAGAGCCAGGTGTCTGGGGAACACTCCAGAGCTGACTTTGGATGGAGGCTTACTGTTTCTTGTGACCAAAAATAGCCCGCATGTTCAGAAAGATTCCTCTGTTCATGAACAACTCTATTAGGGAACTGCATCCGAGATGCTACATTGCAGCCAAGGGTGTTTTGTCTGATTCTCAGGTGCAAAATGGGAGAAACTTGCCACCACCAAGAAATCTGACTTGATCAGTTTAAGAACGGATCAATTTGTGTATGTTTAAAAATGATTATTTGGATACTGGTTTTCTTTTAAGAAGATGCACACACACATTTTGTGTGTGTGTCTGAGATCAAACATGATGTGGTCCCTCTAAGATGAGTATCCTTTCTCGAGAGGTCTCTTGTCCATTATGTGGGAGAAAGAAGAATGCCTCTTCTAAACTGATACTTGGTACCTGTAAGCCTTAGAAAGACATGATAATTATGATTTTGACCAATCACAGCAGGTTATCTCAATCTGATTCTAGTAGATAGATTAGCTCTTCCTCTGACCGAGGGTTTCTGTCTCCCAGTCCTTGGTATTCTTAGCTTCGGAGTAAAGATCCTAGAATTGTAGTCAGATGCGAATGGGCAAGTTTGGCAGATTAGGTGTCAGTTCCACCCAAACCTTACCTGACCTTGCCTGCTCTGTGAATGCTACATACTGCCCAATCTGGGTAGTGGAAGCTGAAAGTCCTGCTCCACTTAGGCCAGGGGTGCCCACACTTTTTCATCATGCGAGCTACTATATGAACAATCAAGTTGAAAAGATCACCTGTTGTGCATGTGAGCATGCGCGTGCACGCGCACGCTCCTACTGCAGCCTTCCTTTCTGCGTGGGGCTTCTTTCTTGCCTGCCCACGAACTCGCCGCTGCGCGCACCCGGGAAGGGGATCCTCCTTGCCTGCACGCGCACTCTCTCTCTTTTTTAAAAAATAATTTTTAATTGCAGGATTTTTTTTAGTACATACAGTAAAAAAGACAGAATGGAAAAAGGAGGGGGTAGGGAGGGGGGAAAGGGACAGTGGAGGAATGAAGTAAAGGGAGGGGAAGAAAGATGAAAGATAAAGATTGTTGGTTGGTTCCAACTACTTCCAGTTCGGATAGCAGGTTCTACCAGATGCTTGATCATCTAGGCTTCCTTTTCGTCGTCTTAAAGTGTTCCAGCTCCCTCTTAATTATTTCGTCTTACGTTTCTTGGTCTTTTTTTCCTTTAAAATTGAATTCTTTAATGTAAGCTCCTATTTGGCTCCAGTCTGTTCTGTGTTTTTGGCTCTGATTCGTCACTAAGCTTTTCAGGATGTCCAAGTCCATTAGTTCCCTTACCTTTAGCAACCAGTCTGTGACAGATGGCATGTCTGTACTCTTCCATCTTCTGGCTATTTCAATTCTCGCAGCCGCTGATTTAAAAAAAAATACTTTATCGTCATTATTTTCTATCTCAAAATCCAAAATATTTAATAGATAGTAATCTGGTTTCAATTCAAATTTTTTTCTTGAGCATTTTTTCCACGTGGGCATGTACTTCTTTCCAATTTTTTTTTAATTTTCTTGCACTTCCACCAGCAGTGGAGGTAGGTTCCCTTGCGTTCTCCGCACTTCCAGCATCGGTCTTTGAGGTTTTTGTAGAAGCTTGCCAGTTTCACCGGGGTGAGGTACCAGTGAAAGAACATCTTGTACCAGCTTTCGGTTATGTTGGTAAAGCCTGAGTATCTGAGTTTTTTCTTCCAGAGGAGTTCCCAGTCTTTTAGTAAGATGGAGTGTCCCAATTCCTGGGCCCATTTTACCATCGTGCCTTTAACTAGTTCTTCTTCCGTATCCCACTCCAACATCTTGTTATATAGGTGAGTTACTTGTTTCTTTTCTACTATCAGCACTTTGTCCCAAATGGTTTCATTTCAAAATCCTTTTTCTCATCTTGTTTAAAGCATTCTTTTATCTGAGCGTACTGAAACCATGTTAGCTCTACTCCTTGGTCGCGCAGTTCTTCTAATGATTTAAGACTCCATCCTTCTTTTTGCCTCTTGATAAGTTGTTTATATACATACCATTTCTTGGGGGTGAACTCTTTCACATGTTGGGCTTCCATCGGGGAGATCCATTGAGGTGTTTTCTGGTAGAAAAGATCTTTATATTTCCTCCAGACTTTGATCAGGGCAGCCCTCGTAAAATGATTAGAGATTTTTTTTTCAATTCTAGCTTTATCATACCAAAGGTATGCGTGCCAACCCCGTCTTAAATCGGCCCCTTCTAGTGTGATGATTTTCTTCTTCTCCAAGGATGCCCAATCCTTAACCCAACTCAGGGCCGCTGCCTCGTAATATAGCTGTAGGTTTGGCAACGATAGGCCCCCTCTTTCTTTTTTATCTGTCAAGATTTTATAATTTATTCTTGCCTTCTTTTCATCCCACACAAACTTGAGAATGTCAGTCTTCCACATTTTAAAGTAAAAGTTTGATCTAATTACTGGGATACTTTGGAAGAGAAACAACATTCTTGGAAGTATATCCATTTTAATAATCGCAATTCTACCTGTCAAATTGAGTCTTAGGTATTTCCAGTTATGCAGTTTCTTCTTGATGTCATTCCACACCGTCTCGTAGTTGTTTTTTAGAAGCTGGTTGTTATTTGCAGTCAGTACAATCCCTAGGTATTTTACTTTTTTGGTTACTTCGAGGTTCGAGATCTTCTGTAAGGTTTCTCTTCGCTCCTCTTTCATATTTTTCGTTAGTATTTTAGTTTTGTTTTTATTTACTTTAAGGCCCGCCACCGATCCGAATTCTTCTATTTTCTCAATCCATTTTGTTATTGTCTCTATTGGGTTTTCGATGATACATTCGATATCGTCAGCAAAGGCTTTCACCTTGTATTCTTCCTTTCGAATTCTCAAGCCTTTTAGGTCTTTATCCTTTCTTATGGCTTCTAGGAGGGGTTCCAGTATCGATATGAATAACAGGGGTGACAAAGGGCACCCCTGTCTGGTACCTTTCTGTATCTTGATTTTGCCTGCCTCCTGGCCATTTATTAGCAGATTTGCTGACTGGTTGGAATATATAGCTTGAACCGCATTTAATAGGTGAAATCCCATGTCTTTTTCTTTCATTATCTGTATTAAGAAGTCCCAGTTTGCGTTGTCAAGCAGCCCGACTTCTTTTTGATTGTTCTTTTCATAATATTCGACAGTGTTAATCATGGTCCTTATGTTATCTCTCAGGTATCTTCCAGGAAGGAATCCTGCTTGATCCTCATGAATTGATACATTTAGAAAGGGCTTCAGTCTGGCTGAGATCACTAAAGCGAAGAGTTTATAATCATTATTTAAAAGAGAAATGGGACGGTAGTTTTTTACACATGTTGGATCCGTTCCCTCTTTATGAATAAAAGTAATATTCGCTTCCTTCCATGAATTGGGGATCGTTGCTTGGGTCAAGGCTTGGTTCATTAACTCTTTCAGATGCGGAAGCAACTCTTTTTGAAAAAGCTTATAGTAAAGCGCTGTCATCCTGTCCGGACCAGGAGTTTTGTTGCTGGGGAGCTTCTTTATTGCTTCTTTAATCTCCTCATCTTCAATTAGATGGTTTAGGTCTTCTCTTTGTTTTTCGTTAATTTTTTCTAGCTTTTGACTGGCTAGGTATTGTGTTACATCATCCATTTCTATGTCTTCTTTTTGGTAAAGTGCTTTATAAAAATCTTTAAATTGCTCCGCTATTTCTTCTTGTTTGTATATCTGAATGCCACCTTTAGTCAACTGTACTATAGTCTGTTTCTGTCTTCTACTTTTTAACTTTCTAGATAGAAGTCTTCCCGGTTTATTCGCGTGTAATAGATAGTTCATCTTCAATCGTTTAAGATTTTTTACCATCTGCTCCGTTTGGAGGGAGTTAATTTCTTTTTTTACCAGCTCCATCTCCCATTTTATCTTTTTGTCCCTCTGATTAGCTTTTAGTAGTTTCTCTTTCTGCATAAGATCTTCCTTCAGTCCTTTCTCTTTTTCCATCCCTTTTCTATTCTTGCGCGCCCCTTGCTGCAGAAAATATCCGCACATGACCGCCTTGCTGGCATCCCATACCGTTTCAATTTTGATTTGGTCTGATCGGTTGAGTTCAAAGTACTCTTTTAGTAACTTCTTATTTGCTTCGATTTCCTCTTCCGTCCTAAGGATGCTCTCATTCAGTTTCCATCTTCTGTGCTTATTTTTATGGTGGAATGACATGATAATTGGACAATGATCGGTGTTAACTCTCGGCATTATTTTGATCTTCTCTACCTCAATTGCTAGTTGTTTTGAAACCCAGAACATGTCGATTCTGGACCAGGATGAGTGGCGGTGAGAATAATATGTGTAATCTCTCTCCGTGGGATTCCTTGTTCTCCAAACGTCCTGAAGATTATTATCCTTTTTTTAGATTTAAAAAGGATAGCAGTAGTTTCCCTGACTCAGGGTTTTTCCCCCTGACCTTTTTCTTAGATCTGTCAAGATCACCATCTAGAACTCCGTTAAAATCTCCCAACAGTATAAGATCATCATAAGTTTGCTCTTGAATTTTATTTCGCAACTGTCGAATAAATTTACCTTTGGCCCCCATGGGAGCGTATATATTGCAAACAAGGATCTCCTTTTGATTCAACTTAAATTTTACCGCTACCACTCTCCCTTCTTGATCCTTAAATGCTAAGGAGGCATTCAGAGAGTCTCTCGCATAAATTATCACTCCTCTCTTTTTTTGTGTGTTGCTAATGAATAGAAATCTTTCCCCAAGTCCTTTCTACTTAGGTACGACGCGTGTTTCTGTAAAGTATGGGTCTCCTGCAACGCTACTAAATCATATTTTCCTTTCTTAATCTGGTTAAAAATCAAATTCCGTTTATTAGCAGAGTTTAAACCATTTACATTGTTCAAAAATATTGTCACCACCATCACCTAAGTTGATTAACCCTTCTACTTCCTCATTTATTCCCACTGAAGAGTCGTCCTTATCCTCCGAAGAGTTAGGTCTCTGTCTTTTCTTGTCCTGTTTATTATGTTCCTTCTTGTTCTTAAACTCTTGACTCCGACTCAACCCAATTTCATCTCTATTTCCCTTTTCTTTTTGCCTTTCTTTTTGCGTTGTCTCTCCTTTCTTCTTTGCCTCTAGGTAGGCCTTTAGTTCTTTTTGAAACTCCTTTGCCCTTTCTTCTGTCGTAATCCACCTTTTGGTATCTTTAAAAAAAACAGAAAAACCCTCCATCCTCTCCCATTTGAATTTAATTTGATGTCTCTTTAATTCATCCGTGAGGAAGTAGTAATTTTTCCTCTTGGAGAGGGATGATGGGGTAAATTCTTTCAAAATTATTAAGTCTCTTCCTTTATACCTTGGTGGATTTTTGGATTTATTTTGCAGAATTTCATCCCTGGTGGACCTCCTATTGAATGTCACCACTACGTCCCTTGGGAGTTTGTTTTTCTTGGCATAATTTGAATTTATCCTTTGTACACGGTCTATATTTTGGGTCATTTGCTCAATTGAAGAGTTCGGGATTTCTACTGAGATCTCCAATATTGTTCCTTTTAGGTCTTGAGTGGCTAATTATTCTATGTTTCTATATCTAAGTTGTAGTTCTGTTTCTTTTATCGATGCCCTTTCCTGTTGTCTTTCTAACTTTTTATTCAACTCTTCTAGTTTAGCCACTCTTTCATCTGTTTTCTTTTGCAACTTCTTTGTTGTTATGTCCTCTTTCTTAATTGTTTTAAGCTCCTGTTGCATCCCTTCCATCTCCTTCTTTATCACAGACAGTTCTTCCTTCAACTCCTCTTTCAATTCCTTTTTCATATTCCGTAGTTCTTCTTTGAACACTCTCTCTTAATGTCTTGGTTGCCTTCCTCCTTCCTGCTGCGTGCTTTCGCGAAGCAGGAAGTCCCCATCCCGTCCTGCTTCTTGCGTGCACAGCAGGCCCCTCCCATGCACGCAGCAGGAGGGTATTTATAGGCGCACCCGCCAGCGCTCCGGCCAAATATGGCTTCGGCGGTGGCTCGGAAGGCTCAGGGCTGGGAAGAGGGGCCACCTGGCTGCTGCCTGGGCTGAGAAACTCAACCAAGAGGGGGACCCACGTGAGGCTGGAGCCTCCCCACAGCAGCCTCCCCCCCCTCCCTCGAGGCTTTTTTACCTGGGCAAGAGAAGGAAGAGTGAAAGAGGTGCTTCCTCAAAGTGACAGATGCAGCGGGGGGGGGGGCTTCCTTCCTTCCTTTCGAGGGTGTCACTCAGAAAGGATGCCCAAGTGGACGGCTGGCAGGAAGGAGGACCCCTCCCACTGGTGGCAGTCCATGCCCATGGGAGAAAGAGAGGGGGGGTGGCTCTTCCTAGCCGGCTCTGAAGAGCCACCCTCCCTCTCTCTCTCTCTCTCTCTCTCTCTCTCTCTCCCGTGGGCCCTCGCCGCCTTTCTCCTTCGAGGGCGAGGGAGGCGAGGCGGAGAAAGGCGGCGAGGGCACAAGCAGCAGCAGCAAGTGGAGTCTCCATCCCCACTGCCCCCTCCTCCTCAGGTTCAGCCCCAGGAACATGGCGGAGCCCTCCCTCCTCGCCCCCACCCAAGGAAAGAAAGCAGCCCCACACAGCTCCCTCGCCCAGGTCTCGGCTTGGAATGGGAGTCCCGAGGGCAGCAGCAGGGTTTGCGGCGGGGCTTGCTTGGCTTTGCCCCACTTTGCCCGGCCTCCTTTGCCTCTTTCTCTCTCTCTCTCTCCCTCTCTCCTTCCAGCGCCCAGCTGCCTGCCTGCCAAAAGGATCCGAAAAAGTTCTCCGGATTTCTTTCTTCCCTCCTTGGCTCTCTCACTCTCACACACACATTCCCTCCATTCCTCCCCTAGCCTCGCATCCTATCCGTGCGCGTGCCTTCGCCTTGCTCCCGCCCCCCCCAGCAGCAACCAATGGGCGGTCATGTCACCACATCGTGCATGGCAAGACAAGCGCCAGGGCCCGCCCACTAAAGCCTCACTTTGGCAAAAAAAAAAAGCCCCGCAAAGGCGGCGGCGGGAGCGCACGTGCGTGCGCATGGCAGGAGCACGCCATCCAGCTGGTGAGGCCCAAAGATCACCTGGAAGAGGGCCGAAGATCACCTAGGTGCTCCCGATCACCGTAATGAGCACCCCTGACTTAGGCAGAAAAAATGAAATGCAAAGATACATAATGGGGGACGCATGGCTTGAGAGCAGTATGTGTGAAAAAGATCTTGGAGTCCTCGTGGACAACAAGTTAAACATGAGCCAACAATGTCATGCAGCGGCAAAAAAAGGCCAATGGGATTTTGGCCTGCATCAATAGGAGTATAGTGTCTCTAGATCCAGGAAAGTCATGCTACCCCTCTATTCTGCCTTGGTTAGACCACATCTAGAATACTGTGTCTAATTCTGGAGACCACAATTGAAGGGAGATGTTGACAAGCTGGAAAGTGTCCAGAGGAGGACAACTAAAATGATCAAAGATCTGGAGAACATGCCCTATGAGGAGCGACTTAAAGAGCTGGGCATGTTTAGCCTGGAGAAGACTGAGAGAAGACATGATAGCCATGTATAAGTATGTGAGAGGAAGTCATAGGGAGGAGGGAGCAAGCTTGTTTTCTGCTGCCCTGGAGACTAGGACGCGCAACAATGGCTTCAAACTACAAGAAAGGAGATTCCATCTGAACATTAGGAAGAACTTTCTGACTGTGAGAGCCGTTCAGCAGTGGAACTCTTTGCCCCGGAGTGTGGTAGAGGCTCCTTTGGAGGCTTTGAATCAAAGGCTGGATGGCCGTCTGTCGGGAGTGCTTTGAATGCAATTTTCCTGCTTCTTGGCAGAATGGGGTTGGACTGGATGGCCCATGAGGTCTCCTCCACAACTCTATGGTTCCATGATTCTACGAGGGCAGGTCAATAAGTCCGTGACTTTTTGAATGAAACACAGGTTTTTGGACAAAAAATCATTTTATTTTTCAACGTACTCTCCTTTGAGCTCTATAAACTGTGTCCAACGTTTCTCCATTTTTTTTTATCCCTTCAAAAAAATAAGATTTGTCAAGGTCATCAAAATAGGTATTTGTTTGTGAGATGATTTCATTGTTGGAGTCAAATCTCCGCCGAGCAATTTCTTCAGGTTTGGAAACAAGAAATAGTCACTCGGGGCTAAATCCAGAGAATAGGGCAGATGAGGGAGCAATTCGTATCCCAATTCATGGATTGTTGCCATGGAAACTGCGCATGTGTGCACCCTTGCATTGTCCTGGTGCAAAATAACTTTTTTCTTGAAATTGATGGTGCAGAGTCCCCATAGTATTTATCAAGCTTAGCCTTGGTTTGAGTGATGGTTTTTTCCGCAAAAAATAATGCTTAATGAGCACACAAAATGCACTTTTTTCCATTTTCTCTTCAAATTACGCGGTAGTCTGCTATCAATGGCTGTCAAACACAAACTAAATGACACAGATTGTTCAAATTTTGACAGGAGTCAACTGACAGGTGCCTGTTGACAGGTGCTGTGTTTCCCTTTCAGTTAAGAGGCGGAAATTCAAAAAGTCACAGACTTATTGACCCGCCCTCGTATGTCCAGGTTTAAACAAGGCATGCACAGAGCATACACCTTGTGCAAACAGAAAATGATGCTGCTGAGAAGCTTCTAAAAGTGTATTTTCCCCCTTCAGGATAATGTTTTGTTTTTTTGTTGAATTTGTTGTGAGTGTGGAAAAAGGGTCTTAAAAACAGCTGCGGTAGAACTAAGGCTTCAGAAATCCTCAGAAGCACCTGTGAGAATATCAGACAAATAAGGACAAGTGGAGCCAGCTTTACTGGGAAATAGTGCTTGCTCCATATTGATGCATTCTTGAGGACCCTCTGACATCTGTATTGACTGACGGAGATGATAATGGCAAAGGCCATTGAACTGAAGCTGAAATACAACAAGAGTGACATCCTGCTGACATCCTGCTGGCATGTGGTTCTCATCCTGGTGAACTGGCTGTGGATTCTGTCCTAGCTGTTCAACTGTGGAACTGTGGAGTGTGATAGAAGCTCCTTCTTCGGCTTTTAAACAGGCTCGATGGCCATCTGTCGGGAGTGCTTTGTGCTTTTTACTTCTTTTACTGAAATGTATATGGGCGTTGCCAATCAATCTGTTTACAAAAGTAAATTATGCAAATTCTTTTGCTTTTTTTGGCATTCTGTTCCATTCAGGGTTACTTGTTGGCATATTGCCTTTTTTCTCCTCAGAGCTCTCCAGGCAGTTCAGCTGGGATACCCGGATGTCTTGGATTATCTTTTTAGAAGCCAGAAGCTGGACCTTGGTGTTGTGGATGAGAAAAACAGAAACCTTTTATTTTTAGCCACTATATATGATCAGTCTAAGATTTTGGATTATTTCCTGGAAATGGTCAGTAGTGTAGATTTTGTTCTACTTACCCTTTTCGATCTCTGCTAATGTTACTAAGTTAGATGGAATTAAATGTGTTAATGCTGCAACCCTGAACACATGTACCTGCATGTAAACCCCATAGGACACAGTGGCACTGACTTAAGAGAATTTAGGGTACGTATATCGTATTATATAATCACCAAAGAATAATAGGAGCCGCGGTGGTGAATTGGGTTAAACTCTTGTGCTAGCTGAACTGCTGACCTGAAGGTTAGTGGTTCGAATCTGCGAGATGGGGTGAGCTCCTTTTTGTCAGCTTCAGTTTCCCATGCGGGGACATAAAAGAGAAGCCTCCCACAGGATGGTAACACAGGATGGTTCAGGAGATTTCTTCGCACTTTCTGTCCCTAGGATCATTGCATTTTGAAAAAAATAGCTTATTGTGGAATCGCAGATTTGTGATACAGCTTCAGTGGAGACACCTTTTCCCCATGATAATAACTTCCAGAAGTGAATTTCCCTTCCGAGGGATAGATTTCTCTCACTTCCTGTTGTCTAACCCCTGTCTTGATGGAGCCACGGTGGCAAAATGGGTTAAACCCTTGTGCCAGCTGAATTGCTGACCTTAAGGTTGGTGGTTCGAATCTGCGAGATGGGGTGAGCTTCCATCTGTCAACTCCAGCTTCCCATGTGGGGACATGAGAGAAGCCTCCCACAGGATCGTAACACATCTGGGCTTCCCCTGGGCAACATCCTTGTAGGCGGCCAATTCTCTCACACCAGAAGCGACTTGCAGTTTCTCAAGTTACTTCTGACACGATTTTTTTAAAAACCAAAAAATAATGGGAGTGAAATGGGCTTATGTAGAAACCCAAGGAGGGGGTTTAGTAGCGAGTAAAGGAACAGTGTTGTATGTATTTCTTGCTTTGTCCCCTTCTCTTCCTCTAGGCATATCCTATACCTGATGTAAACCAAGCAGCAGAAAATGGAAACACACCTCTTCACGCTGCCGTAAACACTGGGAAAATGCATCTAGTCTCTTTGCTTTTGCATTACCCTGGCATTAATGTGAATATCCAAAATCCACAGTGTGATGGAGCGATGCCTCTACATTTTGCTATTGTTTATGGTAATATTTTGGACCATTTTGTTTCAATGAGTTTTACTTGCTGATAGGTTTCTATTTACCCCAGGCCCTGGGTTATGGTCATGTTTCAGCCTTAAGTCTCCAGAGCTTTTAAAGTCACCCCTTCCTTTCAAAAAGATCTTCCTGTGTTGTTGTGCATTCGATCTCCCTTATTGGAGGTTGGTTGTTAGGCAGAATGCTGGAATATAAATATTTTAACAGATTAAATATTAGGCCAGCACCTTAGGTTTGCAGTAACAAAAGAGTGTATAAATTGCACCATCGTCTTTTTTAAAGGCCAGTTTAGACAAATTGCTAGAGCTCTTTCAATGGGATACAATCAATGTCTTTTTGAGGGGGCACAATTCTGACTGCAAGGGCAATACTTTGACTTGGGAAATCAAGTATTTTTTTTTATTATGCTGGGTGTTTGCCACTTCAAGGATACCTTATTTATTTATTTATTCAGTGTATATTCTGGCTTTTTCCTGATGAAGGGCCTATGCATATCAGTATCAAGGTATTTTATCTGATAAGACCAATAGGATAAGGGGGCAAGGATAATTAACCTTTTTGCAGAATATTATATAGCACACAGATATAGTTTACATTAGAACTACGGATGTAGTGTAACAATTCATCACACTAGAGGAAAAAAATCCACTTAAAATCCAGTTTCTGCCTCCTGCGGAATTCTGGGGTTTATAGTTTAGTGAGGCTGTTAAAGGCTCCTCCCTAAACTACAAACCCCAGCATTCTGCAGGAGGCAGAAACCAAATTTTAAGTGGATTTTTTTCTCTAGTGTGATGAAGTAGCCTGATGCATTTGGGGCTCTTCTGGACTCCCCAACAGTTCTGGTACACATCTGGCTATTCCATTTTGGAATTTTATGCACTGTAATGCTTTGTGATGGTTGGTTCCATTCCCACATTCACTCTTACCCCAAATATACCAATTTTTGGCTCTTGTTTGTTGTTGATTATACTGGATTTTACAATTATCCCTGATCAGCATGTCATTTTTTTGATGTGGGATTAAATTCAACACCTCCTAGCATTTGCTCCTCCCTAATATCCACATTCATAACCTTGCACAGCATTTCTATATTCAGTTTCTAAATAGTTATTTTGTATAGTTGTAATGCTCTAGTGATTTGAAGCTGTACCACTTTTGTACTATATATACACTCAGTACCGTAGCCAGAATTTTCATTCGGGGGGGGGGGGCTGAGTCTGAGTGAGAGAGGATCTACCCTAGCAAACCTTTTGTATTGTTATCCCAATACCCCCATGCACATGGGATATATTGAGCATGGTGATCAGATCATGTATGAATACACATAACAGTTTAAATAATGTACCAGTAAGGCCTTCTCACGGACCACCCTGAGAATTGGGGGGGGGGGGGCTGAAGCTTGTATGCACTATAATAATAGTGTATACATGCCTGTATACACTATAATTTTAAAAGGGAAGCAAGAGGAATTTTAAATCCAGTGATTGAAATATTATGTCAGCAATTAATCTTGGTGGTGAAAGTCAAACCCTTATTTCAAACATTATCAGTGAGACTAATAATGCCCTAAACCACATTTCCCAGAATGCAATACTCAGTATCTGAAGGACCCAATGAGGGCTGCAGTAGCCATCCATTTAGAGTCAGTCTAATAATAATAAATAAAATTACTGAATCTGCAAAAAGAACTAAAGTCCCCTCGGGTAGAGAGGATGGAATATAAATAAAGTTTTATTATTATTTCTAACTCCAAAATAGGGAGGAACCAAGGCAGTTGAAACAGAAGATAGTAATAAAATATTAATACTGATAATACCTATGGCTTGAGGTGAGCACAACACAAACAAAACACATCAGCATAAAATACAGGCAGGTCTCGCGTTACAAACATCTGACTTTGTCTCCTAATTAAGAACAGGGTTGCCAGGGGTGGGCAATTACCGGCCCTCCAGGTGTTTTGGACTTCAACTCCCTGAAATCCCAACAGCTGGTAAACTGGCTAGGATTTCAGGGAGTTGAAGTCCAAAACACCTGGAGGGCCGGTAATTGCCCACCCCTGGTTGAGACAACAGTATGTGAGGAATCTCCCCATAGGAAGGGACGTTCACTCCTGAAAGAGTTATCATGGGGAAAAGGTGTCCCCACTGAAACTTTATTTCCAGTCCTTGTTTCCACAACAAGCCATTTTTTAAAAAATCCAATTCTCTCAGGGACAGAAAGTGAGGTGAAATCTTTTGAAGAGGGCCACAGGCACAAAGGAAACCCCATGGGGGTATTAACCTTTCTCTATGCTTTTTCAGGCTTAGATAGATAGATAGGGCTGGAGTTACACTTAAAATGTACCAGTTCCAACTTACATACAAATTCAATTTAAGAACAAACCTACAGAACCTATTTTGTTGGTAACTTGGGAACTGCCTGTAATACAATAAAATACATATATTAAAATATATTACTATTACATACAGTACATATATTAAAACACATGATACAAAGATTAAAATATGGTATTAATAGAATATACATTTAAAATTAATAGTTTTTAATAAATATAAATATTATTACAATTTAATAAAATTAATTAGATATGTTATATGTATGGCTTGTATCAGAAACATGCAGGACAGAATCTCCATGCCATGGTATAAAAACTGCTGCTCATACAGAAATAGCACAACAAAACAGAGTTGGTTAGAAAAAATGATCCAACCAACGAGTAAGGATAATTATCAGGTAGTAATCCACCATTAACAAAGTATGTATGTCTATATAAACTTCAGAACAAACCCTGATCAAGTGTATGTATATAAGACAACACTGAGATGCCTGGGCGAAGTACAAAAATAATCCAATCTGTATTCACATATAGAATCCAAGAAATTCAAAGGGAACCATATTCATACACATGAATTATTGTGCTTAGTAACTTCCAATTTGTGCATATGTTGCCTAGCAGCTAATTAGGAAGTTATTAAGAAAGTTTACTAACCAGAGCAGCCAAATAGATAAAATCTAAAGTTAAAGAAGAGTTGAGTAAAGGGTTGGGGATCTGAACTGTGCAGCAAATTATGTTGTATGCGATGAAGCCATTTTTTCTGGATTTTACTTTTCAGAAAACTAGAAAAGTTGATTTTATAGATAAAGAAGGCTGAATTGCAAATAGGCTGGCTGTTTTATGTAATGTAAATGCCTTCAAATCACCCGTCAACTTATGGTGACCCTGTGAACTTCATAGAGTTTTCTTGGCCAAGGAATATTCAGATGTGGTTTGCTCTTACCCCCCTGAAGGATGTCTTTGTGGTGCTTGACCTCTCTAGAATCTCTAGGCCCTAGAACTGTACATTGCCCACCTCTATGTTAGATGGACAAAAAAAGGCATTAGGAAACCCTATTACTTTATAAAATATTTGAAAAGTTAATAAACCTGTCCCTCTCTCACTTTCTTTGTTTCATATCCATTCAGGGAATCTGGGAATTTGCTTTTTATTGCTGAATGCCACTGCTGATGTACAAAGTCCAATGGGAGGATTAACACCGTTGCAACTTGCAGAAATGTTTGGTAATGAAACTATAACTGGCCTTATAAAAATGCATGTGAGGAAATTTAAGCTTGAAAATAAACTATTTGCCTGATCTGCTTTACTAATGAAAATTCTGTAGAGTTTATTTTAATGTAACCATTCTCATTTTTTTAATTAAATATGTGTTCCTCAAATCTGGGAAGTTCTAGTGCTTTTGTTATTAGAAGGGTGGTATTTTTTTTTTACAGCAGTGCTGCTTGAGATACTTACGCCATTCTGATTTCAAATGCGTTGGTTCCTGATTTTCTTTCCCTCTTGCTTTTCCATGCTGGGTTTTAGGGCAGCAACAGACACAGGCTGGAGTGAATGAAGACTAGCAGTGAAGTGAATATAAGTATTTTTTATATAAGTAATTTTTATTATAATAAATACATACTACAAACACATTTGATAACAATTACAATCAAATGAGACATACTTAGTTTTGTAATACTTACAATGCTTGCAACATTTACATTTTCTGAATCATTACAGTTACAAAACTGGTTGCTATATTTCTTCACAGTTTTCTTTCTTCTTTGATTTCTATTACAAATGCAGTTATAATTACAAACACAATTGCAAATTCACATATCTATATTTCAGTTAATATATATCAAACTTTCAATTTTTTTCTTTTGTATTAATTATATCTATCTATATAAAACCTACACCCTTCAAGTGATCCCTGGTGTGGTCTCTGCCAGTCAGGACCAGAACTTTTTCCATCGGTTAGAGGACATCCTGTCTCGTTCCGTTTTATTTGGGGCTCCTACTTTCTTGAGATCTCTGGAAAACCAGGGTCAGAAGAACATAGAAGTTCATCAACCTTGTCGTTGACTAAGAAACATCCCAAAAAGCCTCCTCAGTGTCCCCCTGCTGTCCCCTCTTCCTCTTCCTTCCTTGATGTCGATGTGGCCCCCGAATACCAGTTTCTGGCTCCATTCCAGAGGCCACTGCCTCCCAACGTTGGAGCACCAAGTCTGGCCAGTCAAAGACGACGGCCATCGTTGGCCAGGTCTCTTCGGTCAAAGGGCAGTCTCTGATGAAATGCTCAGTGGTCTTCCTAGGCTCACTTCCAGCAACACAGGCTTGTTTCTGGCACAGAAGTCTAGGAGAAACTTGCTCTTTTTCTTTCAGCCACGGTCAGTGAAGTAGAGCCAGGCCTCATAGAGTCGGAGTTCTCAGAGCTTTGGATTTGCAGAGATGATTGCATGTTCTGTCTCCTCTCTTCCATCTAAGTCAGTAGTTCCCAACCTTTTTTTGACTAGGAACCACTTTGACCAGGGACTACTTGGCCAGAGACCACTTTGACCAGGGACCACTCTCCAACATTAGTAGCAAAAGGGTTACGAATCGGTTTTTGGTCAACTTTAGATTCAGTTTGGTTATTTGGGATTCAGAAAATTGCATTGGCTAGACCACATCAGCTCTAGTTTCTGATACAGAACATATGCCATCCAGTAGTTGCCATCTGCTTGCCTACAGAAAACCATATTTAATAAGCCTTGGCACTATAAGAGGGTTTCACGAGACCAGTCACTCTCATTGCAACGGTGTAGTAACAGTGAGGCCGTGGACCATATTTAGTTGAATCCTCACAATGGGGGAAAGAAAATGGATTTCTCCAGCAAAAAAACCCCCTTTTGAATTATCCTTGTTACTAGGCAAAAATATATCTGTAATTTTAAGTAATCAGGATCATTCGGGACAATTAATTTTACAAAATCCCTGCTCCTGTGGACATGAAAACTGCTAGAGCTCTTTTTTTCTATGATTCTATGGGGTGGAAACAACAAATGTTGAAGCGCAATTACAAGCAGCCTTAGGCAGCACGGCTATTGGTGGGACTTGTAGAGAGCTACACAATTACCAGCCCAATATACATCAATAAAGATCTCTCAAAAAAATTGGAAATTTTCAAGGTGTGTGTATGGATTGTCAAGAAGAGGACCTTTGCTTCAGAACTAAACACTACACTACTGATGGCAGCAGGCCCGTAGCCAGGATTTGATTCCGGGGGCTGAGTTTGATTGGGGGGGGGGGGGGAGGGCTGAGTCTGAGTGAGAGAGGATCTACCCTAGCAAACTTTTTGTATTGTTCTCCCAATACCCCCATGCATATGGGATATATTGAGCATGGTGATCAGATCATGATATGAATACACATAACAATTTAAATAATATACAAGTAAGGCCTTATCGCAGACCACCCTGAGAATTTGGGGGGGGGGCTGAAGCCTGGATGGCAGCAGCCTGGAAGACGACTCCTCCCTCTCCATCTTATCTTCCCTTCCCTTCTCCTTTTCCATCATGGTATCCACAGGACCCCGTTCACTTACCCACATCTAACAAAACGTTCCTGTCTGTATTTCCTGGGTCTTCAATATGATTTTATAGTCAAACTGCTATATTGCCTAAAGAAGACTGTTGGTCTCCCTTGTCTACTGAAACAATGTTAGCTTACTTGTTCCCTCACATACACCTGATTATACTGGACTGAGGAGATAAACTAACATGAGAGAAGGATACGTGGAGATGGTGGTGAAGGGATATTAAGAAAGGGAGTCAGGAACGGAGCTGTGAAACTTGGTGTAGAAAGAAGAAAAGGGTACATTCCATCATTAGTGTCTCAAAAATCACTGGGCATCAAAGGCATGTCCACAGCATAGAAGCATGAGATCTGTAGTTTGTTGCGGTACAAAGGATTATGTCCTGGGGGACTTTAGTACGATATTTTTCTGGTAGAGGAATATAAGCTCTCACCAAACTACTGAGGATTTCATAGGACAGAGCCATGACAGTTAAAGTGGTATTAAAGTCCTACAATTGTGTGGTATGGATGCACCTGCAGCATTCATTTGAGATAGGGTTGTTTATTCGTTCATATTTTTGTTCATGGATTTTGTGCATCTCAAGTCCAAGATTGCATTTATGGTTAAGTCTCTTCCAGTCCCCTCCTTACGCAGCCGTATTTTCAGCCAGAAAGGGGAGTCGGTGCCACTCACCACTGTTGTGAAGCACCGCTTCCTTGTTGGCTGGGTTGAGGAAGGGTTGGTGCCGGTCTGTGCTGCCTGGATGCCGATGTGCATTACTCCAGGCAATCCTCGTTTCCGAGAGTTCTCAGTTGTCTGATGAGTTGTCCTGGGGGGCTGCAAAGTTCTCTCTCCCCCGGTTGAAGTTTCCCTTCTGCTGGCTTTCTCTAGGTTTGTGCCCTGCAGGTTTCCTCCCGCTTCCTGGGCAGGATCCAGCCAAATGCCCCTCACCATCACATTGTAGGCAAAAGCCCAGCTTCCACCTCCATTCCTTTTCACCCGGATCAAGCCTGTCTCTGTTCCTGGGAGGGGTGCTTGCCCTGGCTCTGTCTTTGCGGGCCTGAGAAGGCCCTGTCTCCCTTGCCCCCACCAAAGATTTAGAGGCAGAGGGACAAAAAAAGGCCCTTTTCAGATGATCACAGTATTTCTAATAGGTTCATATGCAAGATATAGTCTTTCAGATACCCTTTTATTTATGCCCTTTTAGGGAGGACTGGCACTCTCAATGCCTTGCAGCTTAAACACTCCAACATATGACTGTTGGAACAGGACTTTGAAAGACCAGGATCTGAATCCACATTTGGCCATAGAAACCCACTTTGAAAGGCTGAGAGGAGACATGAGGAGGGCCATGCATAAATATGTGAGGAGAAGTCATAGGGAGAAGGGTTTTTTTCCTGCTGCCCTGGAGACTAGGATGCAATGGAGCAATGGCTTCACATTACAGCAGCCTTAATTTCTATCATTCTTTTTTCATAGGCTATTCTTTCTCTTTCAGCCTTAATTTCTGCCATTGGTATTTCATGGGCTATTCATCTTCTCTCACTAGTTGCATATATCTCTTCTATTTCTCTCTCTGCCTCAAACTCAATTTTTGTGTATTTTTTGTCTAATTGCAATTTCAACTTTCAGTCAGTCAGTCAGTAGCCTTTATTTCGGTCAACAAACCATCGGCTAAGTCAGGTGAAAATAGAACCATAGAATACAACATTTAAGAAATTAATAACATTGCATTTGGGTTATGATTAATAAGAACAAGTGTCACAGTTCGCTATCGGTTGAATGACTGTCTTTATCATTTAAAACAGGAACTGATTGCCAATTAATAGTAAGTGTTCTGAGTACTCTTTGTTACACTCTTAGTGTTTACAGGTTATTAATGAAGCACTTGCGGCTTTTTGCCGCTGCAAAGAGAAATTTGGCCACCTGTTCCATTACCCTTTTGTCAAGATCAAGGAATTTTCTATGATTCAATTCCAATTTCAACTTTTGTATCTCCACAGTGTTTCGGGAGGAGCCATTTTGGTGAGTTCACTTTTACCTCACAAATTTTTCCTCAGCACACTTTCCACCAGTCTTGCCTTGTAATGAAATGTCTAATTATAATGCAATATAATTAGACACGCACCACCACTATCTTAGTCTTCTCATCGCCCTTGTTTTATGTGTGTGTGTGTGTTTGTTATTTGTTTATCATCTTTTACAATTGGTGGCAGCAACGGGATACGTGTAACAAGACTGATCCAGTGTCTAGGGCAAGGCTGGTCGAAAGTGTGCTGAGGAAAAATTTGTGAGGTAAAAGTAAACTCCTCACAAAAATGGCACCGCCTGAAACTCAAACTACAGTCTCTGTAGAGATACAAAAGTTGAAATTGCAGTTAGAAATACAAAAAGAAAATGGAGTTTGAGGCAGAGAGATATTTATTTATTTATGACATTTATATGTCACCCTTCTCACCCCGAAGCGGCTTGCAATTAATATACTTGGCCACGGTAGTCCATGCTCTGGTTACATCTTGTATAGACTACTGCAATGCGCTCTACGTGGGGTTGCCTTTGAAGACTGTCCGGAAGTTTCAAATGGTCCAACGGATGGCAGCCAGACTGTTAACAGGAGCAGCACTCGGGGAGCATACAACTCCTCTGCTGCACCAGCTCCAGTGGCTACCAGTTTGCTACCAGGCATAACTCAAAGTGCTTGCTTTAGCCTATAAAGCCCTAAATGGTTCTGGCCCAATTTACCTGTCCAAACGCATCTTCCCTTATGAACCATCTAGGACAGGGCTGCCCAGGAAGTCGATCGCAATCGACCAGTCGATCCCGGGACCAAAGGAGCTCGATCCCAGCTGGATGGGGCGCTTCTCAGAGGGGGTGGAGCCAGGCCATGCCAAGGCTTGCCCCCTCCCCGGCTTCAGCACTCCCAGCAGCTTCTCCAGGCTTGAGAATGGCAGTGCCAAGCCAGCCTTGTGCTAGCTATGCCACCACTGACTTGGCATTGCCATCCTCAAGCCTGGAGAAGCTGCTGGGAGCTCCAAAGCCAGAGGGGAGGGGGCGGGGCTTGGTGCAGCCTGGCTCCGCCCCCGATGGCCAAGCCCTGCCCCTCCCCTCTCCAGCCTTGAGGAGGTAGGTAGATCTTCCCCGGTTTTCCAACAGAACCCAAACAATAGCGAGAATGATGATAATCCAAACGGAGGGCTGGAAAAGCGCCCCAGCAGGGGCCGCAACGGTCTGACTACGGGCCCGATCCGTTTCGCCCAGAACGGGCTTTCTCAAGTGGCAAATGATAACATGGGAGGCGTGACACAGAAGGATTCATAGATCTGAAACAATAACATAATAATAACAGTCATATATATGGTAACAACCCACTCCTACACACATAGTGTACAGAGGCAATGCCGACATACCAGTACATGGTTGGTATCCAACGTAACATCTCCTGTGGACCCGAGGGTAATTAGGTAACAGTAGGTAAGTTCTATATGTAAAGGTAAGAACAGGATTCAGGTGAGAAGGGCGGATAATGGGAGAGGCTCATTTAGCCCGAGGGGATACTCGCTTTGAAGGTGGATTATCCACCATGTTTCCCTTCTAATGAGCAAATCATGTAGATTGCAATGGGGAGAAGCCTTTGCTATGGTCTACGCATCCCCACCTGCTGAACTTTTTCCTACAACACCCAGTCATTTATTGGTGATGTATAACATTCTTGGGCTTTGTATGGCGTCCTTTTAATGTGCATGTATTGACACTTGAATAATTACACTGTTATTTTGCTATATTGTGTATATTGCTTCCCTTGTGTGTTTGGCTGTATATTCCTACCACTGTATTGTGTGTTTAGCATCGAAAGAGGGTAGGCAGGGAGGTCCCAGCAGGATCGCCGGTACCAGGGCGCCGGTGGGGAGCGGAGACCGCAAACTCCCATGTGGGAGTCTGCGTTGAGAGTCCCGGCCCGTCCGCGCAGTGTCCTTCATGTCTTTTATGGTAGCCCGGTGAGTCCCTCGGAGCTTCAACTGCTTATAGCAGGAGCTCCAGAACGTCCTGGCTGAGAACGTCCTCCGGGCCCTCACCGTTCTCGATGTTGATCGTCCTTTGGTCGAGTCAGCGAGGGGACCAGTTCTGGGAACTCGGTCCCTTCGGCCTCTCCGGCAGGGGGCTGGGCCTGTCCTCCAGTCCATGGCCTGTGGAGTAACGTGGCCGCCTTCCTTCCACTTATAGAAGAGATATGTGCAGCTAGTGAGAGAAGATGAATAGCCCACGAAATACAAATGGCAGAAATTAAGGCTGAGAGAGAGAGAAAGAATATATATAAATAAAAATGTAACAGAAAACACTAGAAGGGTTTGGTGGGCATTGACCTTGTGTTTGGGAGTTGTAGTTCACCTACATCCCGAAAGCGTTGTGGACTCAAACAATGATGGATCTGGACCAAACATGGCACAAATATTCAATACATCCAAATGTGAACACTGGAGGAGTTTGGGGGAAAATAGGCCTCGACATTTGGGAGTTGTAGTTGCTGAGATTTATAGTTCGCCTGCTATCAAAGAGCATTCGGAACCCCGCCAATGACAGAATTGGGGCAAACTTACTGTAGCGGAATTTGGGAGGCCAAAGCCCCCCAAAGCAATACCTTTTGTCTCAGGCTGTGTTTTCGTGCGAGCGCTTGAACGGAAGAGGCGTGACAACTTGGTTACGATACAGGGAAACTCAGTTTATTCAATACAACAGCTGAGGGGTCTGCTCTATGGCAAAACAAGTCGCAAGAACAGCACACACCTCCCTTCCAGTAATCAGATTTTATACAGCAATGGAGGCAATTCTGAGACCTGCCCCCTTCATCCTGTCTCACTGGCTAACATCTGTAAGCTGATCTGACATTAACCAATCAATTAAAGCATTGTGTCACCTTTCTCCTACTGGCTGACAACCATTGCGCAGTTTTAATTACCATTCAATTGTTTGTACTATCTCTATGTATGCAAGCTGTCCCTAAAAGCGAAACATTTCTCTTGTGTTCCCACCGGGAACCAGCCAAGTGGGAAGCTAACTTGTAAACAAACGCACATGTCACTACTCTAGGCCAATCACAGCTGTGCTTCCCTGAGCCAATGGTAGCTGTACCTTTTTAGACCAATCACAGTGGCTATTTCTCGTGCTGCTGCTGCTGGCAAGATACCTCCGCTATTCTGAGCCTATGCTATGTAGCACTTTCTCCTGGCGTCTCTTCTGCGAATCAACAATTCTACTTTATTACCACACAGAACCCTCATGACCAACAGAAAATACTTATGGCCATCAAGTCCAATTCCTTTCGCCAGGGCAAGAAAACGTAATCTAAGTCCTCTTGACAAAGAGCCATCCAGTCATAGATAAAGATAGAAATATATGATTCATACACACACACACACACACACACACACACAGGTATAGTATGATAGATCTGAAAGGGACCCCTAGAGAAGGACAGTTCTATGTTGCCTGTTCCAGAGTAGGCAAGCCAGACAATCTCCACATCAACACTGACAAAGAAACAGCAAGAAAGACTGTTTACCCACAAGCATCAAGGCATCACAGGTATCCGAAACCGACACTTTCTCATGACTTTATTTGCCAGATCCCCAGACTCTGGGCCACAGCAGTGCCTGGCAGGCTAAGGCTAGTAGCCCATAAGAAAATAATGTTAGGAATGGAGGCTGAAGGGAAAATCGAAATAGCCAGAATAAAGGCAGGGCTTTTCCCTACTGCCTCCACTATATTCCCTTCAGTAGATATGGGATGATTTCCAACATGTCAAGGGGGAGCTTCAACTGGAGAAAGAAATGGCCGAAATCAGCAGCCTTGTGAAAGAGGAATTTGGGCAGCAGAAGAAGGCAACTTCTGAGAGGATTTTAAAATTAGAGCTAGAGATAAAAACAACTTGAAGCAGAGCTGAGAAAGAAGAAGAGATGAGGATGAAAAATAAAAATCCAGTGGGAGTGTGAAATAAAAAGAAATACTGTTGATGACAAGAAGAAGCCATTTGAAGCCATTTCAAGAAAAGGCGGGAAACTTTGGGAACAGGAGCGCTGTAGGAGGAGAGGCACCATCTTTGCCTGAGGTGGGAAAGTAGTAGAGGAGATGTGGCAGCCCCTGCTTATGAGAAGAGTGGTAGTTATTGTAGAGAGGAGATGCCTGTGTCACATCCGGAGAGAATCACTTGTCATTGTCAAGAGCCTGGGCATATTCAAAAAAATCAGAAATTTTTTGATTAGCCCTCAGGCCATATCACAATAACAAACCAAATAAAAAGGCTTGATAAACCATGATGATACTCTATATAGTAAATTAAACAAAACACCCACAATACAGTAAATAAATATGATAAAACTGAATATATACATTATGTTTCCATATCACCCCTACAAAAGTTTGAATAAGGTCAAATACACAAGCTAGGAGAGGCTCCACAGCGATTTAATAGAGGAAAAACTACTTTTACATTTGGAACTCCGTTTGCTTCAATTGAAATAAGATGAGGACAAAGAGGGAGGACAGGAGGAGAAGTTGGGACATTTTAAAAGCAGCTGAAAAGGTGGGATCCCGCAGTTTAATCAGGACTATCCCTGCCAAATTTGGAGAATGTGGAGCTATGGGGGAATCAATGACATGAACTGCTCACTGATTAAATCTCATTTTCAAGTGGGCATATGACTGGATCCTATTTGAATTGATACACCATGTGATGCTGATTAAAAAAAGGTATACATCGTGGATTGGAGTCAGTGTCTCCAGTAATTGCTCTGGTTTCTCTTCAGGTTGTATAAATCTGAATGTCCCCAGTTGGCCCTGAGAGGAGGATGGACGTCATGCAGAAGGTGAGAGATCCCAGAGAGCCATGGGAAATAAAAGATGATGGAGTAAAGGAAAAAGAGGAGCCAGAAAGAAACAGCGGTGGTTCTGATACAGAGGTGCCTAGATATACAGTGGAAGAAAGTGATAACTCTATAACACTGCAACTTGTTGACACAAATAGTTGCCTTTGCCAGAGAGCAAGGAGATTATATTCCCTTAAGAGACTTTTGGGAATGGATAGAGATAGACATCAAAAAAACCATCAAACATCAAAACATTTTTTTAAAAAAACAAGATTATGGCAACAAGAATGATAACTGGCAAATAGAGGGAGAAAACATGGAGGCAGTGGCAGACTTTGTATTTCTAGGTGCAAAGATGACTGCAGATGTGGACTGCAGCCAGGAAATAAGAAGACACTTCTTGGGAGGAGAGCAATGTCCAATCTTGATAAAATAGTGAAGAGTAGAGACATCGCACTGGCAAAAAAATCTGCATAGTCAAAGGAATGGTATTCCCCGTAGTAACCTACGGATGTGAGAGCTGGACCATAAGGAAGGCTGAGCGAAGGAAGATAGATGCTTTTGAACGGAGAGTGTCTTGGACTGCGAGAAGATCCAACCAGTCCATACTTCAGGAAATAAAGCCCGACTGGTCATTGGAGGGAAGGATATTAAAGGCAAAGATGAAGTACTTTGGCCACATAATGAGAAGACACGAAAGCTTAGAGAAGACAATTATGCTGGGGAAAATGGAAGGAAAAAGTAAGAGGGGCCGACCGAGAGCAAGATGGATGGATGGCATCCTTGAAGTGACTGGCTTGACCTTGAAGGAGCTGGGGGTGGTGACGGCCGACAGGAAGCTCTGGCGTGGGCTGGTCCATGAGGTCATGAAGAGTTGGAAGCGACTGAACGAATGAACAACAGAGACAGAAAATAGAGAAATGGCAACAGATGAAACTATGAAAACCAAAACCTACAACGGAAGACGCAGAGTGGAGAGCATCTCTACAAAACCTTCTGTGACTGATGGAGCAGCAGATAAGAGTCCCAAGAGATCCAGGATCACCTCAGCTTCTGAAAAGAAATGACGGGAGAAAGAGCAGGAAAGAGTCGTGGTCGTGTGAGGAGGGAAACCATCCCTCAAAGACATCGGCGAGTTATCAAGGGATGTAGCATGAAGCCGGAAAAGAAGAAAAGAAAAATGGTGGTGATAAAGAAGCTCAAAGATGAAACAAAAAAGTTGTTGGATGTAGTCCTTTCAAACCTTTCTGTGAGAGGAAAGTGAAAGAACTGATGGATGTAATAGAGACTATTTTGAAGGATAGAGAGGAGATCGGCGAAAGAAATGTTGTAGATCAGGGGTGTCCAACTGGCGGCCCTGGGGCCGTACACGGCCCCCCAGCCTGTTGGCTCCGTCCCCAGCTATGCCCCCGGCCGCCATTTTTAAATTTTTTTTAAAAAAATTTTTTATTGGCGGCCGGGGGGGGGGGGAGGGGAGGCGGGGCAGGGAGGAGGAAGTGAGCCAGCTCCTCCTCCCTGCACCGCCCTCTGTCTCTCCGTGCCGCCGCTGCGAGTTCGAGACAAGGGGCGGTGCAGGGAGGAGGAGCCAGGTAGAGAGGAGGCGTGGCGAAAGAGGAGGAAGGCAAGCGCTTGCCTTCCTCCTTTAGGCTCAGCTGTTCTGTCTCCCACCGCGCGCCTGATCAGGGCGCCGGTGGAAGAGACAGAACAGGGGGAGGGGCGTGCCTAAAGAGGAGGAAGGCAAGCGCTTGCTTTCCTCCTCTTCAGGCATCGGGCTTCTCCGTTCTGTCTCTCCCACCGGTGCCCTGATCAGGCGCCGGTGGAAGAGGCAGAACAGGGAGGGGGGCGTGCCTAAAGAGGAGGAAGGCAAGCGCTTGCTTTCCTCCTCTTCAGGCACGGAAGCTCCGTTCTGTCTCTCCACCGGCGCCCTGATCAGGGCGCCGGTGGAAGAGGCAGAACAGGGGAGGGGGGGCTGGCGTGACACTAGGAGGGAAGGAGAAGCCATGGAGGGCTCCCCTTGGCTTTGCCTTCCCTCCTAAAGGGTCACGCCAGCCTCAGAAGTGAAATCGCCGCTTCTGAGGCTGGCGTGACACTTTAGGAGGAGGGACCGGGGGCGGGGCTGGGGGCGGGGGGGGGGGGCCGGGGCCAGGACAGAGCGGCCCCCCAGGTCTTCAGTGACTGGAAGTCCGGCCCTAGGTCCAGTAGAAGTTGGACAGCACTGTTGTAGATTATATGGAAAGATTAAGAAGCTACATGGACATTGCACAGGATGCTGCTACCAAGAGACAAAGCTAAAGGAAAGCCGGTATGCCAAAATCAGGCGCAGAGTCTTCAGAGAGAGGGACAAGGTTCTGATGTTGAAGCCGAGATCTGATAAGGAAATGGGAATGGTTTGGGAAGGTAAAGAAATTGTCTGATGTGAATTACATTGTGACCAAGGAGGGTGGAGATGGAAGAGGAGAAACGGTGTATATTAATAGACTGAAAACTTACTATGTGAGAACTGATTCGGTCTTTCTAAAACGATGGTGAGAGATTATAAAGTGTACTTATTGTTGGAATAGGGGGAATTCAATGAACAAAGTATAATCTCAGATGTATCCTATTATATAGATCTGTTAGAAAGATAGAAAAGCTGGGACTTCCGGTGAGCTTCAATGGCGGTAGGTCGGGTGCAGGACAAGCTCCGTGGCACCAACTGATGTCCCGTCTCTAAAAAGGTGTAAAACACCCCTCTCCCGCGACGGATTGAGGTCGGGGGGAGTGCGAAACCTTGGCGCACGTAGCTGTTGATCTTGGGTGGATCTCCCACAAAGGGAGAGACCCCCGAAGGTCCGGCGAGTGTGAAGGATAGCAGGGCGGGACACAGGAAGCCCGGTGAAACCGGGCATTCACTACCAGCCGAGCTCATTTTAACAAAGAACAAACTTAACAAAGAAAGCTGATCACGGAGACCAGCGAGAAACGTAAGTTTCTAAAGAAAAGTTATCAGGAGAGGCGGAGGGCATTCTCAGAAATAAACAGGGAGAAAGCCCCGGAAGGGGGGAGAGAACAGCATCCTGATCTGGGGCCCAAAGAAGACAGACGGGAGATAAACATAATTAAGAGAACAAATAGACAAACCCAACAGTAAAAAATAAGGCGGAAAGAAGAGAAAAGCAGCTTGCAACCAGGGAGAAACTAAAGACATATGTGGACATTTGCAGAAAAGAATGCAAACAAATGCAAACAACGTAACCAGTCCCTGGATGTCGGGGAGAAATAACTGAGAGAGAGGCGGGCAGCGGCTCCTGCAAGTGACGGACTGTGATTGGTAGCTTGCAGTTGATCCGACCCGCAAAAGGAAGGAGATTAGGATTGGGACCCTTTAATTTATCACAACAAGGAAAATAAGGACCCCTTGACCTCAACCCGACCAAGTGCCCCAATTCCCAAACCCCCGAAGGCTGTGGCTCCCACCTCTAGGCTAAGACAAGAAGTGGTATAGATCCGACCGGAGGGGGGAAAGGAAAATGGCGACGAGAGAGTAGAAAGAAAGACTTGATAAAATCTGACCTTGAACAAGCTGTTGTGTCTACGGAGCCTGCAGAAGAAGTAAATAAAAAAGGGAAAGCGGAAGCGGAAGAGGAATCAGCATGCATCGTGGTCGGGTGTGTAACAAGGAAGAGGAACATCCGGAGCGGCAAGTAAGGGCGGAAGGAGGGCAAAGCCGGACAAGGAGGGAACCATTACAGGAGTGGCGGAGGCGAAGGAAGTGACGCAGAAGACCGGAAAAAGAATCAGCGGGAAAGGGCAGAAGCCGGGACGAGTCTGCGCATGTAGGGAGGAGCAGGAACGGAAGTTATGGGAAGGAAAAATTAGATAGCAGGAGGCTACGAGCACTCCTCAAGGGACCCTAGAGTGGCGAAAAATTAAGAAACGGGCCCAAAGGCACCAAAGAAGATATAAAGTAGATAAAGCCGAGGAGGAGGGAAAGACTGAAATTGAGAGGGAAAAAAATTCGTATAGACTCACAATTGGAAGCACCGAAAAGGGGAAGGAAAAGGGGAAAACCATAGAGAAAGAACGGGAAGGATAAAAAAGCCAAATAGACACTAGATAATGACGACACCCAAGACTAAAGGGGACCCTAAAGAGGGGAAGGGGATACCACTACCAAGAAGAGCCTCAATCTCAGGGATAGGGGCAGAGGACTCTGCAACAAAGGAAATTTTGAAGGAGATCCAGAAACTATCACAGAAACAAGATGACCTGCAAAAAAAATCTGAGCAGGATGGAAAATAAGCAAGATGAACAACAAAGAATAATGCAAGAGGAGCTAAAAACCATGAGATTGGAGATAGGATCATACAAAGAAGAGATGAAACAAATAAAAGTAGAGATCAAGGAGACAAAAGAAGAAAAAGTAAAGATAGTAGAATCACAGAAAAAGATGGAAAAGAAAGTACAAAATTTGGACACGAGAATTCAAAAAGCAGAAGATGCCCAAGAGAGGTTGGAGATGAAAGAGATGGAATTCCAGTTGAGACTTAGGAATTTGAAGGAGGAGCCAAATGAGGACATACGAGATATAATTGTGAAGATGCTTGCAGAGCTACTGAGGATGGAGGAGACAGATATGGAAATGGAGATTGACCGAGTGTACAGAATTGTGACCAATTATTCAAAACAAAATAAAACGGCGAGAGATATCATTGTGTTTTTTGGGGGAAAAAGAATTCGAGATGATACTCTGAGGAGAAACAGTGAATCCCCACTCCAATATAAAGGAGGGAAAGTAATAGTGATGAAAGAGTTCCCAAAATCAATGTTATCAAAGAGAAGGAAGTATTTCTTCCTGACCGACGAGCTCAAGAGATTACAGATCAGATTTCGGTGGGAAAAACCCGAAGGGATTATGGTGTCCTATAAAGATCAGAGGCACTGGCTCACCTCGGAGGAGAAAGCAAGACAATTTTATGCTGAGTTAAAAAAAGATCATAAACTATCTCCTCCACTGAGAGGTGGTGTACAGAAAAAGATAAAATTTGGCTCACCGGAGGATCTACTAGAGGCTGGGAAATCGGCAACGGCAAGTGGAGGGGGAGGACCCGCTCCGGAAATGGACGTAGGAGAAAATATTGATGAACTGGACTCAGAGCAATTAGATGACAATGAGTGACACCCCAAATTCTTCCAATATTTTTATCATATCTTTTATCATAATTAATGGTTGGTTGGTAATAATCATTGCATCATCTGCAAAGAGGTTCAGCTTTATTTCTTCTTTTCTTCCTCCTTTTCTATTTTATACCCTGTCCACTTGGTGCTATTTCTGATACTTTCGGCTAGTATCTCTATTGCTATTACAAATAAAGTGGGGGATAATGGACACCCTTGTTTTGTGCCATTTAGAATAGGTATCTCTCCTGTCCTTCTGTTGTTCACTCTTACTCTTGCCTTACAATTACTATACAGTTGCTGCAATGTTTTACAAAAATTTTCCCCCATATTCAATTGTTGACATACATTTAACAGATATTTATGGTTAACCTTATCAAAAGCTTTATAGACATCCAATTTGAGTATTCCAATTTTTCCCTTATTCAAATTTGCCTGATTCATTGCAATTACCACATTTTTATTGGATCCCCGATTTTTCTTCCCTTTACAAATCCATATTGATCTTCTTTAATTATTTTTGGCATTATCGTTTCCAATCTTTTTGCTAAAATTTTTGTGAATATTTTATAATCCTGGTTACATAGACTGATAGGTCTATATGACCCTGGTTGTGTTAGATCTCTTCCCTTTTTTGGTATGGTGATAATTTCTGAAACTTTCCATGTTTGTGGGACTTTTTGCTTAATGTATATTTCATTAAACAACTCTGTTAGATGTGGTACCAATTCTTCAATATATGCTTTATAATATTCCGCTGGGAATCCATCTGGCCCTGGAGACTTAGCCCCTTTAACCCTTTAATTACGTTTAATATTTCCTCTTGTGTTATTGGTTGATTTAACAACTCTCTGTCTTCCTCTGCAATTTTTTTCTCTGATATTTAAGTTCCCTTGTGCTACCCCCTCCTCCTTATATAAATCCTTGTAATATTTTGTCATTATCTCCCTGATCTTACTTTGCTCCTCTTGTTCTCTTCCTTTTTCATCTTTTAATCTCTTTATCCAGGTTTTTCCTTTTCTTTTTCAAATAATAAGCCATCCTCTTCATTGATTTTATGTTCCAACTTTGGGAATAACTCTTAACATATAAGTACTTATTCATTATATTCCTTTCCTCCAAGGCTTCTAATTGTTTTCTCTTCTCCTTTAATTCTCTCCAGATCATTTTATCCCTAGTTATTTTATGTTTGTACTGCAGAGTTTCTATTTCTTTTATTCTCTTATCCTGTTCGTGTCTCCATCTCTTTCTGAGGTTTGCCTCTAGACTTATACAATGACCTCTTATCACGGCCTTGCTTGCATCCCAAATTATATCTTTAGTTACTTGTCCATTGTCGTTAATCTCAAAATACTTGATTATTTCTTTCCTAATTATTTCATACTCTTGCTCTCTACTGTTTAAAATTGTATTGTATCTCCAGATTCTTTTTTTTTTCTCTATTTCTAATTTTACTTTTACTCTTAGTGGTGCATGATCTGACAAATGTATTGGAAGTGTTTTTGCCTCTAGAATTAATGATTGGTTTGTATTTTTCCCAAGAATGTAATCTATTTTGCTATATATATCATGTCTTCCTGAATAATATGTCCCCCTATTGTTCTCTGGTTCCCCTTCTAATAGATCCTGCATGTTGTATTCCCTTATATTTAACTTCCTGTTGTTATTTTGCCTTGTTGTTACTAATTCCAGATTGTAATCTCCCGCACAGTACACTTCCCGCAAATTCATCCACCTTTCTAAATACTTGTTTTATATATCTTTTTTGATTTTTGTTTGGGGCATATATGCAAACCAAGGTTATTCTAATTTTTCCTATATTTCCTTTTATCATTACCCACCTCCCCTCTGAATCCCTTTTTATTTTTTCCACCTGAAAGTCTATTGTACTTTTAATTAAAATAGCTACACCACGTGCTCTATTTGAACCTCTAGATTCATAAATCTGGCTCCAAATCCTGTCATTCAATAGTGGGGTACTGTCCCTGGCCGTTTGTGACATTCTTGTAAAAAAGTATGTCAACCTTATTATCTTTCACCATTTTCATCAGTTTTGCCCTTCGTTGTGGAGATGATAAGCCATTACAGTTATGTGACATGATTACAATTTCCCCATAACAAGATATTGTTTACCTTTACCCTGTAGTTTCTTTTCCCTGTTTGCTCATCTCCCCCCCTCCCCCAGTCCCCCAGAGTCCGGTCTTCTCCTCCTCCTCTCAGAGGAAGACCTGAAAGAGAGTTCGATCTGTTCCCTTCCATCCCCAGACTCTCCAAGAGGTTGTGTGACTCTTCCCCAGCTCCCCTCCTGCAAGTTCTTACACCCCATTTATCACAGTTTAATTATTTTGAGTCTGCTTCTTTCTATATCCCCATATTGGATCTTGTTTCCATTCTTCTTGACTCTTCTTTAAGTTTCTGTTTTTTCAATTCTCGAATCTGTTTCTCCACATCTTTCAGTCCTTGGAAATCCAGCATCTTCAGCTCACTTGAAACTCTTTTCTCTTGTCCCTTATTCCCTTCCTTTTCCTTCTCATGTCCGACAACAAATAGTGTTTGAGGTGCACATAACTCTGTCAGTCCTCCTTCTGCATTTGTCGCCTCCAACTCTGTTATCTTTCCAGCTGTCTTGTGAATGTCCTTGACATTTTACTCCTTTCATTTCTCCCTTTAGTAGTCTGGGCTGCTGCCTGTTCTTCTTCTTCTTCTTCCTCTTCTTCTTCCTCTGATTCCGCCGTTCCGTCCAATTTTAGTTGCCTGAGCATTTTCTTCCCACTCTCCAAATCCACAGCTTTGTATGTTTTATTATTTTTGAAGATAATTAATGTTGCAGGAAATGCCCAGGAATAACGTTGGCCCTTCTGTTCTAGAGTTCTTGTAATTTCCCTCATTCCAGCCCTTTTACTAAGAGTCTCTGGTGATAAGTCCATGAGTGGCCAAACTTTTTGCCAGCAAAGTTCAAGTCCTTAATTTTTTAAGTCTTCGAAAAACAAATTCCTTATCTGATTCTCTTGAAAATCGAATCAGAATGTCCTTAGGTGCTTTCTTCCCTCGATTAGCCCAATGCACTCTCTCTATCTGCTCTGATGAAATCTGAGTCAATGTCTGTAACCATATAACAATGTCCTCTTTCAGGCTCTCCTTGATCTGGAAATCTTCCCCTCCTCCTCCTCTCAAACGTATGTTTGCACGTCTGGAACGATCTGCCAGGTCAGCAATTTTGTCTAGGAGTTGTTGATTTGCATATTTTAAATTGCATATCTCCTCTTTCTGTTTCCTAGATTCATCAGCAAACTGATTCATCATTACTTCATATTTCTCCACCCTATTTTCAATGAGTCCGAGACGGGTATTAACCACTGTAATTTCCTCTTTTATTTCATCGTTTCCTTTTCTTAAGCAATCAGTACTTATCTTAAGCTCCTGAAGTTCTTTAATTATTCTATCCAATTTTTTATTCCACTCTGCTTGCTCCGCCATCACAGCAACTTACTTTCGCTTTTCCTCGCTTCCTCCTCCACTGGTCTGTTAATTCTTTCTGAGATTTATAGCTCCAGGCACGTCGCTTGCAACCTCCCAGCTTCTCTTTCAGTCCAGTTCCAGGTCGAGGATAGTTTTATGGATAGATTTATGGTCTCATTGGGCTTTTTAAAGCTTTTTAAAGCTTTTATTTCTTTGCCATTGGGGAGCGAAGTTCGAGTGCGTCTACTCTGGCTGACGCATCCCACACCTTGGAGGGAAAGTTGGAGGGAAAAGACCCAGAATAAGGGACAAATGGTTAAATGCCAAAGAGGAAGAGGGAGGCTGGGGGATCCCAAGTTTAGAAGTTTACCATGATGCATTTCAAATACAAAGATTGTTGGAAATACAATACACGGGGAAAAATGGGTAAATATGGAAAAGATAATAAATAATATTAAAGGAAAAGAAATAATATTTACGGATTGGAAGAGGAGAGAGGAAACAGAATTTAAGGAACCCTTTAAAGGAACAGTAAAAGTGTGGAAAAAAAGAAAGAAGAAGTTAAACCCAGGCAACGAAAGCAAGGTGGCAACTATATGGCAAATGAATTATAACAATGATGTAAGCTTAGGTAGAACACTGAGATTAATAGAAAGTAGAGGGAAAAGGTTGGTGGAGGATCTGTACACAGAGGATGGAAACCCTGTAGAACAAAAAGAAATTCAGAACTGGATTGGGTCAGGGAACTGGATCCAAAGCTGGGCCATAAGACAGGAAATTTTCAGACGAAGGGGAAAAATAAGAGAACGGGACAGTCCATTTGAGAAGGTGATTAGGAAATGTTTGAGAGGGGAGAAGAAAGTGGCAGGAGATCTGTACGAACAAATCATAACAGTAAAAGAAGAAATAATAGAGGAAATTTTCCAGACATGGAGATTGGACATGGAAATTGAGAGGGAAGACATCCAGAGGGAAATAAGTAATATAGCAAGAGAAAAGTATAATGCATTAAGGGAAACCAGAAGGAAAATGTTACAAAAATGGTACAGAACTCCTGCACAACTTTCACGCTTTGTACCAGGGATGAAAGATAAGTGTTGGCACGGCTGTGAACAAAGAGGGGTGTTCAATCATATGATATGGGAATGTGATAGAGTGCAAGATTACTGGAAAATGATTGAAGGAGAAATCAATAGAATGTTAGATTTACATATTGTAATAGTCAATAGAAATGTATTACATGCACGGATAATAGGAGTGAAGAGTATGCAAAAAGAAAAATTGATTGATAAATTAATAGCATGTGCACAGATAGTTTTAGTGAGGGGTTGGAAGGATACAACAAAATGGACATTGACCAACTGGTATAACTATATAATTAATATGTTAAATGTGGAAATAACAAATTGTAAATGGAATAATATAGATAAAACTGAAAAGATAATAATAACAAAGAGGATGTGGGAACCAGTTAGAAATTATTTAGAAAATGTGTTAAGAGGTGGAGTAGAAAAATTAAGACTGAGACTGATATTTCAAATGTAACCTCTGTAGTTTGATATATAAACTGTATGTACAAGGAGGGGAGGGTGGGAGAGGAGAAAAAACCAATAAAAAATAATTAAAAAAAAACGAGTGACACCCCAAGACAAATAAGATTATATTCAAACAACGTGAATGGGATCAATTCTCCGTCAAAAAGGAAAAAATTATATAATCAATTAAGAAAGGGAAATTGGGACATAGTAGCTCTGCAAGAAACACATATAGCACAAAAGCACGTGGCATACCTTAAAAATGACAAAATAGGAAAAGAATTCCACTCGGCATCCCAAAAGAAAAAAAAGGGAGTGGTTCTCTATATAAAAGAATCTCTGTCACCAGAATTAGCATTTAATGACATGGAAGGGAGGATGGTAGCGGTATGGATCACACAAGGAGAAGAAAGAATATTAATTTGCAATATCTATGCCCCAAACGGCCCAAAAACTAGTTTTGTATCAATTTTGGACAAAAAGCTGAGAGAAACGGAATATGACAATCTAATAGTATTGGGTGATTTTAATGGTGTAATGAATATGAAGAAAGATAAATCAAAACCGAATAGGGGAAAGAAAAATGAGGAAATCAGCTCGCTACCTAAAAACTTTTTGAAGATAAAAAAAGACCTAGATCTGGACGATGCATGGCGAGTCCATAATGACGGAGAAGTCGACTTTACATTCTATTCAAACAGACACAAGAGCTGGTCCAGAATCGATATGATCTGGACCACGAAATCATTAACATCAAGAATAGACGAAATCAAGATCAGGGCAAGAGACATTTCAGACCACGGCGCCATACAAATGGTTATAAACAAAAGACTCCTGGCAAGACGATGGAGATTAGATGACAACTTACTAAAATCAGAACAGGAGATTACAGAAATTAAAAGTTTACTCAAAGAATATTTCGAGTTAAATAAAACTCCTGAGACAACAATTGAAACCCTCTGGGACGCAGGGAAGGCAGTAATGAGAGGTATATTTATACAGAAAAAAGCCAAGAAAAATAGAATAAAAAGAGAAGAATTTCAAAGGATCAAAAGGGAGATAGAGAAGGAGGAAATTAAACTCAAGACAACACCAAGGGTTGAAGGGATAGAAAAGAAGTTACAATACTTGAGAAAACAAAAAGACAGCTTAGAAGTTGAAGAGCTTGCAAAACAATTAAAATTTCTAAAACAGAGGGAATTCCAAAATGCGAATAAACCTGGGAAAAGCCTGGCTGGGAGACTAAAAAAAAAAAGGCAAAGCAATCAGATAATAAAAATTAAGACGAAGGAAAGGACCGCAGTAACAGACAAAGAGATATTGGAGGAATTCCAGAAATTCTATGGAGACCTATACAAAAAAGAAGACAGAAGGAAAGAGGATATTATGGAGTATCTAGGCGGGCAACGCCTGGCGAAAATATCAGAAGAAGAGCGAGAAGCATTAAATATGGTAATTACAGAAACAGAGATTAAAAAAGCAATCAAGAAACTTTATCCAAGCAAAGCCCCTGGACCAGATGGTTTTGCGGCGATTTACTATAAAGTACTGTGCGAAGAACTAATGCCACATCTCAAGGAGCTCTTAAACAAAATACTAAGCGAGGGAGTTGTCCCTGAGACCTGGAAATCGGCCAATATAATTTTTATACATAAAGAAAACACTGAAGGTACTGACGTCAAAAACTACAGGCCAATTTCTTTGTTAAATTTGGACTATAAAATATTTATGGAAATTCTCAGCGACAGAATGAAGATCTTTTTGAATGGATGGATAGGTGAGGAGCAAACGGGCTTTCTACCAGGCAGACAAATAAAAGATAACTTAAGAAATATTTTGAATACCCTCGAATTTTATGAACACCACCATCAGACAGAACTAGCTCTTATAGCTATAGACGCCGAGAAAGCTTTCGACAATCTAAGCTGGGACTTTTTTAAAGGTATAATGAAAGAAATAGATATAGGCTTTCATTTTTTGACAGCCATAGAGGCAATTTACAACTCCCAGAAAGCGGTCTTATGGATTAATGGACAGCCATCAAAGGAGATAAAAATAGAGAAGGGAACAAGACAAGGCTGCCCACTCTCCCCTCTAATTTATATAATGGCCTTAGAGATATTGCTCCGCGACATCAGAAATGATCAAAATATCCCCGCTACCAAAGTGGGGAAACACGGATTTAAATACAGAGCATTTGCAGACGATTTGTTATGCATAGTAAAAGACCCAAGAACAAACATCAAAAAATGGATAGACAAAATAGAAGAATATGGGAATTGGGCTGGACTAAAACTGAATAAAACAAAAACAGCAATGCTGACAAAAAATATCTCGAAGAAAAAACAAACGGAATTAGAGGAAATGACTGGGATGAAGATAACTTCTAAAATTAAATATCTCGGAATAAATATAACAGCCAAAAATTCCCAATTGATAAAGAATAATTATGAAGTGAAGTGGAAGGAGATCCAAAAGGACTTGACAGGATGGGGTTCGCTAAATCTTTCCATAATGGGAAGAATAGCGACAATAAAAATGAATGTCCTCCCAAAACTACTCTTCCTGTTTCAGAACCTTCCGGTCCTCAGGACAAATAAACTGTTTAAAGAATGGAACAAAGAAATAATGAAGTTTATATGGAAAGGGAAAAAGCCGAGGATAAAATATACAAATATGATAGATGCAAAAGAGAGAGGAGGGTTTGGGGTACCAGACCTGAGGCTCTATTACGATGCGGCGGGACTAACATGGATTAAGGATTGGATCACACTAAGGAGGGAGAAACTTTTGGCCCTTGAAGGCTTTGACCTAAGAGTAGGTTGGCACGCCTATCTCTGGTATGACCAGGAGAAAAAGGAAAAGAATTTCAGTAATCATTTCATCAGAGCATCACTTTTGAAAATTTGGCAAAAATATAAGGAGAGACTCTATGGAAAAACCCCCTGGTGGCTATCACCTCTGGAGGCAAGACAAAGAAGACTATTGGGCTGGTCCCAATGGCCAACATATAGGGACTTGGTGACGAAAGAGAAACAAGAATTCATTCTAAAATCAAAGGAGGAAATTACAAAAAAATACAAATCTCTCTCATGGTTACAGTATATGCAAATTAAAGAGGATTGGGCTAAAGATAAACTAGTAGGTTTTGCAGACAAAGACGTTTTCTACGAGAAAGTAGTAAAAAGAGGAAAAAATATATAACAAACATTTACAATGGATTATTGGTCTGGACGACAGAAAAAGAAACAGTAAAAGAATGTATGATAGCATGGGCCAGAAATATTGGCAAACCAATACAGCTTAAGGACTGGGAACAAGTATGGAAAAAAAATACACTTATGCCACAGATATGAAAGAGAACTGGTATAAGATGTTCCACAGGTGGTACATAACTCCATACAAATTAGGCCAAATGTACAATAAATGTTGGAAATGCGAGAAAGAAGTGGGTACATTCTACCACATGTGGTGGACGTGCCCAAAAGTGAGCAAGTTTTGGAAGGATACTCATGAAGGCTGTGAGAAAATATTGAAAAAGAAAATACCGTTGAAACCAGAATATTTCCTATTAGGAATCACTGACGAGGAACTGGATCTAGATAATAATGAAGATATCCTATTCTCATACTTGATAACAGCGGCCAGAATTGTTTACGCAAAGAAATGGAAATTAAAGGAAATACCAACCATGGAAGAATGGATGATCAAAATAGAAGAGATAAAAGATATGGACAAGTTAACCTATGCACTAAAGACATCATATGGCAGACCAATAAAGAACACGAACTGGAAACTATACGAGGAGTATAGAATAAACTATATAAATACTAAATAAGACTGTCTAAACGACCCCAGAGTAAAAACAAGGGGGGGAAAAAAAACCAAGAAGAGAAGTCCGCAACCGAAGAATCGTAAGGAACAAAACAAAGGAGATTAATAACGCCCGAGAGATAACTCGGAAGCCAGAGACCCTTCAATCCCACCCATTTTTCCCTAACCACCCATATCAATCCCATCCCCACCCGATACCCAGCCCTTTTTGCTCTTCTTTCCTTCCCCACCCAGTTACTATCCTATCCCCAGTTCCTTTAGATAGTGATTTTATGTATGAAAAATGTCAATAAAAAACTTATTTAAAAAAAGAAAAGAAAAAAGAAAGATAGAAAAGCCAATTAGAGAGTTTATTAGTACAATACCAGGATGTTTTAAAAAGGAATATACCTGGTAGAACAAATCTAAGGAGTTATAAGATAAGTGCAGGAGGATAAAATTTTGATGTCATCTGTATAAAATGTAAATTGAAGGTAGTAGCAGATTTCCTATCCAGAATATCAGGAGGAGATGACTGAACCATAAGTCACTCGCCAGCGGCTGGTCATAGTTTGAGGAGCTGCTGCTTGTGGAGGGGTGGAAGATCCTGCCATCTCTCCTCTGTCAAAGCTTGCTTCTTCCCCTGAAATGTCTGCCAGTTGGTTTCCAGCAGTGTCATGCCCTCTCTCTTCTCCCTCCAAGCTAGATTCCAAACAAAATGTCAGAAATGTCAGATATCTCAGTTCCAAGATCATATGAAGGATCACACAGAGAATCACAAGTGGAGTAGATATCAACATGTTAATTGTTCAGAATACAAGATCCTCTACTCCTGGCCTCCTATATAGTACTAACTACAATAAACCACAGCTGGCATGACAGCTGTGGGGTGTTTCATTAAAATGTGTGGAAGGGAAAATAGTTCTTATTGTGGCTAGCCCCTGAGCTTCGACCCTCAGGAGATAGCTGTTTTTGATAAACAATAAGGTCTGTCTGGTGATTCATAGTCCTTCGATAGACGGAAATTCTCTGAAGTCAAAGTCCTATTGATCTTTGTGATTACCAGCTGTTTAGTCTTGGGATAGGCCAAGGAAGGAGCTGTATATATATAAAAAAGCGAGAAGATGGAAACTAAACGACAACCTGCTTCGAACAGATACAGAGATTGATCATAAAAGAGAACTGATCAAAGAATACTTTAAATTAAACAACACAGAAGACATTCGGAAAGAGACTCTATGGGAGGCAAGTAAGGCCGTAATGAGAGGCCATTTTATCCAACAAGGCACATTAAAAATTAAAAAAGACATGAAAAACAAAATAGATTACATCACGCTCTGGAGGAAAAGGAAAAAATATTTTAAAATAAACCAGGAAACAAAAAATTAAGGTTGGAAATTGATTTGTTAAGGAAAGAAATAAATTCTGTACAGGATGAGCAAATTGCTAGGAGTATGAAATATGTGAAATTGAACCAATACGCCAACGTGAACAAACCAGGGAAATTATTAGCTTATAAACTAGCTGAAAAAAGACAAAAACAGCATATACATAAAATAACAAATAAGGGAGTAGATATATTTGGTGAGAAGGAAATTGCGGAAGAGTTTAGATCATTTTACCAGAACTTATATAAAAAGGAGGACATTGCAATGGAAGACATAGTATCATATGTGGCAAGCCAAAAGCTGGAAAAGATAAGTGAAACTCAACGCGAATGATTAAATAAGTCAATAAATGAGAAAGAAATTAAAGAAGCCATTAAAAAATTACCTAATAACAAAGCACCTGGCCCAGATGGCCTAACAGCCAGATACTATAAACTGTTTGCAGAAGAACTATTACCGCATCTCAAGGAAATAATGAACAACGTTTTACAATACGGGAAAACCCCAAAATCATGGCAGGAGGCGAACATAATATTTTTACATAAGGAGAAAACGGACCCAACTAATGTGAAAAATTATAGGCCCATCTCACTGCTGAACTGATTATAAAATTTTTACTATGATTCTTTCAAACAGATTGAAAATTTTCTAAATGAGGTCATCAACGAGGATCATAGTCCAACAGTAGATAACGTGCATACGAAGGGTGAAATCATATCAAGTGGTGCCAATGTTTAGAACATCAAAAGCCTGGTTGACAAAGGAGGAAGCCTTGTATGTATGAGAAAGGAGGAAGTCTTGTATGTATGAGAAAATTAGACTATTTGGCCGAAGTACATCGCCAACTGAACAATACTAGATTTTATGAACAACTACCAGGAGATCCATATCATCGTTTCCTAAAAATTATCACTACTACAGTTTATAATGCAGCATCCTTGAATTACATCAATGAGAAGACCTGCAAATTTTTGATAAACAGACATTGTCGTACGGCACAATTTTATATTTTGCCAAAAATTCATAAAAGTTTAACTTCTCCCCCTGGGAGACCAATTATCTCGGGCTCCAATTCCATGATTTTTCCCATCGCTTCCTACGTAGATTCATTTCTAAAACCATTCGCATCTGGTGGAAGATCTTTTTTGAGAGACACTCAGGATTTAATAAACAAAGTTGAAAACTTTAAAATAGATCATGGGGACATACTCATCTCTGCAGATGTCACCTCCTTGTACAATTTTGTGCCCCTTAATGAAGTGAGGAGTATCATCCAAGATCTATGGGACACACGTACTGATCTGTCTCCCCCAACCGATTTTTTGTTGGATCTACTTGATTGTGTATTCGAATTAAATTACTTTGCATTCAATGGGGTCTATTTTTTACAGAAATCCGGGGTCTCCATGGGGTCACCCCTCGGTCCAAGTGTAGCAAATATTTTTATGAATTAATTAGAAAACAAGTTTGTATATCAAAATTTACCGATGTCCAAGAACATAAAGCTTTATTACAGATTCATTGATGACGTGGTAGCAGTGGTCAAAAGGGGCACCGATATACATGAGTTCACGAAATGGATGAACTCCTGGCACAACAACATTAATTTCACCATGAACGCGAATGATTTTACAATTAATTTTTTTGACGTTTCTATCTTTGTAAACAACAATTTACTAAAGGTGAAGACATTTAAGAAGTCAACTGACAAGAATTCGTTCCTTCATCATGCAAGTTACCATACTTTTTCGTTAAAGGAAAATCTCCCCTTTTCTCAACGGTTGCGCCTGAAATGAAACTGTTCCTTTCACCAGGATTACACCAATGCCGCATCCAAACTGATTATGGATCTAAAACTCAGAGGTTATCCGAACCATACCCTTCAAAGGGCGAAGAGGAAGGCTGATACTGTACCACGGCAATCTTTACTACACGTGAAGCAAAAACCAACTCTGGATTGGGTGGTGTGGCCCCTAACATTAACCCCCCACAGTGGTGAAATACGGAAGATTGTGAATAAGTATTGGAACCTTGTAGCTGACATTCCCGGACTTGAAAAACCACCAATGGTTGTGTTTAAAAGGACACACAACATAAAAAATTTGATCATGCATTCAACTTACAGCACTATCTCGAACACTAATACTTTGAACCCAGGCACACAGGAGTGTGGACACTGTAGTTCTTGTAAAAATATATGCCGTGACATTATTATCACAAATGTACATGCAAATAAGGAAGCACGCATATGATGTTTCTCTACCTGCAATTCCTCAGGCCTAATTTACGCCTTGAAGTGTCCCTGTCCCCGCCCATTTATTTACTTGGGCCAGACCAATCGTGCCCTTCGATTGAGAATCTCTGAACATAAATCGTGCGTTAGACTTGAAAAACAGGATTCAATTTTATATTCTCATTGCTTACAGCATAGACATTCACCAGACAAATTGAAATTCTCTTGTGTTGAAATTGTTAAAGCAGATACACACGCTAACATGCACACAGCACTCATACGTGCCGAAAATCGCTGGTTCTCAACCCTCTCCACAGAGTTCCCTCAAGGGTTAAATGAAAATATATCCCTTCAATCTTTACTCCTTTAAGGATTCTTTACTCCTTTAAGGATTCTTCGAGTTTGGCCCATGCATAACTATCTACTAGACATCTGTGCATTTTCAATTTGCAATTGTGACTCAATGATTCAGACTTTAAATGTAATGTGTTGTAATGGTTATATGCCAGACTCCCTTGAGTTTGGCCCATGCATAACTATCTACTAGACATCTGTGCATTTTCAATTTGTAATTGTGACTTAATGATTCAAACCTTAAATATAATGTGTTGTAATGGTATATGCCTTACTCCCTTGAGTTTGGCCCATGCATAACTATCTACTAGACTTGCTATGTTTCCTATGTTAGATATGTATCTGTGCATTCTCAATTTGGACCCACTGTGTATTACCTGACCCTCTATATTTGTTGTAGATACGGTGGATGCCTCAATTGCCATATCGTTATAGTGGTTTTGATAAAGCACCTACTGGTGCGAAACGGAGAAGGATTCCTTATGCTGCCGTCAACCAGGCTTTTGATGTTCTAAACATTGGCACCACTTGATATGATTTCACCCTTCATATGCACGTTATCTACTGTTGGACTATGATTATGAACTTTAATTTGTGATATTACTATCCTCCGGACCAGTGAACTCTATAATATTGACTGAATGTACTGATTGAATTGCGGTCTGTGAGTACAACATTGACTGATTGAATATACAATAATGATGATGTTTCAGATCTAAATAATTTTGATTATTGCCTTTATTTCACTTGGGTCTTTACATTTGTGTTTTGCATTGGTAATACCAGTACCTGTATTTCTGTCATCAACGAGGATCAAACGGGCTTTCTACCACACAGACTTACGAGAGATAATATAAGAACTGTTATAAATGCTATCGAATATTATGATTTGAACATACAAAAGGAAGTGGGTTTCTTGTTTTTGGATGCCGAGAAGACGTTCGATAACGCCAATTGGGACTTTTTATTTCAGATTTTAGAGGAACAGGATATGGGGTTTTCTTTCATAAACGCAATTAAAGCAATCTATCATAGCCAAACAGCAAATATTATAGTTAACGGGAATATCTCAGGCAATATAAAAATCCAAAAAGGTACCAGGCAGGGTTGCCCAATGTCACCGTTGCTCTTCATTATGATGCTGGAAGTACTCCTACAAGACATAAGGTCGGACAGTAATATAAAAGGTCTTAAGATAGAGAAAGGAATATAAATTACAGGCATTCACCAACGATATCGTATGTATAGTTGAAGAGCCCTTAGAGACAATGCCAAAATGGCTAGAAAAGATTAAAAAATATGGTGAGGTGGCGGGCTTAAAAATTAACTATACTAAATCTAACATACTTACCAAAAATTTAAAGAAAGAAAAAATGGGAAAACTACAAGAAATCGCCAGCATACCAGTAGTGACTAAAGTACAATACTTAGGCATACAGATATCATCTAAAAACAATCAACTGTTGAAAAACAATTATGAATCAACCTGGAAATCTATAAAGAAAAAACTCGACAGTTGGAAATACTTAAAATTAAATTTACTGGAAAGGATAGCAGTGATAAAGATGGACATTCTTCCGAGGATGCTATTCCTATTTCAGTCGATCCCAATTTTGAGAACTAATCATAATTTTATAATTTGGAGAAGAGATATCCTAAAATTTATCTGGGAAGGAAGAAGAGCTAGGGTGAAACACAAGATTCTTACCGACAAGAGAGAGCGGGGCGGACTGGCCCTTCCAAACTTACAACTATATCACGAGGCGGCAGCTTTAAGCTGGATAAAAGACTGGGTATTATTAAAGAAGAGAAGGATACTGCTCTTGGAAGGATACAATGCAAGAAGAGGTTTGCATGCATACCTTTGGTATGGAAAGGCAAAAATTGAAAGTTTTACCAACCATTATATTAGGGCAGCATTGATTAAGATCTGGGATAAATATAAAGCAAGATTTTGTAAAAAAAAAAACACCTCTATGGGTTGCCCCACTGGAAGCCCAACATAAAAAAGAAATCCCTATGTCAAAATGGTTTACCTACAAAGTGTTATTAGAAAAGAAGGACAAAGCCTGGGAAGTACAGTCCCTAGAAAATATAAGAAATGCTGGTATAGAAATCTCTTGGTTTCAATATATACAGATTAAGGACTACTTCAAAGTAGACTATAAAAATGATTTCAGTACAGAAGAAACTACCTGGGATATCATTTTAAGACAAGAGAAGAAATTAATAAGAATTATATATAACAAATTGCTAGAATGGGACACAGAGATCGAACTAGTAAAACAAATTATGATTGAGTGGGCACAGGATTTGGGCCACACGATATTGCTTCAAGAGTGGGAAACTATTTGGGGAAAAAATTACCAAAATTCTAGGCTCAACGAACACTGCAGAAAACTGGTATAAAATATTCTACTGGTGGTATCTAACGCCACAGAAGTTGGCCAAATATTATAAAAACACGAATAACAAGTGTTGGAAGTGTGAGAGCCAAGTCGGGACATTCTTCCATTGCTGGTGGAAATGTAAGAAAATTCAAAAATTTTGGAAATCTATCCATGTACACTCACAGAAGAAACTGGGAACCAAATTTGATTTGAAACCAGATTATTATTTACTCAATTTAACTGAAGAAAAAATGGATAAAATAAGGACAAACTACTGTTCTTTATAGCCGCAGCAGCAGAAGATTGGATTAACAAGCTACACGAATTAGACATAATGAGAAGCATAGTCAATGACCAAAGCAAGAAAAATAGTACAGACTGGCAACCGGTCAGACTCTACTGAAAATCACTAAACATAAAGTAACTAGGCCACACACGACGGAAATAAGATGACGAATGATAATAAACCCAAGGAAAGATAAATCAAGTTGAAGAAGGTCACTCTGCAGACCAAACTGGAAGACTACGCAATCTCTATTACTATTTTCACCTCTTCTCTTTCTACCCCACACTATCTCCCCCCCTTACCCCCTCCCCTCCCCTGAACCCTCCCTCGTTATCCCCCTATGAATCTTATCTTACTGCTGTAAAAAAAAGCTTTAATAAAAATGATTAAGGGAAAAAAGCCAAAGGGGCTGCCCAACCCCACAGGCCCCTGGGTGGGACTGGCAGCTGCCTGGCGAGGCCACTACTGGGGGTCGGTTGTCCAGCTGTGTAAAGCAGAGGAGGAGCCAGGCCTCCAAAGAGGTTGGAGCCAATGGCGGCAGTGCTGGCGGCCACTGTGGTGGACAACCTGGAATGGGACACCAGTGGGGTGCTTCCTGCTCCCGGGGGTGGGGGGCAGAGACCAGCTTGAACATCGGCCTGAACACGGGTGCCACTGTGCTGGCTGTCACGGTTGTCTCGCCCGCCGCCAGGGCCTGCCTATTGCTGGGAGTGGTAGGAGTAGTGAAGGTGGCAGGACACAGCACCGAGGAGGAATATTTGATGGGGGTCTTGGCTACGACATCCCCTCCGCCATTACTCGGGGTGGTGCTTGGAGAATGAAGCTGAGGAGCGCATCCATTTAACCCTTTCAGTGCTTGACTCACGTGTTTGGAAGCTAACACAGCTAGTTAATTTTTAATATTTCTGACAGGACTTATGACACAACGGCCAGATATTTTTCGTCCTAGGTGTAAATGAACTTCATTAACCTCTAAGCAAACTGTTTTGACACGAAGCGCCACCCACCTTGGCCTTGAATATCTGATCCCATAAGAGATGCTCTTGGTGGAGCTGGTTGACAATGGAGTGGAGGAGCAGTGTTTCCTCTTGAAGGCTCTCTTGTGGCCAGGGAGGGTGTCTGGAGCGCCAGGCCTAGGAAAGAAGGGGAAGAGGAGGAGGGAGAGTATTGGCCTCGTATCTCAACAGAGAAACCCCCCATCCCCAATGATTTGGCCACAAAGTTCCCACCATGCTTGACACTCACTGGGGCACAAGAGAAGCTGGGGCTCCACCGGACACTCGGGCGCCATAGGATGCCGGGGCTCCACTGGGCCCACTTTCTCCGCTCTCATGGTGACTGCGAGGAATCAGAATAATAGGATCTGGAAGAGATCACATGACACTAGAAATAATATATGACCACATGACACAATTTCATTGATCCATCCACACATCACATTCCTTCAGCAGTAATGCCGCGACCCCTAATACAGTTCCTAATGTGGTGACCCCTAACCATAAAATGATTTTTGTTGCTACTTCCTAACTAATTTTGCTACTGTTATGAATCGTCATGTAAATATAGAGAACTCAACTCTCATGAACTAGAACAGTGTTTCTCAACCTTCCTAATGCCACGACCCCTTAATACAGTTCCTCATGTTGTGGTGACCCCCAATCATAAAATTATTTTTGTTGCTCCTTCATAACTGTAATTTTGCTACTGTTATGAATCTTCATGTCAATATCTGATATGCAGGATATATTTTCATTCACTGGGTCAAATTTGGCACAAATACCCGATACACCCAAATTTAAATACTGGTGGTGTTGTAGATGAGCCTTTGAGTAGCACTGAGAGTATGGAATTGGAAGCTAGGAAGGGAAAGCGGGTTACTCATGAGCAGGAATCAGACGAAAAGCAACAAAGGAAAAGGATCCAGCAAATACTTGGGGAATCTACTGATGAAGACTCTTTTGAGGGTTTCTCTGGGGTGGTGGGTCTGTCAGTGAGGAGCCAACTATGGGAAGTGTGGCTGGGAATTCTGAGGTTGGTTCTAGCAGGATGGACTGGATTAGAGTGCAGGAGGTGCGCGAGGGTTGTGCAGAGACAAGTAGTGATATATTTGGGGGGATTCCCAGGGATAGGAAATGGAGTTCTGAGGATCAGGCTTCACCCTGGGGAGAGTTAAGTCTTGATAGGAGATGGAGAGATTGGACAGGGAGGCAACGGGCTACACCTGAGGCTGCCATTGCAGCTGAAAGCACTAATGAGAGGGTGTTGGCTAGTTCCAGCTCCGATGAAGATTTGTGAATAAAAAGGGCCTTGGAATCTGGGGTTCGTTGCAGTTAGCAAGGTGTTGCTGGGTGCCCGGGTGTTGTCCTATAGGATGTGTTTTTCCTGGTTCCTGTGGACAATCTTTAGAATGTGAGTTTGGATCCTACGTTACCTTCGTGGACTTGGGTATAGAGGGGCTGGTTTCTGGGGTTTGTTTCCTTTTTTGGCTACACTTTGTATTCCTTCTTATGTGTTAGGTTGCTGCTGCCTGCTTTGTGATTGACCTGGTTGGCTGTATCGCTTCTGCCACTTCTCCCGCGTTGACTTGATTTGGCTGAGGGTTTGCTGGTTTCCCATATTCAACCATTGGCTTGTTCTAATATCTCTTTGCTTTTGACCGCTCCTCCCATTTGATGACATCGGCATGATTGACTAGTGCTTTTTCCTTTGTGTAGTGCTTTCCTTTGGGATTTAATGTAGGTTTTCCAGAGATATAAACCAGATTTTATGTTCTATTGACACTTGGACCGTTTGGGCATTTTTTTTACTTGTTTTACCATTCACACTGAAGTTAAAGTGTTCCTGGCTCTTTTTGCCATTTTTTGAGTTGACTGAGCTGTTTGAAATAAACTGTAGACTTATTACCTGGTCTGGCTCTTTAAGACTTACTGTGTTGCAACAGGTGGGGTTGTGGGGGGATTGATTTTGTCATTTGGGAGTTGTAGTTTCTGAGATTTATAGTTCACCTACAATCAATGAGCATTCTGAACTCCACCAAAGATGGAATTGAACCAAACTTGGCACGCAGAACCTGTGTGACCAACAGAAAATACTGGAAGGGTTTAGTGGGCATTGACCTTGAGTTTGGGAGTTGTAGTTCACCTACATCCAGATAGCACTGTGGACTCAAACAATGATGGATCTGGACCAAACTTGGCACGAATACTCAATATGCCCAAATGTGAAGACTGGTGGAGTTTGGGGGGGAAATAAAACCTCGACATTTGGGAGTTTTATAGTTGTCGGGATTTATAGTTCACCTACAATCAAAGAGCATTCCGAACTCCACCAACGATGGAATTGAACCAAATTTCCCACACGAAACCCCCATACCTTGAAGGGACTCCCAGGCGCGAGCCTCCCTCCACCCTTGCATACTCTCCCACGCAGCACACTGCCATCTGCTCTCCCCATCCAGCTTGGAATCTCAGAAACAGTCCTCTCCTTGGCTGAGAGGCCAATCACAGCGCAGGAGGGCTTTTGGTGGGAGGTTTTGCCGTCTGTTTCCAAAAAGGAAGAGAAGGACAGGCAGAGAGATCCCCAGCCCGCTCTGCCAAAGGAGCTCCTACGACCATCTCCAGGATGCCAAATTTGCGAAAAATGCTGACATATACCTCTATCTGTTGTCTGTCCTGTCCATTCATCGGTGTTGAATGTTGGCAGTGTATGTGTTATGTGATCCGCCCTGAGTCCCCTTCAGGGTGAGAAGGGCGGAATTTAAATGCTGTAAATAAATGGATAGAGGTATTATGTTGGCATTTTTCCCAACCTCGGTGTCCTGGTGGTTGTGCTGAATTCTGGCCACCGGGGTGCTCTCGCTCCATTCTCTCTGTTTAACAGCACTTGAACACAGACTTCCTCCGTTCTTTGGTCAATGGCATTTTTCTGGAATTTTCTGGGCCTTCGGTGGGAGACCATTGGTCCAAACTGACTGGAAGGAGACGGGAAGTAGAGCTGAAACGGGGCCCAGGTTTCCTCTTCCCCTCTTTTCTTCCTTTCCTCCCTTTCATACACCTCCCCCTCAGTTCATCCTTTCTTTCCCTTATATCTTGTCCCCCTTTCCTTCCTTTCTCTTTTCCACTTCACCCCTTTTTCCTTCCTTTCCTTGCTTTCTCTCATAACACCTTCCCCCTTTCTCTTCCTTTCCTTAGTCCCTTTTCTTCCTCTCCTTCATTCTTTCTCTTCTTTCCTTCCCTCCCTTCGTCCCTTCTTCCTTTTCTATTCTTTGCTTCCTTTTCCTTCCCTCTTTTTCTTTCCTTCCTTCCTTCTGCTTTTTGTCTCGCACCTTCCTTATCTTCCTTCCTTTTTTCCTTTGCTCCCTTTTTTGCTTTTCTTTCTCTGCTTCCTTTTTCTTTCCTTCCTTCTCCTGCTTTGTCACACATCCTTTTCTTCCATCTCTTCCTTTCTTCCCTCCCTTCTTCCTTTACTTCCTCTTCCTTTCTTCCCTTTCTTCCCGTTGTCCGTAGACACCTCCGAGGCCTTGTGGCCACTGGCATGACTGGAGTGCCCTTTCCTTCCCACAGAAGTAGTACCTATTCATCTACTCAAGTTTCCATGTTTTCAAACTGCTAAGTCGGGAGCTCACCCTGCTTCCCAATTTTGAACCGCTGACCTTTCAAATACAGGAAGGCTTTGGGAGGAACTGACCTTCATTTCTGGGAGTTGTAAGTCACTTACAACCAGACATTGTGAGTACCACCGAGGATGGACCTGGACCAAACTTGGCGCACAGAACACCTATGGCCAACCTAACCTTCTGGAGGGGTTTGAGGGAACAATGGCTGCCAATATGATAGGAGACTTATTGGGGGGGGGGGGGGAAGAGGCGGCTGGTGGCCGAGCTGGTTCAGGACACACTGCGGTGCTCAGGCATGACGGCACTGAAGTCCTCCAGGAGGCCCCTGCTCCCTCTAAAGCCAATCTGGGTGGGCGAGGTGACCGCTTCCCCCACAAGGTTTGATGAGAAGGTGGCCCCGTGGTTCCTGCAAAGGGGAATGAAAAGAATCCCATTGGCCTTAGGAGCTGCAGCATCACACTCTTGGCATATGTTCAGCTCCAAGATTTTTTTCACACAGATTGTTGTCGAACCAGGCGCCACCCATTCTGTTCCTTTGTCAAGTAAGAAGCCAAACCCCAGGGGCCAAGGAGTGGAGGGAGAGGCTGCCCAGCGGAGGAGACTTACAAGGGGAGGAGGAAGTGCAGCCATAGAGGCCCTGGTTGCTGACCCATTCGTAGGCACTTGAGGGCATCCTGCTCTGACGGATACTGTTCCTGAAGTACCTGGAGGGAGGACCCAAGTTTGTTCATGCCTGCACTAATGTTTATGAGGTTGGATGACTATCTTTATTATGAAACACAGCAGGTTAAAGTAACAGTATAACAACACAGGTGTAAGTAAAGTATCAGTAGTAGGCTGCTAACAGTAAGATAACATATATTTGGGGTCAAAAACCGCTAGACATACATACGTGACTGAGGCTCAAAGGTACTATTCAAAAGTCCTTGGATTTAAAGATAGTGAAGTCCATATAGAAGTTCTTAGAGTTCATAAATCCATGCGGTTAATAGTTCAAATGAGTCCGTCCCCAAGATAGTTTCAAGTCGATTATAAATCCAAAGGTAGCAGTCCACAATTGCCGAAAATATAGTAAGGTGTCAGGAATGGTAATCCATATAGATCCTATGGCAAATGCCCAGAAAGACGTCCGGATCGCAAGTGTGGCGTCCCTTGCAAATGCGGATTATGTTGAAACGGCCAACGGCATGCAAATGCTGCGATAGCGGCCAAACCGTTTCACAACAGCTTTTTCAAGGCACAATATTAATTATATATAGACATCCAATGTATCTGTAAAACAAATATAATGTCTAGTATCCAGCAAACCATAATATATAGGTACACACCACATAGCCAATTTGTATATAATACATACCAGAGTGTTCATTTCTTCCAACCTAACCCCACTCTCAGTAGGAGTGAAGTGACCAAAAGGTGAGGTATTAACTGAGCGGGCTCTATTTAAAGTAACATGGAGTTAATTCCAATAGGGTCGTTGAGACCACGTGGCCATTCAGAATCTAGGAGTATAATCCATTTATTTTCAAGTTGAATTGATTGGTGATGTCTGTATGTGGCTGAGGGAAGATTTTTTCCAGTATTCTAAGTTTTAAAGTGGAAGTGTCGTATTTGTTTTCTTTACAATGAGTGTAAAAAGCAAAGTCTGTTGATCCCCTTTGGATTCTAGAGCGATGTTCAATGAATATCGTGCGGACTTCTCTCTTCGTCTGTCCCACGTAAATCCTGGGACAGCCGCAAGAGATGGCATAGACGAACATTTTGGAGGCACAGGTGGCAAATGTCCTGATGTCAAAGGTTTTGTTTCTAGAGGGGCTCCTAATTGTTTTGTCCGCGTTTATGTTAGAACAAATGGAGCAATGTCTGCAAGGTTGTGTGCCCGCTGAAAGAATGCTTCTTTTTCGTGGACTATGACACCTTGAATGCACTAGATAATTGCGGAGATTGTTGGTGCTTTTGTATGCCACAAGTGGTGGGTTTCCAAGTCCGTTGATAAGGGACACCAGTGGCCAATATTTATTTACAATATTGGTGATGGTCCTGCTGTGGGGTGTTAAAGTTAATGGCCATACCACTCTATTTAAAGGTTCTCTGGGAGAAGAGGTAAGTAAAGATTGTCTCGAGATATTATCCGCTCTTTGTTTGGCGTTATAGACCACATTTTCGGGATATCCTCTTTCCAAAAAGTCTTGTGTGAGCTTTTCCGCATCTTTCTGAAAATCCGTCTGTAGAGAGGAGTTTCTTTTGATTCTGAGAAGTTGTGTATATGGTAAATTATGTTTTAAGGAGTGGGTATGGAAACTATTGAAGTGAAGATATGTATTTTTGTAAACTAGTTTATGGTAATTCTTAGTTTTTAAACGTCCATTAGAGGTGAAAACTGAGACATCCAAGAAATTAACTGAATTAGTATCATAATTGGTGGTAAATTTAATTGTCTCGTCCCAGGTGTCTAGCCATTTGGTGAAATCTTCCATGTTGGTGTTATTATTAAGAATAATAAAAATATCAATGAAACGCACATACAGTTTAATATGTCCAAAAAATAGGTTGGTTGTTGCAGAAAAAATGTGTGTAGTCTCTAGATCATTCATAAAGATATTGGCTAATGATGGGGCTGCTGTAGGATTTTATTCAGCTGTGTGGAAGGGGCCTTGGACTTGTCCTTCCAACTTTACCCTCTCAAGTAGGGCCCTTCCACACAGCCCTATAACCCAGAATATCAAGGCAGAAAATCCCACAATATGAGGGTAAAGTTGGAAGGACAAGTCTAGGGCCCCCTTGCTTCTGGCAGAATGTCTCTGGAGTGGCAAGATCCCTTTTGCATGGTGCCAGAAGCAAGGGAAGCGGGGGGGGGGGGGGGTGTTGTGGAGGATCCCTCAACTTGCCTGTCAGGCATAGAGTCCAGCGCGAGGAGGGAAGTTTGCAGAGCGTCCCTCCTCGAAGACCCGCCCAGGAGGGCAAGCAGTGGTTATATACCTCCCCAGATATGTGCTGCTACATTTCCTTCAAGGGTGGACAAAATACATTTTGCAGGCTGAACCCAGGTTTGCTCACTCCTCCTCTTCCATAACGTGAACTCAACATAAGTTGATAGCAGCCCTTTAATTTGGCTTGAAAATCCCCCTCTAGCCAACATCACAACATTGAATACAAAGAAAGGGCAGTGTGTAAATGAATATAAAAGCGGTGCATGTCCCACAGTCTCTGTCTCTGCATTACTTCGCGAACGAAGATTCTTTAGGAAGGACTCATCCCACGCTTTGATGACTAAAAAGGCCAATCTGAGAAAGGCAAGTCCGGTTATAGAAAGCACCGCAGAAAGTCTCCTTGGGTGATGTTGTTTCCAAGTTGCGGTTTTTTCTGCGTTGTCGTTTCTCTTTGAGACCCGTTCAGCGTGTCTTCTCGAAAGAGGCTGCAGCATTGTGGATAGTGCATCTCCATGCCTCCCGATGAGAGGCCACGGTGCACCACTTTTGGTGATCAATCTGGCCGAGCTTGAGATTTTGTTTCAGGGAGTCCTTATATCTCTTTTTGGGGGCGCCTCTCTTGCGCTGACCTGTGGCGAGTTCACCGTAGAGTAGTATCTTTGGGAGGCGGTGGTCCTCCATCCTGGAGACGTGCCCTGTCCAGCGCAGTTGTGTTTTCAATAGCATGGCCTCAATGCTGGTGATCCCTGCTTGCTCAAGAACAGTAACATTTGTCACATAGTCGGTCCAGTGTATATTTAGGATTCTGCGAAGACAGCGCTGGTGAAAGCGTTCGAGGAGTCGTAGGTGCTTTCGATAGGTGACCCATGTTTCAGACCCATATAGGAGAATAGACAGTACGATAGCTCTGTACACACTGATTTTGGTGCTTTGTCTCAGGTGTTTGTTACTCCAGACTCTTGTGAAGCCTTCCAAATGTACTCTATGCCTTTGCTAATCTGTGATCTATCTCTTTATCAATCTTGGCATCTGAAGAGATGATGCTTCCCAGGTAGGTGAACTGCTGAACGGACTTAAGCACAGATTTGCCTATGCTGACATGGGGATGATGGTGTTCTTCCTGTGGTGTGGGCTGGTAGAGAACTTTCATTTTCTTCATGCTGACTTCCAGCCCAAACAGCTCTGCAGCTGTTGCAAAGCAGGATGTTAGGCACTGCAGAGCTGCTTCTGAATGGGCGACAAGGGCAGCATCGTCAGCAAAAAGCAGCTCACGGACGAGATAGTTTAGAGTCTTAGTGTGAGCCCTCAGTCGGCTTAAGTTGAACAAGCTACCATCAGTACGATAGTGTATATATATGCCGTCTTCTTTGAGATCTGCCATAGCCCTTTGGAGCATCATGCTGAAGAAGATTGTAAATAGGGTTGGTGCAAGAACACAACCTTGTTTCACTCCGTTAGTTATTAGAAAGGGCTCTGAGAGAGCATCGCCATATCTGACTTGACCATGCTGGCCCTCATGTAACAGGATAATCATTTTGAGCAATTTGGGGGGACATCTTAGTCGTTCCAGGATCTGCCACAGACCTTTTCTACTCACAGTGTCGAAGGCTTTGGTGAGGTCGACAAATGTTACATAGAGTCCTTTGTTCTGCTCTCTACATTTCTCTTGCAGTTGTCTAAGGGCAAATACCATATCTGTGGTGCTCCTATTAACTCTGAAGCCGCATTGGCTTTCAGGGAGAAGTTCTTCTGCAATAGCAGGAACTAATGTGTTCAGGAGTATCCTTGCAAGGATTTTTCCAGCAATGTGAGAGCAGTGTTATACCTCAATAGTTTGAGCAATCTGATTTTGTTCTTTTTCTTATACAGGGTGATGATAACTGCATCTTGGAGATCTGATGGCAGTTCACCTTTTTCCCAGAAACTCACAAGGAGCTCATGGAATTTTGCATGAAGTACATGACCTCCCTGTTTCCAAGCTTCAGGTGGGATTCCATCTCATGCTCGTCTAACCCTGTAAGGTCAACCATCTAAGAGAAGGAAACTCTAATCAAACCTACGCATGTCCCACAGTAAAAAATAAATAAACCCCAAACTTTGAAACTTCGAAAGCCTCGTGGCGGGGCCTTAGATCTGTCTTGCCGAGCAAAACAGGGGAGACAGCAAATGGGAACATAGAACCATAGAGTTGGAAGAGACCTCGTGGGCCATCCAGTCCCACCCCACTTGGCCAAAAAGCAGAAAAATTGCATGCATAGAATCATAGAGTTGGAAGAGGCCTTATGGGCTATCCAGTCCAAGCCGGCGAGGGAGGGAGGCCCTGAGGGCGCCCATGGATCCAATGCCAAGGCAGCGGGATGTGCAGGTAGGAGGAGAAGGGCGAGGTGTGTGTGTGTGTGTGTGGAGTGAGCCTCCCCACCTCCACTCACCCTTCTTGGCCGGGAGACTCCTCTGCACGCCCTTCCTCGGCCATGGCGGCCCACCGGGTGCTGCTACTGCTTCAGCATCGCCTGCCCACGGGTCCGGAGGAGGAGGCGACGACGGCAGCTGGTAGCGTGCCGCGGCGAGACAGAAAGAGCGGGAGCGCGACCGCAGCACCCCCCCGCCAGCCATCACAAGACCCGCCCGGGAGAGAGGGCCGCGGCACTGCCCCCAGCGCGAGTGTGCCATTGGTAGAGGAGGCTGGGGAGGAAAGCCCCACCCCTCCCGCCTTCCTCGCTCGCTCCGTGTCTCGCGAGGCCACGTGCTGATTCGCCCGAGCCACGACACAAGCAGGGAGCCCCACCCCCTCCCGAGGAAGAGGCAGCGGGAAGGACAGCCTTGGTGGCGTGTGTCAGTAGAAATGGCGTGTCATAGGTTCGCCATCAAGGATCTCAAGATCAATTCCATGACTTTGGAACAACAACCCTATATCTTTTTTGTTTTTGTTTTTTGTTTTTAACTTTGGAGGTGTTTTAATGTGATTTTTTTTCTAAAATGATTTTTATTAGATTTTGGTTACACAATAGGTTAAAAATAAAGGGGTAGTCGGGGAGATAAGAAAGGGTTGGAAAGGGTTTGGTGGAAACCGCATAAGGATAACAATAGAGGCGGGGGAGGTGGAATAGAGGGTGAGAGGGGGGGTTGGTAGGGTATATTGTATGTTTGGACTTCCAATCTTCTTCACTAGAGTTGTTGATAGTCGTAGGTTCTTCAAAGCTTCTCGGTTGCTCAGCTGACTGTTAACTACTAATTTCCTTAAGAGCTTTTTAGTTAAAAATCCATCTTATCTCTATTAACCATTTCAGGTTTTCTTAAATTATGAATTCTTTACTGGTATTCAGTCCGGTTTTGATAATTTCGGAATCTGCTTTAAGATCAACAATTGGGTTAGTTTTTCATGTTCATAATATCTACAATCTTCACTGGCCTTTATTCTTGTGTTGAGATTTCTTTTGTTCTCTGAAATCTCGCATAGAGTGCGTCTTGTAGTCCTCTGGAGATTTTTCCATTGACCTCTTACTTCCTAATTTTGTCTGAAGGTCTTCGTCTTTGGTTTGTTCGTGATCCTTGAGTTTTGATGGTTTATCCTTCTCTGGGTCTTTTGTTATTATTTGTGTAAAATTATTTAGTTTTATCTTCGGATGTCATCTTATTTCTTTGTATGTTAGCATGAGTTCTTCCATTCTCCCTAATCGGAATCTTATATTCTTTTTCTTAAGTTCTTCTGTGAGGAATATATATTTCCTTCTCTTATTCAGGATTATTTGTGGGAGTTATTTTAGGATGGTAACTTGTAGTAGATTGGATTAGCTGCATTGTGTTTTAAGATTTAATCTTTTGTCTTTCTTTTTCCAAATGGAACTATTACATCTCTTGAAACTTTGTTTCTTCTTGCATAATCAGTATTAATCCTGTAGACCTTGTCAATATTTTCTTCCATTTGTTTCTGAGGGGTTTTAAGTAATTCTGCAGTAAGTTTTACAGTAATTTAATGGATATTTTCTTTTGGGTCTTCCTGTTAGTTTCTAAATCTTAATTGGAATTCAATTTCTTTTTGCTCTATTAATTTTTGTCTCTTTTTGAAAATTATATTAGTTTCTTCCAACTTTCTTATCTTATTTTTTTTCATCTTTTCATATTCATTTTCCAACTTATCAAATTTTATTTCTTTTAGTTCCCCTTGGAATGTTGACATATCTTTTTTTTAAAAAAAAGATTTATTGTGGTTTTCAAGATCTTAAAAGTAACATAAATACATCACATATACATAAGGGGTAGAGGGATAGGGGGAGGGAGGGGGTACAAGAGGGGGTATAGGAAGGGGGATAGGGAGAATTGGGGTGTGTGTGCAGTACATAACAAAGGGGAGAGGAGAGTAATAAGAACTCATTGAACTATACAACTTGTGATTTAGTTATCATTCTTCCTCCACAGTATTTCACAGTATTTCAGATTTTCTACTTGTGCCTAAGAAAGGATGTAAAAGTGTAAATTGCATTAGTCATGTTATCCATAGTTAGTATCTTATATTTTAACAATTGCGATCATATACATCATTCTAACTAGAAATTCCAATTAAGTGTTAGATCTATCTTGTGTTCCGTACTAAAATAATTTTGTACGATTGACCAATCAGTCTTTTCTATCTGGCCTTCTTCTGTTACTTTTAGCTCCTCCATCAGCCATTCCATCTGACATATCTTTTTTAATTGTGTCCATTTCTCCTTTGACGGCATGGCTGCTGGTCAGGCACTTTGAGAGCTCTCAAAGTGCCAGCCGAGCAAGGTGGTTGGGTAGAGCGTATAGATCCCTCTCACTGGCTGATTGAGCCCGGGGAGACAACAAAACCCACAGGGCCAGACCCCAATGGTCAAAGAGACATTACCCCTCAAGAGTGGCGTCCAAAAGATCTGGGAGAAAGACCACAGGGTACAGTGGACCACAGTGAGGCGACCCGAGTCTCGGACGAGACCCGGTATACAGCAGACCAATCCACATTTTAAAGCTAAGAATAGGAGAGGAGAGGAAAGATCAAGAAGACACCTTGAAAGGATAGGTTGCTTACCTGTAACCGTGTTTCTTTGAGTGTAAGTCTGTGAAATTCGCACAACTGGGTTTACTTCCGCGCCTGCGCAAGAATCTCAGACATACTAGCTCTAAATAAAGAAATTTGCATAGGCCCCGCCCAAGCCCGCCCTATACAGCCCCCTGGTAGAGCTACCTAGCCAGTTCCTTGCCGCCGACAGCAGCAGAAACTCATGGCATGACATTAGAGGGGAGGACGGGCGGGTTCTGTGCAAATTTCACAGACTTACACTCGAAGAAACACGGTTACAGGTAAGCAACCTACCCTTCTTCGTGTAGTCTGTGAAATGCGCACAACTGGGTGAGTTAACAAGCTTAAGTACCTGGAGGTGGGTCATGCCACACAGGAAAACAAAACAGCTCTGCCGAAGGAAGCATCCTTCTTCGCGAGGACGTCAAGCTTGTAATGGGCTGTAAACATAGAGGGGGTCACCCAGGTAGCAGCCTTGCAAATTTAATCGACAGGTACACCCTGCAAAAATGCTTGGGATGTAGAAACTGCCCTAGTAGAATGGGCTTTAACACTAACAGGTAAATCTTTTGGCTAACTGGTAGGCCAACTGGATTGTCAGGAGTATCCAGGAGGTCAAACGTTGAGGGGTAAGTGGCAGACCCAAGGAGTCTTTCCTATATTTAGAAAGAGTCTGGTAGACTTTCTATAGGGGGCTGTTTTATGTAAATAAAAGGACAGGGCTCTCTTAACGTCAAGAGGGTGTAGGGCAACCTCCAAAGGGGAGGAGGGATTGGGGAAAAACGCTGGAAGGGTGATGTCCTGGGACATATGGAACTGGGACACAACTTTAGGGAGAAATGTGACATCCGTACGGAGAACAACCTTGTCCCCGTGGAAACGGATGAAGGGAGGATCAGAGAGAAGTGCTGTGATCTCGCTAGCCCTTTTGGCTGAGGTGAAGGCCACAAGGAAGGCCGTCTACCATGACAAATGGGATATATGGGAAGTTGACATGGGCTCGGAGGGCGGCTTGGAAAGTTGGGATAGGACCAACTCGAGGCTCCAGGGTGGAGGAGGTGGGGGGATTAACATTTTTATATCCCTTAAGAAATATGTCTACTAGTGGGTCCTGGAAAAGGGAAGGGACTCCAAATTTGTTCCTGTACCAGGACAGGGCTGTAACGTAGCACTTTATAGAAGACAGGGTAAATCCTTTCGTGGAAAGGTCCACCAGGAAATCTAAGACAACAGAAGTCGGTGCCGACTGGGGCAAATAGCCCAGCGGCTGTACAAACTTTGGAATCTAGTCCACTTATATGTGTAAGCCTTTTTAGTGGAGATTTTTGGGCAGCCTGCATTGAGACGGACAGGTTCAGAGAAGTGAGAGATGGTTTGATCCTCCATGCTGTGAGGTGGAGGGAGGGAGGGTCCGGGTGTAGGATGAGGCCTTGTTGGAGAGAGAGTAGGTCGGGAGCGAGAGGGAGACGATGAAAGTCTCCCTGGGACGCTTGAAGGAGAGGAGTGAACCATGACTGGTGAGGCCACCATAGAGCTATCAGGATGCAGACTGAGTTGTCGGCAAACAACTTGGCGACCACTCTGGAGAGCAGAGGGAGGGGAGGGAAGGCGTAGAGAAGACCCGGGGACCACTTGTAGAGGAAGGCGTCTCCTAAGCAATCTGGGGATGCGAGAGGGTGGAGTCTCGCACAATAAGTCTTGGATTGAGTGTTTAGGTGTGATGCAAAGATGTCTATCTGAGGAGAGCCCCAACGTCTGACTAGTGTTTAGAAATTGTTGGGGGTTGAGTTGGCACTCGTGTGTCGTGGACGGAGTCCTGCTCAAGGAGTCCTCTAGGGTGTTGTCTTGACCTGGAAGATGGATCGCTATGTGGCAGGTGTTGTGTTGAACACACCACTCCCAAATCCAAAGGGATATTGAGAGGAGGGTGGGGGAGCGGGTGTCGCCCTGTTTGTTGATATAAAATTTGACTGATGTGTTGTGAGGACCTGAATGTTGTGGTAGGAGACTAGGGCTACAAAGGACTTGAGGGCTTTCTCCATTGCTATGAGCTCTAGAGCATTGATGTGGAGTTGTTTGTCTTGATGAGACCAACGCCCGCTGATGGTGAGGCTCCGAAGGTGAGCACCCCAGCCCGTGGAAGAGGCATCTGTCGTCGGTGACAGAGACGGTTGGGGGGGTGGGTTAAGGGGAGTCCTGAGCACACATTTGATCTGTTTGTCTACCCTGAGAGGGACCAGAGGACGGAGAGAGGAGGGTGGAGGATCATGGCTTGGTTGTCCTGGCCGGGCTGGAACAGTCAGAAACCAGGCCTGGAGAGGAAGAAGGCGGAGGCGGGCAAACACGGTAACGTTCGTGGTGGAAGCCATATGGCCATGGATAGACTGGATGGTCCACGCAGAACAACAGCGGTCAGCCTGGACATTGTGGATAGTGTGGCAGAGGTTGAGGAAGCGATCTTCCGGGAGGTAGGCCCTCTGGGACGTGGAATCCAACACCGCGCCTATGAACTGGACAGTTCGGGAAGGTAAGAGGTGTGATTTTTACAGGTTGACTATAAGTCCCAGAGTCTGTAAAGGAGACAAAGTATAATCGATATTAGAGGACAACTGGTCACATGACGCAGAGGAAAAAGCCAGCCGTCCAGGTAAGGGAACACAGTGACGCCCTGCTGGCGGACATGGGAGGTGACAATGGCCATAGACTTAGTGAGGGTCCTCGAGGCCATAGAGGGCCCGAGTGGGAGGACATTGAAGGTGAGGTACTTCCGGTGGGGGTGTCTGATGGAAAAGTGGAAGTATGTATCTTTAAGGTCAATGGTAGCCATCCCTGCTCCCTTAGGATGAAAGGGAGAATGGAGGGGAGAATGACCATTCTGAATTTGCGTGGCCTAATGAAGCAGTTGATTTGTCGGAGGTCTAATATAGGTCGGAGACCACCATCGCTCTTATCCACAAGAAAGTATCTGGAAAAAAGCAATATCGAATTTGGTGGGGTGGGGTAGGGGATATGGCCCCTTTTGAAGGAGGGAGTGGATTTCTTTCAGCAAGGCAGGGGATGCCTGAGTTGACAGAGGGCTCCCTGGGGGTGGGAAATTTTATGGCATAACCCCGGTGAACAATGTCTAGAACCCACTTAACGGTGGTATGGACTGCCAGGTTGGGGGAAAGGGCTGAAGCCTATCAAGATATGAGTTGGAAGCGACGCTTCCTGTTGTCTAGGGGCTTAGAACCCCGATACTGACCCTTGAAGGGGGCGCCTGGACACTTGAATCCCGGAGAGGGGAACTGTGGACGCTGTCGTCTGAAAGGAGAGGCGTTGTAGTGTCCTCGAAGGACTGCGGGTAGTTGTAATATGGGCGCCACCGCTGTCTGTAAGATTGATATGGTTGATAAGGCTGTTGACCCTATTTATTCAGCGTCTGCTTCATTTATGTGAGTGCTCCAACATGGAGTCTGTCTCTGGACTAAACAGGTCGGCTTCGTCCATAGGCAAGTTTTGTATGATTAGGAGAAAGGGGTGCGGATCTCAACCAGGCTTATCTCCAGAGAGCAACCGACCCAGCAATAAATTTGTCTGAAGTGTCTGTATCATGTTTAGCCAAGTCTTTTTGTAGGTTGGCGAAAGTGACGGCCTCCTGACGGAAGGCCTTGGCCATGGGTTGATCAATTGAGGGAAGCAGGTCCAGATATGGGCCTACCTTGCTCCACAAATAAGACTGATAGACACTCATGTATACCATAATGAGCCATGCGGCCAAAAGGCATGCGGAGGCATAAAATTTTGTAACCATAGCGTCAAGTTTCTTGCCTTCTTTATAGAAGGGGCAGCCTGATTATTTTGGACTGGCTTCGGTTGAGCGTCGGTCACAATGAAATTAACTTTAGGAAGTTTAACCAGCCATGGTGTGGCGGAAAGGTCAATGTGATAAAGATTTTCAGCCCTTTTAGAGATGTTTGGGACAGTAGGGATTCTGAGAAGTAGCAAAAGCTAATTAAAGACACTGAGCAAAGGGGAAGACTGTAACTTATTATATTCTTTATTTTTAAAGCGAATAACCTATTACTTTTAAAACAAACCATCTAACTAGGTACTATAACAGCCTCAAAGACCAAAATGAACAAACAAAATTTTCCACCCCCAGAAAAAGCTCACCCCCTGGGGAGGTAGACCTGAGAGATGTGTTAACAGAGATTCAAAAACTATCAAAGAAACAGGATGAACTTCAACAACAATTTAAGGAACAAATATAAATTCTCCAAAAAGATATTAACCCTACATCTTTAAATGTTGCTTTCTTCCCACAGATATGGTATACTGAAGAATTATCTTTGTAGGCTGTTCTGGAGACATAGAAATTGCTATTGGGAATGACTTCATAATCATCCCCTTCCTTGTCAATGATCTTCTGAAAGTGAACTTCTATAGTGCAGCTCTGAATATCACTATATTCATCAGAGTTATGTATCAGTACTGAAAGCTTTTTGGATATTTTTTGTGCTTGATAACCAAAAACAAAGAGCATGGAATCAATCACGTTAGACTTTCCATTTGGTCCAATAATGCATGAAAAACACTTATGAAACAGTCCTAGAATTTGCTCCCCAGCATAAGATTTGAAGTTCTGGTTTACAATGTGAGTTATCATGAGACGAGGAGCTCCAGCTTCATTGGTCATTGCTGGAGGTGGGGGCGGAGAGATGCTACTCAAAATCTCTTCCAAACTTGGATTGTCAACTACTTCGTCTGCGACTGCTTGCTGGGGTAGTCCAGTTACATGTCTATTGGCTTCAGGTTCCCCATCATTAGAGGATTCTATTTCTTTTGCTTGGCATGATTTCTGTTGGCATCCTCCTTCTCCCTTCAAAGAGGCAGCAGCCGCTTCCTGCCTGCAGCCTTGGTGGCTTCTGTACCCCCCCCCCCCCCAATTCCCAGAGTCTGCTCCCAGGCGGGCCTATGAGGAGGGCTTCTGAGAAATGGAGTCCGGGAAAGGGCGGGCTGCTCACCACGGTGGCTGGGCTTTGATCTTCTTGAGGACCTGCCAGGCTCCAGCCCCGCCACCCGCCAGGACGAGAAGGGCGAGGACCCGGAAAGGGTCCTCTGTCATGTCTTCCACCTGATCCATAACTAAATTGGCCAGGGACCTTCGAGAGGCGGTTGACTGTCTTCCACTGACCTTCAGTCTTGGAAAATGTGTTTGGAGTCTGCCACATCTTTGCTTCCTTCAATGATACTTTTGTCCACGTAACAGATCTGTCTGTTGGGGTGCCCGCCCCAAAGTGGAAGGAGCTCGAGGGCCCAGGGAGGCTGAATGTGGCCTGTAAAGCCCTGCTGGTGATGGGTCCGGAGGCTGCAAAGCCAAATGGGCTACCCAACTCCACAGGCCCCTGGGTGGGACTTGCAGATGCCTAGTGGGGGCCACTACTGGGGATCAGTTGTCCAGCTGTGTAAAGTGGAGGAGGAGCCAGGACTCCAAAGAGGTTGGAGCCAATGGCGGCATCGCTGGAAGCCACGGCGGTAGATGACCTAGACAGGGACACCAGCGGGGCGCTTCCTGGGACACCAGCAGGGGTGGGCAAAGACTGGCTTGAACACCGTCCTGAACATAGGCGCCACTGTGCTGGCTGTCACGGTTGTCTCGCCTGCCGCCAGGGGCCTGTCTATTGCTGGGAATGGTGGGAGCAGTGAGTGTGGCGGGACACAGCACCGAGGAGGAATATTTGATGAGGGTCTTGAATACTAAGCCCCCTCCGCCATTGCTCGTGGCGGTGCTTGGAGAAGGAAGCTGAGGAGCTCGTTGTTCCGTCCCCGTCGACAACAGCTCACTGGCCTGCCTGTTTGCAAACTGGTTGGATTCCATAATTGTGGTGGAGTTGGCAGTCAGCGGAAAAGAGGAGGAGGAGGTGGCGTCATCGGCAAAGCAGGAAGCCAAAGAGGTGGCCACTTCGGATGACGACAACAGCAACAGCCCTGTGGTAGAAATCTGCATCAGAAACCAGCTTCCCCACCTGTCATGTCTGCACTGAATGAAACTGTATGACTGCTGTATGACTGGGGCTTATAGAACCTGAAGTCACAATCCTAAGAATATCGAAGCCTGGAAAACTGCAAATGGCTGAGGAAGGAAAACTACTAAACCATTGAATGGATGATATGACCCACAGTCATATCCCACAGTGAGGCCTACTACCACCAAGGCCTTTTCTCCCACACAGAGAGGCTGCTCTCACACTGAGAGCGCTCTCAGACTGAGGCATGACTAAGCGAGAGACAAGCCTGCTTATACTGAACTGCAGCCTTGCTGAGTCATTGTATCCATATTGAGTGAGTGGGCTTATTAACAAAAGACCCTCCTCATCAAACAGCTCAGTAACTTAGCAGCAGCAGTGTGACCCAGCTCCAGTAGCCCAAAGTGACAACACACAGACCAATGTTCTATCTCTTCCATACGAGGCTTTTCTTTGTAGTAAAATCATATAGTTGCACAAGGTTTCCATAACACAAATTAAGTTCAACCTTCACGCTGGAGATTTGCACAGGAGGCCTTACCTCGAGGCCTACCTCATACTCAAGCCTACTCACAGACTAAGGCATACCTCACACTGTGAGGTCTAATAACACCAAAACATATTCTCCCAGTGAGGCCTACTGAGACCTTTTCTCCCACACAGAGAGGCTGCTCTCACACTGAGAGCTCTCTCAGACTAAGAAACAGGCACACTGGCTTATATTGCCATGCCTAAAATACCTCCCTGCTGAATGCGGTTCCTATTAATCTAATCAAATTGTTGTTTTTGATCTGCTAGGTGGGCGGGAAGCTGGGCTGAATGTCAGGAGCTCACCCTGACCCAGCTCCGAACTGTTAACCTTTTGGCTAGCAAGATTTACTGCAGCTGCAGCTGGGGATTAATCTGCTGCGCTAAAGTACCTAATACTCTGTCTCACTGAAAATGGAATAAAAGTATTAATGACACATCTGCTGCCCAGCTCAGGCCTGGCTGTGGGGAAGAAAGAGGAGCTCCCCCCAGACTTGTCTGCTCCGCGGAGACTCTGTGGACCTCCTGCTGCAGTCTGGCTGCTTTCTCGGCCTCAGTGCGAACCTTCATGGCTTTGACAAGTGCAGTTCGGAAGTCTGCCGAGAAAGAGGCAGGTGAGGGCCTCCTTCCCACCAAAGAAGGCCATCATGCCGGCCAGGGCGCCGGCAGCACCACAGCGAAGGGAGGGCCTTCGAGGGCAGGAAAGGCTCACCAGTTTTAATGGCTCATTCGGGTTGATCTTAACGAGGCAAATGCTTCTCCGCTTCAGGCCGTCGGGGTGCGAGGCCATGGCCTGGAGGTGGGATAATTCTTGGCGGGGTGTCTCTGCAACATCTAGGGAAAAGATGGCAGATTTGGCTGGGAAATGACTCTTGAAAGGAAAAACCTGTCTCCTTCCTCCCTCCTGCCCCTCCAACTCAGCCATTTTCACCTGCATGGTACTGCAAGGGTGGTTCGCCCTGAGGGAAGGCAAGCGGAAGCTCTCTGTTGGGTTGGGTTGGTGGCTGTAGGCTCTTCTGCCCCAACATCCAATATAAACCCCTGTCAACGAGGCCGAGAGCAACCTAAACAATCATGCTCTGCCTCCGGAGAGCGGCGTCTTCCTCCCAGCCTCCTCAAAGCAATTGGAACAGGAGCGGAGAAAGAAAGCTCTGGCTTTACATGCGGCACTTACAAGTGGCTGCTCTGCGAATACCTCGGCTCCTTGCTCGAATTGTCCTGCTCATGCGTGCTCTTCAGAGTCTTCTTCCACCTCTGGAAGGAGCAAAACAAAAGGAGGCCATTTGCACTCTCCCAAAGAACAAAAACAAAAACACAGACCAATGTTATATCTCTTCCATAGAAGGCTTGTCTTTGTAGTTAAATAATTATTTCTTTACCGCATTTTTATCCCGTCCTCAACCCCCGAAGGGGGACTCAGGGTGGCTTACATTGAGCCCCATTTAGAGGCTATTTCAATAATTACAATAAAATCACAACATATACATAACATAATAAAACATCATAATTAAAACCAAATAAAATCGTCAATTAAAAACATAAACTAGCCTCATCAGTCTTAACGTCAATCCAGCTCACCCCTTTAAGGTGCTGCTTACATCTATTGACCAAACGCCTGGTCCCAAAGCCATGCCTTTACTTTCTTCCGGAAAGTTAGGAGAGAAGAGATCTTTTGTAAATAGTTGCACTATTTACAAAAACAAGGTTTCGATAATACAAATGAGCTTCTCACACCAGGTCTTCTCATATCGAGACCTACCGCACACTGAGGCCTACTTCCCACTCTAAGGCCTATTCTCCCACTGAGGCGTTCTCTCACACAGAGAGGCTTCTCTCCTACTGAGCGCTCTCTCAGACTGAGCAACAGGGACACCTGCCTATGTTGAACTGAAGCTTCTCTGAGTCACTGCATCCATTTAACCCTTTCAGTGCTTGACTCACGTGTTTGGAAGCAAACACAGCTAGTTAATTTTTAATATTTCTGACAGGACTTATGACACAACGGCCAGATATTTTTTGTCCTAGGTGTAAATGAACTCCATTAACCTCTAAGCAAACTGTTTCGACACGAAGCACCACCCACCTTGGCCTTGAATATCTGATCCCATAAGATCCCATAAGAGATGCTCCCGGTGGAGCTGGTTGACAATGGAGTGGTGGAGCAGTGTTTCCTCTTGAAGGCTCTCTTGTGGCCAGGGAGGGCGTCTGGAGTGCCAGGCCTAGGAAAGAAGGGGAAGAGGAGGAGGGAGAGTATTGGCCTCATATCTCAACAGAGGAACCCCCCCCCCCCCATTTGGCCACAAAGTTTCCACCATGCTTCACACTCACTGGGGCACAAGAGATGCTGGGGCTCCATCGGACACCCGGGCTCCACAGGATGCCAGGGCTCCACTGGCCCCGCTTTCTCCACTGTCATGGTGACTGCGAGGAATCATAGAATAATAGGATCTGGAAGAGATCACATGACACTAGAAATAATATTGTACAACCACATGACACAATTACATTGATCCATCCACACATCACATTCCTCATGAACTAGAACAGTGTTTCTCAACCTTCCTAATGCGACGACCCCTTAATACAGTTCCTCATGTTGTGGTGACCCCCAATCATAAAATTATTTTTGTTGCTACTTCATAACTGTAATTTTGCTACTGTTGTGAATCTTCATGTAAATATCTGATATGCAGGATATATTTTCATTCACTGGGCCAAATTTGGCACAAATACCCGCTACACCAGGGGTGGGCAATTACCGGCCCTCCAGGTGTTTTGGACTTCAACTCCCAGAAATCCCAGCCAGTTTACCAGCTCTTAGGATTTCTGGGAGTTGCTGGGAAACACCTGGAGGACTGGTAATTGCCCACCCCTGCGCTACACCCTAATTTAAATATTGGTGGTGTTGTAGATGAGCCTTTGAGTAGCACTGAGAGAAACATCGCACATCCTATAAAAATGTATTAAACATTCTTAATCCTAACCAAAAAAAGGAAATTTGCACTCTTAAAGTTAGACATATATAAAGCTTTTGATTCATTAAATCATGAATATCTGTTGCAATTAATGGGTAACTACGGATTTGAAACTTCATTTATTAAAATAATAGAAGAGTTATATAGTAGCATGAGAGCAAGAATAAGAGTAAATGAAGGGGTAACAAAATATTTGAAAATAGGAGTAAAACTAGGTTGCCCTCTATCTCCGCTGTTATTTGTGTTAGCAATGGAACCTCTGGCAGACAGAATACGAAACAATGGCAGGATAATGGGATATCAGATTAAGAATGAAGAACTGAAGATAAATCTTTATGCGGATATTTTACTAAAAATGGAAAACCCAGTAGAAGCAATAAGGGAAATACAAATAATTCTAAAAGATTTTGAAAGATATTCAGGATTGAAAGTCAATATGAGCAAATCAGAAATGCTTATATACAATATGGGGGGAAAGGAGCAGAAGGCGCTGCAGGCAAAAATGGGAGAAATAAAAATAATAAATAAAATAGAGGAAATATTTAAGAATACAAAAGATGATATTAAGATGGTATAGAACTCCTGAACAACTGGCTTATTTGGTAAAAGGAAAGAATTTGAAGTGTTGGCATTGTAATAAAGAAAAAGGTACTTATTCACATATGTGGTGGGAGTGTTTTGAAATTAAAAAAATTCTGGCAAATGATACAAGGAAAAATACATGAGATATTCCAGATAAAAATTCAAATTAATAATGATTTGCTACTATGTGGGGTGTTGGATCATCCAAGTATAAAAACCAAACGCCAGGAGTGTTGCACCTCAGATCGCGGCAGTTCCCCCCCCCCCCCCCCTAGATCACACACACCAGGCAGATGCAATAAATGTACTTTTATTTAGAATAAGGAATAGTCCAAAGATCGTAAGATGCAAAGCAATTCAAATCCGAAGCAAAAAGCAATCCAAAACTGTCCAAAACGAAGGTAAAGTGAGCTGGCGTAAATCCCATGGAAAGCAAAGTTGCAAAGCAAAGCAAACCGCTCCTGTGGTCCTCACGAACTTGAAACCCAGGACCCAAGTCCTTCCAAGCTGAACGTAGCTTCAGGTCTGACTAGAATTACCCCAGCACACTCTAATAAAGAGAATTACTTTCTATGTGACCAACGCACCCCCTTCCTCAAACTCCAATCTTTCCGGGAGGATATGATGCTAGCCCACCTGTCGAATTCCTGCTCATTAGCGGCCCCAGGTGCAGTGTTATCATGCTGAGAAACTCTATCCTCTGAATGCTCGTCTGACAAGGGAGTGGAGAAGTTCTCGTGGGAATCAAGGTCGCTGGGCCTCTCACTGTCTAATTCAGAACTGACATCCATGAAGTCATCGATATCCTCATCTTCAGGCCCATACCCATGTAACCATCCATCATCCCAGGCTAATTCTTCATCTGCAGACCCGTACCCATCCGGCCACCCCTCATCCCCGATCTGACCCTGATCAGCTGGAACCCTCAGTGTCTGTCTATGGCCACCAGGCTGGAACACCACAAAGAGTTATTTAAGGTAACAATAAGAGCAGCCCATGTGGTGATTGCTAGAGGATGGAAAGACAAATAAATATGGACGTTAAGTAATTGGAATGATTATATGTATGAACAAGTGCTGTTGGACATTACGGGCATTATGACTAAGCAAGAAACAAGAACAGACAAACAAAATGACATTATAAATAGATGGAAGGTCTACTTCAACTGGGTGAAAAATGGAGGAGCCAACAATCACATCAAAGAAAAATACAAAGACTTTACCAGTGGCTGGATCTGCATTGATTAGTAGAAATATACTGCGGTTAAGGAGGGAGGGAGAGGGAGGGAGGGTGAGAAAAATGTAATCTACGCCAGTGTAAATTACCACAATGTCTTTAATATTTGTTGAATTACTCAGGATTTATATGTGTAACACCTGGATTTTGGTTTGTTGATTTGTCTTTATAGCATAATAAAAAATATGTTAATAAAAAAAGGAGGGAGAGTATTGGCCTCGTATCTCAACAGAGGACCCCCACCCCCACCCCAAGATTTATCCACAAAGTTCCCACCATGCTTGACACTCACTGGGGCACAAGAGATGCTGGAGCTCCACTGGACACCCGGGCTCCACAGGATGCCTGGGCTCCGCAGGGCCCGCTTACTCTGCTCTCATGGTGACTGCGAAGAATCACAGAACAGGATCTGGAAGAGATCACATTACACTAGAAATAATATTGTATGGCCACATGACACAATTTCATTGATCCATCCACACATCACATTCCTTCAGAGGTAATCCCGCAACCCCTTAATACAGTTCCTCATGTTGTGGTGACCCCCAACCATAAAATGATTTTTATTGCTACTTCCTAACTGTAATTTTGCTACTGTTATGAATCGTCATGTAAATATAAGGAACTCAAGGTGTTTCTCAACCTTCTTTATGCCACGACCCCTTAATACAGTTCCTCATGTTGTGGTGACCCCCAATTATAAAATTATTTTTGTTGCTACTTCATAACTGTAATTTTGCTACTGTTATGAATCTTCATATCAATATCTGATATGCAGGATCTATTTTCATTCACTGGGCCAAATTTGGCACAAATACCTGATACGTCCAAATTTAAATACTGGTGGGGTTGCGAGGGGATTGAGTTTGTCATTTGGGAGTTGTGGTTTCTGAGATTTATAGGTCACCTACAATCAATGAGCATTCTGAACTCCACCAAAGATGGAATTGAACCAAACTTGGCACACAGAACCCGCACGACCAACAGAAAATACTGGAAGGGTTTGGTGGCCATTGACCTTGAGTTTTGGAGCTGTAGTTCACCTACATCCAGATAGCACTGTGGACTCAAACAATGATGGATCTGGACCAAACTTGGCACGAATACTCAATATGCCCAAATGTGAAGACTGGTGGAGTTTAGGGGGAAAATAAGACCTTGACATTTGGGAATGTTATAGTTGTCGGGATTTATCGTTCACCTACAATGAAAGAGCATTCCGAACTCCACCAACGATGGAATTGAACCAAATTTCCCACACGAAACCCCCATACCTTGAAGGGACTCCCTGGCGCGAGCCTCCCTCCACCCTCGCATACGCTCCCACGCACCACGCTGCCATGCGCCAAGCATGTCTGCTCTCCCCACCAGGCTTGGAGTCTCAGAAACAGCCCTCTCCTTGGCTGAGAGGCCAATCACAGCGCAGGAGGGCTTTTGGTGGAAGGTTTCGCCGTCTGTTTCCAAAAAGGAAGAGAAGGACAGGCGGAGAGATCCTCAGCCCGCTCTGCCAAAGGAGCTTCTAAGACCATATCCAGGATGCCGAATTTGTGAAAAATGCTGACATATACCTCTATCTGTTGTCTGTCCTGTCCGTTTAATGGCCTTGAATGTTGGCCATGTGTGTGTTCTGTGATCTGCCCTGAGTCCCCTTCAGGGTGAGAAGGGCAGAATTTAAATGCTGTAAATAAATAAACAGAGGTATTATGTTGCCATTTTCCCCAACTTCAGCGTCCCAGAGGTTGTGCTGAATTCCGGCCACCGGGGTGCTCTCGTTCCATTCTCTCTGTTTAAGAGCCCTTGATCACAGACTTCCTCCTTCCTTTGATCTCCGGCATTTTCCTTTCTTTTTTGGTGCCATAAAAAGCAAGGCCAGCCAAACAATAAGACAACGGAAAATACTGCTGCCCGGGAGTCTGGAAGAATCTCCTTCTCTGGAATTTTTCAAGCAGAGGCAGGATGGGCATCTGTCGGGAAGGCTATGGGATTCTTTCTTGATACAGACATTGGTTCCTTCTCACCTCCTCTTTCCCCTTCTGTTGTGATTAAGCTCCAGATCCGTTCCCTCTGCTTTCCTCTTCTTTGACCTCTCCTTTTCCTGGTGAGCCTGGACCACCGTCTCCTTCGCGCATGGATCTGGAGCGGGGCCCTCGGTGGGAGACCATTGGTCCAAACTGACCGGAAGGAGACGGGAAGTAGAGCTGAAAGGCGGAGCCCAGGTTTCCTCTTCCCCTCTTTTCTTCCTTTCCTCCTATTCATACACCTCCCCCTCAGTTCATCCTTTCTTTCCCTTATATCTTGTCCCCCTTTTCTTCCTTCCCCTTTTCCACTTCACCCCTTTTTCCTTCCTTTCTCTCATAACACCTTCCCCCTCTTTTCTCTTCCTTTCCTCTCTTAGTCCCTTTTCTTCCTCTCCTTCCTCTTCATTCTCTTCTTTCCTTCCCTCCCTTCTTTGCTTCCTTCCTTTTCCTTCCCTCTTTTTCTTTCCTTCCTTCCTTCCGCTTTTTATCTTGCACCTTCCTTCTCTTCCTTTTTTCTTTGCTCCCTATTTGCCTTTCTTTCTTTGCTTCCTTCCTTTTTCTTTCCTTTTTCTTTCATTCCTTCTCCTGCTTTTTGTCACACATCCTTTTCTTCCATCTCTTCCCTCCCTTCTTCCTTTACTTTCTCTTCCCTTTTTCCCTTTTCTTTTCCTTTCTCTTAGTCCCTTTTATTCCTCTCCTTTCTCTTCATTCCATCCCTTCTCTTCCTCTTCTTTCTTCACTTCTTTACATCCCTCCCATTGTCCCTTCTTCCTTTCCTTTCTCTGCTTCCTTCCTTTTCCTTCCCTTTTTCTTTCCTTCCCTCTCCTGCTTTTTGTCACACACCTTCCTTTTCTCCCTTTCTTCCCTCCTTTCCTTTCTATTCCTTTTCTCTTCTCTCATTCCCTTTAATTCCTCTTTCCCTTCTCCATCCCTCTTTTCTATTTCTGCTTCCTTCCTTTTCCTTTCCTTTATTTTTTCCTTCTTCCCTTGCTTTTTGTCATATACTTTCCACCTCTTATTTCTTTTCTGTTCCTTCCTTTTCCTCTTCTCTCTTCCTTTCTTCCCTCCCTTCTTTTCCTTTATCATCCTTTCTTTCCCTTCCCTCTCTTAGTTCCTTTTCTTTCTCTTCATTCCATCCCTTCTTTTCTTTCTTCCCTTCTTTCCCTCCCTCCTTCCTCTTCCTTTCTTTCCTCTTTTCTTTTCCTTCCCTTAGTCCCTTTTCTTCCTCTTCTTCCTCTTCATTCCATCTGTTCTCCCTCTTTTCTTTCTTCCCTTCCCTCCCTTCTCCTCCTTCCTTTCTCTTCACTTTCTTTTTCTTTCCTTCCTTCTCCTGCATTTTTGTCACGCACCTTTCTTTTATTTCTTCCTTCTCTTCCTTTCTTCCCTCCCTCCTTTCATCCCTTCCCTCCCCTCCCCAATTTCTTCTTCAGGCCCTGGAGGGAGACTCACAGAGAAGAGGAAGAGGAGGAGGAAGGAGAGTCAGCCTCCTGGTGCCTCTGGTCCACGGTGGGAATGAAGTCCTTCAGGTCCTGGCTGATCCAGGAGCGTGGGGTGTTTGTTTCCACTGGGCGTTTTGCTGGCAAAGTGGTCCTTGAACCCCTGCAAAGTTGAATCAGAAGACAAAGGCCACTCAAAAAGTAGTGTGTGTGTGTGTGTGTATGTGTAAAGGTAAAAGTTTTCCCTGACATTAAGCCTAGTTGAGTCCAACTCTGGGACCTCCATTTCTAAGCCGAAGAGCCAGCGTTGTCCGTAGACACCTCCGAGGCCATGTGGCCACTGGCATGACTGCATGGAGCGCTCTTACCTTCTCACAGGAGCGGTACCCATTCTATTCATCTACTCACGTTTCCATGCTTTTGATCTGCTAAGCTTTCCTTTCTCTTCATTCCATCCCTTCTCTTTTTCTTTGCTTCTTTCCTTCCCTCCCATTGTCCCTTCTTCCTTTCCTTTCTCTTCTTCCTTCCTTTTCTTTCCTTCCTTCTCCTGCTTTTTGTCACACACCTTCCTTTTTCCTTTCTTCCCTCCCTCCCTTCTTACTTTCTCTTCCTCCTTTTCATTCCCTCAGTCCCTTTAATTCCTCTCGTTTCTCTTCATTCCTTCCCTTCTCCCTCCCTCTTTTCTTTTTCTGCTTCCTTCCCTTTCTCTTTCCTTCTTCCCTTGCTTTTTGTCATATACTTTCCACCTCTTCTTTCTGACTCTGCATTTGCAAACGCTTGCTCAAAAAGCCAGGTCTTGACTTTTTTGGGGAATGTTAAAAGGGAGGGGGCCCAACCTGATATCTCTAGGGAGGGCGTTCCATAGCCGAGGGGCCACCACTGAGAAGGCCCTGTCTCTTGTCCCCGCCAGACGTACTTGTGACATAGGCCGCGATTGAGAGCAGGGCCTCCCCAGGCGACCTTATGGTCCTAGTTGGTTCATAAGGGCAGATGCGTTCGGACAGGTAAGTCGGGTTGGATTGGATGCCCTTTGGGGGTCCCTTCCAACTCGAGGATTCAATGAGGAAGGAAGATAGGAAGATAGAAAGCTGGCTGGCTGAATAGAAAGATAGAAGTACACACATACCTATCCTGCCTCCAGAAACTCTAATTTACTGCCTGTGCCTTTAAGGATGGGGGAGCGCAGCCTCAGCATTTGGACCGTTAGGGATTGTCAGTTGGAATTCTCTATTCGAAGGAACCTACTAATGCAAACATGGGCAAAATTGGGCGCTTAAGCGGCTGAGGGGGAAAGGAAAGGGCCTGAGGCTGTGAGCAATTCTGGGAGTTGAAGTCTAAAGCACCTGGAGGGAGGACCCAAGTTTGCCCATGCCTGTACGAATGTCTATGGGGCTGGATGGCCGTCTGTCAGGGCGGCTTTGATGGTGCTTTCCCCGCCTGGCGGAAAGAAAGCTGGACTGGACGGCCTTTGGGGGGAGGGCCCCTTTAGGACGCTTTCTTCTTGTGCCAAGTTTGGTTTCCCTCAGAACTTCAGGACTCCAATTCCCAGAGGCCTCTGGCAGGCGGGCCTGTGAGGAGGGCTTCTGGGAAATGGAGTCCGGGAAAGGGCGGGCCGCTCACCCCGGTGCCTGGCCCTGGATCTTCTTGAGGACCTCCCAGGCTCCGGCCCCGCCACCCGCCAGGGCGAGGAGGGCGAGGACCCGCAAAGGGGCGAGCAGGTAGAGGAGCAGCGGCACTCCCAGCAAGAGCGCGCCGCCGGCGAGGCCTCGCCCCCCAAGCCAGGCCCAGCGGCCCCGCCAAGGCGCCTCCACCACGTCGCCGCCCATGCCGAACTGCGCGGCGACGGGGTGCAGCGGCCTCGAGGGCAGCCCGGACGAAAAGCAGCCCGGCTCCGTCGTGGCCCAATTCCTCCCGCCGAGAAGGCTGAGCCTGAGGAGAATTCGAGGCGCGCTTCCGTTGGACACAGAGGGGGCGGACCCCAAACCCATCCCCTCCTTCAACAAGTCTATTTCGAACAGGCTCCGAGAGACTTCGAAGATGAATTCAGTGCAGAAGGAGAGGGCGGTCTGAATGCATGTCCCCCAATGAGAAGAGGCATCCCCCCTCTACCGCTATACAGGAAAAGCATGCAAGTACAAAGAGGGCTTATTCAGATCGCAAAAGTGTGCAAATGGAAGGACAACTCCGGAGAACGCAGGTCAGCAATAGAGGAATCCTATTGTCTTTTCTCCTAGGGACTGTCAACGATAGTTTCTCATGAAGCTGGCCCTTCCGAACGGCTTCAAAACGAAGACTCATTCATCCCCAAGAGAGCCTATCTCATGCCTAGAGCTGGATTTGTCCTCCGAGTCCAGTGTCTTCCCTGAGGGCTCTTCTTCCAACTCTGATGGCTCCTGATCACGGTCGCTCTTGTGCATTTCGCCTTCTAAGCTTTTCTGCAAAGAACTTTCAGGAGGCACTCGCTCTCAGGTTCCACCACCTCTGCCATGTCTTCCACCTGATCCATGACTACATTGGCCAAGGACCTTCGAGAGGGGGTTGACTGTCTTCCACTGACCTTCAGTCTTCGAGAATTTGTTTGGAGTCTGCCACATGTTCTGGAGACATAGAAATTGCTATTGGGAATGACTTCATAATCATCCCCTTCCTTGTCAATGATCTTCTGAAAGTGAACTTCTATAGTGCAGCTCTGAATATCACTATGTTCATCAGAGTTATGTATCAGTACTGAAAGCTTTTTGGATCATATTTTTTGTGCTCGATAACCAAAAACAAAGAGCATGGAATCAATCACGTTAGACTTTCCATTTGGTCCAATAATGCGTGAAAAACACTTATGAAACAGTCCTAGAATTTGCTCCCCAGCATAAGATTTGAAGTTCTGGTTTACAATGTGAGTTATCATGAGACGAGGAGCTCCAGCTTCATTGGTCATTGCTGGAGGTGGGGGCGGAGAGATGCTACTCAAAATCTCTTCCAAACTTGGATTGTCAACTACTTCGTCTGCGACTGCTTGCTGGGGTAGTCCAGTTACATGTCTATTGGCTTCAGGTTCCCCATCATTAGAGGATTCTCAATGGTTCTGCTTTGCGTTGGACTTCTGTAGATATTTTATTTCTTTTGGCATGATTTCCTGGCATCCTCCTTCTCCCTTCAAAGAGGCAGCAGCCGCTTCCTGCCTGCAGCCTTGGTGGCTTCTGTACCCCCCAGTCCCAGAGTCCGCTCCCAGGCGGGCCTATGAGGAGGGCTTCTGAAAAATGGAGTCCGGGAAAGGGCGGGCTGCTCACCACGGTGGCTGGGCTTTGATCTTCTTGAGGACCTGCCAGGCTCCAGCCCCGCCACCCGCCAGGACGAGAAGGGCGAGGACCCGGAAAGGGTCCTCTGTCATGTCTTCCACCTGATCCATAACTAAATTGGCCAGGGACCTTCGAGAGGCGGTTGACTGTCTTCCACTGACCTTCAGTCTTGGAAAATGTGTTTGGAGTCGTGGCGGTGCTTGGAGAAGGAAGCTGAGGAGCTCGTTGTTCCGTCCCCGTCGACAACAGCTCACCGGCCTGCCTGTTTGCAAACGGGTTGGATTCCATAATTGTGGCTGAGTTGGCAGTCAGCGGCAAAGAGGAGGAGGAGGAGGAGGCACCGGCAAAGCAGGAAGCCGAAGAGGTGGCCACTTTGGATGACGACAACAGCAACAGCCGTGTGGTAGAAATCTGCACCAGAAACCAGCTTCCCAACCTGTGATGTCTGCACTGAAAGAAACTGTATGACTGCTGTATGACTGGGGCCTATACAGCCTGAAGACACCATCCTAAGAATATCGAAGCCAGGAAAACTGCAAATGGCTGAGGAAGGAAAACTAGGAAACCACTGAACGGATGATATGACCCACAGTCATATCCCACAGTGAGGCCTACTATCACTGAGACCTTTGTTCCCACACAGAGAGGCTGCTCTCACACTGAGAGCTCTCTCAGACTGAGGCGTGACTAAGCAGCAGGCACACTGGCTTATATTTCCATGCCTAAAATACCTCCCTGCTGAATGCAGTTCCTATTAATCTAATCAAATTGCTGTTTTTGATCTGCTAGGTGGGCGGAGAGCTAGGCTGAACGTCAGGAGCTCACCCTGACCCAGTTCCGAACTGTTAACCTTTGGCTGGCAAGATTTACTGCAGCTGCAGCTGGGGATTAATCTGCTGCGCTAAAGTGCTTAATACTTTGTCTCACTGAAAACGGAATAAAAGTATTAATGATACACCTGCTGCCCAGCTCAGGCCTGGCTGTGGGGAAGAAAGAGGAGCTCCCCCTTGACTTGTCTGCTCTGCGGAGACTCTGTGGACCTCCTGCTGCAGAACAGGAAGCAATGGCTGAAAGGGGCGTGCCCAGGATTGACAAGAAGCAACTGGAAAAGCTGACACCATATGAGAATTTGAAGATCGAACTGCAAAGACTCTGGCACAAGCCAGTCAAGGTGTTCCCAGTGGTGATCGGCACACTGGGTTCAGTGCCTAAAGACCTTGGCCTCCACTTAAACACAATTGGCGCTGACAAAATTAATAATAAATTTATTTTTATTTACATATTTACAGTATTTATATCCTGCACTTCTCAACCCGCAGGGGACTCAGGGCGGATTACAATGTACACATACATGGCAAACATTCAATGCCATAGACACACAACACATATAGACAGACAGTCAGATGCTATTTAACATTCCAACTTCTGGCCACCAGGGGAGCTGTCTCTTCACCGTTCATCTGCGACACTGATGAAGTACTTTCCGCATTCCCCACATGCTTTTGCTTGAGATTTTTTTATGGCCTCGTAAATTTTGTTAAATTAGCCTCCCCACACATAGGTGGTACCTAAATTTCCTACTTGACAAATGCAACTGTATTTCGGGTTGCAAAGGTCGACAACAAGCTACACAATTGGCCGGAAGCTCACTCCGATCCGGGCTGGCTTCGAACTCATGACCTTTCGGTCAGTAGTGATGTTTAATGCAGCTGACACCCAGCCAGCTGCGGCACAGTCCCGGTGCAAATGCAATCTCTGTTAACTCAAGAACCCAACAATAATAATACAGTGTTCCCTCGCTATTTCGTGGTTCAGTTATTGCAGACTCACTGTTTCGTGGATTTTAAAAAAATAATTTAAAATATATATCACAGTATTTTTGCTGTTTTGTGGGGATTTGCCGCTGCCACTCTCCAAGGTGCTTTCCCTCCTCAGTCCTCCCTCCCTCCAGCCTTGAAGGGCCTTTCCTTCCTTTCCTTCACTTTATTTTAAGTTTATAAAGGCTTAAAATAGTGTATAACTACTAAAATAATGTATAAATATTAAAAGAAATAGAGCTTCCCTACATTGCAGTTTTTCACTTATTGCAGGAGGAACATAACCCCAGCAATAAGTGAGGGAACACTGTAATCATAATAAACAAACCAGTGCACTCTGGATTAACTCAAGCACCTAATAATAATTATTATCATTAGTATTAGTATTAGTATTATTATAAACCAGTGCAGCCTCAGTTACCTCAAGGATCCAAATATAATAATAGACCAGTGTGCTCAAGAACCCAACCATTATAATAAGCCAATGTGCTCTCAGTAAAAGATGGTCCCAGTGGTGATTGGCACACTGGGTGCAGTGCCTATGACCTTGGCCTGCACTTAAACACAATCGGCATTGACAAAATTAATAATAAACAAGTGCAATCTCAGTTAACTCAAGAACCAAATAATAATAATAATAATCAAACCAATGCGCTCTTGATTAACTCGAGATAATAATAATTACTATTATTATTAGTATTATTATAAACCAGTGCAGCCTCAGTTAACTCAAGGACCCAAACATAATAATAATAATGCAAATACTCTGGCACAAGCCAGTCAAGGTGGTCCCAGTGGTGATCGGTACACTGGGTGCAGTGACTAAAGACCTTGGCCTGCACTTAAACACAATCGGCGCTGACAAATTTACCATCTGCCAGCTTCAAAAGGCCACCTTACTGGGATCTGCACTTGAAAAGTGTGATCCAATACAACACCCAGCAGAATGTCTACTGTGGACTCATCTTGTTGTGTTTCAAATAATAATAATAATATACCAGTGTGCATTTGATTAACTCAAGAACCCAACCATCATCATCATCATAATAAGCCAGTGCACTCTCAGTAAAAGATGCTCCCAGTGGTGATCGGCACACTGGGTGCAGTGCCTAAAGACCTTGGCCTGCACTTAAAAACAATCAATGCTGACAAAATCACCATCTGTCAGCTGCAAAAGGCCACCCTACTAGGATCTGCAGGCATTATTCACTGATACATCACACAGTCCTAGACACTTGGGAAGTGTCCGACGTGTGATCCAATACAACAGCCAGTATTGTGTGTCTTGTTTGCTGTGTACTGATCTTGTTATGTTTCAAATAAAAATAATAGCCCTATATCCAATGGTGGGCTCCACCATTTAAAAGGGGTGTTGCCCTCTGTCCAATTGATATTATTATTATTATTATTCCCTCTTAAAGAGCTGGGTCTGTTTAGGAAAGGGTTTCTTTCCAACCTATCCCACAGAAAGGGGGTGGGGGGAGGGAAGGAAGGAAGGAAGAAAGAAAGGAAGAAAAGGTAGGAAACAAAGAGGAGAGGAAGGGAAGAAAGAGATAAAGACGGGAGTTGGAAACGGAAGGAGAAGAGTAAGAAATAACAATAGGGAGGAAAGGGAGAGGAAAGAAAGAAGGAAGGAAAGGGAAATGGAATGGAAAAGGGAGAAATAACAGTTAACAATAGGAAGGAAAGGGAGAGGAGAAGAAAAGAAGGGAGGAAAGGGAAGGAAGGGAAAAGAGAATAGGAGAGGGAGAGGGAAGGAAGAAAGAGAGAAAGAAGGGAGGGAGGGAGGAAAAAGAGGGAAGGTAAAAGGGAGAAATAATAGGGAGGAAAGGCAGAGGGAAGGAAGAGAAGAAAGAAGCAAGGAAGAAAAGGGAAAGAGGGAAGGGGAAAGGGAGGAATAACAATAGGGAGGAAAGGCAGATCAAAGGGAAGAAGGAAGCGAGGGAGGAGGGAGGAAAAAGGAAAGAAGAGGGAAAAGGAGAAATAATGATAGAGAGAAAAGGGAAAGGAAGAGATGGAAGGCAGGAAGGAAGGAAGAAAGAAAGGAGGGAGGTAGAAGAAAGAAGGAAGCGAAAAGGGAAGAATAACAATAGGAGGAAAGGGAAAGAAGAGAAGAAAGGAAAGAACAAAAAAGAAAGGAGGAAGGGAGGTTGAGAAAAGAGGGAAAGAGACATTATTTATTTACAATATTTATAGCCCGTCTTTCTCAGCCATACAGCGACTCAAGGCTGGTTACAGATTGGCACAATTTGATGCCAGGCATCCATAAAAATGCAATTTAAAACAATCAACATGACAATATAAAACATATAAAAAAACCATTAAAACATATATAATCATTGGTGTCATCCTGTTAAAAACGTTATCCAGTAACATTGTCTGGCCATTCCATGTTCATCATTCATAGTTCCGTGTTATCTATTCCGCTGCATTCTCAAAAGCTTGCTCAAAGAGCCAGGTCTTTACTTTTTTCCGGAAAGTCAGGAGGGAGGGGGACGATCTAATACCCCTGGGGAGGGAGTTCCATAGTCGGGGGGCCACCACTGAGAAGGCCCTGTCCTCCATCTCCGCCAATTGCGCTTGTGAGGCAGGCAGGATCGAGAGCAGGGCTTCCCCAGACAATCTTAAGCTCCTAGATGGTTCATAGGAGGAGATACGTTCGGATAGGTAAGCTGGACCGGAATCGTTTAGGGCTTTATAAGCTAATGCCAGCACTTTGAATTGTGCTCTGAATTTATTTGGGCAATTCTATGAACTATCTTAGACCTCTATTCTTATGAGACTTAAAATGGCGCCCAGCTATAAACAAAATGGCCGCTGACATATGTCTCTGCAGGCCGTATCAAAAATGGCCAAAATAACAATAAAGAGGAAAGGGCGAGGGAAGGAAGAGAAGGAAGGATGGAAGAAAAAAGAAAAGAAAGAAGTATGAAAAAAGAGGGAAAGAGAAAAGGGAGAAAAGAAAGACAGGTAGGAAACATGAAAATAGGGAAAGAAAAAGGGAGAAATTGAGGTGGGAAGGAAATGTAAAGGAAGGAAGAAGGAAACATTGAGGAAAGTAAGATAAGAAAGGGAGAAATAAATGCAGCTAGGAAAGAGGGAGAAAGAGGGAAGGAGAAAAGGGAGGAATAAAGCTAGGTAAGAACCAGAGACGAGAATAAAGGGAGAGAGAAAGCGAGATAGGAAACAGGGAAGGAAGAGAAGAAAGGGAGGAAAAAAGGGTAGAGATTCATAAAGTGTCTTCTATTGCTTTGCACCTCAGAGTGTGGCTGTCGACCGACTTTGCTCCCTTAGGGGAGTCGAGCGCTCTCAGCCTCAGAGGGAGAAGACAAAGGGTGCTCCCCTTTGGAATGAATCTTGACATTGAAAACTGTGAGAGTGTCACCATGGGGGTGCTTTGAGCCTGAAACACTGTGAAGGCCGTATCAGCAACAACAACAACCAATTTCCTGGGTCTGGGACTGGGCGGCCTTGGTAGAGGCCACCACTCCGGCTGTGACCTGATTGACCCCTTGGAAGGCGGCCTGGAGGCCAGTACCTTGGGAAGTCTGACTTGGCCACGGTAGTCCACGCTCTGGTTACATCCCATATAGACTACTGCAACACGTTCTACATGGGGTTGCCTTTGAAGACTATCCGGAAGCTTCAAATGGTCCAATGAACGGCAGCCAGATTGCTAACAGAAGCGGCGCTCAGTGAGCATACAACTCCTCTGTTGTGCCAGTTCCATTGGCTGCCAGTTTGCTACCGGGCACAATTCAAAGTGCTGACTTTAGCCTATAAAGCCCTAAATGGTTCTGGCCCAATTTACATGTCTGAACGCATCTCCCCTTATGAACCATCTAGGACCTTAAGATCATCTGGGGAGGCCCTGCTCTCATTACCGCCTTTATCATAAGTACGTTTGACGGAGACAGAGCCTTCTCGGTGGTGGCCCCTTGGCTATGGAACACCTTTCCTATAGATATAAGATCGCCCCCCTCCCTTTCAACATTTCAGAAAAAAGTCAAGATGTGGCTTTTTGAACAAGCGTTTCTAAATGCAGAGTAACTGACATAGGAAAACAGAATAACTAGACAATGAGACTGGACAACGTTTTTAACAAGGAGACACTATTAATTTATATTTTATTGATTTGTTTAGTTTTTATTATATGTTATGTTTTCAATTCTATTTATGATATTGTAAGCATTGAATTTTACCCTGTTAACCGCCTTGAGTCGCCTACAGGCTGAGAAAGGCGATATACAAATACAATAAATAAATGAATGAATACAAACATAATTTTTGAATCTTCAACTCTCACCCAATTGTTTGCCACAGATGTAATTGGATAACAGCCTCTAATGTGTATAATGTGTATTCCCAATTTATAATAGAGAGTTTCAACAGACTATAGTGCAGTCTAAAGAGCATATACAGCAGCCTGTACAGGGTCAGGATTCACAGATTCAGCCAGCCATGGATTCAGAGAGAAGGCAGCAAGGGGGTTAGACTGGATGATTTGCAAACCTAAGTATCACCATCACCACAACTGAAGAGAGATATTGTCAATCCGGAATGTGTCCGGAGGAGGGCGACTAAAATGATCAAGGGTCTGGAGAACAAGCCCTATGAGGAGCGGCTTAAAAACCTGGGCATGTTTAGCCTGAAGAAGAGAAGGCTGAGAAGAGACATGATGAAATCCATGTATGAATATGTGAGAGGAAGTCATAGGTTACTGTAACGCGCTCTACGTTGGCCTGCCTATGTCGTCGATCCGGAAGCTCAAGCTGGTGCAGAACACCGCCGCCCGGCTCCTGTCTGGGGCTCCAGCAGGTTGCCGAATAACTCCAATCTTGCGGGATCTGCACTGGCTGCCTATTGAGCACCGGGTCGCCTTCAAAGTGTTGGTTCTTACCTTTAAGGCCATTCACGGCCTGGGGCCAGCGTACCTGAGGACCGTCTCGCCCTATATTGCCCACCGAGATCACTACGGTCTGTAGAGGCCAACTTGCTGGCAGTTCCATCTGCCAAGCTAGCTCGCTTAACATCCACTCGCCGGAGGCGTTCTCCGTGATAGCTCCTACGCTATGGAACGCCCTCCCGGCTGAGGCCAGAGCCCTGAGGGACCTACTCCCCTTCAGACGGGCCTGCAAAACCTATCTGTTTAAGCAGGCCTTTGGGGAGTAGGCCCTTACTCACGCCCGGTCCAATTTATTGGCTACCGCTGCTGTTTTAATTGCTGTTTTAACTGTTTTAATTGTTTTAATTGTATTGCCTGTTTTTAATTTGAGCTACATCTTTTGTGTTCTATGTTTTTATGCTGTACCTCTGGCACTGAGCCTTTAGTATGTGAGTCGCCGCGAGCCCTCGGGAGTCGGCGACGCAGAAATATAATAAATAAATAAATAAATAAATAGGGAGGAGGGAGCAAGCTTGTTTTCTGCTACCCTGGAGACTAGGACATGGAACAATGGCTTCAAACTACAAGAAAGGAGATTCCTTCTGAACATTAGGAAGAACTTTCTGTGAGAGCTGTTCAGCAGTGGAACTCTCTGCTTCAGAGTGTGGTGGAGGCTCCTCCTTTGGAGGCTTTTAAACAGAGGCTGGATGGCCATCTGTCAGGGGTGCTTTGAATGCAATTTTCCTGCTTCTTTGTAGGAGGTTGGACTGGATGGCCCATGAGGTTTCTTCCAACTTTATGATTCTATGATTCATCATCATGTTATTATTATTATTTCTCATGAAGGATACCTAAACTATACTTGTAGCTATCGTTCTCTTGTGATCCCTGTGCCTTAGAAGCAGAAGTGCTGAACAGATACGAACTTTGCCTCTGAAAAATCCTGCAAATCTTTTAGGAAGAGAGGCGGACAAATGTCAACATGCTGGAAAAAGCAAAGACCACCAGCATTGAAGTGATGCTCCTATGCCATCAGCTCCGCTGGACTGGCCATGTTGTTCGAATGCCTGCTCAGTTGCCCAAAGCAGTTACTATACTCCCAACTCAAGAACGGAAAGCAGAATATTGGTGGACAGGAAAAGAGATGTAAAAATGGGCTTAAAGCTAACCTTAAAAACTGTGGCATAGGCACCAAGAACTGGGAAGCCCTGGCCCTTGAGCGCTCTAGCTAGAGGTCAGCTGTGACTAGCAGTGCTGCAGAATTTGAAGAACAGCCAACTCTTTGTTTGTCACCTCAACATCTTTAAACTTACTTGCCCAACGACGCAAAGTACTCACATCAACACAATAATCATAAACAGCTTGCATTATCTGATGAATCTCCTTTGGGGTGACACCTTCTGCTGTCAAGAACTCAATGACTGCATGTTGCTTAAGTCGCATTGACCAACCATTTGTGCAGGGTTCCATACTTTGCACTTTAACAACACAACTGTTCAATGCTAAGGCTTCCTGCCAAAATGGAACTGTAGAGGAGAGTCTACTGAACAAGCCAGTACCTGCCGCATACCAGTACTGCCATCTGTTGAGGAGTTACGAAGGCGGAGGCATTACTTTTCATTCAACCCTCGCATTTTGATTGTATTTTGAAAGGATAACCTTTCTATGGCCAGTTTCCATCCCAAAGGTCTTCCTTTGTCTTAAGAGAAGAATGATTGAATCTTGCGCTACTGAAGTTTTCAGAGAAGATAGCCATGGGAGTTAAAGTGGTATTAAAGTACCACAGTTGTGTGGATGCACCTTCAGCATTCATAGTAAACAAAAGCAGACTTCTGGATTCTCTCCTAACTTATGTGTTTTCCCCTATTAATATCTTTGTTTCTCTTGACCACATACCAGGCATGTAGCCAGGGGGGGGGCTAAGGGGGCTTCAGCCCCCCCCCCGAAATTCTCAGGGTGGTCCGCGAAAAGGCCTTACTGGTACATTATTTAAACTGTTATGTTTATTCATATCATGATCTGATTACCATGCTCAATATATCCCACATTAATGGGGTTATTGGGATAACAATACAAAAGGTTTGCTAGGGTAGACCCTCTTCCACCCAGTCTCAGCCCCCCCCCCCCCCCGAATCAAAATCCTGGCTACGGCCCTGCCACATACCAATGATGCTTGGCTACAAATGGCCCTGTTTTAATCTGTTGGGAGGTATGATTAATCAAGATTACCTTCTGAAACAAGAAGGAATGGGAAGGGAGAGAGGTTATAAATGGTTCAGGCCCTGCCTATCTTTGTGATTGCATCTCCCTCTACGAAGCAGCACAAACTCTAAGATCCACCGGGGAGGCCCTTCTCTTGCTCCCACCACCCACATCAGCGAAGTTGGTGGGGACGAGGGAGAGGGCCTTCTTGATGGTGGCCCCCACCTCTGGAACATCCTCCTCAGGGAAATAAGACAGGCCCCACCCCTCTTCTCTTTTCGTAAGAGCTTGAAGACTTGGAGAACAAGTAATACGAGCTCCAGTCCCTGCGGCTAGTTAGAATCTGGCCGTTCACCCCCACTTATTACCCCGGTCAGTTCCCCAAAAGGCTCGGGAAATGAACAACAGGCCCCATTATCACTATTGTTGAGTCTGGTTATGTCCTTTATCCATTCCCCTGGCCCCCTATGGCTTACTTTGCATTAGCCCGGCCTGGCCATCCCAAATTATCCAGGTCTTTTTGGGAAATCCCAGCCTTAACAGTTAATCTTGACACAAAGAATAAGGTGGGATTGGTTTTACTGTATATGTGTTGTATTGATAATTTTTCTGCTTATGTTTCTATGTTTTTGCTTACTTTGTATGTTCTTGTGTTTTTACAGTTTGGAAACCGCCCTGAGTCCCCTTGGGGAGATAGAGCGGTATTGGCTGGTGCTTTGAACCAATGGTCCTCTGCCATCAACTCTGCTGGACCGGCCACGTTGTACGAATGCCCGATCACTGTCTCCCAAAGCAGTTACTTTACTCCAAACTCAAGAACGGAAAATGGAATGTTGGAGCACAGGAAAATAGATGTAAAGATGGGCTTAAAGCCAACCTTAAAAACTGTGGCATAGACATGAGACCTGGGAAGACCTGGCCCTTGAGCGCTCTAGCTGGAGGTCAGCTGTGACCAGCAGTGCTGTAGAATTTTAAGAGGCACGAATGGAGGGCGAAAGAGAAACGTGCCAAGAGGAAGGCGCGCCAACTCAACCTCGACTGGGACCACCTACCACCTGAAAAACGATGTCCTCACTGCGGGAGAACATGCGGGTCAAGAATAGGGCTCCACAGTCATCTATGTCCTCACTGCCAGGATGCTGCACTTGGAGGACAATCTTACTCGGACAATGAGGGATTGTCTAAGTAAGAGTGGTATATAAATAAAGTATTATTATTATTATTGCTATATTGTGCTCAGCTTTCATTCTTATAAGGGGCCAGGCTTTTGCACAGCAGGTTAACCACCAACTGCACTAAATCTTGCCAACCAAAAGGCCTTTAGCCCAGCTTCTGTCTACCTAGCAGTTTTAAAAACAGCAATGTGAGTAAATAAATAGGCACCATTTACGTGGAAAGGTATTTAAGGCACCCATAAGGAAATGCCAGAAAAATGTCGGCGATTTGATCAAGGAGGAAGTTTATGAACAAAGCTCTTTGGCAGGGAAGATGGAGCAATTAAACCCCCTTGTGGCCGGAACACAGCACAAGCCTCCAAGATGCCGAAGATGGGAAAGCCTATCTCTATCTATGTAGAGTTTTCTGTCTTGTCAGTATATAATGACATTGAATGTTTGCTTTATGTGTGTTCTGTGATACACTCTGAGTCCCCTTCATGATGAGAAGGGCGGTATATAAATACTGTAAATAAATAATACTGATGCACTTTCTTATTTTTAATTTATTTCGTATCAAAAGCATTGCATAAATTAGTATAAAACTGATAAAAATAGAAGGCGCGCAGACGGATAAATATCCTTTGACCAAAAATGGGCAACAGCAACGGTATTGTCTGTAGCCTCCAACAATTCCTCCTCTGTACATGAGGCAGGGCACAGTGGACAAGCATACACATGCAGAGTTGTCTGTTCTGCTCCAGTCACACAAGGTGGGGGATTCGTTTAGGTAGTGCCATTTTGCCAGGTTGTCTTTTGATCTGCCCACTCCGCTTCTGAGTCTATTCAGGGACTTCCAAGTTGCCCATTCTTGGTTTGCCCCTGGAGGAAGACTCCCAGGGGGGGGGGGGATCACGTTGGGATTTCCTGGTTTAGCTGCCCAGAGGATACCCTTGCTTTTTGCTGGGGGACGCCAAGAGGAGGGGTGGGTCTCAGGAAGCTTTTCCTTCATTTGAGTCTGCTGGGAGGAGGCTGGTAGCCATGTAGTGGGTGGCTTTCACAGTGTTCAACCTTATTTCTCTCACACTTAGCAGCAGCTTCCTGTCGCACATCGGGGGGGGGAGCAATGGCAACTAGCTTGTAGAATTTATCAACAGGTGTAGGTTTAAGACATCCTGTGATTATTCTGCATGTTTCGTTCAATGCTATGTTCACCTGATTTGCATGGGCAGACTTATGCCAAACAGGGCAGGCATACGCGGCAGTTGAGTAAGACAAGGCCAAGGCTGATGTTCTTATTAATTTTGGGTCTGCACCCCATGTGCTGCCAGAAAGCTTTCGCAGGATGTTATTGCGTGCAGCTACTTTGTGCTTGGTGTTCAAACAGTGTTTCCTATATGCTAGTGTTCGATCTAAGATGACACCAATGGACACAAATGGATCTTTGAGAATTTACCTTTTTGAGATTATCATTCCTGGACTCCCAAATAAATTTAAAAGCAATCTATTTAAAAAGCAACTTTTCTGAGCTCTGTAGATAACATTGGCAGTGTTTATGTTGTGTACATATTCGGTGCATTGAATGTTTTATTCTCTTTATGGATGCTTAATGAGCCTTCAATATTGTTTTAAATGTTTACCGGAAACTAAGCCCTGGATTTATATTGCCGTGGTGAAGCAGCAACTCAACATGTATATTTTATGTTTATTATTTTCAGTGCTTTGAAAGATCTATCCTCAGAAGTTGTATTTGGTCTTTACAACATTGTGTAAAAGTAGGCTTGTTAAATTGCCAATGTACTTCCTCCGACATCGAGACATCTGGCTAATTAATGAAAGCCAGTTCTTCTTGCGGTATTACGAGTCTGACTGTCTCAATTAGCTTTAATAAGACTGTTGCCAAGGTTTTGCCTGAAGGACCTGATGGGTGAGGAGGGAGACGAGAAAAGGGCTTTAATTATCATTAAAGCTCTGGTATTGCTCTCCAGTCTTGGCAATGTGGGTTTTTGTGGCTGTTTAGGTGTGTAGATGTGTGTTAGAAAAGTTGCCACTTCTTTACTTGGATGAAAAAGCAAGAATATGGGGGATAATGAACTTTTAAAAGTGTGTGGGTATATGTACTTTCAAGCCACCTGTGGCTTTATGGTAGCCCCATGCGTGTCTTGTTATGTTTATGTGACACAGCTACACACTGCAGGAAACACATTTAATGTGTCATGACACCCAGTTTAGAAAGCTCTGCTTTAGGGTAGCCAAGTCCCTAATTCCCTCTCCAATGCTGGATGGAGGAACCTGGCTGTAGTAGTATAATTTATTATTTATTTGCTGTACTTATACCCCGTCCCCGAAGGGGGACTCAGGGCAGCTTACAAACGATGTCAATAAATCAATGCCAGATTCAGACAATATTATAAAACATATACATATCAATTAAAATAGTATTTCAAATGATTTAAACATATCAACCATATCAACAGTCTAGCACCAACTGATCTTTGTAAACATTGAAGGTTGATGTGCCTGTGGGCTGAGAGGGCAGTATATAAATTTATGTATTTATTATTTCAACTTGTATACCGCCACTCCCCGAAGGCTCGGAGCGGTTTACAAAACTACCAGAGACAATATACATAAACACAATTTTAAAATTAAGAACAACAGAACCCCAATCAGCAGAAACCGAATGCTTGCCAGAAAAGAAATATTTTGCACACCTTCCGGAAAGATGGTAAGCTTTGGATGGCTCGTGTCTCTGTTGGTAAAGCATTCTACAAAATTGGAGCCACGATCGTGAAGGCTATGCGTCTGGTGGCCGACAAATGAAAAGTCTGAATGTTGTGGACTTCAAGCAGGTTTTGCTCTTCCAACCAAAGTGATCTCTGGAGTAATGCGACATCTCGCCAGCTCCCTGAACAGAAGTCAGGCGGCAGCATTTTGCACCATTTTCCGGATCACTGACCATTTTCCGATCACTGACAAAGGAAGACCAATGTAGAGGGCGTTACAGTAGTCCAATATTGAGATGACCGTCGCCTGGATCACCGTAGCCAGGTCGTTCGTAGATAGATAAGGAGCCAGTTGTCTAGCCTGACGCAGATGGAAAAATGCAGAACTGCTCACAGCGGAGACCTGGGTCTCCATTGTCAGCAGCGGGTCTAACAAAACCCCCAGGCTCTTTACCAAGGACGACGGGCGTAATGCTTTGCCATCCAGGGTAGGCAACTGGACCCACCCCCCAAAAAATCCGGAGGACCCAGCCATAGGATCTCCGTCTTCGCTGGGTTCACCCTCAACCTGCTGGCACGTAACCATCCAGTAATGGCCTCAAGGCACTGATGGAAATTATCGGGTACGGAGTCCGGCCGGCCCTCCATCCTCAGAACGAGCTGATGCACGCTGGTGACACTAAAGCCCAAAGCTTCGCACCAGTGGTCGCATATAGATGTTAAAAAACAAAGGGGAAAGGATAGCCCCTTGAGGCACCCCACATACAAAAGGGGACCTCTTGGAGACTACCCCTCCCCTCTCCACATGCTGTCCCCGATTTTGGAGAAAAGAGGACACGCATTTAAGGGCTGTCCCCCTCACTCCAGCCACGGCTAAGCGGTGGGCCAATAAATTGTGGTCGACAGTATCAAATGCTGCCGTGAGGTCCAGTAACACGAGCAGCGCTGATCCGCCTTGATCCATCTGGCAGTGAAGCTGATCTGTGATGGAGACCAACACAGTCTCCGTCCCGTGCAAATAAATAAATAAATAAATAACCAATTGCTTTGCTGTTCTCCCGTCATACTTATGGATCATATTAATCCCCAAAGTCTTGCTTAAATAGCTAGATCTTAAGATTCTTTCTGCAGCTTAAGAGGGGGCTGTTCTGATGTCACTGGGGAGGGAGTTCCACAGCCGCGGGGCCACCACCGAGAAGGCCCTGTCTCTCGTCCCTGCCATGCTTTGCTGGTCTTCCGTCATACTTATGGAACCTATTAATCCCCAAAGGCTTTCTTAAATAGCTAGGTCTTAAGATTATTTCTGAAGCTTAAGAGCGAGGGGACTGTTCTGATGTCATTGGGGAGGGAGTTCCACAGTTGCAGGGCCACCACCGAGAAGGCCCTGTCTCTCGTCTCTGCCATGCTTTGCTGTTCTCCCGTCATACTTATGGATCATATTAATACCCAAAGGCTTGCTTAAATAACCAGATCTTAAGATTCTTTCTGAAGCTTAAGAGTGAGGAGGCTGTTCTGATGTCACTGGGGAGGGATTTCCACAGCCGTGGGGCCACCACCAAAAAGGCCCTGTCTGTCTTCCCTGCCAACAGCACCTCCCTAAGAGCAGGAACGAGAGCAGAGCCTCTCCAGAAGATATTAACAGTTGTTCCGGATCATGAAGGGAGATACGTTCAAACAGGTAAACTGGACCGGAACAGTTTAGGGATTTATAGGCTAAAGCCAGTACTTTGAATTGTGCTCAGAAGCAAATTAGCAGCCAGTGGAGCTGACGTAACAGGGTTGTTGTGCATTCCCTATACACCGCTCTGGTTAGCAATCTGGCTGCTGCCCATTGGACTACTTGAAGCTTCCAAACAGTCTTCAGAGCCAACCCTAAATAGAGTGTGTTGCAGTAGCCTATGCGAGATGTAACCAGAGTGTGGACCACCATGGCCAAATCTGACTTCCCAAGGTACGGGCGCAACTGGCGCACAAGTTTTAATTGTGTGAAGGCTCCTCTGGCCACCGCAGAGACCTGGGGTTCCAGGCTCAGCGATGAGTCCAGGAGAACTCCCAAACTGCGAACATGCACCTTCAGAGGGAGTGGGACCCTGTCCAGAACAGGCTGTAACCCTATACCCTGTTCGGCCTTGTGACTGACCAGGAGTACCTCTGTCTTGTCTGGATTCAATTTCAATTTGTTTGCCCTCACCCAGATCGTCACAGCTGCCAGGCATGGGTTCAGGATCCAAGCAGCGTCCTTAGCAGCAGGTGGAAAGGAGTGTAAATGACCTTTTCTTAAGCATTGGGACACAAATGATAAAAGTTTTATGCAGTTGATGTTGATACGCCACTAAGTACTAAGGCCTATCTGCTAAACAGAGAAAAATGACCCACTTTGCCTCTGAAGAGTCTTAAATTCCACCCAGATCAATTACTGATGAAAAACAGATAAAAGAGATTATAGTCTATTTAAAAATGCACAAAGTTAGTGTTTCTAGTTTTGTAATCCGATTGGAGAAGCTCATTTCATAGTAGGGGGAGCCTCTTGAAAACAGCTATTTTTATGTTTTCATACTTCAAACATTATGAGTACCATACTTTATCACTATGTTTCCATGACACATCAGAGGGGATGAATAACATGTGACTTTAAATAGAAATCTCAAGTCAAAAATCAACCCAGTTTTGATTCTAGGTCCTAGAATCTAGGTCACCGATGCATCCTACATTTACAATAATTTGAAAGGATTTAAACATTTGCATTAAGTTCCGTATATCAATTTCCATCATATATCTTGGTCACTATGTATTTTATTATGACCAATGATTAAATTGTCATTGTATGCTGAAAAACCACATTTATCTCATGTTTATCTTCATTTATTGATGTTTGCCCTACATTTAAATCTAATGTGGGACAATTAACATTGATTCAGTGGCCCAAATCTACTCCAACTATGTTTGAAGACAATCCTAGAAAAGATGCAGAAGAAGACTGTCTAAAACAGTGTGTCTCTACCTGGGGGTTGGGACCCCTGGGGGGGGGGGGGGTCACAAGGGGATAATCAAAGAGGTTGCCAAACACCATCAGAAAGCACAGTATTTTCTGTTGGTAATGGGGGTTCTGTGTGGGAAGTCTGGCCCAATTCTATTGTTGGTGGGGTTCAGAATGCTCATTAATGGTAGGTGAACAATAAATCCCAGCAAATACAACTCCCAAATGTCAAGGTCTGTTTCCCCCAAACTCCACTAGTGTTCACATTTCGGTATATTGAGGATTTGTGCCAGGTTTGATCCAGATCCTTCATTGTTTGAGTCCACAGTGCTCTCTGGATGTAGGTGAACTACAGCTCCAAAACTCAAGATCACTGCCCACCAAACCCTTCCAGTATTTTCTGTTGGTCATACGAGTTCAGTATACCAAGTTTGGTTCAATTCCATTGTTGGTGGAGTTCAAAATGCTCTTTGATTGTAGGTGAGCTATAAATCCCAGCAACTACAACTCCCAAATGACAAAATCAATCCACCCCTCCCCCAACCCTAACAGTATTCATATTTGGGCATATCAGGTTTTTGTGCCAAATTTGGTCAAGTGAATGAAAATAAATCCTGTATATCAAATATTTACATTACAATTCAGAAAAGTAGCAACAACAATATTTTGATGATTGGGGGTCATCACAACATGAGGAACTGTATTAAGGGGTTGCGGCATTAGGAAGATTGAAGACCACTGGCCTAAAAGGTATAAGAAGTTAAAGCACTCAGGGCTTGCTTGCTCAGAATCATATTTTCTAATAGCTCTTTGTTGACTATAAGTTTTTATATAGTCCAAACAGCACAGTATACATAGGTATCAGCATACAGTTGGGAAGCCTGAGATTTTTCAAAGCACCAAAAGTATTAGGGCTGGGGATGAAACTAAGAGGATAACTCTCTCATTCCAACCTATGAGTACTGTGCATGGCTCTCAGGGAGTTAAATATTGATTCACTGCTTGGGGTCAGGAGCAGAAAACTAGAAAATGGGAAGAGGAGAAAAGCAAAGTAATGGCGGGGCCTTAAACACAAACAAGCACACCCCACTGCGGTGTTTTGTAAGCTTTGCAAATATAAAAGAAGTCAGTGAATGGTGGTAGAGCAGAGGGCCATATTTTTCTACTCTGGGAAGTAAGAGTATTCTCCTGTGTGTTTTAAGGACAAACCAGCCTCTAGCTTTCCACATCTTACAAATGTCAGAATGTTATTTCCAACCTTAGGCCAGTTCTCTCTAACATTAGGTAAAGGCAAAGGTTTCTCTACAAGGAGCCCCCAGTGGCGCAGTGGGTTAAAGCGCTGAGCTACTGAACTTGCGGACCAAAAGGTCACAGGTTCGAACCCGGGGATCGGGGTGAGCTCCCGCTGTTAGCCCCAGCTTCTGCCAACCTAGTGGTTCGAAAATATACAAATGTTAGTAGATCGATAGGCACCACTCCAGCAAGAAGGTAACAGCGCTCTATTAAGTCATGCTGGCCACATGACCTTGGAGGTGTCTACGGCCAACGCTGGCTCTTCGGCTTAGAAATGGAGATGAGCACCAACCCCCAGAGTTGGACACGACTGGACTTAACATCAAGGGAGAAACTTTACCTTTACTTAAAAATTTCTCTAACATTACAGTTCGGTAAATCATAGGACCCCAAAAGGAGAGTCAAGATTTCTGTGTGTTTGGCTTCTAAAGTGTAAACAGCTGGCAGGATGGGAAGTGATTTAGTGAAGGAGGTGATGGATGCTCTTGTTTACATTCTCCTTTTCGCCCTGAGGAGAGTGAGTAGGTACGAAGCCTGTTAGTGTTCGGTTTGCCTCAGTGAGGAAACTCGTCAGTCTGTTTGGGAAGAGCCTTGTGTTTCAAGCTCCAGTATAAAAGTTGAACATTATTTGTGTTATGGAAACCTTGTTCTTGTAAATAGTGCAACCTTTGTACATGGCATTAATTGACCTTGCAAAGGCATACGACGCAGTGCTCTCTGGACCATCCTCCAAAAAATCGGGTGCCCTGACAAATGAATTAAAATCTTACGGCTCCTCCACGATGACATGATGGCAACAGTCTTAGACAGCAATGGCTCCCAAAGTGACCCATTTAAGGTGGAATCAGGTGTCAAACAAGGATGTGTTATTGCCCAACCTTATTTTCCATCTTCATCTCTATGATACTTCATCTTGTTGATGGGAAGCTTCCCACCGGAGTGGAAATCATCTATTGGACAGGTGGCAAGTTATTTAACCTCAGCAGACTGAAAGTCAAAACCAAGGTCACAACAACATCTGTTATAGAACTCCAATATGCTGATGACAACGTCGCCTGTGCGCATTCAGAAGAAAACCTACAAGCCACTCTAAACACCTTTGAAGAAGCATACCAGAAGCTCAGCCTGTCCCTGAACATCAAGAAAACCACAGTGCTCTTCCAGCAGTCACCAGCCAATCCCTCTCCAATGCCAGAAATACAGTTTAATGGTGTAACATTGGAAAATGTGAACCATTTCTGCTACCTTGGCAGCCACAAAAGTCAACATTGGCACCAAAATACAACACCACCTGAGCTCTGCGAGTGCAGCATTTTTACAAATGGAACAGCGGGTGTTTGAGGACCGGGACATCCTTAGGAAGACAAAAATGCTCGTTTATAAACCTATTGTCCTCCCAACTCTGCTATACGCCTGCGAAATGTGGATGGTTTACAGACATCACACTCAAGTCCTGGAATGATTCCATCGGCATTGTCTCCAAAAAATCCTGCAAATCTCTTGAGAAGACAAGTGGACAAATGTCGGTGTGCTGGAAGAAGCAAAGACCACCAGCATGGAAGAAATGCTCCTACGCCCTCAACTCCGGTGGACCGGACGCATTGTCCGAATGCTCGACCACCGTCTCCCAAAGCAGTTGCTCTACTCCGAACTCAAGAATGGAAAATGGAATGTTGGACGACAGGAAAGGAGATTTAAAGATGGGCTGAAAGCCAACCTGAAAAACTGTGGCTGAGACACCGAGAAAGAACTGGGAAGCCCTGGCCCTTGAGGGCTCTAACTGGAGGTCGGCTGTGACCAGCAATGCTGTGGAATTCGAAGAGGCATGAATGGAGGGTGAAAGAGAGAAACGTGCCAAGAGGAAGGTGCATCAAGCCAACCACGACCAGGACTGCCTTTCACCTGGAAACCGATGTCCTCACTGCGGGAGAACATGCAGGTCAAGAATAGGGCTCCACAGCCACCTACGGACCCCACCTCCAAGACACTAGACTTGGAGGAGCATCATCCACAGGCTACGAGGATTCGCCTTAGTACGTAAAGTAAGCAACCATATCATTTTGCTATAAACAAAGCCTCCTATGGCAGATATAACCTTGGTCTGTGTGTTTTTATTCTTTTTGCCACTTTGAGCTACTGCTGCTGCTGGGAATGAGTTGCTCTGCCGTACATTAATGGGGAGGGTCTTGGATTAATAAGCCCACTCATCCAACAGAGGCCTCAGACACTTTGGAGACACCGTTTTCTTGTTTTTGCAGGAAAGCTGTGGGGAAGGCTGAGGGCTTTTGAGCAGGCCCGCTTGGCCCACCAAAAGAACTTGGGAGTCCTTGTGGACAACAAGTTAAACATGAGCCAACAATGTGATGCGGCAGCAAAAAAAGCCAATGGGATTTTGGCCTGCATCAATAGGAGTCTAGTGTCTAGATCCAGGGAAGTCATGCTCCCCATGCTCTATTCTGCCTTGGTTAGACCACTCTGGAATCACACTGTGTCTAATTCTGGGCACTGCAATTGAAGGGAGATATTTACAAGCTGGAATGTGTCCAGAAGAGGGAGGCTAAAATGATCATAGGGTCTGGAGAACAAGCCCTATGAGGAGCGGCTTAAAGAGCTGGGCATGATTAGCTTGAAGAAGAGAAGGCGGAGAGGAGACATGATGAGGGCCATGGATCAAGATGTGAGAGGAAGGCATAGGGAAGAGGGAGCAAGCTTGTTTGCTGCTGCCCTGGAGACTAGGACACGGAACAATGGCTTCAAACTACAAGGAAGGAGATTCCACCTGAACATGAGGAAGAAGTTCCTGACTGGGAGAGCCGTTCAGCAGTGGAATTCTGCCCTGGAGTGTGGCGGAGGCTCCTTCTTGGGAGGCTTTCAAACAGAGGCTGGGTGACCATCTGTCGGGGGTGCTTTGAATGTGATTCTCCTGCTTCTTGGCCGAATGGGGTTGGACTGGATGGCCCACGAGGTCTCTTCCAACTTTAGGATTCTCCATGAAGGCGTCCTTCCCGCTCTTTACTCCTCCTCCTCTGATAGGCTGTCTCTGATGAGGGGCGTATTTATGCATTCGGGGGCGGGTCACGTGAGGGGGCGGGGCCAAAAGCGGAGGCTTGGTCGGAGGCTGTGAGGAGAAGGACAGAGAGGCGGCGGGAGGGAGGCGGAGGGAGGCGGGGAGGGCGCACGCTCAGCACGGCCCAACATGGACGAGGACGGCGGAGGAGGGAGCGGTGAGTGCATGCCCCTGAGCATGTGCAGAGGGCAATTCCTTTTCTCCCCTCTTGGTGTATCTCTGGCTACAACCTTCCTCTTGAACAGGCGTGGGCAAACTTGGGCCCTCCAGGTGTTTTGGACTTCAACTCCCATAATTCCTAACAGCTGGTAGGCTGTTAGGAATTGTGGGAGTTGAAGTCCAAAACACCTGGAGGGCCCAAGTTTGCCCACGCCTGCTCTTGAAGTTATCGTGCACACACAGCATAGAATTCTGTAATGTATATATCTGCATTTTCTTCCATATATATATATATATGTAAAATATCTGCCTTGAGAGCCCCTCAATATATACAATACAGTAAGATATAGAAACAACAACATTGTTACATAATAATACTAATATATTATAAATAATATTGATAATGCTGTAATATCATCTATTAAATATGATATATATGATATATTATGATACAATATATTATATACTGCTAATAGTAGTGGAAGAGCCTCATCACTCTCCTTCAGGAAGCAATTAAAAAGCTCCTTTTGCACCTTGGCTTTGGGTGAGGAAGAGCATTCGCTTCTGATGCCTTTTGATCTTGACTGAAGATGCTGACACTGGCTATATTGCCTGAACGGAATTGGAGAAACAGTCTGTATAGGTAAGGTAAAGGTTTCACCTTGGCATTCAGTCTAGTAGTGTCTGACTCTGGATAGTGGTGCTCATCTCCATTTCTAAGCCAAAGAGCCAGCTCCTAGGTTATGTGGCCGGCATGACTTCATAGAGTGCCATTACCTTCCCGCAGAAGCAGTACCTATTGATATATTCTTATTTGCATGTTCTCGAACTGATAGATTGGCAGAAGCTGGGCCTAACAGCGGGAGCTCACCCTGCTCCCTGGATTCGAACCACCAACCTTTTGATCAGCAAGTTCAGCAGCTCAGTGGTTTAACTCACTGCGCCACCAGGGGCTCCAGTATTTATCTTATCAGGAGCTAACCAAGGGTACAGTTGTGATGTATTTAAAAATACAAAGTTAAAAAACTTGGCATTATATTAAATGTCCTTTGACCACTTAGAGTGCCCCGGATGTTGCTATAAAGAGGTCCTCCATTGTTCATGTGGCAGGACTCAGACTGCACTGTAATAGGTCGTCTGTGGTTTGATCTTCTCCACACTTGCTTGTCGAGGACTACACTTTGTTGCCCCATTTCTTAAGGTTGGCTCTGCATCTTGTGGTGCCAGAGAGCAGCCTGTTAGGCGTCTTCCAAGTCGCCCAGCCTTCTGTGTGCTCAGGAGGGAGTCTCTCATTTGGTATCAGTCATGGGGTGAGGTTCCAGGTTTTAGCCTGCCACTTTTGGACTCTCGCTTGCTGAGGTGTTCTTGCGAGTATGGGGGATCCAGTAATAATATAGTACAATATAACAATATATAATAATATAATAATTATATATTGATCTACGGTAGGCTGTTAGGAATTGTGGAAATTAAAGTACAAAACACCTGGAGGGCCCAAGTTTGCCCATGCTTGTTTTAACAGCTGGATAATTTGCCAGCTATGAATTCCACAATTCCTAACAGCCTACTGGCTTTTAGGAATTGTGGGAGTTGGAAGTCCAAAACACCTGGAGGGCCCAAGTTTGTCCTTGCCTGTGTTAAAAGATGTGTGCATTTTTGGGGGACACTTTTGTGCAGAGGCTTGTGTTAAATAACACTTGTTAATCTTTCTGAGAGCACAAAAGGCTTTGTGGTGGTTGTTTTTGCCCCCTCTTTGACTGTGACAGACTAAGTTAGGACATTTTAAATCCTTCTTCCATCAATCCTTCCCCGTGCCATGTTGATGAAGCATATTTTGAACTGGAGGAGAATTGAGTTGACAGGGATGGATTAGAAGACTGGATTCTGGCTCTCTCCGGAGGCTTTTGCCTTTCTTGCTGGACTTCTGATCCCGTAACGATTGCATGGGTCCACACCCTTGTTTTCCGAGGATTGCCTTGTTTTTTGTACTTGCAGTTTCTTGTAAGGATTAAAGTCCATCTTGGCTACACCCCTAAGCGCCTTGAAATCTGGAATGCAGTGGACCCCTTTACCAGAAATGTATCACCTAGAAACTGACAGCAGGGAGCCCGAGTCCTGTTGGATCACCCTTTCAGTGATTAAAATGACATGCAAACTTTGCTCTTTTTCTCTTGTGCCTTGTTCCTCCTCAAGCTCCAGTTTTTCTACATGTTGTGAGAGTTGAGTTTGATTTGGATAGCTCTCTGTGTGCTTTTAAAGCAAACCCGTGGGAGAAAACTCTTTAAGCTAGCTGCAGCGGGAAACAACTTAGTGTTGGCAAGCAACCTGTAGCAAGTGACAACCCAGGGGAAAAGGTCTCCCATCTCTGCTTTGATTCCTATATAATATTTTATCTTCTTCCCTTACCAACACAGGCATGATGGTATTCTCTGCAGGCGTATTCCCTGAATGTCTGTACAGGAAGTCCCCAAGTTACAAACATCTGGCTTACAAATGACTTCTAGTTAAGAACAGTTTTTAAAAATTGTATCGCTTCTGGTGTGAGATAATTGGGAGTCTGGAAGGACGTTGCCCAGAGGATGCCCGGATGTGTTACCATCCTGTGGGGGGCTTCTCTCATGTCCTCGCATGGGAAGCTGGAGCTGACAGACGTGAGCTCACCCCGTATCACAGATTCAAACCGCCAACCTTAAGGTCAGCAGTTCAGCCGGCAGAAGGGTTTAACCCATTTCACCATCGTGGCTCCATCAAGAACAGGGGTTAGACAAGCAGAAGTGAGATAAATCAATCCCTCGAAAGGGAAACTCACTTCTGGAAGGTATTATCACGGGGAAAAGGTATCTCCACTGAAGCTGTATCACCAATCTGTGATTCCACAACAAGCCATTTTTTCAAAATCCAATGATCACAGGGACAGAAAATGTGGTGAAATCTCCCAAATCAGGGCACAGACAGCAAAACTAACACCACATGGGGTGTTAACCCTTCCCCATGCTGTCCAAAGCATGGATAGATAGATAGATAGATAGATAGAGATAGATACATACATACATAGGCTGGAATTGCACTTTGAAAATGTACCTTTTCCAACTTGCATACAAATTCACCTTAAGAACAAACCTACAGAACCTATCTTGTTCGTAACTTGGGGACTGCTGAATAATCTTTGGTTTCAAAAATGTGATTAACATGATTTCTCTGAAAACTTGCACATTGCTTCTGTGCACAGCTGCCATTTCACATTCTCATGTAGCAACTCAAGCCGTTTTCCTGTATGTTTGCCATCCTGTTGCGTCAAATGCTTGATTTCCCTTCTTACCCTTCCTGGCTTCAGGTATCCCATCCAAGCCTTCTCCTGTTGCCGTTCACAGCACCCTCCCCTTACATGTGTTTCTCCCCTTGTATTTTCTCTGTACTCCAAATACACACAACTCCCATTCATCTACCTTTAATTCTGTGCCCACATTACCACCCACTGATTGCCTTTTCACATATTCATTTGTGCCTTTTAGGAGCGGGACTGAGAAAAGTGGGTATCATAAGTAATGAGTAGTTCTCGGGCTACTGCTTGCTGCACAAAAGAAAGTGTTGTTGAAGGAGGAGCAGGGTTGGCCTTTCTGACAGGCAGTAGAAGCGCTGCCTGCGTTTGCTAACTCCTGCCTTTGCTGATCTTATTAGGACTGCCTCATTCATCATAGAGGACAATAGAGAACTCTGTGTTGTGGTCTACCCATTAATTTGTGAATTTCCCCCTTCTCAGTTTAAGTTGATTGAAAGGTCAACTGTTTAAATGAATGCATAGTGTTTAAGGGTTGTGTCAATGGTTAGAAAAGGGGATGTATTAATGCAAGACGAAGCCCAAGTATAAAGGTCTCATAGAAAGGAAGAGAGATTGTCTTGGGAACATGCGAAGCTACATGGAGATGTGTAGAGAGTTGATTCAAACAGTCGATTCATGCCAGTGATGTTTTGCAGTTGACAGCAATTTTTTGGTTATTTTTTCCTGACAGTGAAATAATTCTGTGTTCTTTATGCTGCTGCAATATCTTCTTGCTTGAAATTTAGCATATAATTTGCTGAAAACTATGCGACAGGAAGATTAATTACAATGGGAATTTTGCATAGTTGGACATGGGGAGTATTGCTGTGTGTAGGGAAGGTGCAGCAGGAATGGCTGAGTGGCTAATCCAGTTCCAGCAGACATACAGTTTCCATAGCCATTTGCCTCAGTGCTTGTAAACACATCTCGTTAATAGCCAAGATGCACAACTGATGGTATCCTTAGCTACAGTATGTGTGGTCTTTCTGGCTGCTGTGTGATAATGTATGCATAATTTGAATTGAAAAGAGATTGAGCTATTTCACATGTGTTTGGGAGGATTTGTGTGGGCTAACCCTAGGGTTAGCAGGTGATAAAATCACAGAATTTCTCAGCTGTAACATATGAAAATTCAAGGTATAATTTAAGTGTTAAGAATAAAGTTTGTTCCGTTTTGATTATTGTATTTATTATACAAATATGCGCTCTTTAAAAGTGGTATGAGTAATAGTACTATTATGGCTGCTACTTCAGTACCAGAAATAAGAAGCTGGGTGGGTGTGGTGTGTTTATCTTTAGAGAGGGGGAAAAAAGGCTAAGATGAATCAGTGACATGTTGCAGGAAGGCATCCCATAAACAAGCAGTGCTGCCATTAAGATTTCCTAGCAAGTATTTCCTTAGCTCATTCAGTTAGCAGTAGATGTTAAGGCATTTACTTTAAGTAAAGCACAGATTTCTTACACATTCTAGTAGAGGAATACACATATTACACACAGTATTATAGCCATGAAAGGTTGAATAAGTAAGCAAAAGGAGCAAGTTGAGATTTTGTATGTTAGGCATTTTAAAAATAGGGTATAGCTTAGGTTTACAAATAATAGACTTTTTGTATGATGTCGCTTATCTAATTTCAACAAAGAATTTGGTGCCCTTGAGACTGTCTCTTTTATCTCAGTCTTGTATGAATGTTCTCTTGATAGTGCATTTTTGTGTCAACTATGAATGATAAGGGGCAGTAGAGAAGAGAACCCTTGGTGGCTGTTCCCTGCTGCTAAACTCCTTTTTTTGGAGACCTGAATGAGTTCCAGTATAATATTAATTTGTAAAGGTTGTTACAAACCAATATAGGTATTGAACAAAAAGCTCTGGAATGGATAGCAAGGCTTGTAAAACGTTTTTGAATTTTCCAGAGTTTTTAAGCTTCCCCTGCTATATGTTTACTACATATGCAGCGTTTTAACAGATGTATGAGGGTTATCCAGAAAGTAAGGTTACAAGGCATGTAGCTCTCGCGGGGAATTTTCACAGGAGAAGTTGGCATCACTGTTGTGTAGCAGAACGCCAGCGGAAGTGAACGACCAGTACTGGTCATCAGTAGCTCATTGACTGGCATTGTGGTGAAGGTTAGAGATGAGCGTCCTCATTCCATTCTCTTCAAGTGCAAAGTTTCATCTTTAACCTTCGTTACAACACCAGTCGTTGAGCTACTGACAACCGGCTCTGCCCTTTAGCTTTCTGCTACGCAGCAGTGATAGCAACTTCTCCCATGAAAATTCCCCGTGAGAGCTTTGTGCCTTGTAACCTTACTTTCCAGATAACCCTGGTATACAGCTTTGTTGCTGAAAATATGTATACCATAATTCTTGAAGCATGCAAATGAGTTTTCATTTTCTCTTACGTTCTGATTACAAGGAACTTTACACTCAATTTGAGAGATTTATTTATTTTGTATCAAAAGCATTGCATAAATTAGTATATTAGTATAATACTGATAAAAATAGAAGGCGTGCAGGCGGCTTAATATCTTTTGACAAAAAAACGGGCAACAGCAACGGCATTGTCTGTAGCCTCCAACAATTCCTCCTCTTTACATGAGGTAGGATACAGTGGACAAGCATACAGATGCGGAGTTGTCTGTTCTGCTCCACAGAACAGATTTTAGAGATGACACTCATTTCTCTGTTGGTTGGTTAGCATTCTCCTCTATTTCTATAGCTTCTGCTGATGGAATTGTGTGTTCCTACATGGAAGAAGAGGGGTTGAACTGAATGGCCCTTGTTGGTCTATTCCAACACTGTGATTCTCTGATAATCTTTGTTGCTTGTAAATTTGGTCAGATTCTGTGTGTCCTTTTGATATCAGTTGGCTTCATCATTAAAATAGTAAGACTTTGTTTTGATGATAGAATACCATTCTGAGTTTAAAAGCAAGAGTTCCCTTGAATACAAATTCATCATGTAATATAACTTGCATACAAGTTGTGCTTGATTTATTGCTTCTTTTCTTGAAATAAGCTTCCCATTGTAGCTACTTTATAAGCTGCCTTTCTCTTTTTCTAATAAATAAGAGTTCTGTTTATGAATAGACTGTTATCAGGATGTTCTTTTTTTGCACTGTTGAGAAGGATTTTCTGTTCTTGATTTCTGAACATTTTTAAAAGAAGCCACGGAAACTTTGTTGGACATAGAGTTGTAATGTCACCTATTGATTTTTGCAATGACTCACGAGAAATAGTAACCTATTTCTTAGTCTATCTGTTTTCTGTGAGAGAAGATGGGTGTCTGCATGAAAGAAAGCAAACTGCATATTGTATAATATTGTCTGAGGGATTTTGAGAGTAGATTTACTCCAGCAAATCTAGATCTGTTTCGAAATATTAGTGACCCAAGTTTAGTTAATTTTAGTTAGTTTGACTTCAGAGTGGGATATAAAATATAAGATCTGGCACATCTGAAAGCCTAAAGCAAAGATGCTGTCCGGTTGTTGTGTTATTTCAGCCCATGACTTATGTTGCTGCCCTGAAAAACAAATAGAGACTAACCTAAAAACTGTAAAAGTGGTGAAAACAATTGAACCAATCATTTTTACCATAATATATATAATGTTTACTATTGCAAGATTTTTAGGTTTAATAAGTATCCATTGTACAATCTGAATGTGGTCCATCCATTTCTAGTAGGAAAACAAGTAGCTGCATTTCAATTCAGTATAAATGTCACCATTTTATCCTGCTGTTCTTCCTTTACTTGCTGCTTCAAAGAAAAATTGTTCCATTGACCAACTGGAGAATTGTGTTATTCTAGGGAGGAGAATTAAGTTCTGGGTGTTTCCCAGGAAGTATTGATGCCAACTGAAAGGCATTCAGCCAGATGACTTGTAAAGTGGTCATACAGCAAGGTTTAAATGTAGTACAACTTAGGAGGCATGTGGGTGTTCAGGTGGAGGATGCATCATCCATTCATCCACTGATAATTATAAATGCTTCATTTGAGTTAGGCAGACATCCTCCAATAATAATGAGTGATTATTGGAGCCTGATGTAAAATGCACACATAATCACTGGATCACGAAAAAGTTGCACTGGCAGCTTTCATTTTGGCATCTCTTATTTCTGAATGATTCCCCTTGCAGTTTGGATGTTCTTTTGATTTTCTGTGACAGTCATTACTCATACTTGTAGTGTTACTTGGATCTTTTCTGTTATCCTATTCAGTTTTTGGTTGTGTAAAATATTTGCCCTGCAGACTGCTGGACAGCTGTATTTCCTTTTTCTTGTGTTTCTGTGGTCCCGTGAGACTTCTCTGAGGGAGGAAATGGCTTGACCTGTTTAGTTGCTATGAAATAAAAACACGCTTGGTTTCTTCGTGAACATCTGGGTTTCATTTACTTAATTCCCTTTTTTTGGGAGATTATTTAAAATATTGGTGCTTTTTCAGGCTGAAATTACCTATCCAAATGATGCATCCAGTAGGATGCATTGCACGCCTGATCTTGAAAGGAGAAGGCGACAGAATAGGGAAGGACCTTGGTGGCACTTCCGGAAGATTTAAATTATTAAACAGGTTGAGCAAAGAGTAAGGATTTACATTTCAATGTTTTCTTTTCAGAGGGTGGAGTGGGGAGACAAGGATGTACTTCCTGCTCTGTGGGAAAGAAATGCCACTTGCAGTGGTCTGTAGGTCAATGTGGCCAGGGATAGAGTTACAATGTATAGCCTTGTGGTATTTGTGGGATGCCCACAAACCCATTCATTCCCATGTTTGTATTCTACATTAGGGGGAATTTAGAGCCTTGGGTTATGTGTATTAGAGTCCTAAATTACATTCACCTGCTTGCCTAGATGGCCATGCCTTTTTCTTCATAGCATTTTGTGATTTCCTGGCTTTGCTGCATGTTTTTCTTAATTCTAAAAGTTTAAAATCCCCCATCTGATGCTTAGTTACTTTCCGCAAGAGCTTTAAGGTTCAACAGACTGGCATTTTTGGTCTTGTCCTTTTGTCTTTGCCCCTCACTGTTACTGCACTGCTCTGGAGATGATTTCTCAGAAGTTGAATTTGTCCCTCAGGCTGAACACACTTTCCCATCCTTGGTATGCAATATTCTTATCTAAGAGAACATGTGTCACCTTAGGAAGAACAGTGTGCATAGGTTGAGGTTAGTCTCACATATATTTTCCCAGCATAGAGATAATCTCTGTGCTGGAAAGGAATGTACTTCGTATTGTTTGCTCTCTCTGTGTGTTTTGCCGTGGATGCTTTTGGCATCCAGTAAAAGTGGTGGCGATTAGATAATTATATTTCTGTGGCAAGAAGCACATTTGGTACAATATATTTCCTACTTACAAAAGGAGCTTGTTGTTTGGAGGGAAAAACTGAGCACACAGTTTCTATAAGGTAGTGGATATTGAATCTGTGTGGTTTGGGCAACACCCAAAGAAGGCATTTCATGCATTTGAGTCTCTATTTCAATGCAAGGTGTTGTTGTTGATCAACAACTACAGTCATGTATATCCTTCAGCAAACAGAGAGGCACATAATCTACTATGCTTCTCCAGCTCACCTAGTCCCTATAGGACTGATGCAATGAAAGGAGTATAATCATGTCAGCAATTCATCTTCCGAGAGAGGATAATTTTTAGTGGGTATTCTCCAAAAGGTTTTGGGTTAATACCATGAATGAACGCTCCACCCCAGAATACAGAGACCAATCTCCAGACATTAGTGGACACTGGTGGTGAATCTGGTCATATCTGTAGAGAACACACATTGCCGGATGTTATGTTCTAGGACTTGTCACAAGACGTTGCATGATGATGCCTTTTTCCACTGGATGGACATCGCCATGTATGTTTTCCCTCCATTGCCACGTGTCACAATAGTAATGGCGAAGCTTTGTTGAGATAGAGAAAATTGTAATCGGATCACATCTGGTTTGTTCAGTTTCTTTATCTGTCTATAGGGAAATGCTTAAGGCTACCAAACTATCCTAATATTCTAATCTTCAGATCTTCAGTTCATGTAAAGTGTCATATCTGCCATATTGGATGTCCCAAGGGTCTCATGTATATTTCTTTGTCTTCTCTAAGAATCTAGCATAATATCAATTCTTGGCACGTTTCTCTGTTTTGCCCTTCATTTGTGCCTTTTCGAATTCTCCAGCACTGCTGGTCACAGCTGACCTCCAGTTAGAGGGCTCAAGGGCCAGGGCTTCCCAGTTCTCCGTGTCTATGCCACTGTTTTTAAGATTGGCTTTAAACCCATCGTTAAATCTCTTTTCCTGTCCATCAACATTACGTTTCCTGTTCTTGAGTAGGGAGTATAGTAACAGCTTTGGGAAATGGTGATCGAGCATTCAAACAACGTGACCAGTCCAACAGAGTTGATGGCGTAGGAGCATCACTGTAGTGCTGGTGGTCTTTACTTTTTCCAGTATGCTGACATTTGTCCACTTATCTAATAACTACCGGCTGATTCATGTGTAGTATTGTCAGCTCATACTTTTTCAGTCTCGTTGTTTGTAGGGAAAAATCACACTTATTCTCAGCTAACATTATGGCAACGAATATATAAAGATTAATAGTACTTTGCTAGACTAACCGCTGTATAATTTACAATAATAGAGTTGGATTGACAGCAGCCTATCTTAATCTATTTTCTGAGCATTTTAAAAAAGATTTTATTTCCACCCAAAATTTAAATCCCAATACACATAGCAGTTCCTTCCACATATAAAGATATCCTAATTAACACTTTTTCTCTCTCTACGTCCCTTCTCTCCACCTTCCCCTCCTCAGATGACAAAGTCATGAATCTTTGTCAACTTTGTCAACTTACAAATGACCTGTCTTCCAGATAATTGTGGGTATCTGCCTTCAAGTCACATGTTATGGTGATCACTTGAATTTTGTAGGGTTTTCTCACACAATGAATACTCTGAGATGGTGTCGTTAGTCCCTTCCTCTGAAATTTAGTCTATAGCACCTGGTGTTTGTTAGCGGTCTCCCTGCATGTTGTCTGTATGTTAATTGTGACCTTTAATACTTGCTTTTCCAAAATCCTCCTTGATTCAGAGGAGGTTTAAGTCCATTATTGCCCTGAGTAATGTAAGCAATAAATGGCAACTAAAGTAATCAAAGTTTTCTTCTCTTATGTCCCCTTTTGCTCATCTTAATTTATTAATATTTCTGAAAGAGCTATGGACCACATCCTATTAACCACTTTTCCACTGAGAAATTTTCTAATGTTTTCCAAGCTTTTCCTATTTCTTACTTTTGTTAACCTAAATGTTATACAATCTTTAACCATATTTAATTTCAACTTCCCAGTGTACCAATTAATAAAAGTTCCTCTCTAGAGGAGACATTTTGGCTCAAGATTTGATTTACCCATCCTAATACATCCTAATACATCACACATGATTCCATTTGAGTTATGAACAAGACAAGTTCTATAGGTTTGTTCTTAAGTTGAATTTGAATGTAAGTCGGAACAGGTACATTTTTAAAGTGTAACTCCAACCAAAAATATTGATATTTTTAGCTTTGGATAGCGTAGGGAAGGGTTTACACCCTGCAGTGTTTGTTTTGCTATCTGTGCCCCTGTTCAGAAGATTTCACTGCACTTTCTCTGGTTTTCCTTAAAAAAAATTACTTGTTGTGGGAACAGGAATTAGAGATTAAGCTTCAGTGGTGTTATCTTTTTTCATAACTCTTTCAGGAGTGAATTTTCCTTCCGAGGGGCAGATTTTTCTCACTTCCTGTTGCCTCCGTGTCTGTCTGTCTGTCTGTCTGTCTGTGTATTGTCTGTACAAAGCGGCATTGAATGTTTGCTGTGTACAGTATATGTACTGTGATCTGCCCTGAGTGGGTGAGAAGGGCGGAATATAAATAAAGTGTTGTTGTTATTATTATTCTCAACTATGAGTTGTTTGTAAGTTGGATGTACATGTACCTTTTTTGCAATGTCTCCGTCATAACTTTGACATGTCTTTATTAATTGTATGGAGTTTGGTGAATGTGTGACCAAGCTGGACGGTGTCCAAAGGAGCGTGACCAAAATTATCAAAGGTCTGGAGCCCCCAGGGAGTGGCGGCCTATAAATTTGAAATAGAAATAGAATAAATCCCTCTGAGAAGCGTCTTAAAGAACTGCGTCTATTTAGCTGAAGAAGAGAAGGTTGAGAGGAGACATGAGAGCCATGTCATAAGGAAGAGGGAGCAGTCTTTTTTCCACTGCCATGAAGACTAGGAGCAATGGGTTCAAATGACAGGAAAGGATATTCCACCTGAAGCTTAGGAAGAATTTTCTGACCACAAGAAGAGGTGTTCAAGAGTGGAACTCTCTGCCTTGGAGTCTGGTAGAAGCATCTCCTTTGGAGGCTTTTAAACAGAGGCTGGATGACCCATGCAGTCTCTTCAAACTGTATAATTCTCTTAATCTATATGTAAAAGCCTGGTAGCTCAGCTAGTATTGGTTTGGTTATTTTTCTTGACACATGTCATTAAACTGGAAGCTAAAAAATTTACCAATATGCACTGAATTAAGTTAACTTGCTTTTGAAGATTGGTTCTTCGCAAAGCGGATTTGTATTATGAGCACATGGGAGCTGGAGCACATGGAGAGTCACAAGTTGCCTCCTACCTGAGTGCTTCTCTGGTAAAGGAAAAGTTAAGGTGCTGAAAAGGCAACTACTGTATCAGTGAATAGTTAGTTTGAGTTGAAACAGGCAAGTGTTGTGGTTGTAAAATGTACAGAACTTAGGTCATTGCACACCATCTGATGGTCTAAATGTGACTTCTGCATTTAGAGCAGTCATGTCTAGAAATAGCTCAAAGAGATTGTTTATAAATTGAACATTGCAGCACATATCTTAATGTAAAGGACGTTCTTTAATGTATGAGCTTTTCATGCGATCCCTCTAGCATCTGCTTCCTCGCTTCATCTTCTGGCAGGAATGTGTGCTTTGTTCCATGTCCCTAACCACTATCTAATCAAATTATTTATTTGTATAAATTGCTCCATAGCATTCCACCATTGAAAAATTGTTCGTTTAATCTCTCTTTGCAATACCAGCCAGGGCACCTGGAAGAGAACAAGATCGACGCAGCTGGAGTAACTGAAAATATTCAGGCGACATTTGGAAGAGATGCTGATCTTTGCCCTGGCTCTGTGGAGGAAAGGCCTTATTTTGGCAGACAGATTGCCTTGTGAAATGCTCAGCTGTGGTGTTTTGAAAGTTCACACGAAAAGGACTTGCCTTTGCCTCCCTGTGGCTAGAGAGGAAATGGGGCATGTGATATTTCAGAGCCCTACTTGTATACAAACCTGTCTTAAAGAGCCTCCTTAAGCAGGCCAGGTAGACTTCTGCTTCCACTAGAATGTACATTTTTTTTTAAAAAACATACTTCTCCATTAGTTTTGCTAGAGAGGTTCCATTATGCACTCAGAGGTCTTCTTCAGGTTCTTTGCCTTGCTTGCTTACATTAAGGGGAAAATGAAAGGTAATGCTTTCTCAACTTGGAAGAAAATATAGCAATCTGAAAATGCCAGTGCTACTTTTCAGATGGAGCCCCGGTGGAGCAGTGGGTTAACCTGCTGAGCTGCTGAACTTGCTGACCAAAAGGTCACCAGTTCGAATCCAGGGATTGGGATGAGCTGCTGTTAGCTGCTTTTGTCAACCTAGCAGTTTGAAAACATTAAAATGTGAGTAGATCAATAGGTACCACTCTGATGGGAAGGTAATGGTTCTCCATGCAGTCACGCGAGCCACATGACCTTGGAGGTGTCTCCAGACAACGCCGTCTCTTCGGCTTAGAAATGGAGATGAGCATCAACCCCCAGAGTCGGACATGACTGGATTTAATGTCAGGGGAAATTTTTTACCGTTACCTTACTTTTCAGGCATCTGCATTGAGACACTGTTCAAAGTCTTGGGTGAGAAAAACAGGATAGAAATCTAATAATGGGCAGTTAAAAGTATACTAAGAACATAAGAAGAGCCATGCTGAATCGGGCCTCAGCCCATCTAGTCCAGCATTCTGTATCACACAGTGGCCCACCAGTTGTACACGGGGATCTCGAGCAGAAGGGAGGGCAAAACCCTGACCTGCTCCCGACCCCCACAACCAGTACCCAGGGAAATCCTGCCTACCTCAACCAACTCCGAGGTGGCACTTGAATGTCCTTTTCAGTAACTACCGATACAGTTGGTATCCATGAATCTGTCTAATCCTGCCTTGAAGTTGTTCAGGCTGACAGCTGTCACAACCTCTTCTGGAAGTGAGTTCCATAGCCCAATGACCCTCTGGGTGAAGAAATATTTCCCTTTATTAGTCCTAATTTTCCTACCTTGGAGCTTCAGGGAGTGCCCTCTAGTCCTAGTGTTTTGTGACAAAGAAAATAATTTTTCTTTATTCACCGTTTCTATCCCATGCATGATTTTATACACTTCGATCAAGTCACCTCTTAAACGCCGTCTTTCAAGGCTGAAAAGACCAAGGCGTTGCAACCTGGTTTTATAAGGGAGCCGCTCCATCCCTTGGATCATTCTTGTTGCCCTTTTCTGTACCTTTTCCAGTTCCTTTATATCCTTCTTAAGGTGCGGAGACCAGAATTGTACACAGTACTCCAGATGTGGCCTTACCATAGATTTGTAGAGAGGTAATACAACATTTGCTGACCTATTTTCGATTCCCTTTCTGATCATGCCTAGCATAGAATTTACATTTTTCACTGCTGCTGCGCACTGGGTTGACATCTTCATTGAGCTGTCCACCAAAACCCCAAGATCCCTTTCCTGGTTTGTCTCGGAAAGCTTTGACCCCATCAATTGGTAGGTGTAGTTGGGGTTCTTTGCCCCGATGTGCATGGCTTTACACTTGTTTAGGTTAAAATGCATTTGCCACTTTGTTGCCCATTCACTCAATTTCGAGAGATCTTTCTGGACCTCTTTACAGTCAGTTTCATTTTTAACTACCCTGAACAATTTAGTGTCGTCTGCAAACTTTGCTACCTCAGAATTCACTCCTACATCCAGATCATTGATGAATAAATTAAAAAGTAACGGACCCAAAACTGAACCTTGGGGTACGCCACTTCTCACCTCTTTCCATCCAGAGAAGTGTCCATTTATTACCACCCTTTGTTTCCTACAGTTTAGCCAGGTTCCAATCCAGGACAAGACCTGTCCTCTGATTCCATGGCTGAAGAGCTTATTTAGGAGCCTTTGGTGAGGGACTTTGTCAAAAGCCTTTTGAAAGTCAAGGTAAACAATATCAATTGGGTCCCCTTTATCTATGTGTTTATTTACACCCTCAAAGAATTCTAACAAGTTAGTAAGACATGATTTGCCTTTGCAGAAACCATGTTGATTTTCTTTCAGCAATACCTGTTCTTCTATGTGCCTAGTAATATTTTCTATACTAATAGTGCTAGTGTGAAGGGGCCCTAATATATGTGTGTAAGTCTTGATCTGAGCATAGCTGCCAGGGTAGTCATTTCATCTTGTCCAGCTTCGTAGTGGAATTAAACAGATTAACTTTTCCTGAAGTGAATTAAAAAAACGTTTTGGGACTGTGTACTTCTAGAAAGAACGTGGGATATAGCTTGCCATAGAGGAAGTTCTGGTTGCTGCTTCTCAGTTCCATAGCAACACATTTGCAGAACTAAACATTAACAGATGCTGGCTGTTAGGAAGTAGAGTGCATTGCAGAGTTTGCGCTGTACGCTTCCATTTGTTTAGCAGAAGGGTCTACATCTTTGTCAAAGAAGGGGACAGTTTGTTTCATTAAAATATGTAAACATTTCTGAACACTGTCAGTCTCATCCTCGTTGTTCTCTCTAAAGCAGATTTAAGTGAGTGAATTTTTATTAATGCTGGCACACACATTTTTAGGTGTGATGAAGCATAATGAATTAGTCTAGTGTTTCTCCAGCTCTGCTCCTCCAGGTGTTTTCGACTTCAGCTCCCAGAAATCCCAGCCAGTTTACTAGGTGTTAGGAATTGTGGGAGATGAAGTCCAAAACATCTGGAGCAGCACAGTTTGAGAAACTCTGAATTAGACATTAAAGAAGCTGAAATATATATATGCCTCATCTGGAATTACTATGATTGAGAGAGAATGCATAAGAGTATATAAAAGTGAGTGGAGAGGAAATTTCTGCAACTGTCCTTAAGGCCAAAATCCAGAACAGCTAAGAGGCTGTGGGGTGGATAAGTGCTTTAATCCTCAGTCCATGTGCTGTCAGGGTCTTAGAGAAGAGCAAGTGTGTTGTCGAAGGCTTTCATGGCCAGAATCACTGGGTTGCTGTAAGTTTTCCAGGCTGTATGGCTATGTATGATCATGTATGTATGTACTGTATGCATGATCCCAAGTCTTTGGGACAGTACAATAAGGCAGTACAGTGTTCCCTTGCTACTTCGCTTTTCACAGACTTGCTATTTTGTGGTTTTTTGCCTCCCAGTTTATGAATGGTTGCCGTTGCCCAGAGTGGCGTTCTAATCCCGCTTCCTGGCAATAGTGGAGTATGGAAGGGAGTTTCACCCTCCACCTCGGGAGAGAGGCAGCCTATTATTATTATTATTATTTACAACATTTCTACCCTGCCCTTCTCAACCCTGGGGGGGGGGGGGGAACGACCCAGAAGGGCTTACACTGGCAACAATTCGATGCGGCAACAAATATGACAAATATAACAGCAATATAAAACAGTAAATAGAACAATAGATTAAAAACGGTTAAAACATTATCACAATTGTGTAGCCATTTCCACTATTAAGAGAGATTGCAAAGCAAAGCAGAGTTAGCTAACAAAAAAGGTGTGCGGTGCCTTTAAATCTCTCCTCACTTCTACCTCACCCTCGGAATGCGATATACATATATAGCATTGCTACTTCGCAGATTTTCACTTTTTGCAGGTGGCCCTGGAACATAACACCTGTGATAAGTGAGGGAACACTGTAATAGGAAACTTTACCCTACCTTTACCCTACCCTACCAACTGGATTCCATATAAATTATTTAAGACAGTTTTAAACAGTTGGTTTTAACGTGAAGGTAACTAATTTTAGTGTTTATGTATGTTTATAGTTTGTTTTTGCGCTGGTATTGAATGTTTGCTGTTTATATGTTGTGCTCCGCACTGAGTCCCCTTTGGGGTGAGAAGGGCAGAATATAAATGTTTTAAATAAATAAATGTTTACAGATAAAGCCTCCATCCTGAACCGATGGGCTGAACATTTTCAGAGTCTCTTCAATGCCAACCGAGTAGTCCAAGGTTCAGCTATCCAACACATGATACAACAACCAATGAAAAATGAACTGGACACAGCTCCCACTCTGGAAGAGACCCTTGAGGCCATACAGCAGTTGAAAAATGGCAAGGCAGCTGGGATCGATGGAATCCCACCTGAAGTTTGGAAACAGGGAGGTCATGTACTGCATGCTAAATTCCACGAGCTCCTTGTGAGTTGCTGGGAAAAAGGTGAACTGCCATCAGATCTCCGAGATGCAGTTATCATCACCCTGTATAAGAAAAAGGGAGCAAAATCCGATTGCTCAAACTATCGAGGTATAACACTGCTCTCCATTGCTGGAAAAATCTTTGCAAGGATACTCCTGAACAGATTAGTTCCGGCTATTGCAGAAGAACTTCTCCCTGAAAGCCAATGTGACTTCAGAGCTAATAGGAGCACCACAGATACGGTTTTTGCCCTTAGACAACTGCAAGAGAAATGTAGAGAGCAGAACAAAGGACTCTATGTAACATTTGTCGACCTCACCAAAGCCTTCGACACTGTGAGCAGAAAAGGTCTGTGGCAGATCCTGGAACGTCTAGGATGTCCCCCCAAATTCCTCAAAATGATTATCCTGTTACATGAGGGCCAGCACGGTCAAGTCAGATATGGCGATGCTCTCTCGGAGCCTTTTCTAATAACTAATGGAGTCAAACAAGGTTGTGTTCTTGCACCAACCCTATTTACAATCTTCTTCAGCATGATGCTCCAAAGGGCTACTGCAGACCTACAAGAAGAAGACGGCATATATATCGTACTGATGGTAGCTTGTTCAACTTAAGCCGTCTGAGGGCTCGCACTAAGACTCTAAAATATCTAGTCTGTGAGTTGCTTTTTGCTGACGATGCTGCCCTTGTCGCCCATTCAGAAGCAGCCCTGCAGCGCCTCACATCCTGCTTTGCAACAGCTGCAGAGCTGTTTGGGCTGGAAGTCAGCCTGAAGAAATCGGAAGTCCTCTACCAGCCCGCACCACAGGAAGAACACCATCATCTTCACGTCAGCATAGGCACATCTGTGCTTAAGTCCGTTCAGCAGTTCACCTACCTGGGAAGCATCATCACTTCAGACGCCAAGATTGACAAAGAGATAGATCACAGATTATCAAAGTCATATAGTGCATTCGGAAGGCTTCACAAAAGAGTCTGGAGCAACAAGCACCTGACACAAAGCACCAAAATCAGTGTGTACAGAGCTATCATACTGTCCATTCTCCTCTATGGGTCTGAAACATGGGTCACCTATCACCAACACCTACGACTCCTCGAGCGCTTTCATCAGCGCTGTCTTCGCACAATCCTAAATATACACTGGACCGACTATGTGATGAATGTTGCTGTCCTTGAGCAAGCAGGGATCACCAGCATTGAGGCCATGCTATTAAGAACACAACTGCGCTGGACAGGGCACGTCTCTAGAATGGAGGACCACCGCCTCCCAAAGATACTACTCTATGGTGAACCCGCCACGGGTCAGCGCAAGAGAGGCACCCCCAAAAAGAGATATAAGGACTCCCTGAAACAACATCTCAGGCTCGGCCAGATTGATCACCAACAATGGTCCACCCTGGCCTCACGTCGGGAGGCATGGAGAAGCACTATCCACAATGCTGCGGCCTCTTTCCAGAAGACACGCCAAATGGGTCTCGAAGAGAAACGACAACGCAGAAAGAACCGCAACTTGGAAACAACATCACCCAAGGAGACTTTCTGCTGCGTTTTCTGCAACCGAACTTGCCTATCTCAGATTGGCCTTTTTAGTCATTAACGCGCTTGTAAAAAGCGTGGGATGAGTCCTTCCTGAGTCTTCGTTCGCGAAGTAATGCCGAGAGAGAGAGGTATTGAATGTTTACTGTTTATATGTTGTGCTCCGCACTGAGTCCCCTTTGGGGTGAGAAGGGCAGAATATAAATGTTTTAAATAAATAAATGTTCCAGAAGCATTATCTCCTGATGTTTCACCCACATCTATGCCTGCTATAGATGTAGGTGAAACGTCAGGAGAGAATGTTTCTCATACATGGCTCTACAGCCTGGAAAACTCACAGCAACCCGAATAACAAATAGATTTTGTGCCTTTTTTAACTCCGGAAGGTGTACCACCTTACACATTTAGCTTCTCAAGTCAGAGAGAACATAAGAAGGGTCTTATCTACTCCAGAATCCTATTTCTCTCAGTGACCAGTGAGACAGATGCCTGTGGAAAGTCTAAGTAACGGCAAGAAGTCTCCTGCCATCCCCCCCAGCAACCTAAGATCACTGCCATGAGTTGTGGGCACTGGTAACCTTTTATGCTGTGTTTTTACATGGGAAAACAATACTTGCTAGCAGCAGGAAGAATGCTGTGCCATGTGATCTTTCTAAAATTCATGTTCCACATGTTCTACCTAGTGCCAAGCTCTTGGAGCAAGAGGGAGGCATAGCGTGTTCAACGAGAGTGGGACATCTGTAAGACTTGGAACATACAAAATGACACAAAAATGTATTCTTGCAGATTGAAAACATACAAAATTCCACATAAAATGTATTAAAATATGTATTTTACAGAGGTTTTTTTTTTAAAAAAAAAAAACCCAAGTTAACACAGAAGCAGAATGGAATGAGTCTTGGGAATGAACACATGCAAAAATAGCAAAGATGAGAAACAGATGAATCTGTCCATCTCTATTCCTAACATCTGTGTGAGAGAGGATGTATCATCCCCCTTCTATCAATACTGCATGAGTCACTGTCTCACCAAGTTTATTTGTTGAGACTAGAGATCAGGACTGAGGAACATCATCCATGTTGTGGGATTGTAACTCCCAACATCCCCTATGCATTTTAGCAACATTTGGAGGATTTTCAACTTCTCTAGGAAATTGTTTATGGTTTTATCTGGGTTATACTTATGGATACTCAGGATATGTAAATAAGATCTCTCACAATGACGGATTAAGGAATGATTTTAAAAAGGTATTATCAATGCAGTGAAGGCAGAAGCGCCCCCCCCCCCCCACACACACACTTTGAAGAATAATTAAGGTGGTGTTATAACTTGTGTTAAAGGGCTGATCAAGTTCCTTTCATTGTTCTGAGAGATTGAAAGGAATTGGTAATCAAAATGAATAATACATACTTCTCAGCAGCCTGTGGAGCTGATGGTGGGTGGACTTGGCACACATATCCATTCATTGTGCTAAATTTAAAAGTCCATATGGAACTGATTATTTCCTTTTGGCATTCTGTACTTTTTGTAGTTACTTTAAAAAAAGTTCTTCCAGCATTTGAAGCTTAAATTCAGGAAAGAGTTAATGAACATGAAAACACAAAGCTATTCGGTTCCATGTTGGAGAAATTAATTTATTAGGATGTAGCAAAAATTCTTCCACTTCTTGCTTGGCTCTTGTGAATGTACCACATAATCATTCTACATCTGGGAATAACACAGGATCCAGCTGTAAGGGTGGTTTTTCCATGTGTGTCAGAGAGTATGAGCTGATAGTGGTCAAATCTTAGTCATTGTGTAAAAATCCAGTGAAGGAAAAGGGTAGGGTGGGAAAGAAATGATGCGGTGTGAAAATGTTTGGGAAAAGCAACAGTACATCCAGTGCTTCTATTTTAAATATATTCTTCGACTCACATTGAAAATTAAAAAACAAAGCCTACAAGTTTTACTCAGATTTAGAATAGGCTTGTATTGAAAGTATTTTTCCTTTAAAATGTAGATCATAAAACTTCACATATCGTATATACCAGTGTTTCTCAACCTGGGGGTCGGGACCCCTGGAGGGGTCGCGAAGAGGTATCAGAGGGGTCGCCAAAGACCATCAGAAAACACAACATTTTCTGTTGGTCATGGGGATTCTGTGTGGGAAGTTTGGCCAAATTCTAACTTTGGTAGGGGTTCAGAATGTTCTTTGATAGTAGGTGAACTATAAATCCCAGCAACTACAACTTCCAAATGTCAAGGTCTATTTTCCCCAAACTCCACCAGAGTTCACATTTGGGCATGTTAATTTTCAAGCCAAGTTTGGTCCAGATCCATCATTGTTTTGAGGCCACAGTGCTCTCGGGATGTAGGTGAACTACAACCCCAAAACTCAAGGTCAATGCCCGCCAAACCCTTCCAGTATTTTCTGTTAGTCATGGGAGTTCTGTGTGCCAAGTTTGCTTTGATTTCATCATTGGTGGAGTTCAGAATGCTCTTTGATTGTGGATTAACTTCAAATCCCAGTAACTACAACTCCCCCATCACACCATTGTTCAAATTTGGGTGTATCGGGTATTTGTATGTATGTATGTAATTTGTATGTATGTAATTTGGTGTTTAAGTTTTTAGTAATGTTGTAACAGGTTTTAATTTGTATAGCATTGAATTTTTGCTGTAAGCCGGTCTGAGTCCCTCTATAGAGGTGAGAAGGTCAGGGTTCAAAATTTTAAATAAATAAAATAAATAAATGTGTGCCAAATTTGAATGAAAATACATCCTGCATATCAGATATTTACATTACACTTCATAACAGTAGCAAAATTACAGTTGTGAAGTAGCAATGAAAATAATTTTATGATAGGGGGTCACCACAACAGGAGGAACTGTATTAAGGGGTCGTGTCATTAGGAAGGTTGAGAACCACTGGTATATACAGTACTTGAGTATAAATTGACCCGAATAAAGCCGAGGCACCTAATTTTATCACAAAAAATTGGGAAAATGTATTGACTTAAATATAAGCTGAGGTTGGAAAATCCAGCAGCTACATTTATCCGACTTACAAACAACTCATGGTTAAGAAAAGGGGTAAGACAACAGGAACTGAGAGAAATCTATCACTTGGAAGGGAAATCCACTCCTGGAAGAGTTTTCATCATGGGGAAAAAGGGTCTCCACTGAAGCTTTATCCCCAATCCTTGTTTCCACAACAAGCCACATTTTTCAAATCTAATTATCACAGGGACAGAAAGTGAGGTGAAATATTCTGAACGGGCACAGGCAGAAAAACTAACACTACAGGGGTCTTAACACTTCCCTATGCTATCCAAAGTTTAAAAAGTGCCTGTTCCAACTTATGTACAAATTCAACTTACCTTGTTTGTAACTTGGGGGCTCCCTGTATTTATTTGTTAATTTGTGGTATTTGTATACTGCCCTTCTCCACCCCGATGGGGACTCAGGGCGGTTCACTGTATACTGTTAACTTATTGCACACACTATCATATGGCATGCTTCTGTTTTCATAGCTGCAATGCCCTTACTTCATTTTTCTTTTACTCTTTGCTTTTTTGAAGGAAGCAACTTCATCTAGGTACCCTCAAAGGCATTTGATGTTGGAGCTGGATGAAAAAAGATGGCTTTATTGCTTATCTCCCCACTTCCTCTTCAGTATGAAAAATGCATTTGAGGTGATCATATCTTGCATGTTTGGATATGGGAACATTTGAATTTTATTTTTCCCTCTTTTCCTCAAGAGAGAAAGCTTGGCACGGGACCAAAGCATTTCCTTTATTTCCCTTTGCATTTTCTTTTCTATATGGACATTGTTCCATCACGACATTTCAATTTAAAACACAGTTCGGTATTTTCTGGCATGTCTCTGTTGTATTTCAAGTTTTTTCTCACAGCAGTGTTCTGTGTGAAGGATTTGAATATGATAGAGGCAGCTGATGAGTTGCAGAACGACTGCTCTCTCCTCATGTGCTGTAGCATGAGTAGAAATAGGTGAAGTGATCTTATACAAAGTCTTGTGCAACTTATTGCACAATGGCACCATGAGAACTGCCCCCACTGCAGAATGAATAAGAAACAATATGGGAAAGGACCTCCTTGTTATTGCTCTGAGCTTCTAGGTGGTGCATTTGCAGAACAAAACTAGAGGCCCTTTCTCATAATATTTCTTATTCATTCCAAAGAATTAAGTGAACCCTTCCATCCATAGTACCCACTATATTATCAGTATCTCTTGAACTGAGTTGTCCTGCTATGCACAGTACAGTTTCTTGCTTATTTGCCCATGCTGCCACTTTTATGTTTCAGTTGCTAAAATATTTATTTATTTACAGTATTTTTATCCCGCCTTTCTCAAGCCTAAAGGGGACTCAAGGCGGCTTACAAATTAGCAGCCATTCGATGCCATAACAATCCACAATATACAGTTAAAACATTTAAAACAACATTATAAAAACAATATAAAAACCATTAAAACATATAATAATTAATGCCTCTCTGTTAATCCCATTTTCCAGTAGTATCGTCTAAGCCAGGGGTGCTCATTAGGTAGCTCGGGAGCTACTAGTAGATCTTCGGGCCTCACCAGCCGGATGGGGCGCTCCTGCGGTCCTTCTTTCGCCTGCAGGGCATTGCAGGAAGAAGGAAGCACGAGGCGGGGCCTCTGGAAGGAGTGCCCTGCCCCTCTCTCGTCCAGAAGCAGCTGTGCAGCCTCTGTTGCCGGCGAGACAGGCAGGGCGGAGCGCTCCCTCTGGATGCCCCGCCTCGTGCTTTCTCCTTCCTGCAATGCCCCGCAGGCGGAAAAAGCGCTGCACAGTCGGAAAACAGCAGCAGGAGCACGCGTGGTGGCAAGAGCGCGCGGCGGCGGGGGCAGGTAGATCTTTTGGACTTGGTTGCTTTAAGAGTAGCTCGTATGCTGAAAAAGTGTGAGCACCCCTGGACTCTAAGCTGTTCCATGTTTGAAACTGACATAATTCCATGTTTGTCTATTGCACTGCATTTCCAAAGGCTTGTTCAAAGAGCCAGGTTTTTACTTTTTGTATGGAAGGTCAGGAGAGAGGGAGCCGATCTAATATTCCTAGCGAAGGAGTTCCACAGCCGAGGGGCCACCACTGTGAAGGCCCTGTCTCTCGTTTCCGAAAGACGTGCCTGCGAAGAAGGCAGGATCGAGAGCAGGGCCTCCCCAGACAATCTTAAATTCCTAGATGGTTCATAGGGAGAGAGATGTTCAGACAGGTAAGCTGGGCCAGAACCATTTAGGGCAGGCATCCTAAAACTGCAGCCCTCCAGCTGTTTGGGTCTTCAACTCCCAGAATTCCTGACAATTGAACAAGCTCATTAGAGCTTCTGGGAGTTGGAGGCCCAATCAGCTGGAGGGCTGCAGTTTGAGGATGCTTGGTTTAGGGCTTCATATACTAAAGCCAGCACTTACATGCTTTTTATTGGTTGCTGTATGTCTTCACGTTCTTTCTGACTTATGGTGATAATTAGGTGAACCCATCACAGGATTTTTTTGGTAAGATTTGTCCAGAGAAGGTTTGCTTTCCTTTGAAGCTGAGAGAGAGTGATTTGCCTAATGGTTTCCATGGCTGAGGGAGGATATGGATCCTGCTCTCCAGAGTCCTACTTTTAAAGCCTGACAAAGCTTTAAGTGTTTTAGTAAACACAGCACAGAAATCTAAAACAACTGTTTATAAATAGGAGATACCTTGAATTACTATTTTCTCAATCAATTTCTCTCATTCCTAAGAGTATGTATGTATAGGCAGCCCTCAACTTACAAACATTTAACTTACAAATGACTCCTAGTTAAGAACAGGAGTGAGACAACAGGAAGTGAGAGAAATCTACCCCTCGGAAGGGAAATAGCTCCTAGAAGAGTTATTATCATGGGGTGTCTCCACTGAAGCTTTATCATCAATCCTTGTTTCCACAACAAGCCAAATTTCTCAAAATCCAATTATCACAGGGACAGAAAGTGAGGTGAAATCTTCTGAACAGCGAGCGGCCCAGACAGCAATGGGAACAACACAAGGGATGTTTACTCTTCCCTATGCTATCCAAAGCTAACATATATATTTGACTAGAGCAGTGGTTCCCAACTGTGGTCCGTGGACCACCAGTAGTCCGCAAAAAGTGAAACATGGTCTGTGACCTCACCATTACTACACCGTTGCAACGAGAGCGACTGCTCTCATGAAACCCTCTTATAGTGCCGAGACTTACTAAATATGGTTTTCTGTGGGCAAGCAGATGGTGACTACTGGATGGTATATGTTCTGTATTAGAAACTAGAGCTGATGTGGTCTATCCAGTGCAATTTTCTTAATCAGCACCCCAAATAACCAAATCAAATCTAAAGTTGACCAAAAACCGATTCATAACCCTTTTGGTACTAATGTTGGAGAGAGGTCCCTGGTCAAAGTGATCACTAGTTTTAAAAAAAAGGTTGGGAACCACTGGATTAGAGCTACACTTAAAATGTACCTGTTCTGACTTACACACAAATTCAACTTAAGAACAAACCTACAGAGACTATCTTATTCGTAACTTGGGGACTACCTGTACATGTATAATTTGGCTTCTACTTATCAAGAGACAGATAGAGAACATAGCTATATCCAGAATAGGTAATTTCTTGAATAATTTATCACAGTTTGTCTAAATTTGAAAGTACTACGAAGGACAGTTTAGAGTTTTGAAAACAAGCCCAGAGTCTCTTAGGTTCATATGTTCCTCTCCTTTTCTCCTCCTGGGTCTCTGTGGAGATGTTGGAAACTTCCATTTTGGATTAACCACTGATTATCGTGTTGCCAAAACATAAATAACAACTAATTCTAACTATAGTTAGCGGAAACAAACATAAGCTGCAATAAAACTGGGTTTTTTTTTCTTATGGGTCACTTTGAGGCTCTGGGGAGAAGCAGGAATGATGGGAGTTTAGGGAAACTGCGCTCATCTTTGGAATGTAAAACTATGGGATAGTTTTAATATTGAACTTTTCAATCACACTGCAAAATTATTACTCAGACAGACAATATTTTAATGATCTTAAATTACACAAATAGCTTGAGGCTCTTTAAAAAAAACTATAACTGGAATGTTGCCTACACATTCTAAGCTCAGGGTGTGTCTATTTACGTAAACTATGTGAAAGGCATAACTTCCTCAATGGTGTCAATTGGGAATGCGAGTGGAGGTTTTTTTCCCCTGTCCATTCATTCTGTTTTGAATATGTGTTTATTTCCATAGTGCACCATTCATTGTGAAAAAATCAACAAAGTGCACTGATTTTTAAAAAATGCTTGGTAACAGGTTTGAAAACATGATGCAAAAAGAGTAGATGGGAATAAAAACCAATAAAATTCTCTTGATTACATATTTTCATTACTTTAATATCAGAGTCATTGATGTAAGTAAGGAGTCGAAAGGAACTCCTGGGTTCAGGGTTTGTTTACTTCTGTGTTAAAGACATAATCAAATAGCATGAAAATACTTTTTTTCAAATGTTTTTATCATGTAAAATAGAGAAAATGAAAAAAGAAATCTAAAGATAGTATTTCCTTTACATGGAAAGTGGGAAAACATTTGCTCGTATAGAAAATAGGGAAAAGGGAAAAGGAAAAGGAAAAAGAGAGAAAAAGAGAAAAAATTTGAAAAAAATGAAAAATTTGAAATTTTAAAAAATGTAAAAAAAGAAAAATAGATATTTGTTGACTTCCTTCTTGCTTTTGATGGTCATTAAGTTTATTTGAAATTAATATTGTGTTCTGCTTCCCTACGTCTTCCTTTTACCTTTGCTTTTCAAGAAAATAGTTTTATTAAGTCTCTTTAAAAAAAAAGAAGCAAATTCTGATATTTCCCTTCACTTCTTGTCCCACCAGTCTTTAGTGAGTGGGAGGAACTAGGTATGTGCCCTATTCATTACAGAATCATGCATATTATAAAATCACTAACTGTACCTGGTCATGCGTTGCTGTGGCCCAGTCTGGTTAAATGGAAAAGAAAGAAAAGAGAAAGAACAGGTTTCTAAGGGGGTGTCAGAAGGGTCACCAAAGACCATCAGTAACAGTGTTTTCTGTTGGTCATGGGGGTTCTGTGTGGGAAGTTTAGCCCAATTCTATTGTTGGTGGCATTCAGAATTCTCTTTGATTGTAGGTGAACTATAAATTCCAGTAACTGCAACTCCCAAATGTCAAGGTCTATTTTCCCCAAACTCCATCTGTGTTCATATTTGGGCATATGGAGTATTTGTGCCAAGTTTGGTCTAGATCTTTCATTGTTTGAGTCCACAGTGCTTTCTAGATGTAGGTGAACTACAACTATAAAACTCAAGGTCAATGCCCACCAAACCCTTCTAGTGTTTTATGTTGGTCATGGGAGTTCTGTGTGCCAAGTTTGGTTCAATTCCATCGTTGATGGAGTTCAGAATTCTCTTTGATTGTAGATGAACTATACATCCCAGCAACTACAACTCCCAAATGACAAAACCAATTTTTTGAGTAATGGTCACTCCTTGGGTTAGTAGGTGTTTTGTGGCCAAATTTGGCGGCAATATCATCCAGTGGATTTTAAGTTATGATGTCACTCAAAATAACCAGAGCATTTATAGATAGAGTTGGAAGGCACCTCAGATCTAAAGCATACCCAATGAAGGAACTCCATCCAAAGCATCTCTAGCAGGTAGCTGTCCAGAGACAGTTAGAGAAGGATACCCCTTCAAGGCAGTTGGTTCTGTTGCCAAACCTTTCTTACTGTCAAGATGTTCCTTCTAATGTTAGATTGAAAATGACCCTCCTCAAACTCAAAACCACAACATATCTAGTTCTACCCTTTGAGGCATCAGATAACAAGCCTGCCAATCCTGAATGAGGCGTGGAAAGTGTAGGAAAAAGTTAAGAGGAAGCTGCAATTATGTAACACTGTGAATTAGGTTAAAATATGTGGATGTGGGAATGGCTAAAACAAAAATAGAAGGGGCGGGGGAATATGAATAAATTGTAGTGGTGCATCTTGATGGTTTTCCATATTACAAATTGTGCTCCTATCGGCCCGAGCATTCAGAGGTGGGAAGTAAAATACGAGACGCTTGCCTGGAGGGGATTTCAGAGAACCTCACAAAAATAGACCATGTATATCAAGTCTTTTGTTAACTAGCAGCATCTGTACCATGTGGCTCTTGTCCAAAGAGTCTGTGGAGCCCGTTCCATACATGACTTCCTGCCTTCCTCTTTGAGAAAGGAAACTGTATAGGATTGCTGGCTCTGCTGAGGATTATAAACACATGGTTTTCTTAGAAGTCTTTAGTAGTGAAAAATCAAGTGGTAAGAGTTGGTCCCACTATAAACTATGTTGGGGAGCCCAGAAAATTAGCTTTGTGTGACACTGATTTATAAGAATCGGCTATAAATTATAGTTTGCTCTATTGGTATTGCATAATGACTGTTGCATAATGACCGAGCTGGGTGCTATGAGTAAAGAAGTCTGACTAGTTTGTAGAATGACTGAGTTGGGATTGCATTAATTGTAAAACTGCGTGTCCTACAATAAAATGTTGACTAGAAGACAAGAAATTTTTGTGAATTTTTAAGCTTTTTTTGCACTAGGTTACAGCTTTGGTTATGAGTGTTTTATGGAAGCTAGAGATTCCCATGTTTAAGTAGAAGGACATGGCTATTTGAGTGTTCAAGCCCAAACTATTTGACAACCTGCATTTCTATCTACAATCCTGTTCGGACTTTATGATCTTCGGAGGGGGCCCTACTCTCAGTCCCACTCCTGTCTCAAGTGCGGTTAGTGGGAACAAGAGAGGGGGGCCTTCTCTGTGGTCCCGGTGAAAATCCCTCCCCAAAGGAAATTAGAGCAGCTCCCTCCTCTCCTTTAGGAAAGCTTAAAAAACCCATTTCCGTTCGCTAGTGTATGGCGAGAAGAAATAATAATATAGATTCTATCCTGGTGAACGTAGTTGACAATTGATTATGTAACTTATTGAAGAGCTATATTTTTGTATTTTATATTTTATACAGAGTTAATTGCCTTAATTGCTTAATCGCCTAATTTTACTTTCTGAGTTGCCTGACTGATTAATTTATATCTTTGCCAAAGTTGTCCAATTGTGTTCTAATAATAACCAATAACCAATGATAACCAAGGACAAGATGGATGGTATGCTTGAAGTGACTGGCTTAACTTCGAAGGAGCGGGGGGTAGCCACGGCCAGCAGGGAGCTCTGGCGTGGGCTGGTCCATGAGGTCGCAAAGAGTCGGAAGTGACTGAATGAATAAGCAACAACAATATGTGTATGTTCTATACTTTTTGTTTATGGCATTGAATGTTTGCCATTTTTGGTTTTGTCTACTGTAAACCGCCCTGAGTCCCTCTGGGGAGAGAGGGTGGGTTAGAAATAAAATTTTATTATTTTTATTAGGGTGGGAAAGATACAGTAAGCAGGAGAAAACTGATGCAGAAGAATGGACTGGTCAGGTTTGTGTTTAAAGTAGGTATTAACTTCCAAATGGGCATACGTTCAAGCTGACCCAAAATACCATGAGATTCGCCAAAATTAGGGTGCGCAATAGATTTGCATAATACAGTATTGTTAGTGCTGATCCAAAGCAAAAGGGGAAGCTGTTTTAGGAGCTGCAGCACCTCAGCCTCCAATTTGAAAGACATTCTCTCTAATTTAATGGCCAAGACTCAATTCAGTGTGATCCTGGGATTTGTAGTTTGGTGAGGCATTAGCATTCTTTAGCAGAGAAAGCTCAAGCCCTTGTAAAACTGCGGCCCCAATGACCCCATAGCATTGAACCAAGGCAATTAAAGTGGTGCTATTCTACAGCAATGGTTCTCAACCTGTGGGTCCCCAGATGTTTTGGCCTTCAACTCCCAGAAATCCTAACAGCTGGTAAACTGGCTGGGATTTCTGGGAGTATGGGCCAAAACACCTGGGGACGTACAGGTTGAGAACAAAGGCAGCAATTGTAATGCTCACCACTTTTGGCCAAATGACAAAGAGTGCACTATTGGCCACTGTGCATTATATTCTGCAGCAGATACTTTTTCTAGTTTCAGGGTTTTGAAAACTTCAGATATTGGTATACAAGAGCACCTGTCAATGACCACTTTGAAACAAATCTGCCTAGATGTACATTTTTTAAATAAAATTTTTTGATTTATCTTAAAATTGCTGTAGTTTAAGAATGTATCTATTGTTAGGTATTGCAACATTAAGATTTCAGACTGTATGCTCTGATGCTTTTGAAGGTCACTTCAAGTAAGGTTAGTTCTGCATATGTTGAAATGGAACGTTTCTGTGTTTGCTGTACTACCCCCTTCAGATATGGCTCATACACAAGAGATAAGGGAGAAATAGTGAGAGCCAACCTTTCTGTCCAGGCGAAACAAAACTTGGAAATACTACAAGGAGTGTTCAAGACAGTGGGATATGCTACCACTCTCCTTTCACCAACCTCAAAACCATTTTGAAAGACGCCACATTTTGGAGGAGGAGCAATTTTGTTTTCTGTTGCTCTAGAGACTAGGGCACAGAACAATGATTTAAATTGCAGAAAAAAGATTCCACCTAAATATAGGAAGGACTTCCTGATGGTAAGAACTATTTGGGAGGGAAATATGCTGCCTTGGAGCAAGGTCTTCTTCTCCGGAGATTTTTTTTTAGCAGAGACTTGAGTTTCATTACAACCCACCATTTTTGTATTTCTAGACAAAGCAGTTCATATATCACATTCTGAACTGTATGTGCTGTTTGTAAGGTACTTCTGCTGGTGAAAGAAGTAAAAGAAATAAAATGGTTGAGGGAGCTTTTAGCAGCTTTAAAGTGACTGCAAGTAATTTTCTCTTAAAAACATCTTTCTAAAGTTAGTCCTACTTTTCTCATATGTAGATTTTTTTGTGTCAGGAGCAACTTGAGAAACTGCAAGTCACTTCTGGTGTGAGAATTGGCCATCTGCAAGGATATTGCCCAGGGGACGCCCGGATGTTTTGATGTTTTACCATCCTTGTGGGAGGCTTCTCTCATGTCCCCGCATAGAGAGCTGGAGCTGACAGAGGAAGCTCATCCACGCTCTCCCCGGATTTGAACCTACGACCTGTTGGTCTTCAGTCCTGCCGGCACAAGGGTTTAACCCACTACGCCACAAAGGGGCTCCATTATTAAATTGTGATTCTGTAGAAAATTATGATTTAAAATAAGACTACCTCCCAAACAAAGGATGCCCCCCAGGTAGCAATAGCCAGTCTTTGCGGCTGCAAAGCTACTCAATGCTAATCAAGCTGGCTACTTGCAACATTCATACTTCCTTCAAAACAGACAAGAGTTCTTTCTCCCACTTTGGATATTTCACACACACACACCTCATTTCCAACAAACCTCTGAACAACTCTCTGAGGGTGTCTGCTATAGATGCAGGCAAAATGTCAGGAGAGACTGCTACTGGAACATGGCCGTATAGCCTGAAAAACTTGCACCAACCCAAGAATAGCCCTCACTGGGAAGAGTTCAGTCTGCCATTGATTAAAACATCAAATACCTACAAGGTTTTTTTTGTGGTTTTCTTGTTTGAAATTGAAATGAAAATAAAAAGGGGTTTAACTGTACTACATTTATCCTATTAAATAACTTGTTGTGAGTTCTGGCACTAAAAGAAATGGAAACTCCTTATGTAACATCATGTCAACATCATGGTATGCTTCATCTATTTGGTCATTTCGACTGAAACAGCTTATTGCCAAGTGCAGGAAATCACCGTTTCTTTTTCTAAAATAACATCCTTGACCTTTCCTTTGAAATACTTACTGCTGGTATGAATTGGACCACAATAAAGTTGGTGGCAATTTGGCAGCTAGAATAGAATGTATGCTTGAGGTTAGATTCCTGTGTGGAACGCTGTGCTGATATGTATTATTTTAAGAAGTTTAGTATAACTCCCATATCCATGGATTCGATAGTCATAGTTTCACTTAAACACCGTTCAAAAAAAGGATCCCTCCCATAAGTGTCAACCATTTCTAGAGTATGGTTCCAGTTCCAGTATAGTCAAAATATAGACTTTGCAATTATCCACAGTTTCAGATATCTATGTGTGTTTGAATATATACTCTGGGGTCATACTTTATTCCAAGGATCCTCAGACTTTTGAAGTCAAGGGCCTGTTTGAGGTCCCTTAGACTGTTGGGGGGCTAGAGTAGAACTTGAGAAAAACATGAACAAATTCCTATGCATTGTGCACACACCTTATTTGTAGTCCAAAAAACCATTATTGAAAAACACTACATTTGGGTTGCTGTGAGTTTTCCAGGCTGTATTGTCATGTTCCAGAAGCATTCTCTCCTGACTTTTCACCCACATCTATGACAGGCATCCTCAGAGGTTGTGAGATCCATTGGAAACTAGGCAAGTGAGGTTTATATATCTGTGGAAGGTCCAGAATGGGAGAAAGAACACTTGTCTGTTTGAATGCCCTTGCAGTTTCAAAGCCTGGCTGCTTCCTGCCTGGTAAAATCCTTTGTTGGGAGATGTTAACTCGCCTTGATTGTTTCATGTCTGGAATTCCCCAGTTTTCTAAGTGTTGTTCTTTATTTACTGTTCTGATTTTAGAGTAATCTGATTATCTTCATTTTCATGGTTTCCTCCTTTCTGTTGAAATTGTCCACATGTTTACAGATTTCAGTGGCTTCTCTGTGTAATCTGACATGGTGGTTGTGAGAGTGGTCCAGCATTTCTGTGTTCTCAAATAACATGCAGTGTCCAGGTTGGTTCATCAAGTGCTCTGCTATGGCTGACTTCTCTGGTTGAACTAGTCTGCAGTTCACATTCAAGTTCACTTTATTATGGTCATGACCAGCTCGAGATCTAGTCTGCAATGCCTTTCATGTTCTTTGATCCAAGGTGGCCAACGTTCACACTTGCCTCAACCAGACAAGCGTTCTTTCTCCCACCCTGGACATTATTCCACAGATATATAAACCTCACAAACTCCGAGGATGCTTGCCATAGATGCAGGCGAAATGTCAGGAGAGAATGCTTCTAGAAAATGGCCATATAGCCCGAAAAACCTACAACAACCCACTTCACTTGCCTAATTTCCAATAGACCTCACAACCTCTGAGGATGCCTGCCATAGATGTGGGCGAAACATCAGGAGAGCATGCTTCTGGAACATGGCCAGACAGACCAGAAAACTCACAGCAACCCAGTGATTCCAGCCATGAAAGCCTTTGACAAAACGCTACATTTAAAATGAAAAAGAATTTTGACCAAAATAAATTTACCAGTATTTCAATAGGAAGTGTGGGCCTTCTTTTGTCTGATGCGATAGTCAAATTAATTGGGATTGTTATTGTTGTGTGCCTTCAAGCCATTTCAGACTGAGGGTGACTCTAAGGCCCCTTACAGCTGTATAAAATGCACATTGAACTGGATTATATGGCAATGTGGACTCAGATAATCCGGTTCAAAGCAGATATTTCTAGCTAATGATGGTTTCTCAAAATGTTTGGTTTTAACTATAGTTTGTCAAAGCAAACCAGTTTCAGAACATGCTATGTGAAGTTTTGTTGTCTGATAATGATAGTTAAAAATAGCCACAGCTCCAAGCAAATGGTACTTAATTAAAATGAAGAAAATGGCTTTTATTTCCTTTCAGACAGGAGCCAGGGGCTGGGGCCAAAGGAACAGTCATGTGCATATAATATTAAACTGTGGTTTAGTCATGCATACCAACAAAATTCCTACTCTAATTGATATGATATATATGTATGATCCTCTTGCCCACACTTGCAGCTTCTTTACTCTCCCTTTTACAATGGGAATCATCAAACCAAAATTTCTCTAACAACAGTTTCTAGTTTCTTTAGCAATAGCTTAAATGGAAAACTTATATGTTGGATGTAAAACAGAGTGATAATAGAATTAAGATGAAGGAATGTTTAAGTATTTCCTTACTTCTGAAATAATAAGTGTAATATGAACACAATCTATACACATAATAAAAATGAAGATATGTATATATGTATGTGTGGCTGGAGTGCCCACTTCCACAGACAGGCTCCCACTCCCACAAATAGCTATAACTCCCACTACTCAGGAGACACCAGTGGCTCTCTCTCCAATGATATTGCAGGTTATAGCGAGCGCTATAAACATGTCCAAGAACCCTGCCAATGTTGTCCACCATCCAAGTGAAGCCTTTCATATGGGGACAATTTCATCCTAGATTTTCTGTTTTCCCCCCACCATGGACATCCCAATGTTTCTTATTCTCTCCATTAGTATTAAATTTGCATGACCCCACCCACCTTTCTCATAACCCTTTCTTCTTTTTTATGGCACACAACAAACAGGACTTGATCAGCAACTGAACATACAAGAGAGGTTTGGGAAGAATTCACCATGATTTATAGTTGTAGTTACTAGGATATATAGTTCACCTGTAATCTAAGAGGACTCTGAACTCCACCAATGATGGACCTGGAACTAACTTGGCATACAGAACCCCCATGACCAACAAAAAGTACTGGCAGTCTTTAGAGGGATTTATAGGAGTTGTAGTTCAACTACATCCAGAGTGCTCTATAAACCCAAACAATGATGGATCTGGACCAAATTTGACATGCATACCCAATATGTTCAAATTTGAATACTGGTGGGTTTTGAGGGGAATTAGCCTGGACATTTTGGAGTTGTAGGCACTGGGATTTATAGCTCACCTGCAATCAATGAGCACTCTGAGCTGCACCAAAGATGGAACTGGACTAGACTTGGCACACAGAGCCCCTGTGACCAGCAGAATATACTGAAGCCTTTGGGAGAAATTCACCTTGATTTGGGGGAGTTGTAGTTCACCTACATCCAGAGAATACTGTGAAGCCAAGCATGGATGGATCTGAACCATACATGGCACACATACCTGATATGATGAAATTTGATTACTGGAGGGGTTTGGAGGGAACTGACCTTTTCTGGAAACTGTAGTTCCCCCACAACCAGGGAAATTATGACCTCCACCAATGATGGACCTGGACCAAACGTGGCACACATAATCCCCTGACTAACTCAACCTACTGGAGGGGTTTGAGGGGACTAATTCACCATAGTGGGAGTTATAGTTTACCCTATAGCCAGAGAGCACACTGAACCCCATCAATGATGCATCTACGGCAGACTAACCCAACATAGCAAACATAACATAACATAAAATACTGATGGAATTTCTTGGGGTTAACTTGGCATTATGTCAGTTGTAATAAAACTACAACCTTATGCATTTTGTACAGTTTAAAAATTGACTTTTTCAAATAACCCTGACAATGCTGGGTACCCAAGCTAGCACAGAATAAAATGAAATGTACTTTGCCTTTTGTACTGGGAGAATTACTCACGACTTTCCTCCAAGCCTTGAGAGATCACTGCATTTGTTAATTAATTCATAGTTCTATGTACTTACACTGTTATTTTGCTAAAGGTTAGCTACTGTGAATGTCATCTGTGTTGCGTTGACATAAGCCCCGTTGATGTGAATGTGGTTTTTACTTGTAGAACAGAGTCTAAATCAATTATATATAATTGTGTGTATGTTTTTTCCCCTTAGTGCCCAGTGACCTTTCTGTAGAGGAGAGAGAAGAGCTTTTAAACATTCGACGCAGAAAAAAAGAATTAATTGATGATATAGAGGTAATTGTATTTTTAACTAAAGAATATTTCCCCTACTACAAATAATGGTACCACATTTCACCATGTGCTGAGTTGTGATACATTGACATAGTTTTAAAATGCAAATTGCTGTTAAGATAATGTTATTGATATGAAGCATATATAATAAGATATTTTAAATAGATAGACTGGAGCAGATATTTGTGTCAGGTTGTATATGATTGCTAAATTTTAAGGTAATGGTCATCTTAAAATTATACGCTTGCTAGAGAAACTGTTTAATATTGATTTGTACTTTTCTCTATTTTTGACAGCGGTTAAAGTTTGAAATTGCTGAGGTTATGACAGAAATCGATAACCTAACCAGTGTGGAGGAAAGGTAAGCTTGCTTTCCAACGTGAGTGCTTTATAGACAGATAGCATCTTGTTCCTTATACCTTTAAAATGATTTTTCAGAAACCTCTTTGTTTTTGATCCTGGAAGAATCATGTCTTTATAGCCACCAGTACACTATCTGTCTTGCCTCTTTTGGGGATGAAGAAGAGACACGCTGCAGCTTACTAGCTTAATTGAAATTGTCATACCTCTGTATAGTTACTGGTTTACTCCACATGTCCATAAAGCACTGGTTCAGAGAGAGTGGTCTGGCAACCTAAAGAAATCTCAGCTACTGTTGAAATAGCCAAATGTCATGGGGGCTGTATCCTGTATGAGAAGGGGTACATCGAATGCTTCTCCTTTCAAATGCACCCAGAGTTTCTCAAATGCACCCAGGAAGAATGGGATTGATTTAAGCCCTAAGTGTCTTCGGCTGGGAAAAATAGCTACAGCATAGGTTTCAGTGAGTGGCCACCTTATATGAAGGACACAATTTCCTTATGATATTGTGTATAATGAGACCTGATAGTCTACAGACTTTGACATCCATGATGAGTCCTGGAACCTATCTTTCTAACTTAGGCGATCCTTTGTTGTCTAAGTATGATGGCCTTCCAAGTGTAGTTTCTTGGCGGTAGATACATAGGTGACTGTGGAGTCCTATTCGTGACCTGCATGTGAAGGCATCAGTTTCCAGATGGAAGGTGATCCCGGTCAGGGTTGGCGTGATGCGCCTTCATCCTCTTGGCACTTTTCTCCCTTTCACCCTGCATTCGTTTCTCTTCAAATTCTGCAGCACTGCTGGCCACAGCTGGCCTCCAATTAGAGTGCTTAAGGGCCAGGGCTTCCCAGTTCTCGGTGTCTATGCCACAGTTTTTAAGGTTAGCTTTAAGTTCATCTTTAAATCTCTTTTCCTGTCCACCAACATTCCATTTTCCATTCTTGAGTTGGGAGATGGTGATCAGGCATTTGGATAAAGTGGCCAGTCCAGCAGAGTTGATGGTGTAGGAGCATCGCCGCAATGCTGGTGGTCTTTGCTTCTTCCAGCATGCTGAGATTTGTCTACCTGTCTTCCCAAGAGATTTGCAGGATTTTTTTGGAGGCAACGCTGATGGAATCGTTCCAGGAGTTGATTGTAACATCTGTAGACAGTACACATTTCGCAGGTGTATAGCAAGGTTGGGGGGGACAATAGATTTATAAACAAGCACCTTGGTATCTCTGCAGATGTCCCAATCCTCAAACACTCTCTGCTTCATTTGGAAAAATGCTGCACTTGCAGAGCTCAGGCGGTGTTGTATTTCAGTGTCAATGTTGACTTTTGTGGAGAATTGGCTGCCAAGGGAGCAGAAATGGTCAACATTTTCTAACATTACACCATTAAGCTATATTTCTGGCATTGCAGAGGGATTGGCAGGTGCCTGCTGGAAGAGCACTTTGGTTTTCTTGATGTTCAATGTGAGGCTGAGCTTCTCGTATGCTTCTGCTTGTGTAGGCCTTCTGAATGTGCACAGACTACGTTGTCATCTGCATATTGCAGTTCTATAATATGTTGTTGTGACCTTGGTTTTGGCTTTTAGTCTGCTGAGGTTAAATAGCTTGCCACCTGTCCAATAGATGATTTCCACTCTGGTGGGAAGCTTCCCATCAACAAGATGAAGTATCATAGCGGTGAAGATGGAAAATAAGGTTGGGGCAATAACACATCCCTGTTTGACACCTGATTCCACCGTAAATGGAACCAAACCCCAGCAGATAGCAAGGGTTCACTTTATTAGCATATTCTGTCTAATACTGTGTGTTTTGCTCTGGTACATCTGGGTGTGAAATGACAAATTATTGCTTTGGTATGCTGTGCAGATATCCCCAGCCTTCCACACAATCTTTTCCCTTAATGTCTGATCTGCAAAACATCTTTGTGTGATACTAGTGGCACAGTTTAGGAGACTCCTGTGGCTTCATTGGCAGATGTCCTGCTCAACCACTGCAACAGTATGTGCTGGCAAAGCAGAAGTTCCAAATGCTTATTTGCCAGGGCAGTGGCTCAAAAGATTACACTGTCAATTGGCTTGGATTGAAATAATCCAGTTTAACTGGTTTGTGGGTTGAAACCATAAACATTATCCTCTTTTAATGCTGCTGTTACTCTAATATGTGTCAGGGGATTTTAGTACAATTTATAAACATCTAATATAAAACAAAAGCTACTTTGAATTGCTTTACCTGGTACGTACAGTATCTCTTTTTTCCTTTGAGGTAGGATACCTAGCTGTGCCATCCTCTGCATTCTAGCTACCTAGCGATGAACATGTGACAAAAGTGTAAAATATAAATGTCCAAGATGTTTAACTTCTGTTTTCCTATCATCCCCAAAACAGCAAAGCCACCCAAAGAAATAAGCAAATTGCTATGGGAAGAAAAAAATTCAACATGGATCCAAAGAAGGTAGGGTGGTTTTGTTTTGTTTTTCACTTGAGAAACCGTGCTTCTTTAACTAGCCATCCCCAGCCACGCGTTGCTGTGGCTCAGTCTGTGTATATGTGTTTTGTGTGTATATATGTGTATACATTTGTGTATATGTGTATATATGTGTGTGTTTGCAAATATATATATGTGGTTTTGTGCATGCGTTGTAATGCAATTTTTGTGGCTTTTTAAGTCTCTTCTGCAGTGTTTTTCAGTGTTTTTATGAGTGATGGTTACTCGTTGGCCTGATAGGTGTTATTGTTTCCAAATTTGGTGTCAATTCGTCCAGTGGTTTTTGGGTTATGTTAATCCCACAAACTAACATTACATTTTTATTTATATAGATGTATGATTTCTTCAGACTATTCTACTTTTTGGTGATACCATTAGACAGAGTGCGGCACATGTTATGGGGTGGCAGTCCTCACAGCCATTTTTCTTACGTATCCTCACCATTCCCACTGTTGGAAGGTGGTTGTGTGCACTCTTTGAACAAACCTCCTTGTGCTCCGACATGGCGACACAATCTGTCACTTAGTGTTGAAGTGTATTCCAGTTCCTGGTCTGGTTGGCATTTATATATGCAATTGGAGAGGGGTGGCATTTTATCCTTTACCTCAAGCAGCAAAAAACTTGAGTAGGACCTATGCAAGATAGCTTATAGATAAATAAAAACTAATAACAAAATACAGTGTAACAGAAAACTGGAAGATAACCATTTGCAGTCCCATGTAGAACAGTTAGTCCCAAAGCCTGGTGAAATATTGTATATATGTTTTGATCATTTGCCTTAAGACAGCGTTTCTCAACCTGGGGGTCACGAGGGGGTGTCAGAGGGGTCGCCAAAGACCATCAGAAAACACATATTTCTGATGGTCTTAGGAACCCCTTTGGCAGAGAAGGCGGAATATCTCTTCACCTGTCCTTCTCTTCCTGTTTGGAAACAGATAGTGAATCCGCCCACCAAAAACCCTCCCCTGCTGTGATTGCCTGGCCTCTCAGCCAAGGCTGTGTCTGAGACTCCAAGCAGAAAGGGGAGAGCAGGCGTGCTTAACGCACGGCTGTGTGGTGCGCATGTATGGATGAGGGAGAACAGGTGAGGCAGGAGGGAGGCTCGTGCCAGAGAGTCCCTTCAAGATATGGGGGTTCTGTGTGGGAAGTGTGGCCCAATTCTATCAGTGAGATTTGGAATGCTCTTTGATTGTAGGTGAACTATAAATCCCAGCAACTACAACCCCCAAATGTCAAGTTTGGACCATATCTATAATTGTTTGAGTCTACAGTACTCTCTACAATTCACAACAGTAGCAAAATTATAGTTATGTAGTAGCAATGAAAATAATGTTATGCTTGGGGGTCACAACAACATGAGGAACTGTATTAAGGGGTCATGGTATTAGGAAGGTTGAGAAACACTGCCTTAAGGGAACCTGCTTGATGGGGCTTTATAGCTGATGCTGTCGTGCCAGGGGTTTTTCCATTTGCCCAGTGCTTTTCTAGGCATCTGCATTGGAGGCTTTGGCTTTAGGACTGGTCATAACTCTGTCCATCTGTATGCATAATACTCTTCCTATTGGAAAGCACAGCAAATAAAGCTGCTCAATGTAGGTTCAGATTTGAGAAAATGAAACATGTAATCCTCCTTAATTCCCTGTTCCTTATTTGTTCCCTTTGGGTCACGACTAATATCATTTTGCTGGCCTTTTTGTTAAAACGTGTGTTTTCTGTTTGCTTACTTTGTTTTGAAGGATGGTAATTTTTTTTCTTGGAACAGCTGAATATCCAGGAAGCATTAAAGACAAAGTAATTTTAGAAGCATGCAGATGGGGAAAATTGAGTTGACGTATGAGAGTTAGGATTATAATGAGTTCCTTAGCTGCTAATGGCTGCCAGTATGTGGGGAAACATGGTTGCCATACATGGTGCCTTTGGTAGTGAAATGTGCCGCCTCCCTTTGTAATTTCCGAAGAGGGGCTGATTGTCAGTCTTCATGCTCTTTAGAGAGAGAAAAAATGGCCAGGAGAAAGCGAATGGAAACAAGGAGGGGGATAAAGCACATTTGTTGCACGGACTCAAAATAGCCTCCCAGACTGTTAAAATGGCATTTAAGATAAAAGTAGGTTGGATTTGTTGAGCACATTGTCTTTGCTTGGCAGGATGTTTTCCGCTGCTGCTGTTTTTGTAAACTTTCTCTCTGTGCGTTGCCCAAACATACATTTATTTTGCCAAAAACCATTTTGTTTTTATTATTTCTATCTGAAGCGTCATTTCAACCCTTCACTTGTTTGTTTTTAAAATCAAGGACCGAACTAGCAACTTATTATTAAAGATTAAAATTAGTTACAAAATCAGTAGTAAAATCACTTCAGATCCCATTTAAATGTCTTTAAAAATACACTGAGCTACCTGGTCATCATTGTTGTCATGTACCTTCGTGCAGTTTCTGATTCATGGTGGTGCTAAGGCAAACCCCCAAGATTTGTTCAGGGAAGCTTCGCCATTGCCTCCCTCTGAAGCTGAAAGAGTGTCACCCAATGTGTATTTGTGGCTAAACAGGAATTACGACCCAGATCTTCAGAACTATAGTCCAACACTCAAATTATGCTGTCCGTCTCAGTGGCGAGGTGGGTTAAATCGCTGAGCAGCTGAACTGGCTGACCAAAAGGTCGATGGCTAACAGCGGGTGAGCTCCCACTGTTAGCCCCAGCTTCTGTCAACCTAGCAGTTCAAAAACATGTAAATGTGAGTAGATCACTAGATACTGCTTCTGTGGGAAGGTAATGGCGTTCCAGGCTGTCATGCTGGCCACATGACCTTGGAGGCATCTATGGACAACACTGGCTTTTCAGCTTAGAAATGAAGATGAGTACTACCTCCAGACTTGGATACGACTAAACTTAATGGCAAGGGGAAGCCTTTACCTTTTATACCCCAACAAAATATTAAAAAGTAAGGTAATTTGTATAGAACATGATCCTATCTTTTGAATGTAGGGCCAGACCACCATATGTTACTCTTATTTTTATCAAAGATCCTCCATGTTGGTTCTTTTTAAAAACAATCTAATAAAAGTAGAGATCCTTTTACTGGCTTTACAACTTACCATAGTACATATCTTATGTTTTAGTTTAGAGTATATAGATATATGTCTTACTCAGAGATAAGTGCCACTATGGTTAATAGGGCAAACAGACTATAATTCTTATCAAAAGAAATGCACAAGTTCAGATAATGGTACAATGCATTATACTTTGAATCCCATGTAAATGTCAAGATACTAAAATGCAGTTGAAGATAACGCTGCAGTTGATTGTCTTGGTTCCAATTATTATAAATGATTTATCTGATAATGTGCTTTTTAATGATGTGATGGTATCTCCTTCTCTCTCTCGTCAAATTTTCCAAATCAAGCTGTCTGTCAGGTCATTAGCCTGTGCAAACATCAATTCTATTATGAGCAGATTAACTCTGTAATTTGCATCTGAGGATTCATATGGAATAGATAATAACATTTATTTATTTATTGTTTCAATTTATATACCGCCCTTTCCGATTGGCTCAGGGTGGTTTACAAAATGCACAAGATACTAATACATAGCACTAAAAGCAATAAAAGCATTAAAACCCTAAAACAGTATTTCTACAAGTATACGAATTGACATGGCTATGAGTTAAATGCCTGCCGGAAAAGAGCTGTCTTGCAAGCCTTCCGAAAGGCAGGCAGCTCATTTATCACTCGAACTTCCGCCGGCAAGGCATTCCACAGGCTCGGTGCCACGATGAAAAAGGCTCTCTGCCAAGTGGAAGGACCTAATGGAAGGGACATGTAACAGGTTTTGGTCCTCTGACCAGAGGGATCTCTGGGGAACATACGGGAGTAGACGGTCCCTCAAGTACACCGGCCCCAGACCATACAAAGGTCAAGACCAACACTTTGAAGGTGATCCGGTACTCAATTGGCAACCAGTGCAGTTGCTGCAGAGTTGGAGTAATATGGCACCTGGCCGGTGCTCCCGCCAGGAGTCTAGCTGCTACATTCTGCACCAGTTTGAGTTTCCGGATAACCGCCAAAGGTAGACCAATGTAGAGGGCATTACAGTAGTCTAGCCTCGAGTAGATACAGTATCTAGTTCATTTTTGTTAGAATTTTTCTAATTCTTCAACAAACCCACAAGTGTTAACTGTTTTAATTGTATCTAACAATTATTAACAAATAAGGGGAAATATAAAAAGAAACGAAGCCCCCAGTGGTGCAGTGGATTAAAGCGCTGAGCTGCTGAGCTTGTGGCCGAAAGGTCACAGGTTTGAATCCGGGGAATGGCTTCAGTTCCTGCTGTCAGCCCCAGTTTCTGCCAACCTAGCAGTTCGAAAACATGCAAAATGTGAGTAGATCAGTAGGTACCGCTATGGTAGGAAGGTAACGGCACTCCATGCAGTCATGACCTTGGAGGTGTCTACGGACAACGCTGGCTCTTCAGCTTAGAAATTGAGAAGAGCACCACACCCCATAGTCGGACACGACTGGATTTCATGTCAGGGTAAAACCTTTACGTTTACCTATAAAAAGAAACGGAGATTAAAACAGAAATAAATACATAGATTAAAATATATGTACAGGCAGTTACCAAGTTATGAACAAGATATGTTCTGTAGATTTGGTCTAAAGTTGAATTTGTTTGTAAGTCTGAACAGGTCAATGTTAAAAGTGTAACCTCAGTCTGTCTGTCTCTGTCCTCTCTCACAAAATAAAACATGCAAGGGCAAACTGAGGCCTGGGCCAGATGTGGCCCCATGGGTGCTTTCCTCAGGCCCTTCTCGTTTTCCTTGTCCTCTTGGCATAAGGACACGGCAGCTCGCTGTGTCCTTATGCCAAAAAGATGAGAGAGGTAGGCATGCAGCAGCTGAGAGCCCTCTGGAGCGCTCTCAGCCACCACATGTCTCACCCTCCGCCTGGCATAAGGACAGTGTAAGCAGCCCCATCCTTATGGGGCACGTGGCAGCTGAGAGCCCTCCGGAGCACTCTCAGCCGCTGCCTATCTCGCCTTCCTGGCATAATGTCAAGAGGACAACTCGAGGATTGGGGGGGAAAGATCAGGGCAGTCTCCGCAAGTCCCGCATTTGTCCCATCACATAAGGATGGGGCAAGCAGCCCATCCTTATGCTGGGAGAACAACCTGAGGATGACCCAGACCCTGCCCTGCCTTCTCCCGGGCACTACCCCTTGTGGGATCTCCCTGTCCAATGTGCAAATGGCCACCCTCCCTCCTGGCCAGCCCGGCCCTCTAAGGTGGGCCTGCAATGTAGCCCCAAGGCAAAAAAGCTTGCTCATGCCTGATATATACACACACCATACACACATACATATACATACATATGCTTTGGATAGCATAGGGAAGGGTTAACACCCCAGTGATGTTTTTTTTTCCTTCCTGGCTGTCTGTTTATAAGATTTCACCTCACTTTCTGTCCCTGTGATAATCTCATTTTGAAAAAAAAAAGTCTTGTTGTGGAAACAAGGATTGGGGATAGTTTCAGCAGAGACCCCTTTCCCCCAAGGGAGTGTACTTCCCTTTCTAGGAGTAGATTTCTCTCACTTCCAGTAGTTTCACCCTCGTTCTTCACTAGGAATCGTTTGTAAGTCGGATGTTTGTAACTCAGTATGTAGATATATTTTAAATTAGTGATTAAAAAATCAACCGCACTTAACCCAAATTTGTCCTAGCTCCAAGAAGGATGCCATTAAGCACTGAAGACATTATAGTAGTGGGTTTGGGGTCTAATGTGTGTCTCAGCTGGGATCAGTCCCAATTGTGGAAAGGTCCTGGCTCTGTCCCAACTACCTTTGCCTTGAGAGAAAACAGTAGCTTGCATCTGCTAGACTGCATCCTTCTCCCACTGCTACCCCATTTCACAGGCCTTTCCTTGTGTGATTAGATTGTACACCCAAGGAAACTGTCAAATTCACAATTGCAAACAACTTATGTACAGTGCCATATACCATGTGAATAAATGATGACACTCACTATGGCAGTACGAAATAAAGAACAACAGATGAGGTGTCTCCTGTGCAAATTATGATGAATTTTCGGAAGAAGAAGAAGAAAATGGGATTCTGCAGGGCCGGACTTGTCTTGGGTGGGTGAGATATTTAGGAACCCAAAACCAGCAGCTGTTTTGTTAATGGTCACAAACTTGGAGACTTAACAGGGAAATGGAATGAGGGATAAGACTGCTTCAGTTAATGGCTTTCTGTACTGTTACTTTTCTTATGGGAAATTTAAGGGCTTTGTGGCAGGAATATAGATCAGCATGAATCCTCCCATTGCCCTTCTTGAAGGCTTGCAGTCTTTACCCTTGTTCAGTTTTACATGGAAAATCCATACCAGCATTGTTAGATATCAGTGCAATGCGCTCTTCCATTTTATGACTACTTTCCCAACTATTCCTTGCAGCTATACACCAGTTCCCAAGGTATAAGAATTGGATTTTGAAACATTTGGCTTATTGTGGAAACAAGGATTGGTAATAAAGTTTCAGTGGAGACTCCTTTCCCCCATGATACTGACTTTTAGGAGTGAATTTCCCCTCCGAGGAGCAGATTCACTTCCTGTTGCTCATCCCATTCTTAACTATGAGTCATGTGTAAATCAGATTTTTGTAACTCGGGGACTGTCTGTATTGGAGGAATCAAATGGGTTCCAGAACCTTTCTGTCCTACCAATATTGGGTCAAGATGTAATATTATATGTTGAATGTACCAACTGGAATAGAGAACAACACCCAGTAACGACTCTTTACAGAGTCAAGGAAAAGATAGAAGAAGCATATTATTATTATTATTATTATTATTATTATTACCATCAACATCTTGCCTTATTTAGTCTTTTTGTCAGTAGCAACATTAGCTTCTGTGTCTCTGCTTCTGAATGAGAAGCAGAAGAGACAGGGCAGCCTGGTGTCTGTGTCTGTGCTTGCAGCTGTTGTAGTCTGTGACTCTTTCGAACTCATTTTGGCTGTCTCCAGCAGAAGCGTCCCGCACATTTGCCTAGAACTTGGAACTCCCACATTCAAGGAAGTGGGTAATTGCTTTTCTGCTTGACTTTTCTAGCTGTGCTGCTTGTGCCAGACACCCCCTCCCTAGTTGGCCATCATCTGTGAATGAGGCTTTTCTGTGCCAAACACAATATAATGCTGTATTTGTCAATTGTGTGCAAGCTCTTACTATAAGATAGCTTGTTTCCTAGTATTTCCATAATATGACCTAACTTCTAGTCCCAACAAGGGTCGATCCATTGAATCAACTTGGTAAGTCAAGATCTAGGAATGTTCCATTATGTTCCAAGATCTAGGAATGTTTCGGGGTGCGGTGTCATCTGTACGCAGATGATGTCCAACTCTGCCACTCCTTCCCACCTGCTACTAAGGAGGCTGTTCAAGTCCTGAACCGGTGCTTGGCCGCTGTAATGGACTGGATGAGGGCAAACAAATTGAAACTTAATCCAGACAAGACAGAGGCACTCCTGGTCAGTCGCAATGCTGAACAGGGCATAGGGTTACAGCCTGTGCTTGACGGGGTTACACTCCCCCTGAAGGCGCAGGTTCGCAGTTTGGGAGTGATCCTGGACTCATCGCTGAGCCTGGAGCCCAGGTCTCGGTGGTGGCCGGGAGAGCTTTTGCACAGTTAAAGCTTGTGCGCCAGCTGCACCCATACCTTGGGAAGTCTGACTTGGCCACGGTAGTCCATGCTCTGGTTACATCCCGAATAGACTACTGCAACGCTCTCTACGTGGGTTGCCTCTGAAGACTGCTCAGAAACTGCAATTAATCCCAACGCTCAGCAGCCATGTTACTAACAGGAGCGGGGTACAGGGAGCATACAACTCCCTTGTTGCGCCAGCTCCACTGGCTGCCAATTAATTTCCGAGCACAATTCAAAGTGCTGGTTTTAACCTACAAAACCCTATACGGCTCTGGCCCAGTTTACTTGTCCGAACAAATTCTCCCCTATGAACCATCAAGGACATTAAGATCCTCCGGAGAGGCCCTGCTCTCGATCCCGCCATCTTTGTGTCTGGTGGGGACAAGAGACAGGGCCTTCTCTGTTGTGGCCCCTCGGATGTGGAACTCCCTCCCAAGCAATGTTAGATCTGCCCCCTCCCTGTTGTCCTTCAGGAGGCGGGTGAAGATTTGGATGTGGAATGAGGCCTTCCCAGAATAAGCTGAGATTGATTTCAATCTGAAATGAGTGACCACTTTTATAGACCCAGTTGAATGTGGGTTTAATGACAATGTGGTTTTTATGTATCTCTGTTTATATGTATTTTAATATGCTGTTTTAAGATGTTTTAAATTTGTATGGCATTGAACTTTGCTGCAAGTTGCTGCAAGCTGGTCTGAGTCCCTCCATGGAGGTGAGAAGGTCGGAGTACAAAAAATTTAAATAAATAAATAAATACATTTCTATCTACTTGGGACTGACAATCAGATTGAGTAGTGGTGGAGTCGTCTGAATTTTGAACTGGGGCAAGAGTTGAAATTCCATTTTAGCTTTTCAAGCATTTTCCATCAACCACAAAATGGTAAATGCGACTCTGTGAATAAATTTTGCCAGGAGAACCTTAAGATAGTGATCAGAAGTTGACTTGAATGCACATAACAACAAACACTGGTCAAGGGGAAAAATACTGAATTCTCCTTCTGCATTTAGGGAATCCAGTTTCTGATAGAAAACGACCTCTTGCAGAATACGGCTGAGGACATTGCACAGTTCCTTTATAAAGGAGAAGGGCTAAATAAAACGGTCATTGGAGATTATCTTGGCGAAAGGTAAGCAGACACCAAACCTAGTACGTATGACGTTAAACAGGATGTGGGGAGCCTTGTTTTGTTCTCTTCTTACTTGGCTATGAATGTGCCTGTGCTATACAGCAGGGCTGTCCAACTGGCAGCCCGGGGACCGTATACGGCCCCCAGCCCCTTCCCTACGCCCCCCTAAGCTTTTTAATTAAAAATAAAAATTGAAAAAAAAAAATACCTACTTCCGGGTTCGGAGCAAGTATCGCGAGAATATGCAATCCACACGGGATTTCGCTGTCAACGCGAGATCACGCCAGCGTTGACAGCGAAATCCCGTGTGGATTGCGTATTCTCGCAATACTCTTTGGCTACTCTACTACTGGATCGCTGAGGCCCACAGACGCGATTAGGACCTTCTTCGACTCAGTCGGTCGTCGCCCTCTCGTCGTCCGGGTACTCCTGGATCTGCGCATTTGGAAAAGGTAGGCCGAAGCAGGGGCTCTTCAGGGGCTCCTGATTCCCTCCCCCCATCTCCCCTCATGTATTAAATATAAAATTAAATATATTTAAAGATGAAATAAGGGGAGATGGGATACATTAAAATAAGGGGAGAGGGGAGGATGGAATTAAATATATTTAATATTAAATAAAAATAAGGGGAGAGGGGGGCTGGAATTAAATATATTTAATATTAAATAAAAATAAGGAGAGAGGGAAGGATGGAATTAAATATATTTAATATTAAATAAAAATAAGGGGAGAGGGGAGGATGGAATTAAATATATTTAATATTAAATCAAAATAAGGGGAGATGGGAGGATGGAATTAAATATATTTAATATTAAATAAAAATAAGAGGAGGAGGATGGAATTAAATATATTTAATATTAAATTAAGATTAGGGGGAGGGCGGGGAGGGCGGAGCCGGGGGCGGGGAGGGGCAGAGGCGGGGGTGGGGGCAGAGCCGGGGGCGGGGGCATACCCTACGGCCCCCCAGGTCATCAGTGACTGGAATTCAGGCCCCTGAGCCGGTAGAAGTTGGACAGCCCTGCTATACAGTTATAGTAGTTTGTGATGCCACTTTGACTGTTCTGTCACCATACTATAGAATTATAGGTTTTGTAGTTGATGAAATCCTCATATTTCTTTCTCTAGAAAGCTCTAGTATTAGGACAGACCATTTGATCATCTAACCCAGCATTGTTTGCTTAGGTCAGTGGTTCTCAACCTGTTGGTCCTCAAACATTTTGGCCTTCAACTCCGAGAAATCCTAACAGCTGGTAAACTGGCTGGGATTTCTGGGAGTTGTAGGCCAAAACACCTGGGGACCCACAGGTTGAGAACCACTGGCTTAGGTTGGGAGTGGCTCCTTGGGGTGTCTGCCAGAGGACCTTCGCATTCCTTGGTACCTGACCTTTCAAATTGGCAATGCTAAGGATTAAAATTGAGAGTTTATATGGATGAGCCATAGAATTATGATCCTTCTCTCATCCATTTAGTTATCTCTTTCCTATATCGGTCCACAAATGTATTATGGTTGTAAACCATCCATACAAGTTTGGCTTAGGGGCTATTTAAAAGAATAATGACTAAATAAGATGGTACCATGCTGGCTATTCTCACCGTCTGCTCTGTGCTTCTTCTAACTGGGAATGCCAGACCTTCTGTGTGCCATGCACATGCGCCAACACAGCTTGAGGCTGTTCATATGATCTCATAATCACACACTATGTATTCCTACCCATCCACCCATCAAACTGCATTTTCAGAATTAGAGCTCAACATTTACTGTTGAGACCAGAGAAAAGCCATTGCTAATCTTAGGATTCAGTTGATCCCACAGGCATAAAGTCTATTCATAGTCCCAACTGGAATAGGCTCATTTAATCAAATGGAGATTCTTAAGTAAATCTCATATATTCAGTGAGTTTCTGCTATAATTATTAGTTATAAGCAAGGGCATTGTCTACTTATTAATAGTATTTCTTTTTCGTGGTCTCCGAGTCACACATACCCATCATTCTGGACCTCTGTGGAGATATTCAGAAACTTCTAGAGCTGCATTTTGGCAGCAACCCCACTCCTTCCTCGACTGCATTCATAGAAGTCATGTGTTCCTGTTAACATCCTGTTTCTTGTCAGTCAATGTCATAGAGGGATTCTTAGGAAATTGTGTTTTGGCACTTCATCAGTCCATCATTCCTTCTTCTCTCTGGCATTTCATGGCCTTGAATATTTTTTTCAAAAAGTGTTTAGTCTGTGGAGTAAAGATTCCACTTTTTGGCACAATAGATGCAATATATACTGTCCGGTTACTCATGGAAAAACATTGGGGGGAAAAGAAACCATTGGACTTTGCATTCCTTGATCTCGAAAAGGCATTTGATCAGGTTACCCATGACCTGATCTGGCGAGCACTACGGTGACATAGAATATCAGAAGACTATGTAACATGGATAAAGCTACTATACAATAATACAAGAAGTATGGCCTGCTGCCCTGCAGGAATTTCACCACCCTTCAACCTCACTGTTGGCGTGCATCAGGGATCAGCACTCTCACCATTACTACTCTGCGTGGACACTGCTACAGGAGATTTGCAGACTGTGTATCCCTGGACACACCTATATGCAGATGACATAGCACTTGTCCACCAAACACATGCAGCTCTCTAACAACATGTAGTGATGGACTGAGTGAAAATGGACTTCAACTGAACATACTCAAAACAGAGTATCTGGAATGTGACCTCCAAACTGGAAGTACAATTCAAATTAATGGACAAGCACTAAAGAAGGGCACCCAGTTTAAATATCTAGAGTCACTGGTCTCCTTAGATGGTGACACAATGCCTAGAGTTGTTTGCCCAGTAACCCTTTATGGGGCAGAGTGCTGGCCAGCAACAAAGAGACATGAACAAGCCCTTAAAACAATGGAAATTAAAATGCTGAGATGAACACTTGGCTTGACACTTCTTGACCATGTGCCAAATGATGACATCTGTCAAAGACTAGGAATAAAGGCGCTCAGCAAGAAAATGCAGGAAGCAAGACTACGGTGGTACGGCCATGTCATGAGAAGATAATCAACATCAGTAGCACAAACAGCACTGCATTTGGAGATTGCAGGATGATGACCACGTGGACGGCCAAAGAAAGATGGATGGACATTCTCAACAAAGACATACCTGCTGCCAACCTGAGGATGCCCAAAACAAAGCCTTGTGGAAACAACAGTCGCAATACTAACCCCCTTCAATGGGGGAAATAGCTTAGAAAGAGGAAGAAGAATATATTTGCACAGTTAAGCTGTCTTGAGAACCTTTTTCTTCAATTTTGTCTGGATTCCCTGGTCGGCAAACAGTTTTCAGTTCGGCCCACAAACACTGCCTCCCCTCTAAGTGCCTCAAAATAGTACAGACTTTGGCAAGCATTGAAATTTCTTTAATAGAGACCAGATGCCCTGTTGTGATGTAATGCTTTTAGGAGACAAGTATATGGGACAAACTCGGTTGCATTCATAAAATTGCAGAAATAAAGAGCTGCTCTTGAATGCACAGCACATCAACTTTTCAAGATTATCGAATATAAACTGGACAATAGAATTGTGCTGTTTTTGTGCTGTTCATATACAGCATCGGAAAACTGTAGACTAATTGATGGCTATCCAAGATCTGCTCTTTGGAAGGTATTTTTTATTGGAAAGTCTGAATATATAGTTCCATGCACGTTTGCTACTAGCAGGATTATTGCCCACAGAAGTCATATAGCAAAGTTTTAAATAGTTTGTACAGCTGGCGACCTTCTGAGCCTACATTGCTACAGTTATGCACAGTTACTCTCTTTTAGATGCATGTTATATCGCTTTTGGGATCTGATCCATTTGTCTATTTCACATGCACTTCCATATTTACATGGAAGTAAGTCCTGCTGAATTCATTCTTTTGTTCAACAAAGCTTATTATTACAATATGTCATCTCTGAAATTTAAACCAAGTGGGTATTAACTTTAGCAATGTCTAGGAATTTTCCATTCTCTTTCCTGTCATTTCTTCCATTGGTTAAATGCCTATATGTGCGCTAAGAATATATCTAAGACACATTCCTTTGTGCCCACCTGTCTTTAGGGAGTATAAGTTTACAAGGGAGAAGTATACTGGTCTATATATAGCAATATAATTTGATTGTATGACATGGGAAATTCCAGCTGAGAAAGTTTAATAAATACATGTTCTGAAGCAGATGTGTTTTTTTTCTAAACGAATCTCCCCAACAATCAGGTGTTTACTGTTTGTTCCCATTTTCCAAATTAATGTTCCAGAGTATGTGTATGTATGTATCTATGTTCTTTTGTACCACAAGGGCTCTTCCATGGTTTGATGGATCTGGACCAAACTTGACACATGTTCTCTTCATTAATTTACTTAAAATAATTGAGTAGTTTGAACTAAATAAGCTATTCCTTTCAGAGCCAGAGCTGAAGGAAAGAGAAGGATCAGAGTGGATTGTCTGCTGCTAGGTGAAGTGGCCCTCTGTGATGTGACTGGGAAAGAGAAAAGAGAGACGGGAGGGAGAGCAAGTGTATTATAGAACAAAGAGAAAAAATATAGGTATTTCCCCAAAATATTATTTTTGAGTAAAGGTAACGGTTTTCCCTTGACATTAAGCTTCATTGAGTCCAACTTTAGGGGTTGGTGCTCATCTCCATTTCTAAACCAAAGAGCCGGCAGTGTCTGTAGATGCCTCCAAGGTCATGTGGCTGACATGACTGCATGGAGCACAATTACCTTCCTGCAGAAGCGGTACCTATTCATCTACTTACACTTGTATGTTTTCAAACTGCTAGATTGGCAGAAGCTGGGGCTAACAGTGAGAGCTCACCCCGCTCCCCGGATTTGAACTGCTGACCTTTCAGTCAGCAAGTACAGCAGCTCAGTGGTTTAACCCACTGCGCCACTGGGGGCATATTAGTTGTGTGTGTATGGAGTATATTAGGTAAATAACATGAATTATTAACTTAGTATGATTCTTTTGGGAACAAAAACACTTCCTTTGGTATGTTGATCTGCTTGTTTCCCATTGGCAAGATTTCTTGTAGTGTTTATACAACAAAACACAGTCATATCCTATTTAATGAGTAGGGGTTTCATTGTGTTAATTAATATACTGAAAAAGATTAGTTTTGTTTCACTTAGGAGGTGATATCATGCAGACAAAATCATTGCCAAATAAATCCACCTACTTCTTGTTGAGATGGAAGTTGATATACAACATTTTAATTTAATGATGTGTTTCAAGCACACCCTGAGGATTGCAGCCATTCATACCGATGTGTGCTAATGTTGCAAAAATTCAGAATGGTGCCTAGTCAGAATAATAGTGTTAGTTATATTATCATCTACCTTTTTTCCTTTTTAAATATCAAAATATGTGTATCATCCAATATAGCTCATTCTTCATTACTATATATTTTGTAAGAGTCAGAAGAAGAAATGTAACACTTCAGACCCATTAAGTTTATCTGTGATGTACTGCCTGCATAGTTTTAGATTTCTAGTTTAAAAGCCATTGGCTTCAATAAGATCTAGAGATTTTCAGGTTTGACGTAAATAAGGCAACGTTTCTAAATCTCGTGGTTATTAAAACTGAAAATATAACAACTTCACTCTGTCTATTCGCATTCTAATTTTTAAGTTTACAATATTAAGGATTGCATATGCACAGGTATTCTTTAAACCAATGGTTTCCAACTTTTTTTTGACCAGGGACCACTTTGACCAGGGACCACGTTGACCAGGGACCACTCTCTAACATTAGTACCAAAAGGATTACGAATCAGTTTTTGGTCAACTTAAGATTTGGTTAGGTTAGTTGGAGTGCTGATTCAGAAAATTGCATTAGATAGACCACATCAGCTCTAGTTCCTGATACAGAACATAAGCCATCCAGTAGTCGCCATCTGCTCACCCACAGAAAACCATATTTAATAAGTCTCGGCACTGTAAGAGGGTTTCGCGAGACAGGTCACTCTTGTTGCAATGGTGTAGTATCAGTGAGGCCACTGATCATATTTTAGTTCTTGCAGACCACTGGTGGTCCATGGACCACAGGTTGGGAACCAATGTCTTAAATGAATAAGGAAAATTGTATTCAGATGCAAGTTGCTTCTTGGCTTTTGGCTAATCTTAACAGTAATTACAAAGAAATCTAGCTCTTATTTGGCTCAACCTGACTGCCATTTCACTTCCAGAACAAGTTTTTCTACACTGAAAACGCACAAACTTCTTGGGGACTTTGGGTGACTGTTTGCATATCGTCTACATATCACAAGCATAAATATCTTGAGATCCTCATGGTTGGAAAAATCAGTGCATTAAATGCTCCTTTTTGTGTACCTATTCATTTTGTACCCTGAAACCTTTAGAATAAATGATTTACTTAACCTCAGTATGTACCAGCTAGGCAACTGGGAGACAGGATAGAAATAAGTACGACCTATTATTGATAGGTTCTGCCTTGGAAATATATAGGCTAAAATATAAATGATTCTGAATATTAAAATATTAAAATAAAACATTGCCACCAGTTTACTTCTTTTTTGTTTTGTTTTACAGGGATGACTTTAATATTAAAGTACTTCAGGCTTTTGTTGAACTCCATGAGTTTGCAGATCTTAATCTTGTACAAGCCTTAAGGTGAGTTAATAAGAACAGCCAAAAGATTTCCTGAATATTTGCTTATTTTTAAATGTTAAGAAGACACATTAACTGTCAAGTAGACATTTAAAAAAATTGTTTCAGAAGCAATTTGAGACACTATACTGTAAGTTGCTTCCGGTGTGAGAGAATTGGCCGTCTGCAGAGACATTGCCCATGGGATGTGTTACCATCCTTCTCATGTCCCTGCATGGGAAGCTGGAGCTGACAGGCAGGAGCTCACCCCATCTTGCGGATTCGAACCTCCAACTTTCAGAACAGGAGTTCAGCTGGCACAAGGGTTTAACCCATTGCGCCACCGCGGCTCTAAGGCAGACATAATGTAGTCAAAACTGTAAAGCTTCCTCAATACATAAACTGGTGGTGACTTTGCAGACCAAAATGTGTAGCATACATCAGCATCAGAAGAGGGACAATTCATTGCCATTTTAAAATGAGGTAGCAGAACCCAGGTGGACGGTAATAAACACATTCCATTAAATCTTTAACTGATCCTGAATGTGCTGAACTTTGCTTGAATTGCCCCACTTTTCTTAACTATGTTGACATAAACATTTTATTTAATAGCTGCTATGGGCGCATGTATTTCAAAAGAAGTCTGTTGCTGTATTTTGAAAAACCTGGTTTGCTTTGCCTTAATTAAATACAAGTTTTCACTTTATTTGTAGAACCTCTGTAGAGAGATAAGAAAGGGGTTTTGTTTATAGACTCAGCAAGCAATGTTGGAAGCTCTAGGCTAGTGTTTTGTTCTACAACACATTCGAAACGATAAACCTCTAATTGTGAAATGTGGTGCTATGCTGCCATTTCTGTATTTTAAATAATGTTTGATAAAGATGTGTTTTAGGATAAAATACTGCAGTAGTTCTTGTCTGATGTGCAGTTTTTGTATATCTTTACAGACAGTTCCTGTGGAGTTTCCGGCTACCAGGAGAGGCTCAAAAAATCGATCGTATGATGGAAGCTTTTGCTTCACGTTATTGCCTTTGTAACCCTGGAGTATTCCAGTCTACAGGTTAGTAGCGATGACTCCCACTCATGTTTGGTATTCCTCACTAGAGTAATTTCTATAAATTAATGCTAGAAAGTAAGCCTGAAACTGGTAATAACCTTATTCTCAGAGCTGTGGAATCAAGTGGCATTGGAGAGAAGGAGTCATGCAATGAAGTTGCTCAAGAGACAGCTTACACATTTGCTGTGTCCCTTCTGGTCACTTCTGACTTACAGCAACCCTGTTGTAGAGTTTTAATAACTAAACTTGTTCTGGGTTTTTTGCCTTCCTCTGAAGCTGGGAGGGTGTGTTTTTTTCTTTCCAATCAGGAGCGACTTGAGAAACTGCAAGTCGCTTCTGGTGTGAGAGTATTGGCCGTCTGCAAGGATGTTCCCCAGGGGACGTTCAGATGTTTTACCATCCTTGTGGGAGGCTTCTCTCATGTCCCCGCATGGGAAGCTGGAGCTGACAGACGGGAGCTTATCCCGAAAAGTCAGCGGTTCGAATTCAGGGAGCGGGGTGAGCTCCCAACGGTCAGCTCCAACTTCCAATGCGGGGACATGAGAGAAGCCTCCCACAAGAATGATAAAATATCTGGGTGTCCCCTGGGCAACATCCTTGAAGATGGTCAATTCTCTCACACCAGAAGCGACTTGCAGTTTCTCAAGTTGTTGCTAATCGGAAAGAAAAAAAACACCCTCCCAGCTTCAGAAGAAGTCATGCTACCCCTCTATTCTGCCTTGGTCAGACCACACCTGGAATCACACTGTGTCCAGCTCTGGGCACCGCAGTTTAAGAGAGATGTTAACAAGCTGGAATGTGTCCAGAGAAGGGTGACTAAAATGATCAAGGGTCTGGAGAACAAGCCCTATGAGGAGTGGCTTAAAGAGCCAGACATGTTTAGCATGCAGAAGAGAAGGCTGAGAGGAGATGTGATAGCCATATGTAAATATGTGAGAGGAAGTCGTAGGGAGGAGGGAGCAAGCTTGCTTTCTGCTTCCCTGGAGACTAGGACACAGAAAAATGGCTTCAAACTACAGGATAGGAGATTTCACCAGAACATGAGGAAGAGCCATTCAACAGTGGAACTCTCTGCCCTGAAGTGTGGTAGAGGAGGCTCCTTCTTTGGAGGCTTTTAAACAGAGGCTGGATGGTTATCTGTCAGGGGCGCTTTGAATGTGATTTTCCTGCTTCTTGGCAGAATGGGGTTGGACTGGATGGCCCACAAGGTCTCTTCCAACTCTTACGATTGTATGATTCCTGACACAAAGAAGAAAAAAATCCACTTCCTGGATTTGAACCACCTACCTTTTGGTCAGCAGTCCTGCTGGTACAAGGATGTAACCCATTGCAACACCAGGGGCTCCTAGGAAAGTGTGACCTGCCCAAGGTTACCTATTAGGTTTCCATGACTGAGCAGGGATTCAAACCTTGTCTCCCAGGAGTCCCTTCCAACAATGGTCCTAGGTTACAAATATTAGGTAAATTAAAATGAAAAGGGATACACCCAAATCATAAAAATATAGCACCACTCAATGAAAAGCAGCATGTGCAGGTACTTGGAGCCCCCAGTGGCGCAGTGGGTTAAAGCGCTGAGCTGCTGAACTTGCTGACCGAAAGGTCGCAGGATCGAATCCTGGGAGCGGCGTGAGCTCCCACTGTTAGCCCTAGCATCTGCCAACCTAGCAGCTCGAAAACATGCAAATGTGAGTAAATCAATAGGTACCACTCCGGCGGGAAGGTAACAGCGCTCCATAAAGTCATGCTGGCCACATGACCTTGGAGGTGTCTATGGACAACACTGGCTCTTCGGCTTAGAAATGGACATGAGCACCAACCCCCAGAGTTGGACACGACTGGACTTAATGTCAGGGGAAAACCTTTACCTTTACCTCAGGCACTTGCTCCTCCTAACCTTAGAAACTTTGTCATTGGATCCAGACCAGCTCAGGGACGTGCCCTTCTTTTCAAGAGAAGACTTGAATAGGATGTTCATCTCACATTTAATATGCCTTTGGATGATATTTCACTAACGTTACAGGAAGTTGAGAATAATTTCTAAGTCTTCTTCACATTCTATTTTATAACAACTTATAATCATAAACTTTCAATATGACTTTCTCTTCCCTTGAACTTTTAGATCTAACATGCAGATTTTGACTTTGTGGAGGGTTAAGAGATAAGCAAGTGTTTCTCCTAACCTTGCATATTTACTCATAACCAATTGTCGCCTGGTTTTATAATGATTAGCCAAGACTAATAAATCTGCTTTAATGTTGCATTTCAGATACATGCTACGTGCTCTCTTTTGCAATCATTATGTTAAACACAAGCCTTCACAATCACAATGTAAGAGACAAACCAACAGTAGAACGATTTATATCTATGAATCGAGGCATTAATGAAGGCGGGGACCTCCCAGAAGAATTACTACGGGTAAGCTGCTTTTAAAGTGGCCAGTGTGCTGCTGACTTGTTGCTTTGATGTTTGCTCAGGGAATGCATGTTTCAGTTTTGGCACTGATCCCTATGGGAACCAGCATCGTAGGATATTTCTCATGTGGCAGTGCATTTCTGTCGCAACAACAGCAAAAATGATCCATCTTTCCATGCCCACAGACTCATTCCTGTTTTCTTCTCAGTTTAAAACACTGTGATGTCAGCCAGACTGTGAGTGAGTGGCACCTATTAAGCTTCAACTGCTGTTTCACCCATTTTACGTTTCCTACATTCTTGCTATATTGTATACATTTGAACATAACTTGTACATGCAAGGGGACCCCTGATGGCGCAGAGTGTTAAACTGCTGAGCTGCTGAACTTGTGGACTGAAAGGTCGGTGGTTCAGATTTGGGGAGCAGGGTGAGCTCCCACTGTTAGCCCCAGCTTCTGTCAACCTAACAGTTCGAAAACATGCCAATGTGAGTAGATCAATAGGTACTTCTTTGGCAGGAAGGTAGTGGCTCTCCATGTAGTCATGCCAGCCACATGACCTTGGAGGTATCTACAGACAACCCCTGCTCTTTGGCTTAGAAATGGAGATGAGCACCACCTCCTAGAGTTGGACACAACTAGACAATGTCAGGGGAAACCTTTACTTTTACTTGTACATGCAAAGGCCATTAAGCTGTGATAGTCCTCTGCTCATCCACACAGTTAACTAGAGACTACAACTCCATGCTGACTGGGGAATTATTATTCTATAGAAAATATCATTTTTAAGCCTTGTAGTTAGTATTTTTCATATCAGGAGTGACTTGAGAAACTGCAAGTTACTTCTGGCATGAGCGAATTGGCTGTCTGCAAGTATGTTGCCTATGATACGCCCAGATGTTTCCCCGTCCTGTGGGAGGCTTTTTTCATGTCCCCGAATGAGGAGCTGGGGCTGACAGACAGGAGCTCACCCTGCTCCCCGGATTTGATCCGACAACCTTTCAGTCAGCAGTCCTGCTGACACAAGGGTTTAACCCATTGTGCCACCGGGTGCTCCTTTGTAGTTATTATGGCATATAGAAGCTTACTGGAGACATTGGTCTGTCTAGTTGAGAGTGACTTTGTTGACTGACAGAATCAAAGAACCAGATGCTGAATCCTTTAAATTGCTCTTTCAATCTGGCGTTTTTAATTTTCTGCCCGCAGATAGTATTTACTCTGCCACTGAGCTGTGGCCCTTTGCCTTACTGCACACTCAACTTTTGAAGAGTAGAAAATCCTTCCAGCATTAAACCATGGATTAAGCTGTCATAATTACTAGGGTGGCTTGTCTTTTGCTTTCCACCTCCACATTTAAGAAATGTTGTAAAGCAATGCTTTTGGGTTAGAAAGATTAGCTGTTCACAAGAAACGTTGCCCAGGGGTTGCCTGACCATATTTACTCAGTCTTTGAGGAGGCTCTTTCCGTGAATGAAACATACAGAATAATCACAGGATGTCTCAAACCTACACCTGTTGATAGACTCTATAAGCTAGCTGGCATTGCCCCCACCCCCGATGTGCAACGGGAACTGCATGGCTATCAGCCTCCTCCCAGTAGACTCAAATCAAGGAAAAGCTTCATGAGAACCACCACTCCTCTTAACTTTCTCCCAGCAAGAGCATCCCTTTGGGCTATAAAACTGGGGCATGCCAACTGGATGGCCCCCTACGAGGGTCTTCCTCCGGGGCAAATCAAGAATGGGCAACTTGGAAGTCCCTGAACAAACTTAGAAGCGGAGTGGGCAGATCAAAAGACAACCTGGCAAAATGGCACTACCTATAAGAATCCTCCACTTTGTGTGACTGTGAACCAGAACAAACAACTATTTATCTGTATGCTTGCCCACAGTGCCCTGCCTCATACACAGAGGAAGAATTGTTTAAGGCTACAGACAATGCGGTTGCTGTTGCCCATTTTTGGTCTAAAATTATTTGTGTTCCCTCTATTTTTCAGTTTTATGCCTATTTTTAATTGTGCAATGCTTTTGACATGAAATAATTATAAAAAAAACCCTCCACATTTGAAACCCACACATAAAAAACAAAGGCCGTACATATGAGTGCATAAAGGAAAGAAGACGTCTCAAGATGCTAAGGAAATGAGATTTTAAACATACTTTGATAAGATCCTGAGATGTGTTTCTGTCCTACTGTTGCAATGGGTGCTCTGTGGTTTTGCATTTTTCGCTTCTCAATCTGGAGAGATGCTCATCAGTCTTTTATGATGGAGAAGATGTGTGCCTCATGTGTGGATGCATCTTCTTGCAGCTCTTCAAAGGGGATGCTTTAATTTTAGAAGAGAGATCTTGTTTAACATTCTGTAAAGTAGGCACTTGGAACATGGAGCATTCCACGCATCCGTATGGTTTTTGTGTGATCCTGCAGTGTTTTGAACAACCAGACATGTTTGCAGATTGTGATCCAAACCATGCTTTGCTTTTAAGTGCTGTGTAACTGCCTGTTGAGCAAATCACACATCATCGGGCAAATATTTGTACTTCCTGCCTAAGAAAAGTGAAAAATGCTTGCGCAAACAGTCATTCAGATTATTGTCGAAATGCTTTCATGGCTGGAATCACTGGGTTGTTGTAGGTTTTTTGGGCTGTATGGCCATATTCTAGAAGCATTATCTCCTGACATTTCGCTTGCATCTATGGCAGGCATCCTCAGAGGTTGTGAGGTCTGTTGGAAACTAGGAAAATAGGGTTTATATATCTGTGGAAAGTCCAGGGTGGGAGAAAGAACTCTTGTTTGTTGGAGCTAGGTGTGAATGTTTCAGTTGGCCACCTTGGACAATTTCAACAGAAAGGAAGAAACCCTAAAAATGATCAAAATCTGGCTACCAGTATTAAAAAAACCTCTAAAAATATAACAGTAATTAAAGAACAAAACTCCAGAGAAGAAACAATCAGGAACAGTTAATCACCTCTAAACAAAGAATTCACAACTAAAAGACACAACTAAAAACTGTCAGGCCATCAAATGCTAATTGAGGTGGCCAACTGAAACATTCACACCTAGCTCCAACAAACACCCTCACCCTGGACTTTCCACAGATATATAAACCCTATTTTCCTAGTTTCCAACAGAACTGACAACCTCTGAGGATGCCTGCCATAGATGCAGGTGAAATGTCAGGAGATAATGCTTCTAGAACATGGCCATACAGCCCAAAAAACCTACCCAGTCCTGCAGATTGTTCCTCTGAAAAGAACTTCCTCTTTGAGAACATTCAACAAAATCTGTTGGCCATTTCTTGCCTTTCCAGCACTGAGGTTAAACCTTTCCCCCCTGTTTTCTTTCAGAATTTATATGAAAGCATTAAAAACGAGCCCTTTAAAATTCCAGAAGATGATGGGAATGATTTAACACATACGTTTTTTAACCCAGACCGAGAAGGCTGGCTGCTGAAATTAGGTCAGTAGGTGGATAATTTCCCCCTTTGTCTTCTATTTTTATCGGTGCTTTGTCCCCTGACCCTGCTTTTGTGAAAATCCAATGCATTGGGATTCATGTTTATTTCTGATCAAAATGGTGCCAAATAGTTTACATTTTTTCATTATTTTTGTACCTTTTCCTAATTTGCAGTTTTGTGTGGTATTTGATTTTCGGTATTTGAGTACTAAACCTGTCAGTAAAAATGGATCTCTGTCTTTTACAGAAATACCAAAGTCAAATAGATAAGCATTATGTTCACTTTTGACCATTCCAAAGACTACTGTGATAAAATATTTCATGAGATTTCTCTCTTCCAAACACAAATGAAGTGCTCCTGTCTGTTCCAAAGGTTTTTCCTGTGTGTCTTTAGGTTCACTCCCATATTTGTGAATTTCTGTTGGTTTGACTTTTGGCTATGATTTTTTAAATGAGTGGTTTAAATGTGCCTTCTTGTTTTCCTTTTGGCCTATGACCTATCACCTTTCTGTTCTGACTGGCTGTCTGCTTATTCTGCATTAGGAGGTACGTACCTGATGGCTTTCTAGTCACTCTCTTGTTCTGTTGCTTGTTCTTTTTGCCTTATTTTCCCCCTTCCTCCTTCTGTTTTGCTCACTTTCCTTCATTTTAGCATTTGTGGGATTACCCTGCTTGTCACTTAATAACACTAACTTGAGATGGGTTACGCCAATGGATTTCCAATCATGTATATAATATTCCCAAACACTCACTGTTTCTTCAGATTATCCTAATGCTTCACATTTGTTGACATTCAGTCCTGGTTCGGTGAATCTTTGTGGAATTAGTAGCCAGGTGTGATATACTTTATTTCCTCATATTATGTATAATTTGATATACTCAGTTTGTCTTTCTGATCAGGTAATTGTACCTTTTCCCTTCTGCGCTTGATGCCTAGTAACAGACTTGGGCCAGCTCTTTGAAGCCCGCCTGTTCGGTTACACTTGAGTTTGGGTGAACTACTCTAACACCAAAATGAGTAATTGGAACCACATGTCCAGGCTAGAACCTATCCAGATGGGGGCCTGTTATATTGGCCAGTGGATGACAGAGTCGTTATGTGAGTGGTGAAAAGTCAGCATTTAATTGAAATCAAAACATGGGGGAAATGTCTCTCACAGTAAGTTGGAAAGGAAAACTTCTTGACACAATATAACAGTTTGTGAGTGAGTTGCTGTGAATTTTTCTGGCTGTATGGCCATGTTCCAGAAGCATTCTCTCATGACAAGAGTTCTTTCTCTATTCAGGACATTTCACAGATATATAAACCTCACTTGCCTATTTTCCAACAGTCCTCTCAACCTCTGAAGATGCCTGCTATAGATGTGGATGAAATGTCAGGAGATAATGCTTCTGGAACATGGCCATACAGCCCGGAAAACTCACTGCAAAGTGATTCCAGCCATGAAAGCCTTTGCCAACACAGTTCGTGAATTCTTTGGAAGGATTGCTTTCTTGAAGTAAGGGTTGTACGTATATCAGAATGTCAGAGCCATCTTCCCATATTCAATAAGGATTTCTACTGCACCTATATCATAAAGTCAAGAGGTTGCTTGTTCTATATTCATTTTCAGATATGTTGTAAAGGATTTATTGAAAAGAACCAAAGATCTCCAAAGTATTCCAAAGGTGCTGGCCGCTGCTTCATTCCAGCTCTTTTGAAATGTAGATGCTTCTTTCTAAATATGTCCTTGATGAGATCCAAATGTAGCTTGTTTGATCAGACCTCTGACTGTTGATTTAGAGCTCTAACCCCAGTTGATCTCAAGGGCAGCTTCTGGTTGCTGTTGCATTGAAGTGGGCAGTGGAGGAAGCAGCTTTGAACCCTGCTTTTGTACCTTCTGAATCGTGGGATTGGCTGGCAGCCTTCTGCTTGTATTTTTGTGTAAACCTTGTTTGCAAGTGATTATTTGAGGGTGCAGTTGCCCACCCGTCTCTTGCCTGCCCTCTGCAACAACCATTTGTTGCTTTCCTTCACTGGGAGCCCAAGGGAGGCCACAAATTAGAAAGTGATTTGTGCTGCTCTTCCTTGCTCCAGTAAAGATGACAGATTCTTTGTGTCTGCATGTCTCGGATCAGAGAGCACAGCACAGCAGAAGTAGCAGCAGCATCAAGAGAGGGAATTGTGACAACACTGCGTTGGGCAGACATACAGGTCTCTCAGTAAGTAAACCAGAGACTCTGGAGAGTTAGTCTTAAAGAAAGAAGATGGAGAGGCAAATGTGTACAGCCTGACATGGCAGTGGTCAGTTACGAGAGGTGAATGAAAAGTAATGCCTCCACCTTCTTTACTTGGGTTTAGATGGGAATATTTTAATAAATGAAACACAGAAATAATCCTTAGAATGTGCTCTTTAACTTGCTTGAAATTCCTCTCTGAGTGATACGACTTTAGTCCTGAATCTGTAAACCTTTTGCTTATGAAACTTGGTGGCTGCTGTCACAGAACGTCCAACTCTCTGTCATGCAAGTCAGATGTTCCCACCTCAACATCTTTACATTTACTCACCCAATGACGCACAGTATTCACATCACCACAATCACCACAAACAACTTGCATTCTCTGACCGACCGTCTGTGCAGGGTTCCATACTTTGCGCTTTAACAACACAACCATTCAATGCTAAGGCTTCCCGCCGAAATGGAACTGTAGAGGAGAGTCTACTGAACAAGTCAGTACCTTCCGCATGCCAGTACTGCCATCTGTTGAGGAGTTACGAAGGTAGAAGCATTACTTTTCATTCAACCCTCGTATAATCTCTGTCTCACTGGCCATATAGGTCCCTGCCTGTGTTTCATCCTTGGAACTACAGGCAGTCCCCGAGTTAGAAACATCTGACTTACAAACAACTCATAGTGAAGAACAGATGTGAGACAACAGGAAGTGAGAGAAATCGACCCCTCGGAAGGGAAATCCACTCCTAGAAGAGTTATCATGGGGAAAAGCTTTATCACCAATCCTTGTTTCCACAACAAGCTAACTTTTTCAAAATTCAATTATAACAAGGAGAGAAAGTGATGTGAAATCTTGTGGATAGGGGCACAGATAGCAAAGGGAAACACTACAGGGATGTCCACCCTTCCCTATTCTATTCAAAATTATATATATACACATAGCTAGAGTTACACTTAAAAATGTACCTGTTCTGACTTACATACAAATTCAGCTTAAGAATAAACCTAAAGAACTTATTGTGTTCATAACTTGGGGACTGCCTGTACTTTTCTGATGTTGAGGAGAGAGGGAATCGAGGTTTGCTCCAGGAATACAAGTGAACCATGGATTTGGTAAGGAATTGGAGTATTTCATGCTTCCAGAAAGCTAGAGTCTCTTCAGGCTAATGTAGTTTTGTATTTTCCACATTGACAGGAAATGCCTTCACTTTCTTTCCAGAATTTCTGGCTCCCAATCTTTCAAATGTCTTCAGTGGCAGAACGTGGATGTGCTCCCTCATTTGCACCTTCAAAGTACTGGTCCTTACCTTTAAGGCCTTGCACGGCCTGGGGCCAGCGTACCTGAGGGACCGTCTCTCCCCATATTGCCCTATGAGACCGCTTCGCTCTGAGGACACTAATCTCCTGACTGTCCCCTCTGTAAAAGTGGCCAAACTAACGGCCACCCGTCACAGGGCGTTCTCGGTGATCGCACCGACACTCTGGAACGCCCTCCCAGCAGATGTGCGTGCCATCCGTGAATTGCTCCCTTTAGGCGGGCGTGCAAGACCCACCTCTTCCAACTCGCCTTCCACTTGTAGGCCTACTGGGATGCTCCCCCTGTGGGAAGCTAATCTGCCCTGTTGTTTTAAGCTATTGTTAATGTAATTTTAATGATGTTTAATGATGTTTTAGTGTTGTTTTTTATGCTGCTGTTTTTATCTTGTGTTGTTTTATTGCTGTGAGCCGCCCCGAGCCCGCCGGGAGTGGCGGCATAGAAGCCGAGCGAAATAAATAAATAAAAAATAAGGCCTCCTAGCAAGTGAACAGAAGTTGTTGATACCTTGGAATTGGTGTTCCTCTTGCTAAAGGTGGGAGGAATAAAAAAAGATGTATATACAGTACAGGCAGTCCCCAAGTTATGAACATGATAGGTTCTTTATGTTTGTTCTTAAGTTCAATTTGTTTATAAGTCGGAACAGGTATTTTTAAAACTGTAACTTCAGTCGTGCGTGCTTGCGTGCGTGCGTGCGTGTGTATGTATGTATTTATACACACAAAAGTTTTGAATTTATTGTGTCGGGAGCAAACCAAGGATACAGTTGTGATGTATTTGAGAAAACACAAAGTTTAAATACTTGGCATTCTATTAAATGTCCTTTGACCAGTAGCTGGCCACTTGGAGTGCCTCTGGTGTTGCTATAAGGAGGTCCTCCATTATGCATGCAGCAGGACCCAGGCTACATTGTAGTAGGTGGTCTGTGGTTTGCTCTTCTCCACACTTGCATGTCTTGGACTCCACTTTGTGGAGGAGAATGCAGTGCTGAATTTTGTTCCGGTCTCCTCTATATCTGGAAAATAAATGTTTGCGATTGCAAAACCTTGATAATTTCAATGCTGGGAGTGGGACCTGAGCTCCTTTCCTAATTGTTGGGTGAGTGGACTTATTAACACACGACCCTGCCCATAAATGTACAGCAGAGTAACTTATTAGCAGCAGCGTGACCCAGCACCCATAGTCCAAAGTGATAACAAAAACATGTAGACCAATGTTATATCTTCCTTAGGAGGCTTTTCTTTGCAGTAAAATAATATGGTTACACTATTTACAAGAACAAGGTTTCCATAAAACAAAGTTCTTTGCTTTCACACTGGGCTTCTTTCTCATGCAGATAAAAAGCTTTGCTCTCACAGAGCCTCTTCTCACACTGAATTTACACACGAGCTTCACACAGCAGCTTTATACACACAGCAGCCTTCACACTGGAGCTTCACATAGTAGCTTTACACACGAGGCCTTCAACCTGGGGTTTCCTCTCACTGAAGCTTCTCACATCAGGCCTTCTCATTTTCTGAGGCCTACCTCACAGACTAAGGCCTACCTCACACAGAGTCTTCTCTCACAGACTGAGGCTTACCTTACACTGTGAGGTCTTCTCACAGACAATGACTTTTCTTCCACTGAGGAAAACTAACATACTAAGCTTCTCACTCCAGACCTTCTCAAACTGAGGCCTTTCTCACACGAGACCTTCTCACACTGAGGGGTCTCAGACTGACACCTCTCATACACTGAGGCAAACACCGAGGCCTGCGCATACTGAGGCCCTTCTCCTACAGAGACCTCTCACAGACTGAGGCTACTAAGTTACAGACACACCTGCTTATATAGCAATGCAGCTTTTGATGAGTTGTTGTATCCATTTAACCCTTTCAGTGCTTGTCTCACATTTTTGTAATTAAAAACACCTAGTTAAGTTTTAATATTTCTGACACGAACATCCTAATTTTAAAATGACGCTGATTTTTTTCATATCAGCAAACAGACCTCTTGAAGTTCCAAAACTTACAGAGAACTTTTGAATTCATGCATCTGTTCAATCAAAGCTGTGTTTTACAGTGCATTTCTTTCTTCCTTTCTTTCTTTCTTTCTTTCTTTCTTTCTTTCTTTATTTATTTATTTATTTATTTATTTAAAACTTTTGTATCCCAATCTTCTCACCTCCGTAGAGGGACTCAGACTGGCAGACAGCAAGAATTCAATGCTAACATTAAAATTGAAAACATCATAAATAACAATAAAATTACCCATACATATAAAATAAATTACATAAAAAGCCGTTCGCCGAGGTAAAATCATGTCCAACTCAGTCCATGTATTCAGTCCATATATTGTGGTCAATAACTTAGTCAATTAGCAATCTCTGCCCTCATTCTGCGAAGGCCTCATTCAACAGCCATGTTTTTACTAGCTTCCTAAAGGTCAGGAGTGAGGGGGCAGATCTAATTTCATTTGGGAGGGAGTTCCAAAGCCAGGGGGAGCACCACAAAAAAGGCACTGTCTCTCGTCCCCACCAGACGCGCCTGTAAAGGTGGTGGGACCGAGAGCAGGGCTTCTCCAGACGATCTTAACACTCTTGATGGTTCATAAGGGAGAATACGATCGGACAAGTAAACTTAAGACCAGCGGCCTCTGTAAAGTGTGTCAATTGAAAAAGTGTGCCTTGCGAGTAAACTACTGGCAAAGAAAGCGAACCCAAGATCTCTGTATCAGATTCAGACATGAGTTTACTTTGGGTTACTTTTCAGGCATTGCATAAGGATTCATTGTGGGCCAATTGAGGGGGCAGTGGTTGAAATCAGATCCCTCCTCCGTGTCCTTCCTAGCAGACTTTACAGCTGGACAAAGATCTTACAGGCAACAGATCCCAGGATGTGAGTCTTCTGGGCTGTATTTATTTTTCTTCCAATAACAAGAGTCTGCTGGCAGCTGCTCAGCTAAACTGTCTAGTACTAAAGAATTTGTTGTAAATAACAAAGGTCTGGCTTTAATTACTTCCTCTAGTGCTCAGGAGGTAAATAGGTTAGTTTCTGGTGTCTGTTTTGCCTTCTCTGAAGTCTTCTACTCTGGCAGCATCTCCCCACCTGATGAAAACATGATGGGAGCTGCAATCCAATAAACTTTAAGGACACCAGGTTGGGAAAGTTGTATCTGAGCCAATGTCATTATCCACAATTATCCCTGAAACATTCGGGCTTGTTGAAGCTCTGCTTACATTGCTTGGGTTTGTGTCATCTTGTACAGAAGCATTCACAGTGTAGCCTTCTTTCTACCCATTTCAGACACGGCTCTCTGAGGACTGCAGAAGTAAAGGTCCTAAGAGGGAGCGACAGTGTCCTTCTGTGTCTGATATGGAGCAACATCCATTCTGTTGATAGGGATCAACAACAGGCAGGTGGCTGGTAGACCAGCAACCCACTGGTGGTTTGGTGTTACTACTTGTTTCCATATGCATAAAGGAAGGATCTGCAGTGGTGCAATGGGTTTAACCCTTTTGCCGGCTGATTTAATTATGGATCGCCTGGTGGCACAGTGGGTTAAACTCTTGTGCCGGTAGGACCGAAGACCAACAGGTTCAAATCTGGGGAGAGCATGGATGAGCTTCCTCTGTCAGCTCCAGCATCCCATGCGGGGACGTGAGAGAAACTTCCCACAGGATGGTAAAACATCCAGGCATCCTGGGCAACATCCTTGTAGACAGCCAGAAGTGACTTGCAGTTTCTCAAGTCACTTCTGACACAGAAAAGAAAATCAGCATAAATTGGAAGCTTTGTGAAATGTGTCCAGGATTGGCCAAAGAGAGGAGGCAGCGATTGTAATATAACACCAACACACATAAACGTGACCATTATGGCAGATATAATAAACAGTGTTGTGGGAGCTCAGGCATCTTAAATAATAGAAACTATGCTTTTCAGGGTAAATAAACACTGATGGGTGACATTTTGACAGATGAGATCTCACCTTTCCACTTCTTTCGTTAAACAGTTGCAATAAGAGTACATCTATACTGGAATTAATGCAGTTTGACACCACTTTAACTGCCACAAGTCAATGCTATGGAAACACGGTGGCCATCGTTTGGTGAGGCACCAGCTTTTTTGGCCGATCCGGCTACAAATCTTGTAAAACTACAACTCCTAGGATTCTATAGCATTGAGTCATGGCAGTTCAAATGGTGCATTAATTCTACAGTGTAGCTACACCCTAAGTCAAATTGCCCTCACCCTCCCAGTGGCATTTATTCCATCTAAGTAGACCCACTGAATCATTGGGATTTACATGAGCATTGACTTTAACATTTGCCAGTTTATTTAGTGGATCAATTCAGTGCAGTTGCAAGTAGTATTTAGGCCAGTGGAACAAAACCACTTCATCACTGAAAGTCCATCCGGCAATAATAAATGACCCTTTATTTTACTTACTTAGGCAATCCCTTGTAGCTCGAGGATGATGGTCCTCCAAGTTTGTGTGTCTTGATGGTGGGTTCATAGGTGGCTGTGGAGCCCTATTGTTGATTCGCGTGTTCTCCCTCAGTGAGAACATCGGTTTCCAGGTGGAAGGCGGTCCCGGTCAGGGTTGCCTTGACACGCCTTCCTCTTGGTACGTTTCTCCCTTTCCATTTGTGCCTCTTGGAATTCCACAGCACTGCTGATCACAGCTGACCTTCAGTTAGAGTGCTCAAGGGCCTGGGCTTCCCAGTTCTCAGTGTCTATGCCACCAAATGCAGTAGACACTGCAGCTTTCAGCCAGATAACAATATAAGGAGAACTAAGTTCTAGATCAGGCATGAGCAAACTTTAGTTTCCAGCAGACCCCTCAACCTCTGAGGATGCCTGCCATAGATGTGGGCAAAACATCAGGAGAGAATGCTTCTGGAACATGGCCGTACAACCCGAAAAACTTACAACAACCCAGTGATTCCGGGCATGAAAGCCTTCAATAATACCTTCAGCAACATTTTGTGAGTTTACATTGCAGACCAGTAGATCAAAAACTCCAGGATGTAAAACGTATTCCTGCACTTGTTCCGTGGTTTCAGAGGGCCTTTTTTCCACTAATGACAAGCACATGCATGCAAACCTTTCTGGACCAAGTAGGAGCTGCAAGTGCTTTTATGTCCCTGCCTTGGTTTGAGGAACGTGATTGATTTAAGATGATTAATCCTCGGGTGAACCATATCTTTAATGAGCGCCTGATGTTCAAAGTGTTGTTTAGTAACAAGATCAGCCAGGCTGAGAGTGAAGGCTAATGAGATTTAATCACAAAGTAATGGATGATGCAACTCGAAATCTCTTTAACTGCAGAGAAACCAGGCCTGCGTATTGATAACATCAAAAGTCATATCTCTTTTCCATTTTTTCCCTTGCGGTTTGAGGAAAGAGAACTTTCTGAACACAAAAAATGCAATTTGTTGGACCTTTTTATAGTGGCACAAGGAAGGACATACATTTCTGGCGTCATTTCGTGCATAACAATTGAGCCACAGGCAGTCCCCAAGTTGTGGACAAGATGTAGATTTCTCTCACTTCCTGTTGCCTCACCCCTGTCCTTAACGATGAGTTGCTTGTAAGTCAGATGTTTGTAACTCAGGGACTGCATGCACTTGGTTAATATGGAGGAAGGTTTCCAATATAGTGGATGTATCTATTCTCTTTGGTATATATTTCTAGTTTCCACCAGACCTCACAACTTCTGAGGATGCCTACCACATACCAGGAGATAATGCTTCTGGAACGTGGCCAGACACAGCAGCCCAGTGATTCCAGCTGTGAAAGCCTTCGACAACAAATTTAATATAGTTTACTCCTACAGCTCTTATTTTTGCTATGTGTGCAGTTCTTTGGAATACCTCAACCCTATTTTCTAAATGGTTAATTGAGCTTTTAAGTTACCGTAATGTTAAAAATTTGGTGAGTGAAAGGAAATGTCACTGGGTGGCTGAATTCCCTTTGGAGGCTTAGTGCTCTCACTTAGCCCAATAACTATCTCAGTATTTTAATTGCTATTGACTCCAGTAGGCCTACATTGTCTTAAGCACAGTGAGAGCTTTTCTGAGTTGCAGAATATCACTTTTCCTGTTTTGACAGGCAGGCAATAACAGCTGTTTTGAAATGTCAGAGGAGGAGACTATATGAAGTGGATGAGTAAGGCAGTAACTAGGAAAAACTGAGGGTCTTAATACCCCAAAGCCACCATATCCTTTCTCATCTTGGAAGCTAAGCAGGGTCAGCCCTGGTTAGTGCCTGGATGCAAGACTGCCAAGGAATACCAGGTGCTGTGTGCAATATTTCAGAGGAATATTGTCAAAACCACTTCTGGGAATTTCTTGGTTAAGAAAACCCTACAGAATTCATGGGGTTGCCATACATTGACAGATAGTTGAAGACACATACATATTCAGGGAAGAGTATCATTTTTTGTTAAATGCATGTAGCAAAGAGTATCCCTGTAGCCACAGTTTTATGTGAGTGTTTTGACTCATGTTGGACTTCAAATTAGAAGTTTCCTCTGTTCTGGCCAGCAGTCTACTCAAATGTGAAAATGTGGGTGTTTGTTGGGGTTGAATAGCTGTTGTGGAAAAGGCCATGCTAGACAAGTATTTCCTCTGTATTTTTATTTGAATAGATAAGTTCAGTAGGAATACACATATTAAGACTGGTATCTGTGATCTTTCTCACTCCCCAAAGAAACAAGGTTATGGAAATCAGCATCTCAAGCTGTCTCTTGTATGTATCAATATCTTTCTCTTGCTCACAGCATTATAGAGTTAGAAGAGAGACCCCAAGGGCCATCCAGTCCAACCACCTTCTTCCGGGCAGGGAAGACACAACCTAATCCCTCCCAACAGATGGCCATGCAGCCTCTGTTTAAGAGCCTCCAAAGAAGGAGCCTGCACTAGACTCCACTGTTGAACAACTCTTCTAATGGGTTGTTGTGAATTTTCCAAGTTGTATAGGCCGTGTTCCAGAAGCATTATCTCCTGACGTTTCTATGGCAGGCATCCTCAGAGGTTGTGAGGTTTGTTGGAAACTAGGAAAATGAGGTTTATATACCTGTGGAATGTTCAAGGTGAGCGAATCAACATTTCTCTGTTGGATGCAAGTGTGACTGTTGCAATTGGCTACCTTGATCAGCATTGAATGGGCTTGCAGAGTCAAAGGCTGGCTGCTTACTGCCTGGAGTCATCCTTTTTTGGGAGGTGTTAGCCGGCCCTGCTTTTTGAGCGTTGTTTTTTATTTACTGTCCTGATTTTAGAGTTTTTTAAAAAGATACTAGTAGCCTGATTTTGTTCATTTTCATGGTTTTCTCCTTTCTGTTCAAATTGTCAACATCCTTGTGGATTTCAGTGGCTTCTCTGTATAGTCTGACATGGTGGTTGTGAGAGTGGTCCAGCATTTCTGTGTTCTCAAATAATTGTGTCCAGGTTGATTCATCAGGTGCTCTGCTATAGCTGACTCCTCAGGTTGAATTAGTCTGCAGTGCCTTTTGTGTTCCTTCTTATGGTCAGGAAGTTTGTCTTAATGTTCACCTGGAGTCTCCTTTCCTGTAATTTGAACCCATTTCCCCATTGAGTCCTAGTCTCTAGGGCAAATATGAATGGTGCCAGATACGGCTTGTTCCAAAGGTGACATGTTCTACACCTGAAGTAAAGGATTGGATCACATCATCCATGTAGCACCAGGGATAGTCAACAACGTAAGAGGGTATTACCAGGATGAATGCCCAAACCTCCTACCTTCTGTCTCCTGAAACAGAGCCTTTTGGAGATTGTCTTAGCCTGTTCTGAGAATGAGTTTGAATGGTAGAGAATGCATCTTTTTATCTTTCTTTTGACAACGGTGACGTCTTGAGCATAGTGATGTGGGGATGAGTGGACCATTGGATAGATAGAAAATGATTGATGTGATAGATTTGTATCTCACAGTTTGGCTGAAGACTGCTGCTGAATCTTTTATTGCATAGCCACCCTCCTCCTCTATTGCTGACACTAGGAACTGTGTGTCTGGAAGAACCCAAAAAGGATGAGCATCGCCTTTTAAAATGGTCTTAGAATCAACAAGACATTTCCAGTAACCCCTGTGTTCATTTAACTTTGGTTCAAATGTCTGTTTTCCACCTAAACCATCTTTTTTTGACGAGCCTTAACCATTTAATGAAGTAACAAGGTAACCAACCTAACCTTTTTGCCCAATATGTGGGGCTTTGGAACGGAGCTGATATAACTGGAGAATGCCTTATGTCTTGCAGGCGGAAGAGTGAAAACGTGGAAAAGGAGGTGGTTTATACTGACAGATAATTGCCTGTATTATTTTGAATATACAACAGTGAGTATGTCATATTGCAAATCGTATTCTCTCTGCTCCTAGTTCCAAATAACTCAAAGCTGTATACTCAATGTTATCTTTCATTGACCTCTAGGACAAGGAGCCCAGAGGGATTATACCCTTGGAAAACCTCAGCATACGAGAAGTGGAGGATCCGAGAAAACCAGTAAGGCTTTCTCCTTTGTGAAGCTCTGTCAAAAGGAAATCATTGTTCACCTACAATCAAAGAGCATTCTGAACTCCACCAACAATGGAATTGAACCAAACTTGGCACACAGAACTCCCATGACCAACAGAAAATACTGGAAGGGTTTGGTGGAGATTGCTCTTGAGTTTTGGAGTTGTAGTTCACCTACATCCAGAGAGTGCTATGGACTCAAACAATAGTGGATCTGGACCAAACCTGGCACAAATACTCAACATGCCCAAATATGAAGACTGGTGGAGTTTTGGGAACATAGACTTTACATTTGGGATTTGTAGTTGCTGGGATTTATAGTCAATCAATCAAAGAGCATTCTGAACCCCATCAACGATAGAATTGGGACAAACTTCCCACACAGAACCCCATCACCAACAGAATAAATAAATATACAGTGTTTTCTGTGTTTCCCAACCCCCAGGTTGAAAAATACTGTCTTAATATGAGACTATTGTGGACTTGAAAAGCTTGCATCCCAGCGACTACAACTCCCAAATGACAAAATAAATCCCCTCCAACCCCACCAGTATTCAAATTTGGGTATTTGTGCCAAATTTGGTCCAGTGAATGAAAATACATCCTGCATATCAAATATTTACATGACGATTAAGAACAGTAGCAAAATTACAGTTATGAGGTAGCAACGAAAATAGTGTTATGGTTCGGAGTTACCACAACATGAGGAACTGTATTAAGGGGTTGCAGCAAGAGGAAGGTTTTTAATGGCAACGTGGTTTTATGTATTTCTGCTTTTTATGTATTTTAATATGCTGTTCTAAGATGTTTTTAAATTTGTATAGCGTTGAATCTTGCTGTAAGCTGGTCTGAGTCCCTCCATGGAGGTGAGAAGGTCGGGGTACAAAATTTTTAAATAAATAAAATAATAAGGTTGAGAACCACTTTATTAATAAGCTCATGCCTTCAGAGAAGCCTTCTCCAACCTGGTGGAGTTAGGATTATGGCAGAGATATTGCAAAACACCAGCATCTGGCAGCATTGAGTATTTAAAGAAACACTCAAGAATCCACGAGGGTATTCATTTCAAGTTTTCCAAAAGCCTCCCCTTTCTGCTTAACAGTCTGAAAAAGCACTGAAAGAGTGGAAAAAAACGATACAAATGTGGAGTTCGGAATCCCTGACCAGTACAAACTAAACGGGACAAGAGAAATTATATTAAAATGACAATTGCTTCAAAATCATCAAATTATGGCATATTTTCTCAAACATAAAATACTTTGGTGTCTCAGTGGAATAAAGAAAAAAGGTCTCAAAATTCCCAGGCAGTCCATCAATCCCTGCACAGGGCTTCTGGCCTTTTTGATCGGCGTTGGCTGGTCCTGAGTCAGCATTGATGCTTTCCCCTCTTCTTGGAATGACCCTCGACTTATCCATGGGTTGTATCAAAATCCATAATGTTGGTCCCAAAACCTGCCCCTGATTTATACACGAGCATACAGGCCATCCTCTGTGTGTGTGTGTGTGTGTGTGTGTGTGTGTGTGTGCACGCGCATGTGTGTAGGCTTTGGATAGTACAGGGAAGGCTTAACATCCCTATGGGGTTTGTCTTGCTGCCTGTGCCCCTGTTCAGAATATTTCCCCTCACTTTCTGTCCCTGTGAGAATTGAATTTTGAAAAATGTTGTGGAAACAAGGATTGGTGATAAAGCTTCAGTGGAGACTCCTTTTCCTCCATCATCCATGATAACTCTTTCAGGAGTGGGTTTCCCTTCTGAGGAAGGGATTTCTCTTCCTGTTGTTTCACCTCCGTTCTTAACTAGGAGTTGGATGTAAGTCGGATGTTTGTAACTTGGGGACTGTGATATTGGTGCAAGACATAGAGTGCCCTGTCAATACCAGCTTGTTCTCTCTTCCCCAGAATTGTTTTGAACTGTATAACCCCAGCCATAAAGGGCAAGTCATTAAAGCCTGCAAGACGGAAGCCGATGGCAGAGTGGTAGAAGGCAACCATGTGGTGTACAGGATATCTGCTCCCACTCCGGAAGAGAAGGAAGAGTGGATCAAATCCATCAAGTGAGTCCTTCTTTAAAGCAGAGGGACAGCAGCATCTTGTGTCAGGTGACCCTCAAAATCCGTTGCATCCCGGATTAAAGGCTCCCAACATGGGCTCTATGGCCACTTCCTTCTCTTCTCTATGGCCACTCCACATTTCCTTGTGTTTAGTGCACCGTGAAACCAGCCACAAACACAAGCTACGAGGGCCATCTGGTCTAATCTGGTCTAATGACTCTGTAGGAAGGCTGTACCCAGTTAATAGAGAATTATTTTCCATTTCATTATCAAAAAGGAGTAATAGTATGATGGCAAATTGAAAATTCACTTCTGAAATATTTTTGTTTAAAAGCATTGTCAATTTATTGAGTTCTTTATCGAGTTCTTCTTTTCCACCAACAGATAGAATGAATACAAAATGAGGAAATAAGTACAGGCATCCTGGGGGGGGGGGGGGTCATAGAGAAGACAATTAGTGCCCAGGGTCCATTATCTGGAGTTTCAAAGATCCATTGCACTCATGCAAGATGGAGCCCCCGGTGGCTCAGTGGGTTAAAGCACTGAGCTCCTGAACCTGCAGGTTTGAATCCGTGAAGCAGCATGAGCTTCCGTTATTAGCCCCAGCTTCTGCCAACCTAGCAGTTCAAAAGCATGCAAATGTGAGTAGATCAATAGGCACCACTCAGACGGGAAGGTAACGGCACGCCATGCAGTCAGGCCGGCCACATGACCTTGGAGGTGTCTATGGACAATGCCGGCTCTTCAGCTTAGAATTTGAGATGAGCCCCACCCCTCAGAGTTGGACACAACTAGATTTAATGTCAGAGGAAACCTTTCCCGTGCTGATCTAAATTGAGGATATCACAATATCATAAGGTCGGTAGAGCGCACGAACAAGTGTGCAAGCTGACAACTAACACCTGTCTCCTTTCTTGTTAGGGCAAGCATCAGCAAGGACCCTTTTTACGACATGTTGGCGACCAGGAAGAGAAGAATTGCTAACAAAAAATAACACTAATCCTGTGGACCCACCTAAGCCAAATTGCTAATGCATCGTAAAGCCAAGGTAAAGTTCACAGAAAACAAGATTTGTATTAGAAGTGTAGCCACTTTCCTGTAGCTTATATGGAGTCTGTGACCGTTGATTAATATTCCATGAGACGCTGGAAGAAGCTTCAAGTCCACAGACTGATCTATAGATGAACTTTACACTTTGGAAGGAAGTGTGTGCTGTTTTTTGTGTTGTTGAACCTGGACGTGTGATCTCTCCCTCCTGCCCTCTGGGGCCTTTGCCCAGGATTGCCGAGTCTAGCCTTCACAACGAGCAGAGCGAGTCCCTTTTTATTCTCTGGTTGCAGATGTCTTTTGCTCTCCTTTGCTAAAATTCTCCTTAGCCTTTGCAACACAGAGGCCTTTTGGGCCTGGATGATTTTTGCATGCAGCTCACATCCAGTCTGCAGCACTTCATTTAGAACCTGCTAGTCTGGCAGCTATATGATTAACAGGCCTCCTTCTCATAAACATCTGGCCATGTACTGAAAACATGAAACTCCCGAAGACGAAAAAGGTTATAAACATGCATTTCGGCAGTATTGCTACGGCTCATCTTGAGTTTTTAGATGCCTTGGAAATGTGTTCTTTCTTTTCTCCAGATGTTAACCTGAAATGTCTTCCAAATCTGAGTTATGTCAGGTGTCACTCGCTGTTTTATATTGTTTTGTGAAGACACACAGCAGTCTGATTTCACCTCCTTAAAAGACAAAATTGCTTTAATAGCCTTTTTCTGCCCATTTGTGCAGATGGCCACAGAGTTATGTTTTGCAAACAACCAGCTTTAATTTTCTCCTTTATTGCCGTTTACAGGTTTAATTTTCCATCCTCTTGGGATCTTACTCTCCTTTCCCCTCTGTAAATATTTAAATGTGTTGTAAGTCAGAAAGAGGAAGAACCCATTATATTGCTAATGAAGAGAGAATATGAGAGTGACCTGTTGTACATCTGAAAGGTGTAGGGTCTTTTTACAAGTGCTTTCCTGATCTTTGATCATTTTGCCTTGTGTGTTTTTGTGTGGAACTTTGCCTTCTCCGAACCCTCTCCAGTCCATTTCTGAGGCACATCCAAGATGTAGAGTCTGGTGGAGTAGGGAAAGCTAATCCATTTTGGCCAATAATCTACCTTTTTGCAATCGCAGATCGTGATGTAGGATTTTACCCCACAATTCTGGTCATTCAAAAGTAACCTTCATGGAAAAACGATTAGTGCTTTTGTCCCGATCTTTCCAAAACAGGGGGTAAGGAATTACGTTAGACAAACATGAATGTGGGAAGAATTACTGCTGCATTGCTGTGAGTTTTCCAGGGTGTATGGCCATGTCCCAGAAGCATTCTCTCCTGACTTTTCACCCACATGTATGGCAGGCATCCTCGGAGGCAGCCTCCTAGGATGCCTGCCATAGATGTGGGTGAAACCTCAGGAGAGAATGCTTCTGGGACATGGCCATAGTTGCTGAGTTTTCCGGGCTGTATGGCCAGAAGCATTCTCTCCTGATGTTTCACCCACATCTATGACATGCATCCAGAGGCAACCTCTGAGGATGCCTGCCATAGATATGGGTGAAATGTCATGAGAGAATGCTTCTGGAACATGGCCAGACAGTCCGGAAAACACCCAGTGATTCCGGAATTGAAAGCCTTCGAGAACAGTTATTGCAGCTTCTAACTCATCCACTGAAAAGTCTCATCAGTGCAGAACATGCAAACTGAGTAAATCTGGTGCTCAGAAGCTTTTTGCTAAATGGAAGAGTAGCTCTTTGCCTAGCTTTATATAGAAAGTCTGCAGATGTTTGTATGCGACAGTATTAGCAGGGATTCAAATCAGAGCCAAAACTAGGAATGCTTAAGGAACCTTTATGAAGAGGTAAAATTCCCATCTCTGGCTGCCCTTTGGTCACAGGGACCAGTTTGATTATTCTGGCTGCGAGTATGGCAGTTATTGGGGTCCTGCTGAAGGAGTTTTGCAGGAAGATATATCTACTTCCAGGTTGCCCTGCAATGAGGGTCACATTCAGTAGATCAGTGGCTCTCAACCTGTGGGTTCCCAGGTGTTTTGGCCTACAACTCCCAGAAATCCCAGCCAGTTTACCAGCTGTTAGGATTTCTGGAGGTTGAAGGCCAAAACACCAACCCACAGGTTGAGAACCACTGCAGTTGAAAAAAAGCCTAGCGCTTCCCTAAAGGGGTGACTCTGTGAAAGAAGCGAGGGAGAGGACCTCCCCTGAATCCGTAACATACAGTACTTTCCAGAGTGAGTTGTACTTCTCAAGAAGAGTCAGCCCGTCATTCCCTCTGGTTTTTTCTCACTAGGAGAGTAGAGACATTAAATTCAATGCAGTTCAAGACCGGGCTGCCTTTTCTCCAAAGTTACAATTTAAACCTTGCAGACTCTGGGTTTTGAAGGGGCAAGTTTGAAAGCACTTTGAGCTCAGCTGGCCTGGCAAGTGCTGAACCCGAGGAGAGAGGGAGGAGGAGAACCATATGCTTGCGAATGTCACACTGATTGGTTTTTGAATGGCATGGAAGTGTGTGGTACAAAATACAAAACTTTTAGAATATTTCATATTTTTAAAATAAATTCTTATTTTTGAAATAATGTAGTGCATACATATCTTTCTAATGCCGAGGTCAAAAGGAAGGTTTTGGATCTGGCGAGACTGTAACATTGCCTTGCTTTTAACATTCCTGTCTACAAGACCAAGATCCAGCCTTGGAAATGAACACAGTACGATTCCCCTTTCTTTCTGGCGGCTGGAGATCGCCATGTCTCAGTGTTGCATTCTCCCTCATCTGAGCTGGTGCAGCCAAAGGTGACTGACAATGGGAGTTGCACTTGGCCGTGTCTCCCATCTCTCTCCTAGTTGGACATTGGCCCCAAGGCCAGTCCTAGCTATGGCTCAGGAAGCCTGTTCTCCCGATGTATGAAGGAGGCCAAGGCTGCCTTTGCACTGGCCCCTGAAGCCCAGATGCTGCAAACCTAACAAGTGGCTCACTACTTCTTTCTCTGTGTGTATTTTTCTTGGAGAATGTTTCTTATATTGACATTTAAATGTAAGGTATCATGTATATACTGTACATCTGTGTATTATTTGAACTTGGAAGATTTTGTTAATCTCGTATGCTAACGAATTGCATGAAATAGTCTATTATCTATGTTACACAAATATCTATGTGTGGAAGTCCTCTGTGTGGCTGTTTTACATCGTCAGCAAGCATTGATTGAAGAAAAGACTTCATGGAGACTCCATTATCAGAAATAAAAGTATACATTCTACAAAAGTGCACTTTTATAAACACCAAAATGCTTGAAGAGTCTCAAAGCTACAGGTGTCTTTAGTATGTATCTAGGGGTAAAATCCTTTTGTGACTTTCACTGTAGGACTCCATTCTCCTGGAGCAGCCCACAATGTGACAACATTGGGTCACGCATTTGCCTTCAAGTAGGTTCGGTCCTATGGTGACCCTCTCAGGGAGTTTTGTTCAGATGCCTTTTGTTCATTACCGTAATTTTTTAGGGCTCTTTCCTCCAAAATATTGTTGCTCAGCCACAAGTTGAAGTGGTACAATACAATATATATATAATTAAGTACACTTTTAAGCAACATAAGCTTGCCAGACTTTCAATGGGAAGTGTGAGCCTGCTTCTGGTTGATGAGAGAGTCAAGTTAATTAGGACGGTTATTGTGTGCCTTCAAGTTGTTTCAGACTTAAGGTGACACGAAGTCTAAAGTTTAGGGCAGGGACCAAGTAAAAGGACCTTGGAGGGTTGCATCTGGCCCATGGACCTTAGTGGCTGTGGCCCTTCAGCTTTATCAAATTCCAGATTTCATCTAGGATGCAAGAAGCAGGTTATCAACATATAGAAGGCCATATTGCAGTGCATTCATTGTATATTAGGAAAAACCTTGAGGGCTTTGAAATCCTATTCCCACAACCTAGAACCTATTTGACACGTGGTAGAATTGGATCCCTGAATGTCCTCACTGTATCAAAAATGTATGTGCCCTATATACTGAAATACACAATCATATAGTTATCCAAGAATCTGAATCAGTGGTTCCCATCCTGTGGTCCATGGACCACCAGTGGTCCCCAAGAACGAAAATATGGTCTGCAGCCTCACCATTACTACACCGTTGCCATGAAACCACGCAACAATGAGAGCAACTGATCTCGTGAAACCCTCTTATAGTGCTGAGACAATGGAGATGTTGGGAGGGGAGAGGCTGACTACCCGCAAAAGGTTACTACTACCACATCATATGGCTTTATGTGGGTGAGCAGATGGCGACTACTGGATCACATATGTTCTGTATCAGAAACTAGAGCTGATGTGGTCTACCCAATGCAGTTTTCTCAATCAGCACCCCAAATAACCAAACCAGATCTAAAGTTGACCAAAAACTGATTCATAATACTTTTGGTACTAATGTTGGAGAGTGGTCCCTGGTCACAGTGGTCCTTGATCAAGTAGTCCCTGGTCAAAAAAAGGTTGGGAACCACTAATCTAAATCCTTAACTCATCAACATGTACACATATTATCATTGGTTTAAATCCAAATGTCACCAGTTTCTGACTAAACCTGAGAAGCTATGAAATGTGGATGAAGTCAAAGGGTTGCTGCCAAGGTGATTGTATACAGAAACAAGCTCCAGTCAGGTAATCGAGGCAGAAAGGAAAGTGTACACTACACACCGGGAAACCTTTTTTGACTTGCTGTATTTATATACTATATAAATTTTACATGCCATATTTACAAGTGGGGCAAGTGCTTTTATCTTTAAAAAAACAAAGATCAAACTTGAGACACCTCTGAACAACACAGCTTGTATAAACCAGACAGATTATTCAGATGAACTGTATTTAATACAGTTTTCCCCACTCCGTCTCCTGATGCAGGACCAGTGAATTAAGTGTATCACAGTTTGATAGCATTTCATCATTTTTTTAAAAAAAATTAAATCACAGTATGAATGTGTCTAAAAGTAGAAACTTTGAAGGGAAAAAAATAAACCAGAAAACAGATCCGTCAAGACAACCATTGCATCACAATATAATAAAAACAAAATTTAAAAACAACGGGAGAAGGAGAGCAGCTCTTTCTGGCCGGTGCCAGAGTAAGGCAGAGTCTGGCCTTTGGAGCTGCAGCAGCCCTCGCCCAAAAGCCTGGGAATGGAAGGAGGGCCCAGAGAACAGAAAACAACCAGGGACAGCTGTGAGAGGGAAGGAAGGAGCAAAGGAGGTGGAAAAACATTCAATGGAGGGGAAGACAGAAGGCCACAAAAACGGGCAGAGGCTCGAAGAAAGAAACCCCCTTCAGTGGTGAAGGGAAACCTGGCTGATGAGTCAGGGAGAGCAGAGTGGGGAAGAAGTGCAATCGGGGAGACCAACATCTAGCCCTCTCCAGCCCAAGGCCTTTGGGGAAAGGCAAGAAGCCTCCTCATCCAAACCCTTTTCAGCAGCTCCTTGGGGCCTCTTAGGGAGGCAGCCCTATCCAGAGCAGCAGCAAAAGGGGGCTTTGAGCACCTTCTGAGTTACATTCAAAAACAAGCAGAGTCCAAACGACATGCTTTGCAAAATCCAACGGGGAGGGGAAAAAACATGAACGTTTGAGTTTCTAGTTGCAGACATCACAGAGAACAGATGAAACTCTTTCAAAAATCCTAAGTTGTGTGTGATTTTAAAAAAATTCTTTAAATTAAATAGAGACCATTGCAGCTTGGTAATTCTGTTGTTTCCTCGCTCCTTGCACCAGATATGTAGACGTGGAGCAATCACACATGAAGAACACAATCAACCTGAGTCTGTAATGAAGCAGCATTTGAGATGTTCTGTCCCAGGGCGTTAATCCTAACGGTTGCAATTACAGGGTAAAGTTTCACGGCATTCAGCCACATTGTAGAAAGTTTCCATCTTCTTTTGTTTGTTTGCTTGTTTGTTTCCCCGGTGTTTGTTTTTTTGGATTTCAGTTATTTTTAAAAAAAGAAAGTCTCAAGGTAAAAACTAAAAAAAAGGGGTGGGGGGTTTCCATGGTAAAATCCTGTACAGTATTTCTGAAGCACCAATTGTGAATTATAGAGTTAATCGCTTTGTGGTTTATAAATATCCTGCAAGCTGTGGAGGAATGGCTTCCAGCGGACACACTGGATCTGAAAGGCAAAGGAGATAAGGTTATTTTTGGAGACTGACCTGGTGCAAGTCTTGTGGCTCATATGCCACACAGTCTGCAAGAGCAGCTGAGACCAGCTGATATTTGGGGCCCTTTCTCTCTGACCAATCTCTATTCGTCCTGGGCAAATCTGTCCTTACATCCTGCACTATTGTTTTAAACCCTCACATTATGCGTCAGATACAAAATGTCAGCTAATTCTTATCCAAACTAAACTGAAATGAGATTATCATCCATGGGCATTTGACAGAAACCAGCAGCAAAACCCAATATGGAAAGAAGCAGTTCTACGAGGGGTGTTCATTAAAGATTTCCCCTGACCCACTTCTATTCATCACAGGATGCTGAAACTGCACATGTGTAATGATATAAGTCTCTATAGGTTACGTGCCAATTTACAACTCAGAACTGATAACGGTCTTGATTTGACAAGTGATGAAGTGTTGTGAGGTTTGAGAATGGACCCAGTAGAATACAGAGCAGTCCTCAAGTTCCTTGACTGGAAAGGCTGCACACCAAAGGAGATGTTTGACGAGATGAAAGAGGTTTATGGTGATGATTCCCCATCATATGATGTAGTCAAGAACTGGCGTCAATTCCAGTGTGGCCAGCTTCAGTGCAAACAGCTCCCATTCCAGGGCAACTCCACTCTGCTATTGATCTCCAGCAAGTGGAGATTGCCATTTTGGAAAAATCACATAGCCATCACCTAGCCCAAAATGTCAAGCTTAGTGTGGGGTCCGTGGAAAAAAATCACCCAAGACCATCTTCACATGCATAAGGTATCCTCTTGCTGGGTCCCCTGGCTGCTCACACCTTTCCAGAAGCAGGAACAAGTCAAATGCTCTCAGGCTCTCTTGACAATGATGTGCCATGGAAACTAGGAGGACTTTTTCAACAGACTGATCACACAGGATGAAAGCTGGCCCCATCACTATGGTCTTGAGACTAGTCCAGTCGATGCAATGGTAGCATCATAACTCACCACTTCCAAAGAAGGCATGTGCCCAACTCTTGGCAGGTAAGGTCATGCTCACAGTATTTTGGGACCAGCATGGAGTAGTTTTGCTGGATTTCCTAGCAAAGGGTAACATGATCACTGGGGCATACTCTGCTTCACTGCTGCAGAAATTGCGGGAGGCCATCAAAACCAAGGGACAATGTGGCATGCTCACCAAAGGTGCCCGCCTTCTGCAAGACAATGCACCAGTTCACTGCTCACCTGTTTCCCAAATGGAAGAAGCATGCTCCTGTGGCTTAAAAATTCTACCCCATCCCCCTTATTCACTCGACCTCGCACCATCGGACTTGCACCTCTTTCCAACAATGAAGTTATTTTTGAAGAGCAAGCATTTTTCAGATGATGAGACTCTGATTTCCGAAGTCACAACGTGGCTTTTGGAGCAACCTGTTGACTTCTACAAGCTAGGTGTTTACAGGTGCTTAAAAAGATGGGAGAAATGTGTGTCTCTGGAGAGAAGGACTCAAAACTGTGCCAAGTTTCTTTGCTTTCAGTCCACAGGAAGTGGGTCAGGGGAAATCTTTAATGAACCACCCTCGTATGTGGCAACTGTAACCCTGCAGCACAACACCAGAATTACATTTGGTTGGTTCCAGTTATCCCTACTTCCCAAAAATGTACAGCAAACCAACTGTGAAGATGTTTGATAAACATGAATTAAAATGAAGTACTCATCCATGCCCAGCCCTTGCTTGGAATGTGGAAGGCTGTGACTGACATTACGGAGGTAACCCTGGCTGCAACACCCTGGGAACACATTCTGGTGCAATCCTAAGGCAGGGACATAAATCTAAAACTGATAAATCTAATTAACCTGAAAGGGGGAGAGTACAGAAAACCATTCCCAGAATGCCTCTTGGGGTTTCCTTCTAAGTCACTTACCTACATTATGATCTGTAGAAGGGGAAGAGCCATTTCTATTGCAGCCTTCTATACTTTTTGTTTTCTGGCAAACAGCTGTGTCTCCGTCCTGGAGGCTCCTGCCATGCTTACTACAAGCCTCCAAAAAAGACTCTGTCGCCTCCCAGGTTTTGAGATCCTTGGTTTCCAAACTTGTTGGCTTTGGAAGGGAAGGTACTGGAGTTTCACTGCAGTCTTCGGATTTCTTCGTACGCTTCTTCTTTTTCTTCTTCTTTTTCTTGTGTTTATGCCTGTGAGCCTCAGCCTCAGAACTGGATGCCGATGGGTCAGTATCCTGGCGATGCCTGGAAGAAGCAGAAAGATGTCAGCAGGAAAATCAACAGCACAGAATATCATTTTCCAAACAATAGATTCAGCACAATCTATTCAGTTTACCGCACTGTCAAACATAGTACGGCCTCATACTTTTCACTCACAGCGTTGCTCACTATTTTTGCTTTTATACTTCATTCTCTGGGTCTCATCAAGGTCCTCTTGGTATATATGAGTTAAGCTGAGCTTTTCCTTATGTCCCTTCCCTATATAGAAACACTATCCTATGTTTTCTCTGGCAAGATTTCTTCAGAGGGGGTTTGCCATTGACTTTCTCTGAAGTTGAGAGTATAGCCTGCTTGTTATTGTCCCGTTGCATTCTTCCTGAGCTTGAATACAAGCATCCCTTTCACCCTGCAGCGTTCCCTCACTTATTGCGGGGGTTACATTCCAGGACCTCCTGCAATAAGTGAAAAACGGTGATGTAGGGACACTATATTTATTTTAATATTTTTACATTATTTTAGTAATTATACAATATTTTAAGTCTTTATAAACTTAAAGTGAAGGGAAGGAAGGAAAGGTCCTTCAAGGCCGGAGGGAGGGAGGACTGAAGAGGGAACGCGCCTCAGAGAGTGGCAGTGGCAAAAACCTGCGAAACAGCGAAAATACCTCAATATATATTTTAAATTAATATTTTTTTAAAACCGTAAAACAGCGGGTCCACTAAAAGCAAAGCACGACGTTGCGAGGGAACACTGTATATCTTTTGTAAATCAACCCATCCTAATCGTTGGGTGTAGTTGTGCAAGAAGAAGTCACAAGAAGGCCCTTCAAATATTGGTTACAACTTTCATCATTCTTCAGTAATGGCTATACTTGCTAGGGATGATTCGGAGTTAAGAGTTAAGCAACATTTCATAGAATCATAAGAGTTGGAAGAGACCTCACGGGCCATCCAGTCCAACCCCATTCTGCCAAGAAGCAGGAAAACTGCATTTAAAGCATTCCTGACAGATGACCATCCAGCCTCTGTTTAAAAGCCTCCAAATGAGCCTCCACCATACTTGGAGGGATGCACTTCATTTTAAATATTTTCTGGGTTAAGATTCCAGCCTCCAGTCTTTTGGTTTTTCAAATTTTGGAGGAATGCATGATACAGACTAGGGCTTAGGAGACAGAAAAGAGGCGATGGCCATTCACACTCCGGTACGTTGTAGCCAAGTACATTATAATAAGTTCCTGCCTTGTCCTTTATGTATTGAACAGCCAGCAAACTCCTGTGTAGCTTAATTGAATATCTTATCTATTTTAATTTTAAATTGTTTTACTGTTTAAGATGCTTGGAGTCCCACAATTGGGGGGAAACAAGGAGGAGGAGGAAGATGTGCATTCCACGTGTTTGTCCTTCCGACTTTGTAATGTTCTGATTATTTTAAAGGTGATTCCTCCTCCGAACCACCAAGGCGGTTTGGCTCCCTCCCCGTTTCTTTTCCCACCGGTGCCATGTCTTGTAAGCCTGAGGGCAGGAGCACTTTTATTACTCATCTCTACATCCTAGAGGAGTCTTTTTTCATCTAAAGAGCAGAGTTAAATGCTCTGGAATAGAGAGGCTGACAGGAAGATGGGTGACTATAGCAAGAAATATGACTCATATTATTGAGAGTCACATAGCCTGTTTGTCAGCCTCTACTATAGAAAGGAACACATGCTTTTGTACCACTATAAACCAATTTTGGGAGTCTAAAAAGCCACAACATAGAGTGTTAACATCAAATCATAACATTGGAACTGCCAGTTAAGGAATCTACAGCTGCACCCACTGACAGGTTTCCCAGCAGAACCACTCTCGTGTAGTCGGAATATTCTCCCTTATAATTTCAATTCACTGATCCAGATCCTATTCTCTGGAGCAGTAGAATGTACATCTATCACATAACAAACCTTCAGATACTTAAAAGTGGCTACCACCTCTCAATCTTCCTCAGGCTAAAGATACTCAACTCTCTCAACTGTTCCTCCTCAAAGGGCTTGTTTTCCAGACCATTTGCCATGTTGGGTCATCTCTTTTGGACATATTCCAGTAGGTCAAATTTCCTTCAACTGATGCGCCAAGTGAGGTCTAACCAAAGCAGAACAGAACAGTGCTATTCTTTCCCTTGATCTGTAAACTCGTCTGTTGATGCAATTTAATGGCTTTTTCTTTAGTGACCATATCAAAATGATCATTTAATGCTAAGACCCCTAGATACTGCTGCCAAGGTAAGGATCAATGTTTCCATAAAACCAATAAAGCACAAGAAAATGTGTGCCTTTCTTCTACGTAACCATGAAGCCAACAGGAAATTGAAAGTTAACTGGAAAGTCCAAGAGCTCGAACACTGTTCCCACTCTAAATATCTCAATGTCACCTTAGATCGAACACTAACATTTAGAGAACTGTATGAACACCAAGCACAAAGTATCTACATGCAATAATATCCTGTGGAAACTTATTGACAGCGCATAGGTGCAGACCCAAAATTAATAAGAACATCAGCACTGGCCTTGTCTTGCTCGACTGCTGAGTATGCCTGCCCTGTTTGGCACAATTCTGCTCACACGAAGCAGGTGAATATATCACTGGATGAAGCATGTTGAATAATCACAGGATGTCTTAAACCTACACCTGTTGATAGATTCTATAAGCTAGCTGGCATTGCCCCCTGATGTGCAATGGGAAGTTGCTGCTAACTGTGAGAGAAATAAGGTTGAACATGGTGAAAGCCACCCACTGCACGGCTACCAGCCTCCTCCCAGGAGACTCAAATCAAGGAAAAGCTTCAAGAGAACCATCACTCCTCTTGGCGTCCCCCCAGCAACAGCAAGAGTATCCCACTGGGTAGCTAAACCAGGAAATCCCAAATGAATGAACCACCATGAGGGTCTTCCTCCAGGGGCAAACCAAGAATGGGCAACTTGGAAGTCCCTGAAGAGCCTGGGCAAATCAAAAGGAAACCCGGCAAAATGGCACTACTAGAAGAATCCTCCACCTCACATGACTGGAGCAGAATGAACAACTCCACATCTGTATGCTTGCCCACAGTGCCCTGCCTCATGCACAGAGAAAGAATTGTTTTAAGCTACAGACAATGAGGTCGCTGTTGCTTGTTTTTGGTCAAAAATTATTTAACCCCTTGTGTTCCCCCTATTTTTATCAGTTCTATATTTATTTATAGGACCCCTGGTGGCAGAACTCTACCAAAGTTATTGCTTCTATCCATGCAAATCACTGCAATTAACAAAAATAATTATGACTTCCCTGCCTCATTCTGTTGTGGATGTGAACTGCAACCACAAAGCTACAAGCCAGCAGCAAGAGCTCTAACAGACCCTTCTAGGTTGGTAAAGCTCTGAGGACAACCGTGGAGATGGAGGGCATGTTTGCCAACTGAGGGCTTTCCAAGCTCAGTATGGAGAGTCTTGTTGCAAGAAGATGGCCATCAGGTGACAAAGTGAGCAGTTGTGACTGGCATCACTACAAAAACTACCTACAGCAGTGTTTCTCAACTGGGAGAATTGCAAGGGGGTATCATGCAAAACTCAAAGTTTGCAAACCTAGTGCCTTGTTAGATGCTGAAGTAGATAACACACCCAATTAACTTGTGGCGGCTGTAACAGAAAATATTCTGATCATCCCTGTTACTTAGAAAAAGCCTTTTGTAAACCTCTAGTAGCAACAAATACCCTATACCAGGCATCCTCAAACTTTTTAATAAAATATAATACAATAAATTGTATATACATATATTTATAATATTATAATGTAATACAATATAATACTACTAATACAATATTATATCTTTTATATTACATGTAATATTACTACCGTGTTTCCCCGAAAGTATGACACCCCGATTGTAAGACGTAGTCGGGGTGTCAGGGGTCGGCTAATGTAAGCCGTACCCGAATGTAAGCCGTACCCCGGCCGCGCGTCACTCAGTCCCGCCTCCTCCTCGGTCCCGCCTCCTCCTCGGTCCCGCCTCCTCCGCCGCCTCCTCCTCCTCCTCCCTTCCCCCGCCGCCGCTTGCCTCCGCCGCTGTTGCTTGCCGCCGCCTCCCCCGCCGCCACTTGCCGCTGCCGCGCCTCCCTCCGCCTCCGTGCCGCGCCTCCCGCTTGCCCGCCGCCTCCTTGCCGCCGCCGCCGCTGGCACCGCCTCCCCCGGCCGCCTCCCCCGCGCCTGGCGCGCTCGCCGCCTCCCTCTGCCCATGCGCGAATGGCGCGCACGCCTCCGAAGGCTTCTGCCCATGCGAATGTCTGCGCAGCGTCTGGCGCGAAGCGCGCCTGCGCAGCGCGCCTGGCGCGCTCAGGCCTTCTGCCCATGCGCGAATGTCTGCGCATGGGCAGAAGGCCTGAGCGCACCCGGCGTCTGGCGCTGCGCCAGCGCAGCGTCAGCGCCTGCGTCAGACGCGCTCAGGCCTTCGCCCATGCGCAGACATTGCGCATGGGCAGAAGGCCTGAGTGCGCCCGCGCGCCCGCGCGCGCAGGCATGGGGCCGCTATGGAGGCGGTGCCAAGCGGCGGCGGAGGCAAGCGGCGGGCGGAGGCAAGCGGCACCGAGGCGGAGGGAGGCGGCGGCAGCGGCAAGTGGCGGCGGGGGAGGCGGCGGCGCGGGGGAGGCGGCACCGAGGCGGAGGGAGGCGGCGGCAGCGGCAAGTGGCGGCGGGGGGGACTGGAGGCGGAGGAGGAGGCAAGCAGCGGGCGGAGGAGGCGGAGGAGGAGGCGGCCAAGGGGAAAGGCCTACTTTCGGGGTACGGTAATGTAAGCCGTACCCCGAAAGTAAGCCGTAGGGGGGATTTGGGGGTTCAAAAGAAAGTAAGACGCTGTCTTACTTTCGGGGAAACACGGTAATAATATTACAGTATAATGGTATAGTACAATATAGTAATATATAATACTAATATTGTGCTATGCTAATAATATAATATATTGTATGTATACAGTATATATCTTGTAAGCCGCTCTGGGTCCCCTTCGGGGTGAGAAGGGCGGCTTATAAATGTCGTAAATAAATAAATAGGTGTTCCCAAAGACCATAAGAAAACACAGTATTTTCTGTTCATCATAGGGGTTCTGTGTGGGAAGTTTGGCCCAATTCTATCGTTGGTGGGGTTCAGAATGCTCTTTGATTGTAGGTAAACTATAAATCCCAGCAACTACAACTCCCAAATGTCAAGGTCTATTTTCCCCAAACTCCGCCAGTATTCACATTTGGGCATATTGAGTATTTGTGCCAAGTTTGGTCCAGATCCATCACTGTTTTGAGTCCACAGTGCTCTCTGGATGTAGGTGAGCTACAACTCCAAAACTCAAGGTCAATGCCCACCAAACCCTTCCAGCATTTTACGTTGGTCATGGGAGTGCTGTGTGCCAAGTTTGGTTCAATTCCATCATTGGTGGAGTGTGGAATGCTCTTTGATTGAATGTGAGAGATATAAATCCCAGCAACTACAACTTGGAAGTTGTAGTTCACCTATATCCAGAGAGCACTATGAACTCAAAACAATTATGGATCCGGACTAAACTTGGCATGCATACTCAATATGGCCAAATGTGAATACTGGTGGAGTTTGGGGAAAACGAACCTTGACATTTGGGAGTTGTAGTTGCTGAGTTTTATATCCTGCATATCAGATATTTACAGTATGAGTCATAATAGTAGCAAATTTACAGTTGTGAAGTAGCAACAAAAATAATTTTATGGTTGGGGGCCACAACAACATGAGGAACTGTATTAAGGGGTTGCAGCATTAGGAAGGTTGAGATACACTGACCTATACTGATGAAACGACGACAAAATCAATCCCCCCAAACCCCACCAGTATTCAGGCCAAAAGCAACCGTAGTTCAGCAGAGTAACTAATATACAGATGAGTACTGCTGAGGGCAAACAGCAGTGGCTCGCTTCCCGGAGGGGATTCATAAGCCATAGTGGCCCGAGAACCCTTTTTAGATGCCGGTTTCCCTGCTCCCTGCTATGCCACTAACCTGTGATCTCTTTCTCTGTGTTTGTCTTTCAACTTCTTCTTCTTCTTGGACTTCTTGTGTTTCCGCCCTCTTTGCTCCTCCAGAGATTCACTCTGCACGGTCTTTTGGGGCCTCTTTTCTGGGCTTCCCTGGCTCCCATCGGGACTCTGGCATTTCCTCTTCCTTTCCTGGTCATGAGTCCATCTGCTTTTATGATAATCATACTTATATGGGCTATTGTAAACATGACTCGACTTGTTATAGTCTGTGAATTTTTTATCCTGGTTGTACCTGGGGACGTGGGAAGGATAAAAGTGATCGTAAGATCGACAGCCTTCCCATCTCCTGGGCGTATCCGGATAATATCGCTCTCGACTCCATGACCGTTCGTAACAATGTCTGCTCCTTTCAGACTCTGTTTTCCCTCGGCTGTGTGATCTATAAGGGGGGTATTTCTCAAAATTCCTCCCGGGATCCGGGCTGCATGGGAACCTGTAATTGTTTGTATTGTAATATTCACGGCAAGAATGCTCCTGTGGCCTCACTCTCTCTTTGCTGTAGGAGCATCTTTTCTTGTTGTGGTGCCCCTCCGCCTGGTTCCGGGAATTTGCTCCTCCTGTTGCCTCGGACTCCTCCTCGCTTTCAGAGTGCTTCCTTTTGGAACGATAGTGTTCTTTGTCAGTTTTCCTGGAGGTGCAAACTTTCTCCCTGAAGGGAGAATGGGATCGCAGTTCCTGCCTGTCCATGTTTCCTTTAAACTGTTCACTATTCTCTCCTTGGTCATCCTTTGAACTCTCCCCAACCACATTTGGCCTCAAAGTGCAGGAGTTTTCAGTAGGCGAGGCATCCTCGTACATTTTCACATTGTCTTGCGTTTCCTGGCATTTGTCTGCCACGTTCAGAGTGACAAGCTTTTGAGAACTACATTCACTGTCAGTCCATAAAAGAGGGCTCTGTGGCCCTTTTTCTGATGCCTCAGCATTTCCTCTGGCAGCTTCGGAGCTCTTTTCCCAAGCTGCCTTCTCTTCTTTTGGTCCTCCTGTCTTTTCTGTGTGGTCCTCCACCTTGTTTTCTCCAGGGAAGTCCTCTTTTGCCCCCAGGGGGATGGAAGGAAGGTCGTGCTGCCCAAGACTCTCAAGAGGCACGGTGCCTGATTGGGAGGGAACCATTTCGCAGGGCTCTTCTGTGGTAGAAGTGATTTCAGGGTCCGAAGAGGCTAACGGATTGTGGACATCATTGGTGAGGGGACAGGGGACCTCTTCAGAAGAGCCACCCTCTTCCAAGGGCATTTCTGTTCCACTAGCACTGCAAATAAGAGAGCGAGAGAGAGAGAGAGAGAGAGATTAGGAACTGGCCAGAAAAATATATACAGTGAGACAGATTTGAAAACACACCTTCAGCTCCTGAATGACAGCTATAATTTTGACTTTGAATATTTGTAGCAATGTAGCAGTAGAGGCAAAGATTTAACATCAATAAATAAATAAACATCTGCATTAGATGATGGGGGAGCAAGAAACCATTGCTCATGTCCACATATGAACTGCAGGATAGCATTCCTTGTGCCTGTGTTGTTTCTTCCAGCTTGAGGAAATACAGCATTGATAAATATGGTCTGCACTGTAGCTTTAGCAGTAATCTTTTCTCACCCAAAGTGAAAGTGCTGCAAGCTGATCAAGTGTAGGCCTCTATTTCTCTGGGCAGCAGGACTGTTGAAGTTATGTCAACATATTTAAGCCAGAAAAAGTAGAGGCACAAATATAGCACCGCAAGTCGTGCAGACAATTCCTCTGTCACTTATGATATTCTGTGCTGTGGCAGCTTTACCTCCATTCCTAATTTTCATATTGATTCCAGAGGGAAAGCCATAAATATGGCATCTGTTAAACTAGGGGTGGGAATTGTGCAGTCCGACACCGGGAACAGCATGATTCTCGTCTATGTATACACTGCCCAACCTTCCCAGGACAGAAAGAAGCATGTGGATAGAACAATAGGTAAACCTCTGAGCACAGGGAATGTGGTGCAGCTGGCTAAGTGTCAGTTGCATAAGATCTCTCTGACCAGTAGGTCATGAGTTCGAGGCCAGCCTGGGTCGAGGTGGGTGCTCAACCTTTAAGTGTGGCCTGCTGTCGACCTTTGCAGCCCGAAAGACAGTTGCAGCTGTCAAGTAGGTGATAAAGGTATCACATTAAGTGTGGAGGCAAATTTTGACTGAATTATGAGGCCATTAAGAACTCCAGGAATGCGGAAGAACAACAAGGGATGCTGGGAACGCTGAGAGATGAGGAGTGCGTCAGCTCCCCCTGGTGGCCAGAGTTTGCCTCTGGTCGTTTATATGTGTGTTTGTGAAACAGCAGGAAGTATGTATATCTGTAATCCACTCTAAGTCCCCTTCGGGGTGAGAAGAGCAGAATATAAATAAAGTAAATAAATAAATATACTTGCATGAATACAGATCAGTGGTTCCCAACCTTTGGGCCTCCAGGTGTTTAGGACTTCAGCCCCCAGAAATCCCAGCCAGTTTACCAGCTGTTAGGAACTGTGGGAGCTGGAGTCCAAAACACCTGGAGGTGAGGTTGGGAATCATTACACTAATGTGACAACTTCCTAAAAGTATTCTGAAGTCCTGATGAACATCTAAGAGATAATACAAGGAAATGTATTCAGAAAAAACCTGGATGAGTTTTTTTTACCTTACGTCTCCTGAAAAGGGTTTCAGCTGATTGTATCTGAAAGACTCTAAGATCCTGTCTTCGGGAACTGGCGTCAAACCTGTGGGCGCACCCTGTTAATTAGAAATGGAGAAAGATTAGCACGTAGAATGAAAAGACCAAAGAAGACTCTGGAGCCCAGTTGGAATTACAGTACACAATCCCCTCTGAAGATGGACAGCAGGTAAAACCAGCTGTGTGGCCCAGCATTACTATCGGAATAAAACATACTGCCTTAACGAGGGAGGAGACATCATTAGGCTGGAAGACACTTAACACAGAATACAATGAATTGGAACAGATTCCCAACAGTACGGACACTGAAGACTGGTGATTCCCAGATTTGGGAAATGAGTAAATGGCTTCCAAAGATGGACCTGAATCCGCCCTGAAGAAGAAGGTGCATAACCCAGGAGTATCACCAAAGCCGCTCATGGCAGCAAAAGACCAGATTGACTAAATGACTGAAAGTATCAGCTTTGAGTGACTGGCCAGCTATGGCCTTTTGTGATGACAAATAACGTGCCTACAATAGTATATGTACCACTAACTTCCCAATTAGACTTATACATGCATTGCATCATGGAGCTTCCCTTTACAGCAGTGGTTCCCAACCTTTTTGACCAGGGACCACTTTGACCAGGGACTACTCTCCAACATTAGTACCAAAAGGGTTACGAATCAGTTTTTGGTCAACTTTAGATTTGTTTTGGTTATTTGGGGTGCTGATTCAGAAAACTGCATTGGCTAGACTTCATCAGCTCTAGTTCCTGATACAGAGCATGTGCCATCCAGTAGTCACCATCTGCTCACGCACATAAAACCATATTTAATAATCTAGAGCTGATGTGGTCTATGCCAGTGCTGTCCAACTTCTGGCGGGTCTAGGGCCGGATAAGAGGTCACTGATGACCTGCGGGGCCGCTCGACCCCGCCCCCAGGCCCCGCCCCCAGCCCAGGCCCCGCCCCCTCCTAAAGCCGCCGAAAAAGGAGGAGTAGGCGGCGCCAAGAGCAGCGCGTCACAGGCCTGGCGGCTGAGGGCATAGGTGGGGCCGTGTCCAACAGGCTACGGGGCTGGATCCGGCCCCGGGGCCGCCAGTTGGACAGCCCTGGTCTATGCAATGCAATTGTATGAATCAACACCCCAAATAGTCCCAAGAACAGGCCTAAAAAGGAAGACACCAAGAAAAATCTTTTGGTTGGGCTGTGTTATTACCCATGGATTTCGTTAACACTCATGTTAAAATAAGGAGAGTGGGCAGAGATTGGAAAAAATACAAAAAGCAGAGCGTGATGCCCCCCAAAAAATGTCCCTAACAGCTTTAACAATAATAATAATTATTATCATTATCATCACCACCACCATCAGTTTGGGGGACTAAACAGGACCTTACAAAGGGCTGCTTTCCCATTATAACTGATGTGTGACAATGGGAGCTAATAACAACAGCAGCAGAAACAGTTACTTTGGGGGACTCTCCCTTCCCTCTCTTGCTCTCCTCCTAATGGTGCCAGGGAAGCTGCGAGAGGGCGAGGGCAACAGCACTGGCCTCCTTCCTTCCCACTTTTGCTCTCCAATGGCGGCACGCACCCCCAGCTGCAGACCTTATTTTAGGTCTTGCGCCCCCAGCTTCTTTCCAGCAAACCAGATTGCAGGTAATACAGAGGCAGTAAATAGATTAGTAACAGGAACACCCTTCAGAAATATCTATTTTAAAAGGAACTGCCAATATGCTTCCAATCTGAATTCAAGACACCGGTCAAGATATTTAAAGTCCTAAACAGCTGCAGACTTTTATCAGCCAGGCTGATAGGCCATAACTCCAGGGTGGTTTGGAAACGGGAAACCAGCCTGAGGGATGCTCACTCCACTTCCAGCCTGACTAACACTTTCTCTTACTAGCTTAATTCCCTTCACCAGGCCAAACCATGGTCAATGCTCAACTGTAGCCAGCGCTAAGGTGGATTTCAAACTCTAGTTGTGACAGAATTGGATGGATGTTAACCATCGGTATTAGTTTACTCTGGATCAAGAATGACAAAAGAAGGACGTGGGAATTTGGGCTAGAGCAGGAACAGCTATAGAGGAGCATGGCTTTAATTTGTTTTTATGTCCACGCCTTTTTGCCATGGCCCTCTCTTGTCCAAGATGGGATGGAAAATTCCCTCCCAGGCATTCTCCCATTTAACACAAATCAGATCAGACAGAGATCTGATTAACTCCAACAAAACTGCTGCATCATGTGGTTTCCAAGACCACACATCGGCTAGGAACTAGTGTTACAACTCCAATGAATCATAGAAACCAGAGTGGAAATGGACTCACTTTTCCAGGCAATCCATTTGTTTTGGAGAATGGATTTTCTGACGATTTCACAGGCTTTGCTTGGCAAGTGGAATCATTGCATATTTGTCCATTTTGTTTAGGGGAATCATTTAGACTAACAGAAAAGACGACTGTAATATTTTTGGATGGCTCATGTGGCGGTACCTCCTTCTCAGGATTGTGAAATGATGAACAGGCGCTCTCTAACACAGCGGATGCCTTTTCACTCGAAATGCCATTGAAAGGTTTGGAGTGGCCATTCTCCTTCACAAGTCCTTTCAATTCCTCGTCAGAGTCTTCTGAAGACTCAGCCCCATAAGGGACCAGCATGCTTGGGCTGAGTTTGGACTTGCCATTCACTACCAGCTTGGAAGAAGGTTCGCTAGGAGCTATCTGTTTGGGGACCTGGTTAGCAGCCAACGCTGTTGACGCACTTGAGGTAGATTGCACTGCAGAAGGGTTGGAAATGGTTGAGGACGGGGCTGGCTTGCTGAGGTTGTCCAAGGTACAGCTGGCATGAGAGACACTTTGGCGACCAGGCAGCTTGTTGTTGTGAATACTGATGGTTATTTTTTGCTTTTTGGAAGGGTCAGCCGCAGTAGCAGTGGCGGGCCTGTTCATTGTCCAGTTTGGGATGGATGTGGCTGGAGGGGCAGAAGACGGCCTGCTGAGGGTGGCATTGCTAGCAATCGTAGAACTGCTGGCAGGCTCTTTTAGGGATCCAGTTCCATTCAGATGATTGGACGTCTGAAATAATAAGAGAACAACCATTACGAAAGTGTAACAACTAACATTTCAAAGAATTTGGTAGTTTCGTCACTTATTCTCTGCTCACTTCTCCCATGTTTACCTTCGTCCCATTCAGAAATGCTACTGACAAGGGTTACGTTTTTTAAACCATGGTTTGCCACATTTTCTGGATTTACAAACCAGAACTAGGTGTGATGCCTGACCTGATAAACCATTATTATGACCACAGTGCTTTTCAAAAAAAGGAGAAAAGAACGAACTCTGGAAACTATCGAGGTATCTCCCTTCTAACTTCCACTCGGAAAATCCTCGTGAGAATCCTTGCAAACCGCCTTCGACCTGTCTCAGAAGAGACTCTCCCAGAACCCCCCTCAAGGGGAACAGTGGATATGGTCTTCACTGCAAGACTGCTCCAAGAAAAATGCAGGGAACAAAATCAACCCCTATACATGGAATTCACTGAACTTGCAAAGGCATTCAACACAGTGAATTTCAGTGCTCTCTGGGCCATCCTTCAAAAAATTGGGTGCCCTGACAATTTTGTGAACATCCTGCAGCTTCTGCACAGTGACCCTATGGCAATAGTCTTAGACAGAATGCCTCCCAAAGTCACCCATTTAAAGTGGGCTCAGGTGTCAAACAGGGATGTGTTATTGCCCCAACCTTATTTCCATCTTCATCGCTATGATACTTCATCTTGTTGATGGGAAGCTCCCCACCGTAGTGGAAATCATCTATTGGACAGATGGCAAGCTATTTAACCACAGCAGATTGAAAGCTAAAACCAAGGTCACAACAACATGTTATAGAAATCCAATATGTTGATGACAACGTAATTAGTGTACATTCAGAAGAAGATCTACAAGCCACTCTAAACACCTTTGCAGAAGCATACGAGAAGCTCGGCCTATCATTGAACCTTGAGAAAACCAAAGTGCTCTCTTCCAGCACTCACCAGCCAATCCCTCTGCAATGCCAGAAATACAGTTTAATGGTGTAACATTAGAAAATGTTGAATATTTCCGCTACTTTGGCAGCCACTTCTCCACAAAAGTCAACATTGACACCGAAATACAACACCGCTTGAGCTCTGCGAGTGCAGCATTTTTCGAAATGAAGCAGAGAGTATTTGAGGATCGGGACATCCGTAAGAAGACCAAGGTGCTTGTTTACAAATCTATTGTCCTTCCAACCCTATTATACGCCTGCGAAACATGGACTGTCTACAGACATCTCATTCAACTCCTGAAACGATTCCATTAGTGTTGCCGCCAAAAAATCCTGCAAATTTCTTGAGAAGACAGGCGGACAAATGTCAGTGTGCTGGAAGAAGCAAAGGCAACCAGCATTGAAGTGATGCTACTATGCCATCAACTCCACTGGTTTCACCATATTGTCCGAATACCTGATCACCATCTCCTAAAGCTGTTACTCTACTCCCAACTCAAGAATGGAAAACAAAATGTTGGTGGATAGGGAAAAAATTAAAGATGGGCTTAAAGCCAATCTTAAAAACAGTGGCATAGACACTGAGAACTGGGAAGCCCTGGACCTTGAGCGTTCGAACTGGAAGTCAGCTGTGACCAGCAGTGTTGCAGAATTCAAAGACATATAAATGGAGTGCAAAAGGGAGAAATATGCAAAGAGGAAGGCACATCAAGCCAATCCTGAGTGGGACTGCCTTCGACCCCGAAACTGATGTCCTCACTGTAGAAGAACATGCGGGTCAAGAATAGGGCTCCACAGTCACCTACGTATCCGCCACCAAGACACTACACTTGGAGGGCCATCATCCTTGGGCTACGAGGGATCGCCTAAGTAGGGAACCTTCATCCAGAGATGCATTCAGAAGATCACATCTTAGTTTGGATTCCAAATACATGGATATAGCCGTGCGATGGGGATAGAACTCAGACACTACTATTTCTTAAACAAAGGGATCACAATTTCCCGCTTTAAAGCCAGTGAACATCATAGCTTTGTTTTCAACCCACAAGGATTACACCGATCTCTGACAAAAATACAACCACGGGGTACTCATACCATAATACAGTGACTGCACTGAAGAATGCAGTTGCCTTATGAGAAGTATTTGCCATGAAGCAGAAGTGGCAATCAGCTGCCATTCATTAACAAGGAAGAAAATAACCCCATTGGCTTTGAAGAGGCCTTGCTTCTCTGACTTAACAACATTTAGGTGTCCTTGCAATCAGAACATCTTTGATTAAAGGAAGGTTGGGGAACACCTTTTAAGGAATGGATCTATCAAATGTTTCCATTAAAGCACAGATGGATATACAAGAGATTTATCCAGGTGTTGTTGCTTTCCATAAATGTTGCAACTAGTAGCAGTTGCAATAATACAATTTTAGAAGCTGACGCCTTCAAAAAACACCTGCTCTCGTAACCAGCTTATGTTAAGTCAATCTCCACAACAAAGAATTACCTTAATCATGTGGGGAGGGAGCTGTGGCCCAATAAATCCTGGGGAAGTCTGTTTATTATTGACCACCCGCTGATTAATGACCGGCCGGGGAGAAGACTGCCCTGGAGTGTGAGCGGAATGAATGTGCTCGCCGCCATTTTTCATGTCATGGGACCTAAAGAAATACATAAAAAGACACAATTTCTTAACTGAGCTTGTTGATTGAGCTTTTTGCACAGCTTTGTATTGTGCCTGATTCAATCTTGTTTCCTAAGGTGGTATATTTAATGTGTCACATTTAGATCCTACCTTTTCTCCAAGAGTTGTGAAGTGGGGTTTTCACTTTACAGCAACAAAGATCTGAAACTAGGTTTCATCCCTATCAAAACTCATCATTTTGGTATTGCAACACCCAATTACTGACTCTAACTACTTCATCACACAAGAAAATGAATCCACTTTAAACCTAGTTACTGCCTCCTGCAGAATTCTTGGGTTCGTAGTTTAGGGAGGAGCTTTTAACAGCCTTAACAGCCTCACTAAACTACAAACTCCAGAATTCTGAAGAAGGCAGAAACCAGATTTAAAGTGGGTTCATTCTCTAGTCTGGTGAGGTCCTAAGATTACACTACAGTGGTCCCTCACTTACCGCGAGGGTTACGTTCCAGGACCACCCGCGATAAGTGAAAAACTGTGAAGTAGGGTACGCTCCCTCCCCTCCTCACCCTCTTTGCCTTTCTCTATCTCCTCCTCGTCACCGCCTGGGCCTCTTGCCGCCGCTTGGGCCCTGCAAATGAGGAGGCGGCGGAGGTGTCGTGGGGCCCAAGCAGCGGCAAGAGGCTCCGGCGGTGACGAGGAGGAAGAAGAAGGTAAAGAGGGCGAGGAGGGAAGAAGAGCCGTGATTTGAGCGGCACGGGGCCCAAGAGGCAGCAAGAGACACAGGCAGCGATGAGGAGGAGGAAGAGGAAGGTAAAGGGGGCGAGGGGGCGGCTCTTGTTCCCTCCTTGCTACAGTGTTCCTCATTAGTTAAATTAATTTTTAAAAGAACCCCGCAAAATAGCGAGTCTGCAGTAAGTAAATCGCAAAGTAACGAGGGAACACTACTGTTTTCTTTTACAGTGACAAAAGGCAATAAGGAAAAAAGAATATGGATTTAATATATGGGTAAGTCCCTTTTACTTTTGGGATTCAATTAGTAGTAGACTCATGTTGTTATGTGATGTGAGACAGTAAAACATGGCACCTTAAAGCAGGTACGGGCAAATCCAGGCCTAGGGGCCAGATGTGGCACTTGGGCTCTTTTCACAGGCCATCCCTTTCTCTCACTATCCTATCGTTCCTTTCTTTTCTCTTTCCTTCCTCCTTCCCTTCCACCCTTTTGTCCTTCGTTCCTTCCCTCTCTTTTTTCTCCTTCCTTCCTTTTTGTATTTCTTTCCTCCTCCTCTCCTTCTCCCTCCATTCATTCCCTTGCACCCTTTCGTCCTTCCTTCTCTTTTCCCTTCCTCCTTCCCTTCCTTTCACCTTTTCATCCTTCCTTGCCTCTTTCCTCCCTCTCCCTCCTTCCTTCCTTCTTTCCCTTTTGTTTTTCCTTCCTTCTCTTTCCTTTATCCTTACCTTCCTTTATTCCATCATTCTCTTCCTTTCTTCCTTCCCTTCCTTCATTCCATCCTTCACTTCCACCCTTTCATCCTTCCTTCCCTTTTGTCTTTCCTTCTGCCTTACCTCCCCTCCTTTCCCTCCCTCTTTCTCCTTCCATCCCTCCCTTCCTCCTTTTCGTCTGTCCTTCCTTCTCTTTCCTTCCTCCTTCCCTCCTTTCCATCACCGGGCTGTAAATGTAAATGTGTAAACTGTAATTGCGTAAACTGTAAATGCGTAAACTGCCTCAAGACTTTTTGCTGTTGTATTACCACAGTGTCCACCCCCACCCCCCTACCCCCCACTAGCCTGCTGAAATTATAGAAAGGCAGTGTATAAAGGAAAGCATCATTAGAAATATTTGATATTACCTGATATAAAAAAGCACATAGGCTTGCTGATTCAATACCGTTCTGATGTCACTGTTTGAGACTGTGGAGTCATTCATCTGATACCACTGTCCATTACTTGCCTATAAAAGGGGGGGGGGAGAAGTCATTATATATGAAACTGTATTATTCATAAGGAGCAAAATATGTTACTGGTTATGATACGCCCTTTTAGAAGATATGGAAGACTAGAGAATTAATGTAGTGTGAGAGAGAGAACAGGTGAGGAATTCCCTCTCAGCAATCCTGGCCTAATCTTTTGGTATTACAAAATTGCAGTGTTCTGGTATTTATTCAGCTGAATTCAAAGTGAATTCTAGATCTGGAGTAGGGGTCATTTGGCTCTCCAGATGCTGTTGCAATGCAGCTCTCATCAATCATGGCCAGCATAAACCATGAGTCGCAAACTAACACCATCTGCTGGATTGCATGGTTTCTAGCCCTTATTTAGAAACATCCCAATCTAGCTATTGGTTTGGTTTGGAGACTGAAATTATCTTCATGGATGATCTGCATGGGGTGCTAAACAAGGCGAGTGCGTTCAGGCTTATTCAGTTAGACATCTCTGCTGCTATTTTTTATCACTGAAGCACATAAGGAATTTGGAGTTTGGAGAGTTGCACAAAACAAAGGGATCCTTGGAAAGATCAAACAAAGATTGCTGAAATCCGCCAAAGAAACACATATAGTGTGTGTGTTTCAATCTGTGTATGTTCATGTGTTTTTAATGTGTTGTACCCCACCTTGAGTCATCAGGAGAGGTGGGTAATAAATAAAATGTGTTGTTGTTGTTATGGCCAACATTTCACAACAATCCAATGTGCTTACAATTCTAAACATCAAGTGGGGTTGCGTACATTAGAAAGAAAATGCCTTGATTTACTGGAGAAAGCAACCAGAAGCAAGATGAACTGCCCTCTAGTGGGAGAAGACAATGAAATCATCACTACATAGCAAGTAGATGGGGGTGAAAGAAGGCCAGGTAACAAGTATCTTGCTTAACAGATTAGTTAAAAACTGCTTACAAAACAGGATGAGATTGCCATAGGAAGAGAGACAGTCTTCCACGTATTTCTATTTTAGAGAAGTAGGAGGACTCGGCAGTTTGTAAATCAATAGCTATGGGTTTCAACCAGCTAATTGGTGGGTGGGCAAACTTGCACTCCATTGAGGCCTTCACAAATCAGGTGGCACTAAGGCCAAAGAACCCCAATATCATCTCTCTCTAGGCATTGCGCCATGTAGGATTTCCACAAGTCCAGGAAAACCTGTCTGCAGCAGAACCTGACTTAGAAGATTTTCTGTTTGCTCAGGTATACCTCCGTTAATGAAAAAGATGAGTTACTAAACTCTATACCTGTTCTTCCCATGTTATTTCTTTTTCTCTTACCAAATTTTGGGTTGAGCTCAGAACTGTGCACTACTCAGATCACAAATGGTTGTTACATATTTGTTTCATATTGTACTATGTGTGGTTGTTTTTATACTGCCTGGAATTGTTTTTATGAATTTTATTTCTTCTTGTGTTATTTTCAAACTATGTTTAATTTGGGCTTGTCCCGGGTTCATTCGGGGAGACGGAGGTGGGGTACAAAAATAAGTTGTTATTATTATTACTGATGCCTGCTGCTAGAGCTAGAACTGCATTTCTGGCTGACTGTATGCAATTTGTGCACCAAACTACATGGATTAGTTTCTTCCGATGGAGCAACAGCCAAGGCTGCCCAATCTGGTACCTAACTTCAGGCCTATTTTGAATACACTGCACCTTTTGGCCTGTCATTTCTTGCGGGCGAAACCAAGTACTCAGCCACCAGCATTAAATCTGATTAAATATCTACCTCCAGAAATACTAGGGTTGCCTTTGTATTTTCTTTTGCCCTGTTCAGGCGTGCTATGGTGGTTGTTCATACTCTGGATTGCATCCCATCATCCAGCCAATAAATCTGCAAAGGCATAGCAGATTATTAAAAGGCAAAAAATTTATACAATCTGAAGAGAACCCAGAGTATACTGGATTATTATTCTGCCTGCAGATGTGCAAGGCAGCTGGTGGGAAGAGAGGCAAGCGGGTTGGCCTGGGCCAGAGCTTCTTAAACTTTTTCCACTTGCAACTCTTTGCTGCCCGAGAAATGTTTAATGTGACCCCAGGTGTACAAGGTATATATAAAAAATCAAGCATTTATTGAAAATAAATCAGCTTTTCAAGGCTTGCTAAACAGACTGGTTTTCCTTTTCATGGCATATAGCTGAAGCATTTTCTGCAGAGATCACTATGAACACTATCTATTGTTGCCAACAGATTTGTGTAAATGGGCAGCATTCAGAAATCTTTTCTTGTTGCCAAATTCTTCTTGACTCCAACACTGAGCTAAGGGGGCCGACTTTGGGACCCAGCATTTAAGAAGCAGTGCCCTAGGCTAAATAACTATTTAGGGAGGGGAGGGTTTAATCCACACTCTAACTTGAAAACACAAAACAGCCAAATCCAATTATTGTTTGCTGTGTCTGTACTATTCTCCACTTGAATCAATATTCTGAAGATGGCAAGTCATCATTATAAACCTTACAAAGCCTTGAATACTTCGTAGAGAGGCTACACATAGAAAATATTGAATAAACGAAGTAGGAAATGAAAGATATATTTACTTTAATGTAACAGTAGTAGTGTCCTGCATGACAGCTGAAGCCAGTGTGGACCAGAACAGCATACAATGCATAAATAATTGGCTCTCCATTTGGCTGGGACATATATGGCCGAATATCCAAATACTCAGGATATTTTACCTCCTAAAGAGAAAAAAAAATACTTGCATTTTTTGGGAAATACTTTAATAGGAACAAATCATTCAGTTACCATCTGTTTAAAAATACAAATCCTTTGAAAAATATATGTCTCTATTCGACATAAAAATTTTAAGAGTAAAATATCATAAATATCATACATTAAAAAGTAACGATTCAATGAACAAAATAAAAGTTATATTAAAATAGATACAAACCAGTAACACATGCATAAAAAGAAACCATTTCAAAAACATTACATTCCCAGAAGTTCTGTATAAGGGGTTTCTAATTTTTGGCCCTTTAGATGTTCTGGACTTGAGTTTCTGGAATCTGTCATACTTGGTCATGCTGGGAGAGGATTCTGAGAGATGAAGTACTAAATGTGGTGAAAATATTGGAACTTAGCCGCCCAAGGACCTTTAATTCAAATAATACATAATACTCGCTCATAGAGCAGACAAACCACAAAAAACAAGAGTGAAAGGAAAGATAATAAGTGGACATTGTTGCTAGTTGTGTTTAATTCTCCTATCATAAATATTATTTATTTTAAAATCTTTATATACTATTGGGTTGTTTTGAGTTTTCCGGGCTGTCTGGCCAAGCTCCAGAAGCATTCTCTCCTAATGTTTCGCCCACATCTCTTGCAGGCATCCTCAGAGGTTGTGAGGTCTTTTGGAAACTAGGCAAGTGGGGTTTATATATCATAGACTCATAGAGTTTGAAGAGACCTCATGGGCCATCCAGTCCAACCCCATTCTTCCAAGAAGCAGGAAAATTGCATTCAAAGCACCCCTGACAGATGGCCATCCAGCCTCTGTTTAAAAGCCTCCAAAGAAGGATCCTCCACCACACTCCGAGGCAGAGAGTTCCACTGCTGAACAGCTCTCACAGTCAGGAAGTTCTTCCTAATATTCAGATGGAATCTCCTTTCTTGTAGTTTGAAACCATTGTTCCATTGCGTCCTAGTCTCCAGGGCAGCAGCAAACAAGCTTTCTCCCTCCTCCCTATGACTTCCTCTCACATATTTATACATGGCTCTCATATCTCCTCTCAGCCTTCTCTTCTTCAGGCTAAACATGCCCAGCCCTTGAAGCCGCTCCTTGTAGGGCTTGTTCTCCAGACCCTTAATAATTTTAGTCGCCCTCCTCTGGACACATTCCAGCTTGACAATATCGCTCTCCAATTGTGGTGCCCAGAATTGGACCCAATATTACAGGTGTGGTTTAACCAAGGCAGAATAGAGCTTGGGTAGCATGACTTCCCTGGATCTAGGCAGTATACTCCTATCGATGCAGTCCAAAATCCCACTGGATTTTTTTTTTGCCGCCGCATCATATTGTTGGCTCATGGAATGTCCAGGGTGGGAGAAAGAACTTCAAAGCCAGGCTTTGAAGCTGCAAGGCCATTCAATTCTAATCAAGGTGGCCAATTGCAACTTTCACACTTGCCTTATGCAGACAAAAGTGTGAATGTTGCAATTGGCCACCTTGATTAGAATTGAATAGCCTTGCAGTTTCAAAACCTGGCTGATTCTCAAATTCGATTTCAGCATGTTGATTGTAACATGCTTTAACATCCATATGTAGCACTTAAAAATGTCATTGAGGTGCAACTGTAGCACACTGTTACCTTCGTAATTTTGCCACCGCTGAAATTTGCAAATCGCTTCAGGGACAAGGTGAGAACATTTGAGGCTCGATGTACGGTAAACCGCTTTGATGCAGGAACCATTTTTTTACACCTAAAACATTAGAGAACAACCTCATCTTTCATGATTATTTTCTTTTGCATTTATTTTTCTTTCTACAGTCTACACAGTGATTTGTTATTGGTATACATGCCAGCAGTCATAAATAAATTGTGTCAGTTCAAAATAGCTGATTCTAACACAGTGGTTCTCAATCTTCCTAATGCTGTGACCCCTTAATACAGTTTCTCATGTTGTGGTGACTCCCAACCATAAAATTATTTTCGTTGCTAAGTACTTCATAACTAATTTTGCTACTGTTGTGAATCATAATGTAAATATTCAGGATGTACTTCCATTCACTGGACCAAATTTGGCACAAATACCCCATACGCACAAATTTGAATACTGGTGGGATTGGGGGGGGGGGGGGGAGGTTGATTTTGTCATTTGGGAGTTGTAGGTGCTGGGACTTATAGTTCACCTACAATCAAAGAGCATTCTGAACTCCACCAAGGATGGAATTACACCAAACTTGGCACACACAACTCCCATGACAAACAGAAAAACTGGAAAGGTTTGGTGGACACTGACGTTGAGTTTTGGAGTTACAGTTCAGCTACTTCCAGAAAGCACTGTGGACTCAAACAATGATGGATTTGGACCAAACTAGGCATGGGTATGCCCAAATGTGAACAATGGTGGAATTTGGGGCAAACAGATTTTGACAATTGGGAGTTGTAGTTTCTGGATTTATACTTCACCTATAATCAGAGCATTCTGAACCCCACAACAATAGAATTGGGCCAAACTTCCCACGCGGAACCCCCATGACCAACAAAAAATACTATGTTTTCTGATGGTCTTTGGCAACCCCTCTGATACCCCCTTATGACCCCCCCCCCTTGGGGTCTCAACCCCCAGGTTGAGAAACGCTGTTCTAACGGGTTAAATCTCCCAAGCAAACAGAAAACAATTATTTTTGCAGCTCACTCCATGTCTCATTTATTTGTCAAGAAGGAGTTAAGCCATTGGGGTTTGGATTTTTGCATTATACACATGTAAGGTTTAAAAATCTGGCTGGTCTTTTTTATTTTAGTTATGTCATCCAAAAGGGCATTTCTTACATAACACAGTAAGTAAGCCCTTGGTATCTGCTATCCCTTATAAAAATGGCAAAAGCAAAGTTTTGAGTTTGTGGTCAGGAATTGGGGGGGGGGGGGGGTGTATGAAATTCAAGCCATGGATGGTTGAATCCACAGATATGGAAGGCCAACTTCAAGACATATAAAACCATCCAGGTTTTTCTTTTAATAGAAAGTAATATTCTTCTTACTTGCTACATTTATAGGCATTTTCACCATCAAGCTGTTCTGGTTTGACAAATTGCTCCAGAGCTTTATTGATACTTTGAGCAGACTAAAATGAGAGGGAAAGAAAACTGAAGTGAGCATCACACGTCAATAAATAAACATTCTAGCTTTAACAAGATCTCTAAAATCTCCTGACTCATTACATGGAGATCTCTTCCACATACCAAGTGCTTTAAATCAGTGCATTGGGATTTCAAAACAAGAATCAAAGACATTCCACCTGTACCAAGCCACAAATTTTGTAAACCCATATTCACAGGGGTGTGCAACTTGCAGCTCTCCATCGATTGTTGGATCACAATACCATTAACTCTAGTTGGCAGAGCCAGTAGTGAAGGATGATGGCTGTTGCAATCCAGAAACATCCGCAGAGTCACGAATTAACCATCTCTGTTTTAGTCATAGGCATAACATGTTTTTTTTCCAGGACACATGCTGCCTGAAACAGTGAACAGTCCAGTGGCACCTTTAAGACCAACACATTTACTATAACATGAGCTTCGGACTACAGTCAGCCCTTCACATTAGTGGGTTTGACTTTTGCAGATATTATTATTCATGGATATGATAAAAATGCTATTTCGAGGAATCTCCAGATCAGAGGTGTCAAACCCCTGGTCCCCCAGATGTTTGGGCCTCCAACTCCCAGAAGCCTTAGCCGGCTTGTCCAATGGGCTGGAATTCAGGGAGTTGGGAGTCCAAAGCACCTGAAGGGTCATGGGGTTAACACCATTGCTCTAGATCCTCCAGTGCTACTCTGTGGTCAACCTCTACTTGAAGTTGATCACAGAGCCATGCTGAAGGTCTGCAAGATTCCTGGAGAGATTAATAGTAATAGCAATTTTTATTTGCATTTTTTCTACTTTTGTGGGATATTGTGCCCCAACCCCAGTCAATGTGGAAGGCTGGCTGCAATTTTATTTATGTATACTTCAAAAGGTGACACTGCACTTTGGTTTAGCTGCAACTGACAAACACAACTAATCCTTTGGAAATCACCTGAGTTAAAGTATTTCTTCATAGAATGCATAATTAAATGTATGGAATTCACTGTCACATGATGTGGTGACACCCGTAAGGTTAGACGGAATTAGACAAATTCATGCAGGATTGGTCTGTCAGTGGCTTATTGATCATGCTCATGATCTGGCAGCATTTCCATATTCTGGATTGGAAAATAAAATGCATGGTAATATTTGTTTCAATGAAGTGTTTTATGTATAAACCTCACCCTCCCTCCAAATGACTCCACTGTGGCAGAAGAGCTGCATAAAATTGTCCACAATCAGCATACCTTTATCTCTAGCGTAATATCCAAATAAGGATCGAATGTATCTGAAACTCCTTTGCAGTTCATGCATTTTACTGAAATTCAAAGAAAAATATAAACAATATAAGGTTAATATGACATAATTTATTAATGTATTTATCATACTTGTATCCCGCTTTTCCCAACCCCGAAGGGGACTCAGGGCAGCCTTACAAAGGCAACAACTCGATGCCACATGTATAAATCGATGAATAAACAAAACATTAAAAGCCAACCAACTAAAACATAACATTAAAACGGAACGAATAAACAACAAAAAACAACGATTACAATCACATAATCAAGATCATATTCCAGGGCCAGTCCGAGTTGTCATTATGTCAATTTAAAGTCACTTATTCATTTATTTACATTATTTTTACCCTGCCCTTCTCACCCCCGGGGGGGGGGGGGGGACTCATGGCGGCTACAAGGCAGCAATTCGATGCCATAGTATACAGTATAAAACCATAAAACATACAATATTAGATAATAACAGTTAAAATTAAACAATGTTCCGTCCACAAACCCACATTAAAAACAGTACGTCATATTCTCATCTGTTAGCTTGCCGGTCCTATTCCAGTCTTATTGCATTATTGAACAAAAACTTGATCCCAGAGCCATGTTTTTAGTCGTTTTTTCCCTGAAGGCCAGGAGGGAGGGGGCCAATCTAATTTCACTGGGGAGTTCCATAGACAATGGGACACCACTGAGAAGGCCCTGTCTCTCATCTCTACCAGTCACACTTGCAAGGGGGCTGGGATTGAGAGCAAAGTTTCCCCTGATCTTAGCCTCTGAGGGCGATCATAGAGGGAGATATGTTCAGGCAGGAATGCTGAGCCGGAACCATTTAGGGTTTTATGGGCTAAAGCCAACACTTTTGAAAATCAAAACTAGAACAGAGTGCCCCTAAGCGCCCTCTCCGACCCCGCAAGTGTCGCTCACCGTGGTTCTCTGAAGATCTAAGGGCCTTAAAGCGGGAGAAGAGACGGCTAGAGCGCATGTGGAGGAAGCTCCATGACGGACCTTCGGAATCAGTTTATAAACTCTTTATGAAGGCTTATGAGCATGCTACCAAGGAGGCGAAAAATTCCCACTATGCCTCCTTGATAGCGTCTGCAGACTCACGCCCGGCACAATTGTTCAGGATAATTCGGCAGTTGACGATGGTCCCTACCATCCCAAATAATGACGATCAGGCCCTTACTGCCGAGGTTTTTCAGAGTCATTTCGCAGACAAGATTGCGACGCTCCGCCGGGACCTACCTGCCACAGTTGATACAGTATATGAACTTGAGACTCCGTGGCCCTCCGCCGGGTCCACCTTCGACCGGTTTCGACCACTGGACGCAGAGGATGTCGACAGGATTGTCGCAGCTCTTAGATCTACCACCTGCTCCCTCGACCCGCGCCCCTCAACGCTAATTCGATCTTGCGTGGAGGGGTTACGTGGCCCTCTGTTGAATATAGTCAACTGCTCCCTTGAGCAAGGAGCTTTTCCAGAGGAGTTGAAAGAGGCGGTGGTAACTCCATTGCTGAAGAAGCCAGGGTTAGACCCCGCGGCTCCCTCCAATTACCGCCCAGTGTCTAACTTGCCGTACCTGGGCAAGGTAATTGAGAGGGCAGCAATGGAGCAGCAGCAGCCATTCCTGGATGACGCATCCTGGCTAGACCCCTTCCAGTCCAGCTTCCGTTCTGGGCATGGGACAGAGACCGTCCTGGTCTCCATCACAGACCTACTCCATTGCCAGTTGGACCGAGGCGGATCGGCGCTGCTTGTGTTATTGGACCTCACAGCAGCGTTTGATACTGTCGATTATCAACTTTTGACACACTGCCTGGTGGGGGTGAGGGGGACAGCCCTCAACTGGCTGTCCTCCTTCCTCCAAAACCGCCTGCAGCGAGTGAAGTGGGGAGGGGTGGTCTCTGAGGGCTCCCCCTTACAATGTGGGGTCCCTCAGGGGGCCATCCTCTCCCCGCTGTTATTTAACATCTACATGCGACCACTCACCCAACTGGTGCGGAGTTTCGGGCTGAAATGTCATCAGTACACTGATGACACCCAGCTCGTTCTGAGGGTGGACGCTGGGGCGGAATCTGTACCCGATAATTTCTAACTCTGCTGAGAAGCCGTAACTGGATGGCTGCGAGCCAGTAAGTTGAAGGTGAACCCGGCAAAGACGGAGATCTTGTGGTTGGGTCGCGCGGGGGAGAGATCCAGCTGCCGACGTTTGACGGCGTGGCATTATGCCCGCAGTCTTTAGTTAAGAGCCTTGGGGTCCGACTGGACCCCCAGCTGTCTATGGAGGCACAAATTGCTTGTGCCTGCAAGACAGCTTTTTAGCACCTGCAGCAAGCAAAATGTCTGGCTCCCTATCTCTCCCGTTGCGACCTGGCCACGGTGATCCAAGCCACAGTCATCTCGAGGCTCGATTACTGTAACGCGCTGTACATTGGCCTACCTTTGTCGGCAATCCGGAAACTCAAACTGGTGCAGAACGCGGCAGCCCGCCTGCTGCTGGGAGCCACTAGAACAGGGGTGCCCACACTTTTTCATCATGCGAGCTACTATATGAACAATCAAGTTGAAAAGATCACCTGTTGTGCATGTGAGCGTGTGTGCGCACGCTACTACTGCAGCCTTCCGTCCGTGCGGGGCTTCTTTCTTGCCTGCCCACAAACTCGCCGCCGCGCGCACCCCGGGAAGGGGATCCTCCTTGCCTGCGTGCACGCTCTCTCTTAATGTCTTCGGTGCCTTCCTCCTTCCTGCTGCATGCTTTCGCGAAGCAGAAAGTCCCCATCCCGTCCTGCTTCTTGCGTGCACAGCAGGCCCCTCCCACGCACGCAGCAGGAGGGCATTTATAGGCGCACCCGACAGTGCTCTGGCCAGATATGGCTTCGGCGGCGGCTCGGAAGGCGCAAGGCTGGGAAGAGGGGTCGCCTGGCTGCTGCCTGGGCCGGGAAACTCAACCGAGAGAGGGAGTTTCTCCCCACGGCAGCCTCCCCCCCCCCTCCTCCCTAGAGGCTTCCTTACCTGGGCAGGAGAAGGAAGAGTGAAAGAGGTGCTTCCCCAAAGTGACAGATGCAGCAGGGAGGCGCCCTTCCTTCCTTCCGAGGGTGTCACTCAGAAAGGACGCCCAAGTGGATGGCTGGCAGGAAGGAGGACCCCTCCCACTGGTGGCAGTCCATGCCCACGGGGGAGAGAGAGAGAGAGAGAGGGTGGCTCTTCCTAGCCGGCTCTGAAGAGCCACCCTCTCTCTCTCTCCCGTGGGCCCTCGCCACCTTTCTCCTTCGAGGGCGGGGGAGGGCGAGGCTGAGAAAGGCGGCGAGGGCACAAGCAGTAGCAGCAAGTGGAGTCTCCATCCCCACTGCCCCCTCCTCCTCAGGTTCAGCCCCAGGAACACAGCGGAGCCCTCCCTCCTCGCCCCCAACCAAGGAAAGAAAGCAGCCCCACACAGCTCGCTCGCCCAGGTCTCGGCTTGGAATGGGAGTCCCGAGGGCAGCAGCAGGGTTTGCGGCGGGGCTTGCTTGGCTTTACCCTACTTTGCCCGGCCTCCTTCACCTCTTTCTCTTTCTCCCTCTCTCCTTCCAGCGCCCGCCCGCCTGCCTGCCAAAAGGATCCGAAAAAGTTCTCCGGATTTCTTTCTTCTCTCCTTGGCTCTCTCTCTCACACACACACACATTCCCTCCATCCCTCCCACAGCCTCGCATCCTATCCGTGCGCGTGCCTTTGCCTTGCTCCCCCCCCCCCAGCAGCAACCAATGGGCGGTCATGTCACCACACCGCGCATGGCAAGACGAGCACCAGGGTCCGCCCACTAAAGCCTCATTTTGGCAAAAGAAGCCCCGCAAAGGCGGCGGCGGGAGCGCACGTGCGCGCGCATGGCAGGAGCGCGCCACCTGGCTGGTGAGGCCCAAAGATCACCTGGAAGAGGGCCATAGATCACCTAGGTGCTCCCGATCACCGTAATGAGCACCCCTGCACTAGAACATCCCATATAACACTTCTCCTGCGCGAGCTGCACTGGTTGCCAATTGAATTCCGGGTCTCCTTCAAAGTGTTAGTTTTGACTTTCAAGGCCTTACATGGTTTGGGGCCAGTGTACCTGAGCGAGCGACTTATCCCATATGTGCCCAGAAGATCACTGCGTTCAGAGGGTCTTAACATGCTTGAGGTCCCAGGACTGAAAACCTACAGGCTGTCCAGCACACGACAGAGGGCGTTCTCGGTGGCTGCCCCGGTTCTGTGGAACTCACTGCCGGCCAAGACGCGGGCCCTGCGGGACCTGATGGCCTTCCGTAGGTCATGCAAGACCTGGCTGTTCAGGCAAGCATTTGGCCTGACCGGTGCTTGAACTGCCAATCCCTCGCCTAGCCGTGCTGTCTTGTTCTGAGTAGTGTGTTTTTATCCGATTTTATGTGTCTGTAATTGACCATGATTGTTTATGGTATTTTAGAGTGTTTTTAGGATGTTTTATCTTGATGTGTTTTATATGCTTGGAAACCGCCCTGAGCCTCGGGAAGGGCGGTTTAGCAAATTGAAATAATAAATAAATAATAAATAAATAAAAACATACAGCATCCCAATAAATTTCAAAAACAGATACAATTGGGGTTATTTTGGGACATACCTCTAGATCTTAGATACCCTCCAAATATTTGGTGAATAAATGTGGTAGCCTGAGTATGTCTGTCCAATCTGAAAATGGAAAAAGTAGGAAGATGAATAAGAAGTCAAAACATACTTGAAATATCAGTGAAACAAAAAGTTGGAGGGATAGGAATCATGACTATTAGTGTGTTTACAACTTACTTGTTGCTACCATTCAAACATGCTTTCTGCATAGCATCAACAGTGTACCGTAGAAATTCGTGTGCGTCTTCCTGATTGCCAAAACGGAAATGCTTTGCTATTCCTAAAAAGTAAAGAAGACTGTTATACCTAGACAGTTAAGTTATTTTTATTTATGTTTTTAGCAAGATGGGAAACCTGTTTCAGCCCAAGGACCACATTCAATTTCAGATTATTTATGTATTTATTTACTCTACCCTGAAGGGAACTCAAGGCAACTATTCAATGCCTTTGAACAACATACAATTAAATTACATTTAAGTCACAATTTTAAAATTAAAATTAAAGCACATTAAAACATATAAAAACATGAGATAAGCTCATGGAGCATTGCCAAATGTAAAAAGGTGGAGCCAAAAACACCAGCCTATTTTAGTTTAAAGCATTTCAGCCTTTCAAAATGAGGAAAAACATGTGTGGAGGCAAGGAAATCCAACACTTATATAACTGGAAAGGGACATGTTCACCTAGGGAACCCTTGAGGGCCAAGTGGGAATCCGAGGAGGTTTGAATTTGGCTCCAGGGCATGACTTCCTCATCCTATAAGGAGATCTAACCCATATAGCTTAGGACTTAGTATACCGAATTCATCACACCAGCCACCTATGATGCCCCTAAAAGTATAGTTTAGCTCCTGCATTTATTGCTTTCTAGGAACTACAGAGGTCACAGGACAGGTCTGGCTGGGGGTGGAGGGTTGTGTTTGCAGGCCTAATTTGGAGCAAACCATATTGCATGCACTACATGTCAAAGCGGATAAACTAGCTTACGTCGAAGGTCATTTATGACAGGCATTGGCTTGATAACGTTGCCAGAATTCGAAAGGGCCTGGGTGATGTGACTCTGCATGGTGCACATCATGCAAAATCCTTGCTCGTGGCCTGCGGAGAGAAAGGCAAAATAAAATGATGTTGTGTTTTTAATGTCATGTAATTTCTGCTGTTTAAACCATTGTTCATCGGGAGAAAAGCAAGATTAATGAAATAAAATAAATTCATTTAATGTTGTAAGATGCATACTTGCTAAGAGACCAGCTCCTCCTTCATCCTACCACTATCAATCAACCTGTCAAATACTTTGTTGCATTAGTATCAGATTCAGTGTGGGACTATGACTCTGGAGACCAGAGATCAATTCCCTGCTAGGCCATAGGAACCCACTAGATGTGACATGCCCTCAGCCCCAAAAACCCTTGCTGAAGGGGCCATAAGCCAGAAATGAGTTGAAGGATCACAACAACAAACAGAAGGTTGCTTCAACATGTCAAAATAAGGGGTCATTTAACAGGGACCATACTGCCATCAAAACAAGCAGCCATCTCCATTGTCATCTTTACTTTGAAAACTCTAAGCAGCTTTTTAGTATCATCATCATCTTTATTCCTACCCTGCCTTTATCCCCATGGGAACTCAAGGCAGCTTACAATAACCATGACATAACCAAATAAATGTAAAAACATGACAAATACAAAAAAATTAAGAACAGTTAATAACAGTGGGTTGATGTGAGTTTTCTAGGCTGTATGGCCATGTTCCAGAAGCATTCTCTCCTGACGTCTTGCCCACTTTATGGAAGGCATCCTCAGAGGTTGCGAGGTCTGTTGGAGACTAGGCAAGTGAGGCTTATATATCTGTGAAATGTCCAGGGTGGGAGAAAGAACTCTTGTCTGTTTGATACAAGTGTGAATGTTGCAATTGGCCACTTTGATTAGCATTTAATGGCCTTGCAGCTTCAAAGCCTGGCTGGCTGCTGCCTCTGGGAATTCTTTGTGAGGAGGTGTTGGCTCGCCCTGAATATTTCTTGTCTGGAATTCCCTTGTTTTTGAGTTTTGCTCTTAATTTACTGTCCTGTTTTTAGAGTTTTTAATACTGGTAGTCAAGTTTTGTTCATTTTCATAGTTTCTGCCTTTCTGTTGAAATTGACCACATGCTTGTGGATTTCATCAATCAGGGCCAGCTAACACCTACCAACAAAGGATCCTCAGGCAGTAACCAGCCAGGCTTTGGCCTACTGTTCCCAGAAATCCCAGCCCATTTACCAGCTGTTAAGATTTTTGGGAGTTGAAGGCCACAACATCTGGGGACCCACAGGTTGAGAACCACTGATATAGAGGAATATTTTGATAGTTTATTTTATAAACTGAACACAAGGAATAAGGTTTCTCAAATCAGCCTATTCCTTTCTCAACTTCAACACCACCCTTCCTCAACCAGTTGGCTGCCAAATGTATGAGAATGCAACTCACATCACTGCCAGACAGGAAAGTATTTGGATAATGCCTGGTAGGGAACGGCTTTTTAGTGACATTTTTAGAGAAATGTAACATTGTCAAAATATACTCACATGTTTTGGAGTGTTCATGAGAAAGCATATAGTTGGCAAGTGGAGGGGTGTAGGTCAGACACTGCAAAGCTGAGTTCAGGAAGCACGTATTGCCCAGGTTTTGGAGACCAGCTCCAACTCTGTGCACTTTTTGCCATTTTAAGCTGATCTTATCTGCTGGAAAAAGGACCTTCTGGGGTGCTGCGATGCCATCACCAACCGCTGCCAAAGAGAACATCAGAGTAATTAAAACAATGGCAAGTATAATGACTCTAAGACTTCTTTTAAATATAGTGAATTTTATTTTCTTTTTGAAAAAAAAATTAATAGACTGGAACCTTTGACTGAAAGGTGACTTTGGGCAAGCTGCTCTCTATCAGCCTCCTTTCTGAACAAATTTTGCCTACACCCCCCTCCCCTTTTCCTAGTAATAATATGTTGTCTTTAGGGTTGTTCGAAGTCAGAAATCACTTGAATGCACACAATGACAACACAATGATATATCAAAAGTGGGGGTGTTTTTTCTTTAATAAAATAGTAATGCTTACACAAATCTTTCTGAGCTGAGGCCTTGGATTTATCAGGTACAGATGAATTAGAATATACAGCAGCTCCCGGTACTGGTCCCAATGTAATTTTGTGTTTTGGCGCTTCCAGAGAAGAAGACACAGCACCCCATCCTGCAGAGCCTGAGTCCATATCTCCAGAAGATAGTGCCACGGAGCTGAGAGGCTGCTTCTCAGAAGCCGAAGGCTTTGAGGACTCAGACGTCTTGTCAACTATGGTCATTGTTCATCTCTGAGAAACAAAAGCGGGGAGGGAGACAGAAACATCACTTTGACAAATGGCATTGCTAGAAGAGAGTTCAGTTCACCTTCAGTAATACAATATGCTTCTTTATCCTATTAAAAGAAAATTAGCCAAGTAAATGAGAAAAGGAGAAGAGTACATTTGCCAGTCATCATGCATTCCCCCCCCCCCCCCAAATCTCACCCCTTTTGGAATGTTAATATTTTTGTTTAGTGAAAACCCTAAAGACATAATGGAAATAGAAAGGAAATACAGTTGCACAACCCAAAAGTCGTTGTGCTTTATTAACTGATGTAATATGTACAAACATAGGTTTGTTTTTTTTAATAAAAAAAACAAAACCCCAGCAACTGTTTTCTTTCTGCTTCTGCCTGAATGGGCAAGTATCATCTTGAATATACTCTTGGATAACATACAACTTTTTGGAAAAAGCTTCTGAGGTGTTAAATGATTTTGACAAGTATAAACAACTTGAAGAGAAGCTGCATTTTGTCTAAAGGAATTAAGAAAAGACCTCTACAGAATCTCTACAAGTGGTGGACATCTTTAAAAGGGGATTAGATTCATTGAGACAAGACATAATGGACATGCATTACCTCCAGTTTCAGAGGCAGCGTGCACGACTATTGAGCTGTGTCTAGTCACATACAGGAAGGCTCTTATGTTCAAGAATATTCTACAGCAGGGGTGCTCACACTTTTTCAGCATACGAGCTAGGTAGCAACCAAGTCCAAAAGATCTACCTGCCCCCGCCGCCGCGTGCTCCTGCCGCCGCGCGCTCTTGCCACCGCGCGTGCTCCTGCTGCTGTTTTCCGCCCGCGCAGCACTTCTTCCGCCTGCGGGGCATTGCAGGAAGGAGAAAGCACGAGGCGGGGCATCCAGAGGGAGCGCTCTGCCCTGCCTGTCTCGCTGGCAACAGAGACTGCACAGCTGCTTCTGGACGAGAGAGAGGCAGGGCGCTCCCTCCAGAGGCCCCGCCTCATGCTTCCTTCTTCCTGCAATGCTCCGCAGGCGAAAGAAGCACCGCAAGAGCGGAAGCCAGCGTTAGGAGCGCGCGCGCGCGCAGGGTGTGCGCACGCATGGCATGAGCGTCCCATTTTGCTGGTGAGGCCCGAAAATCACCTGGAAGAGGGCCGAAGATCTACTAGTAGCTCCCGAGCTACCTAATGAGCACCCCTGTTCTACGGCTTTCTCTAGACATTACAAGGATTCAACAGACAGCAACTAAATTTATCAATGCTACAAAAAGAGCTTTAGTTGCCATGTTCATTAGAAAAGCTTAAAGATGCACCTAGACCAGCACATTTCAGCTTAGCTGCTCACTTACACATTTCATTATTTTCTTACTAAAATATATATTTCCATTTCTCCCTCACTTGGCATAAACATAATATGTTTAGATGCACAACCTTTCCTATACAGTGAATCAGTATGGGTGAAGGTAAAGGTTTTCCTCTGACATTAAGTCAATTCGTGTCCGACTCTGTGGGTTTGTGCTCTTCTCAATTTCTAAGCCAAAGAGCTAGAGTTGTCCATAGACACCTCCAAAGTCATGTGGCCGGTATGACTGCATGGAGCGCCGCTACCTTCCCATTGGAGCAGTACCTATTGATCTACTCACATTTGCATGTTTTCGAACTGCTAGGTTGGCAGAAGCTGGGGCTAACAGTGGGAGCTCACGCTGCTCCCGATTCGAACCTGCGACCTTTTGATCAGCAAGTTCTGCAGCTCAGCGGTTTAACCCACTGCAGGCTCTGTGAATCAGTATTGTTTCATAAATTTCCCTTTCCAATAATATATTTTATTAAGTTTGTTAGAAATATATGAGGGTTAAGAAGCTTGAGACCAAAGAGTAAAACGCCACATTTACTTGGGACTAAATCAAATTATTGAATGAAATTAATAAGGTACAGTGTGACCACCATAACCACAGGACTGATTTCCGCTGTTTCATTCATCCATGTGTGACAAAATATGTCTTCTCCAGCCATTTTCTAGGCCCTGCAATGTGACCCCATGATATTCTTGGGGCAAAAGTCCTTCACTTCAATAGTGTTTGCTATTATCCACACTTTTGCATATCCACATGAAATTCAAGAACATAAGTCCTGTGGATACAGGGGCAGTCCTGTATTAATGCAAGTATACCTCAGAGGTTCACCTATTGTCCTATCTCAGGCATGGGCAAATTTTGGCCCTCTGGGTATTTGAACTTCAACTCCCACCATTCCTAACAGCCTCAGGCCCCTTCTTTTTCTTTTAAGTGGCTGAGGGGAAAAAGGAAAGGACCTGTAGAAGTTGAAGTCCAAAACACTTGGAGGGCCAAAATTTGCCCATGCCTGTTCTATCTACATGCTTCCTTCTCTCCTCCCCAACCACAGCAATACACTGTACTGCCACAATCTGGGAAGGCTGGGAAGTATATACAGAGGTGAGAATCATGCTGTTCCCAGTCAGACTGTACAATTTCCAGCCCTAGTTTAACAGATGCCATGTTAATGGTTTTCCCTTTGGAATCAATGTGAAAATTAGGAATAGAGGTAAAGCTGCCACAATACAGAATATCATAAGTGGCAGAGGAATTGTCTGTACAACTTGCGGTGCTATCTTTGCATCTCTACTTTTTCTGGCTTAAATATGTTGACATACTTCAAAAATCTTACTGCCCAGAGAAATGTTGGGCTACACTTATCAGCTTGCAGCACTTTCACTTTTGGTGAGAAAAGATTACTGGCCCACTAAAGCTACAGTGCAGACTATACTGTATTTATCAGTGCTGTATTTCTCCAGGCTGGAAGAAGGGCTACCCTGCAGTTCAGATGTGGACATGAGCAATGGTTTCTTGCTCTGCAAAATGGCAACGTGGGTCTCACACAAACAGGGCCCCATCATCCAATGGGAGCCCCTTGTGGTGCAATGGGCTCCTTGTGCTAGTATAAATACAAATTGTCCTGTTACTTGTTAATTATAGACTTGTCTATACTTCAAAATAGAATACTATACATACAAGTAAAAAACATGGGAAACTAACACATTTATGATTTACAAAGATATAACAAACATTATACAGTGTTCACTCGCTACTTGGCGGTTATTGCGGACTCGCTGTTTCGCGGATTTCAAAAAATATTAATTTAAAATATATATCATGGTATTTTCGCTGTTTTGTGGGGTTTTGCTGCCGCCGCTGCTCTCCAAAGCATATTCCCTCCTCAATCCTTCCTCCCTCCAGCCTTGAGATGCCTTTCCTTCCTTTCCTTGCCTTTCCTTGCTTTCCTTCACTTTATTTTAAGTTTATAAAGACTTAAAATAGTATATACCTACTAAAATAATGTATAAATATGAAAATAAATAGAGCATCTCTACATCGTGGTTTTTCACTTATTGCGGGAGGTCCTGGACCCTAACCTCAGCAATAAGTGAGGGAACACTGTACAGTGTTCCCTCACATATCGTGGAGGTTCCGTTCTAGGAGCCCCCACAATAAATTAAAATCTGCAAAATAGGGATGCTCCACCCACTCGGCAGCAGCCTCCTCCTCGCCGCCTGTGCTGCTCCGGCCTGGGAGGCCCCTTGGGCGCCGTTGATGATGCTGCCAGGCTGGGCTGAGGCCTCAGCCCAGCCTGGCAATGCTGTGAGAAGGAGGCAGTGAGAAGGAGGCAGCCATCAAGTGGGTAGAGCCTCCTCCTGGTCGCCTTCTCTGCTGCTCCGACCTGGGAGGCCCCTTGGGTAACGTTGATGGTGCTGCGAGACCGTGGTGAGGCCTCCGAGGAAGAAGCGGGGAGCAGTGGAGGCGGCGAGGAGGACCGCCTGGCTTCCCCTCCTCCTCTTCCTCCTCCCCACGGCTCCAGGGGGGGGGGGGGTAGGAGGAAAAAAACACGAAACAGTGCATCTGCATAAAGCGAACCGCAAAGCGGCAAAGGAACACTGTATTCATGTTTGAATGCTTTCCAAAATAACTCATTGGTTCTTCTATAATCTTCTTAGTAATTACTTTATATTTACATTTACACAGATATAAAGTAATTGCTACAGAGATTATAGAAGAACCAAAAGTTATTTTGGAAAGCATTCAAACATGAATATAATGTTCGTTATATCTTTGTAAATCATGGTTAAATGTGTTTGTTGGTTCAGATTTATAGATATCTGTTTAGTTAGTTAAATCCTTGTGCTGGCAGGACTGAAGACCGACAGGTCACAGGTTCAAATCCGGGGAGAGCATAGATGAGCTCCTTCTGTCAACTCCAGCTCTCCATGCGGGGACATGATAGAAGCCTCCCACAAAGATGGTAAAACATCAAAAACATCTACTCTATTTACTGTTCCTTTAAATATTTTTTTTTTGCTAATTTCTGTTAATTTCTTTTTCTTATCTTTTTTATGTATTAACTTTATGTTGCCTTTAATTATTTGATATTCTCAATAAAAACTAATTTAAAAAACATCAAAAACATCCGTGCATCCCCTGGGCAACATCCTTGCATACGACTAATTCTCTCACACCAGAAGCAACTTGCAATTTCTCAAATCGTTCCTGACACACGCGCACACACACACAAAATCAAGTGCAGATGATCCATGGGGTAGGAATGGAAGTGTAGACAGGGAACATTCAGTGGACAAGGAAATCCCAGACAACTGACGGAGGTGCCATGCCTTTTACTATAGTAATCCACAATACCTGGATACCAGGAAACTCTTAGCGCACAGTAACCTCTCGGCCTCCAATCAACAATGACACCCTTGGCAATTTCATTACTGCTGGTTTGCAATGGAGAACAGTGGAAGCATTTCACACACAGATTAACTCAAGTAAACGTAACAACCTTCAGCGTTCTCAAAAACTATCTGCTCTCCAATGTCCTTGTTAAATTATGTTTCCTGTTAGAAATATAGGGCTCAAATTGCCGTAATTGCCCAATAACATAAGGAAACCGTCTCTGCACTGACACTAAACATGCCTGAGTATTTACTCATTTCCTGCTTGTGCCTGTTTGGTCTTAATTTGAATAGCAATGAAAGCAGAGGAGGTCTTAAATATAACTCTCTCTCTCTCTCTCTCTCTCTCTCTCTCTCTCTCTCTCTCTCTCATTAATCAGAAAAAGGTACAATGTGCAAAGGAGAGGAAGGAGGTGGACTGCAGAGTCAAGAAGTTCTCATACAAAGAAATCAATTACACAATTACAGGGCAGGATTTCACTTGCAAATCTTATAGCAGATATGTTTACAGAAAAGCTAAAACTGTAGCAGCCATAATGCATTTGGACAACAGTAAACCACAACTCAAGTGCCTAATGTTCAAAATACCTGGAGGAAATCTAGTAATAAAAAACAACTCTGAACTGTCAGCTACTCAGATAAGATAATTCAACAACCAACACAGATGTGAACCCAGACAAAAGAGTAACTTCAAAGAGTGGATGGGTGTGCGTGAAGAGGATTTTCCCCCTCTCTTTCCTCCTGTACAAAATGAAGGTGTTTCACCACCACTTTTGAAATGTGACAGTAATAAATCAAAGGCAAACAGGAAAATGCCACAAAACAAAAAGAAATAGAACAGCATGTTAGTTGTACTTCAGCATTTACACAAGCACCCTCTCTTCAGAATGTTGTCAAACACCTTGCCAATGTGATAAGAAAAAGAAGTATCTGACATCCCTCAGTAAGTGGTGTGTGGTATCAAGCAAATATCTCATCCACTCTTTTCAGCCATCTGGCCTATATATTCCTTAAGCAAATGAATGCATGGCAAGAAATACAATTAAATGAATGAAAGGCTACAGTCAAATGTATACTGTACTTGCAAATTGAGCACAAGGGACTAAAATTATGTTGTATTTACATATTACATCTATAAACCACCTGTTTCCAATGTAGAACACAATGCAAGATTTATTTATTACATTTATGTGCTGACTTCTTGCTTTTGAATACAAAGCTGTGTCCTCTTTCAAAGACATGCCATCCTATCATTGTATTCTTACAAAATGTCTACAGCAGTGATTCCCAACCTATTTTTTGACCAGGGACCACTTTGACCAGGAACCACTTTCCAACATTAGTACCAAAAGAGTTATGAATCAGTTTTTGATTAACTTTATATTCGATTTGGTTATTTGGGGTGCTGATTCAGAAATCTGCATTGGATAGACCACATCAGCTCTAGTTTCTGATACAGAACATATGCCATCCAGTAGTCACTACAGAAAACTATATTTAATAAGCCTCGGGACTATAAGACGGTTTCGCAAGACCAGTCACTCTCATTGCAACTGTGTAGGCTGCAGACCATATTTCAGTTCTTGAGGACCACAAGTTGGGAACCACTTGTCTACAATGTGATCTAGATTAGACTGAGAAGCTATGTCTAATCAAACATCAGACACAGAAAATCCTGCAGCTCTTTCTTCAGTCTTCAAATAAGTACTCCAACCATTATTTAATGCTGACACTCATACACAATGTTCTCACAGATGAAGGGGAAACAGATTCTGAATATGTTAGTCTACTCTCCAGACACTGCCTTGCTAATCTATTACTTACAAAGCAGAACAATCCTACAATGTATAGTGTAATCTTCCTAATGTAGAATACAGCATGTCACAACCAAAGAGGAGAAAATTAGACACCTACATAGCTCTAGGTAACTCCAGGAAAGTGAGTCAAGCCACATACATGGGAGATATTTCAAACATTCATAATCATTACCTAACCTATGAAAAAGCATGCTCCAGATCCAACTGTGTCAGTCAAGGTCAGAAGGGTGAGATTATACTTCAACAGCTTCTCACTTCCAACAACAAAAGTTCCTAATGGTCCCCTCCTAAAATAGTCTATGGTCTTAATTCAGAAGATTCAGCCTTCAATCACTGTCATCTCCAGTTAAGTACAACTCCCACATTCCAAGTTTGGGCCCAAGAGAGGCATTTTTAACAACAGGAGGGAAACAAAGGTCAAACTATCTGTTCCCTGAATCAAAAAAGTCACATTGTTACTTTAGAAAGGAAACATATATTATGTACCCGTATTTAAAGGATAGCCTATATAAATAAAAAAGTAATGTTTGTTTGTGGGATTAACATAACTCAGAAACACCTGGATGAATTGACACCAAATTTGGACACAATACACCTATCAGGCCAACGAGTGACCATCACTCATAAAAACACTGAAAAACACATTGGAAGGGACTTAAAAATCCAAAAAAGCAAAAAGATGCTACAGTGCACGCACAAAAAGAACTCCCCGGCAAACAAAACACATAATAGCATATCCACACCCTCCTCCGGACTACAGCTCCCTGCCTCCCCTAGACCAGGCCTTTTAGGAGAGGAGGATGATCCAAATGCACTGCTTCCAAGTTGCAAGAGAAGGGAAGAAGAAGAGAAGGAAGGAAGGAAGGAAGGAAGGAAGGAAGGAAGGAAGGAAGGAAGGAAGGAAGGACGGAAGGAAGGAAGGAAGGAAGCAGAGAAAGAAATAAAGAAAAAAGGGAAGGAAAGAGGGTGGGAAGGAAGGAGGGAAAGAAAGGATTGAAAGAGGGAGGGAAGGTTGGCCACAGCAGCGCATGGTGCGTACAGCTAGTGTGCCATAGAATGCACTGCATACCTCAATTTTGAAGGTGTGCATTACAACAAAAGATTTGCTGTCAAATGTAATACAAGGTGGTAGTGGCCACAAAAAGGCTGGCGGGAAAAATGAATTGTGTTTGTGGGAAGAATTCATTTATTTATATATTTGGGGGCATTTGTATCCCATCCTTTTCAACCTCCAAAGAGGGACTCAGGGCGGCTACAACCAACACCATTCAGTGCCAACACAGAATAAAACATAGCATAAAATACAATTCAGACAAGTAAAACAATTATATACATTAAAATAATTTGCTGGTTTAAATCATCAACCTCAGTCCATTGTAGTCCATTAAAAGCATTTTCTTTTCCAGCAAGTCAGTCTAATCTGCAAACACTTGATCGCACATCCAGGATTTGGTCAGGAGGGAGTGGGCGGATCTGATCTCATTAGGGAGGGAGTTCCACAGCCGAGCGGCCACCACGGAGAAGACCTGTCTCTCATCCCCACCAAACGCGATTCCGGTGGTGGTGGGACCGAGAGCAGGGCTTCCCCAGACAATCTTAAGGTCCTTGGGGGTTCGTAAAAAGAGGAAACGATGGGCCAGAAACATGGCTCAGCTTTGTTTTAAAACTGCAGCACAATTCAGCAACCTGTAACTGTTCATTTTAAGACTCTGAATTGATACCACTCCAAAGTGAACCACGCTATACAAATAAGCTCTCTTGTTGGAAACATTATAAATATTAAAACCTAGCATTCTTGTTGGGACACAAATGTTTAAGAATGTGAATTTCCAACAACTGCCTCTTTGCACATTGCACCTTTACATTCAGAATCTCTCTCCACCATCCTCTACTTCTATTCTCAACAGATTAGAGCTTCTGTCCTTGAATCCTCTATTGCAAACTTCATACCTGAACCTTTCAACTTAATTGCCGAATAGTCTTTACAACTAACTGGTCTTCTTGAAATAATGTATTCCACTATCTTTCAATGCAAGCAATTTACTCTGCCTGTTTTAAAGGTGATTTTAAGATACTGTGGTGTTTGCAACACCATTTATGGATAAACAGAGTATAATGTCAGCAGCAGTACAGCCTAAAAACTGCCTTTGAAGAGGAGGGCAGGCTAGCCAGTATGCACAGAAAGTGCAGCCTCTATGAATGTCTGCTTCCTTTGCTCCTAGAGATGAACAGTACTGGAAGGCAACAGCATTTGATAAATTCCTCCCTTGGGAGGATGGATCCTATAAGAAAGAGGCATATTGATAGCCAACTCTGCTAGCCAGGAATATATCTATTGTGTTGGTGCTATAATATCACTCACGCAAAACACAGAGAAACACAGCCTGGATGTCAACAGGTCAAGCAGCCAGCATGCATTCAGGAAAAATGGCAAGGACCACTGCTCAAATAAAGTAATAGTTTCTGCAACCAAACTGGAAAAAGAGGCAAACAGGAGAGAAAAGGGTGGCCGTTTCAGCTTCAGACCAAGAGACAGTGGATAAAGTACAAGTGCTAGCTGCTGCTAATTCTCATCCCTGCCACATCAAGGCCCAATTCTGCCACAGGAGGAGGGAAAAGAAGAAGGGACTGCAAAGGAATCCTTCGTTTGAGAGGCAGTGTCCATGGCAACCAAGCCAGGGAAGTTCACATTGTAAAGGAATGACAACAGATTTCCCAAGCAAATCCCCTTCCAGAGCAAGGGGAGGGACACACACACACAGAGGAAAGGAAAGTGAAAATACCCTTACAAATAGATGGGAGAGGAAGCAAATGTGGACATGACATATGGGTAAATGTTAACCATCCCTTATCTGGAACTCTGAAATCCAAAACACCCTCAAATCCATAAGTGTCACATGCATGACTAAGTTAGTGCCACCTTCATTTTCTGATAGTTCAGTGTACACAGACTTGTGCTTCATGGACAAAATACAATTACTTTGAGGCTAGGTGTATAAAGTGTGTAGGAAACATTAAGCAAATCCCCTGTTTAGGCTTCGGCCCCATTTCTAGGATATCTCATTATGTATGTATGTACTGTATATAGAAATGCAGACATCCCAAAATCACAAATCCAGAACACTTCTGGTTCCCCACATTTCAGATATGGGATGCCCAATTACTGTTATACTTTCTCCTCCCAAAGGAGGGGAAAACTGTCAATAAATTCCATTCCAATTTAAAGATGAATATTCAAGAGCCCTCAAGCAGGGCATGGTGAGGGATATACAAAATTATCACTGGTACTATACAGGTTCCCGCATCAAAACAAATGTGTGTTCACAATACATACACATTACAAAAGCAAACTTTATATGGGTGTGTTTGTAAACATAAGATTGACTCTTCACCAATACATACAGACACACATAAGCATAGTACATAGTACATAAAGTACACACTCAAAAACAACCACATATGAAAATTAGTATATAATTTTATCATCGGACATATAGACATGCAGATAGAGTAATAAAGACAGGTTTATTTATTTATTTATTTATTATTCCATTTTATATTCCGCTCCTCCCTACAGGCTCGGGGCGGATCACAGCAATTAAAATGTGCAAATAGACATTCGGTAAAACATACAGTAAAATATACAATAAAAACAATAAATAGCCATAGCGACCGGTTGAACATCCCTAATCTGGAACTCTGAAATCCTCAATACATCAATATCCAAAAAGTCCACGTGGATAGCTGAGATAATGACACTTCCGTTTTCTGATGGTTCAATGTATGCTAACATTTGTTTCATATACAAAATGCTTACAAATATTATGTATGCAACTACTTTGAAGCTCTGAGTATATGAAACAAAAGTTAATTTTGTGTTCAAGATATCTTATATAATAATAATAATAATAATAATAATGACACAGGGTGCAGTGCCTAAAAAACTTGGCCTGCACTTAAAACAATTGGCACTAAGAAAATTACCATCTGCCAGCTTCAAAAGCTACCCTACTTGGATCTGCACACATTATTTGCCGACACATCACATAGTCCTAGACACTTGGGAAGTGTCCGATGTGTGATCCAATGCAAAAGCTAGCATAGTGATCTTGTTTGCTGTGTATGAATCTTGTTGTGTATCAAATAATAACTATAATATGCTATGGGTTAGGCCTATTTTAATAGTAACTAACAATACAAACTACATTTATCTGGTATGGGGTATAGCAGAGGTGTCAAACTCATTTTCATATGGTTGCCTTCAAAGGCCCATTGAATCCATGGGCAGAGAATCCTTTAATGCAGAGGGCCAACTATAATTGTTTTATATGCAGTGCTCTTTCGTTTTTACCCATTTTGGGTCCCCAGATGTTATTGAACACTAGCTCCCATCCCTTTATCTGCTCTGCAGGCTGGGGTTCATGGGGATTATTTATTTATTTATTTAAGATATTTTTACCCCGCTTTTCTCTGCAAGCAGACCCAAGGCAGTTTACAACATATAAAACATACAATACAGAAGTTAAAACATAGTTAAAATTAAATATTTGATATAACCAATTACCACCTCCCCAGTATAAACCCTTTTGACCTAAAAGCATTAGGCTTTAAATCTTAGCCCAGCCCTAGAATATATGGTTCTGTCTTTAGTTGAAAGCCTTCTTAAATAACAAGGTCTTTACCCGCTTCCAGAAACTCAGCAGGGATGGGGCAGATCTTAATTGGCTGTTAGGAATTGTGGGAGTTGAAGTCCAAAACACCCGGAGGGCCAAAGTTTACCCACAACGCCCATCCACTCTAGTCATGAGGCCTAATAATGAGGCATAATCTTTGCATGTTCTTCAAGTTTTAAATTGTATTGTATCGGTTTGGCTGTCTTTTTTGGAGGGAAAAAAGTTAAGATCTTCTGGGGAGGCCCTGTTTTTGATCCCACTCCCTTTGCAGGTGTGGTTGGCGAGGACAAGGGACAGGGCCTTCCCAGTGCTGTCCCCTCGGCTGTGGAACTGCCGTCCCAGCGATATTAGATTAGCTTCCTCTCTGCTGTCCTTTGGAAATAAAGTGAAGACTTTGGGCCCTTCCACAAAGCAATAAATGGGTTATCTGAGTCCACACTGCCATATATTCCAGTTCAAAGCAGATAATGTGGGATTTTCTGCCTTGATATTCTAGGTTATATGACTGTGTGGAAGGGCACCTGGCTATGGAACCAAGCGTTTGGAGCAGGCATGGGCAAACTTCGGCCCTCCAGGTGTTTTATATGGCTGTGTGGCATGGCCCTGAGTCCACATTGCCATATATCCCAGTTCACAGCAGGTAATGCGGGGTTTTATTCGGCTGTGTGGGATAAAAGGGGCCTAAGAGTGGTTTTTCAGCCTCTGGAGGACCACACGAATGGACACGGATTCTGAGGGCGGGCCTGGAGTTTGACACATGTGGGCCGATTTTGAACAGTGAACGCTCAAGCAACGGGCACCAACGTGTGCCAGTTAACGGAGAGTCGACCATGTGTGTGGGGGGGTATGGAAATCTTGAAGATGAAGGGGGAAAGAGCCAACCCCTCAACGTGTGGGAAGAGGGATGCTGGAGTGGAAACGGCCTCGAGGTGAGCGAGAAAGGAGGAGGGCTGGCACGCTCCGGGCCTGAGAGGCCTGAGGGCTCCAGACTAACGGCCGGCGTGCGCTGGGCCTTGGTTGGAAGCAGGCCTCGGCGCTCGCCCCCCGCCATTGTCTCTCCCGAGGCCTCACGCGTGGGCCTCGGCCTGAGCGTAGGAGGCGCCCCCGCTGCTTACCTGGCTCGGCGCTGCTGCTGCTGCTGCCGGCTGCCTTTTCCGCCGCGTCGGGGAACAATGACGTCCCAGCATCCGGGGCCCCCGCTGCGAAGCCGGGAAAGGCGAAGCGGGCTCCGGGTCACGCAGGGACCAGCACCGCCCCTGCGCGCTCCCGAGGCGGACGGCAGGGGGCGCTGAGGGGACTGCAGCCCGGCGAGGAGGGGGCGTGGCTGAGGGCGCATGCGCAAAGGGCGAGGCGGTTCTCGCCGGGTGACGCAACGGCGCAGGCGCGGACTGGGAGGGCCTTTCAGAAGGAACAGGAAGTCCGCTGGTGGTGCTGGTGGTGGTGCTGCTGCTGCTGCTGCTGCTGCTGCTGCTGCTGCTGCTGCTGCTGCTGCTGCTGCTGCCGCCTCCAATCCCAACCCGCCTTTGTAACAGAGTTTTGGACTTCAACTCCCACAATTCCTAACAGCCTACAGATACCGTGGATTATCTGCCTTGATATTCTGAGTTGGCTGTGTGGTCTTATTCTTACTAGCCCTAGCCTGCCAGGCCCTGCTGTGGCCCAGAGTCTGGGGATCTGGCAAATAAAGTCATGAGAAAGTGTCGGTTTCGGATACCTGTGATGCCTTGATGCTTGTGGGTAAACAGTCTTTCTTGCTGTTTCTTTGTCAGTGTTGACGTGGAGATTGTCTGGCTTGCCTACTCTGGAACAGGCAACAGAGAACTGTTCTTCTCTAGGGGTCCCTTGCCTGGCGAAGGGAATTGGACTTGATGGTCATAAGTATTTTCTGTTGGTCATGGGGGTTCTGTGTGGGAAGTTTGCCCCAATTCTGTTGTTGGTGGGGTTCAGAATGCTCTTTGATTGTAGGTGAACTATAAATTCCAGTAACTGCAACTCCCAAATGTCAAGGTCTATTTCCCCCCAAACTCCACCTGTGTTCATATTTGGGCATATGGAATATTCGTGCCAAATTGGTCTAGATCCATCATTGTTTGAGTCCACAGTGCTCCTTGGATGTAGGTGAACTACAACTCCCAAATTCAAGGTCAATGCCCACCAAAACCTTCTAGTGTTTTCTGTTGGTCATGGGAGTCCTGTGTGCCACATTTGGTTCAATTGCATCGTTAGTGGAGTACAGAATGCTCTTTGATTATAGGTTAACTATAAATCCCAGCAACTACAACTCCCAACTGACAAAATATTTTAGTGATGCTCACTCCAGTGGTTATTGAGTTATGTTAGTCCCACAAACGAACATTACATTTTTATTTATATAGATTGTTTATTTATAGGTATATAATAATTATTATAGTTTTAATTGGTTTTTATATGGATTTTTATTATGTGATATTAAATGTTTTTATTGATATGTATGTATGTATATTTATAGCATCTAATTGTTGCCAATCTGTACGCCGCCCTGAGTCGCCTTCGGGCTGAAAAGAGCAGGATAAAAAGGCTGTAAATAAATAAATAATGAATTAATTCTATCCCGCTTTTCTTGCTGTTTCTTTGTCAGTGTTGATGTGGAGATTGTCTGGCTTGCCTACTCCGTGCAAAAGGCCCTTCCACACAGCCATAGAACTTAGGCCCCTTCCATACAGTGTGGACTCAGGTAACCCAGTTCAAAGCAGATATTGTGGATTATCTGCCTTGATATTCTGGGTTATATGGCTGTGTGGACGGGCCCAAAGTGGCTCACAATTAAAAGCATTATACTATAGCATAAACAACGTAAAATACCCAAATATTCAAACAGCATTAAATGTTATTAATATTAAAAACCATTCAGGTTAAATCCATAAAAGCATGTAACATAACAGCAGCCCCTGACATGATCTTAAATACCTTATTGGTAATAATATTATTATATATTAGATTATATATTATATATATTATATTGTAATGTAATATTATATATATATATATATATATATATATATATAATTGCTCTCCTCTCCATGCAGTCATGCTGACCACATGACCTTGGACGTGCCTATGGACAACACCAGCTCTTTGGCTTAGAAATGGAGATGAGCACCAATCCCCAGAGTCGGACACGACTGGACAATGTCAGGGGAAAACCTTTACCTTTACCCTATATTATTATATTCATATAATAGTATAGTATAGTATAGTAATAATGTAGTAATAATAATATTGCAAATACTTTTAACCCCACTGTTACTAATATTACTACTATATTACAAAATATTATTATGAGATAAATAAGGTAAAACAGTGTGAAAGCCACACCTTGTGTGATTGTGGAGCAGAACAGACAACTCCACATCTGTATGCTTGCCCACTATGCCCTGCCTCATGCACAGAGAAAGAACTGTTTAAAGCTACAGACAATGCAGACTCTGTTGCTCGTTTTTGGTTTATTTAGCAGCTTGTGATCCCTTTATCAGTTTTAAACTTACCTATTTATGCAATGCTTTTGACAATAAATAAATTACAAAATTATTATAATAGCTATTATATATTATTAGTATTAGTAAATGTTTGTATAAATTAGTATTATCTTAGTATTATCATATGAACCTCAGAGGAAGCTTGCCACAGATGGAGGCGAAACATTAGGAGAGAATGCTTCTGGAACATGGCCATACAGACTGGAAAACTAAGAGCAAACCATGATAATAATAATGACAATAATAATACTGTAATTTATTAGTAATGTCAATATTAGTAACAGTAGGATTAAAAGTAGCAACTCCCATGTTTATAATTTATATCAGTCAATGTAATGATGTTCTTGCATTGTATTTAAATTAAGAATCTGTTCAGGTGAAAGGTAGGTGGCGATTTAGTGGTAAAGTTCCAGGTAATAATTAAATAATAATAATAATAATATACAGTTGAGTATCACTTATCCAACCTTTGCTCATCCAACGTTCTGTATTATCCAACGCAGTTTGCCTCCCACTCGGATCCACAGCTATTTCAATACATTTTATGTATTATGTATACTGTATTTCATGTTTTATCCACTGTCTGTTTATTGAGTTGTGTTGTAAACCACCCCAAGCCTTTGGGAGTGGTGGTATACAAATCCAAATAAATAAATAAATTGCAATGTTTTGGTGCTGCATCATGCCAGCTTAATCCCCTCAAGCTCCATCAGTGCTTAAAGTTTGTCATGTTGGGCAAGTTTGCTCTCTAGATGCATAATTGGTGGGGTCCATGTGGTCTCTGGCTGCAGAATAAACTACATCTGCCACCATGGTTGGTCAGTTCACTCAAAACCCTCCAGTAGGTTCACTTGGTCATGGGGGTTCTGTGTGCCAAGTTTGGTCCAGATCCATCATTGGTGCTGGTCACAGTGTTTCTGGGTGAAAGTGAACAACAACTCCCAGAAATTGAGGTCAGTTCCCACCAAACCCCTCCAGTATGTTCAGTTGGTTGTGGGGGTTCTGTGTTCCAAGTTTGATCCAGGTCCATCGTCGATGGGGTTAATTGTTTCTCTGATTATAGGTGAACTACAACTCCCAAACCCCTCCAGTATTCAAAATTGGGTGTATTGGGTATGTTTGGCAAGTTTGGTCCAGATCCATCGTGATTTGGGTTCACAGAGCTCTCTGGATGTAGGTGAACTACAACTCCCACAAATCAAGGTGAATTCTCCCCAAAAGCCCTCCAATATTTTTTGTTCGTCATGGGGGTTATGTGTGCCAAGTAAGGTCCAGGTCCATCTTTGGTGGGGTTCAGAGTGCTCTTTGATTGCAGGTGAACTTTAAATTCCAACTCTCAAATGTCAAGGGCAATTTTCCCCAAAACCCACCAGTTTTCAAATTTGGGCATATCGGGTATATGTGCCAAGTTTGGTCCAAATCCATTGTTTTTTGGGTTCACAGTGCTCTCTGGATGTGAACTACAACTCCTATAAATCAAGGTCAGTTACCCCAGAACCTCTTCAGTATTTTTCATTGATCATGGGGTTTCTGTGTGCCAAATTTGGTCCAGGTCCATTGCTGGTGGTGGTCACAGTGCTCTGTCTTTATGCAGGGTGAACTACAACTTCCATCATGTTGAGTCAGGCTCCCAAACCCTTCCAGTATGTTCAGTTGGTGATCAATTCTGCTCTGCTTGCTGTGCGCCATAGGAAAGAATAGGAAAGGGTTAAGGGAGAGGCAGTGGGCGGGATCATGCAAATTCCACACCAATTGAGAGAGTCAGAAAGACTGCGATGTCTGGGGTAGAGGAAGCACATCAAATCTAGAATGAAAGTGTCTCTGTATTAAAGCATTCATTTGGGTGGTGGGTAGTATGGTGTTTGTGGAGGACACTGGGCGGGGTTTGTATATGTTCACATCGCTTGCTATATCCTGCAATATCATTGGAGAGAGGGCTTTTTGGTGGCTCCTGATGAGTGGGGATCAAAGCTGTTTGAGTAAGTGGGAGACTCCAGCCACACACATACATATTTTCAATTTTACTATATAGATAGATATTCCTTCCCTTTTTGTATATGTTTTTACAGTATTGTGCACCTTTGGCAGGGCCCACAGTTTTGCTGCTGAACTTGTTGACTGAAAGGTCACAGGTTTGAATCCAGGGAGTGGTGTGAGCTAGCACTGTGAGCTCCCACTGTTAGCCCCAGCTTCTGCCAACCTAGCAGTTCGAAAACATGCAAATGTGAGTAGATCAATAAGTACCACTCCAGCACGAAGGTAATGGCACTCCATTAAGTCATGCTGGCCACATGACCTAGGAGGCGCCTACAGACGACACCGGCTCTTCGACTTAGAAATTGAGATGAGCATCATCCCCCCATTAAGTCCAGTTAGACACGACTGGACTTAATGTCAGGAGAAAATCTTTACCTTTACTATAAATAAATAAATGATCATGGCAATGTGAATAAAAACAAATATGTGCACAATGAGCCCTATCATCCTCCTCTGCAGATGGTGGGGGTTAGTACTCTCTCTTTTCCTTTTTTTCTTCTGTACACAGTATTGTTGAACCATTTTATGTACTTGGGAATTTTAAATAATGTTTTAATTAAATATCAGTAATGCAGACATACTGTATAATTTTCCCTCTTCTTCAGTAAGGGAAATATTTTCTACTGTAACTTTTTTTTCAATTTTGCAGAAGGAATCAAAACAGAAATTTCAACAAGGTCACTGCTAAACCACAAGGTTATGGAAAAGGTGGAGAGAGAGATTGTTTGATGAGTAGCACAAGGAAGTTACGCCCTGCTGAAGTAGTTCAATGGGCGGCATCCAGCTGTATGGCTACTTCAGAAGTATCTCACTAAAAGGAGGAAAAGGGTAAAGATTTTGAGCCCTGAAATGGTACCTGGTGAATACAGAGAAATCAGATCTTCCAAATCCTAGCAATTCCAACTGTCTAAAAATAGTACTCAGCATGTACAAGCTGTGAAAGCTGAAAAGTTTTAACGAGGAAAGAAAGGCCTTTGTAGAAAGTCAAAGAAACCCACACTGAGCAAAAACATAAAGAGGAGCAGAAGCATCTATATTGGGTTTTTTTAATAACATACTATGGAAAGATAGAAACTACAAGCAGCAATGTTCAATTATGTACTTGGACCTGCAAAGGATGCCTTCTAGATCGCTACCTTTGTGTTTGATATCTGCTGATTTTTAAAAAAACGGAATATTCTGTATATTGGTGGTCCTGTTAATTAAATAATTGGCTACTGGGCAAAATATTGGTGAGATTTTACATGAAAAGACTGTTGTTATATTTACTTTCTTGGCTACAGAGTGGACCTCCAGAAATATAAAGTTCACAGTCATTAAGCCTAGGAAGAAGTTGCATGTTAATCTAACAGAACATGTTTTTGTACACATATAAGATAGCATTGTGAGAAGCAGTAATAGGTTTTAATGACATAATCAATATGTTATTAATGTATAAATATGTGAGAGAAAGTCAAAGGAGGAGGGAGCAAGCTTGTTTTCTGCTGCCCTGGAGACTAGGACGTGGAACAATGGCTTCAAACTACAGGAAAGGAGATTCCATCTGAATATGAGTAAGAACTTCCTCGCTATGAGAGCTGTTCAGCAATGGAACTCTCTGCCTCAGAGCCATTCCACACAGCTCTATATCTTATCTCTTTTTTAACATGTATTTTTCAACATTTTGCAGCCATTTCCACAGATGCTCCCCCTGGAAATGCATTTTATAGACAACATCTCCACTGACCATTTAATGGCATTTGAACCTAGCTTCAAACTGCAGCGACCAGAAAACAACCGCTCACAAAATAATGCCCAAAAAAGAGATCTTCATGCACCTCAGTTCCCTGTCGGTTGTGCCCATCCCTCAATAGGTTTTGCCACACAATGTGGTTTATGTCTATGCACATTGATCTACATTATTGTGCCTTTTTTGCAGTATCCCTCAATTTTGCTTATCCTTCTTTGTCTCTAAAGTGTGTTCCTGTATGCATTTGTGCTATGTGTTGTTAGAGCACTATGGTTTCAAGAATGCCTTCAATCCAGATTCAGTGGTCACTATAGATGCAACCAGGGAGAAGGCAAATTAAAACTTATTTTGCTCTTTCACTGCTCCCCCAGTTATCTGATTTGAAGTCAATTATATGAGGCCCCTTCCACACAGATGTATAAAATCTAAATTGAACTGAATTATGTGGCAGTGTAGACTCAGATAACCCAGTTCAAAGCAGATATTGTGGTTTATCCATCTTGATATTCAGGGTGATATGGCTGCGTGGAAGGGCCCTAAGTGTACCCTGCTATATAATCCAGTTCAAAGCAGATAATTTGGATTTTACATGGCAGTGTAGTTGGTGACACAGTCTTACTGAACTCACCTGTACTTGATTCTGAGAGCCCTTCTGATATCGAGCAAGGATTTGGGGGCTTCTGCTGTGAAGGCAGAGACCAAGCCAGATCCACCAGAGGATCCGATAACCCTGGTGAGAAACGGAAGCGCCTGATCAGTTTTTCCCTGCAATTCCCAATAAAAAACTCACCAAAGTTGAAGAAAGTGCCACCGAGTTGTTTTTATTTCGTTCCAGCTGGAGCGGATGTCAAACTGCAATCATTTGCCAAAGCCGACATACATTACATGGCAAAACATACTATATATAGTTTATATAGAAAAAAACGGAGCTGTAAAATTCATATTTCCCGCTCCCGCCCCCCTTACCGGCTTCACGCTGATTGGTCGGTGTCATCAGCTGGAGGGGAGGCGCGGCCACCTTGGCTGCGCCTCAGTCAATCAGCAAGCCAGCGCCGCTTTGGCTTTTCAGCCAATGGGAAGCAGGGAGGCGGTCCGGCTGGGAAACAATTACATAAGAGGAAAAGATGAATTGATTAAGTGACTCAATGTGTACAATTGCCGGCGATAACTTCTTAAGTCCTCAAGCTGGCTTCCTCCATTGTCCTGGGTGCTTGAAATAAACATCTTTGTCTGACCCAAAAGTCAGACCGTAGTAATCCTTGAGTCTTTGGTATGGATATAGCGATGGTATCTGATTTTGGGTATCGGCCAGAGGAAATAGAAACAATGGAGAAGGCTGCAGTGACATCCAGCTCCTCTGCAGACGGGATGTCATCCTTTGTGATGAATGATTAAATCATGCCAGGGGACAGATCCTTCAAATAGGTTTACTCCGAGGTTTGAAGAGACATGCCCATTGTTATTGTCCATGCAAGAGTTTCTGTTACGTCCTTTTTGTTAAGGGATTTGCTTAGCCCAGGACATGATAAATTCCCTGAAGCCTTGGTATGCTGGGTTCACGAAGAGGTGGCATATCATATTTCATATTTTATACAGGGATATGGGAAAGGGGAAGGCATGCAGGGGCCATGGGGGATACATTAATGTTGAGGAAGAAACGGAGATCATACCAACCCTTCCCACCCACCAGAGTCCTTTGAAAGTTAATGAATCATGGGGAGAGTCCATGGGGTTTGATGTAAGAAGTTTCCAAAAAGTTTAAAAAGTTATTAAAAAGTAGGCAAAAGTCCCATAAAAGTTAAAGAAAGTTAATAAGTTTAAAGGGAGATGGTTTGGTAGGTTCATATGATCCGTCCTGGGATTGCTGCAGATGCGGGGAGCTGAGGTCTGTCCATCCGGGAGAAGAAAACTACAAATCCCATCTTGCCATGGGGCCAGTGTGGCCTGCCTGCTTCCTGGGGGTCCCGAGGGGTGAACGCAGCAGGCTCCCTGGGTCACAGGCTCCTGGACATCAGTGAGACGGCAGCAGAATTGACGTTGCAGCGGGGAGCCGTGGATGACAATCAGCTGGCCTCCTCGTGAAGTTTCCTTATCTTTGGGTAAAAAAGGTTAGTCCTGGGGCGTAGAGGCCCATTGTGAGAAAGCGAGATAGCAGTTAGTTTTAGAATTAGTCCAGGAAAATAATGGCACCGGTTTGGGAGCGGTCTATTGATCCGTGGATATGGGGACCCAAGGGGTTTCCTTATCCACGGTTCAGAGGAGCGCAGTTCCGACCACCCCGGGGATGCTAGGAATGCTGAGCTGACAGTGATCTGTGGCTCGGGAGAGGAAAAGTTCATGCTGGAGAGACTTGGAGACAGTAAAGGACACAATGTATCAGTATGAAAAGGAAAAAGTTACAATTTGATGATAGTTTATTGGGGGGTTTGTTACAATGTTAGGGTGAGGGGAAGAAAGCAAGGCAAAAGGAGGCTTTCAGTTGGAACTGCTGCTGTGGCACATTCCCAGTGATGCTGGCCCAATTGGACAACCAGGAACTGCGGAACTCCCTGCTGCAGGTCAGATCAGCTTGAACACAGGGGGCCCTCGGTTGTTCCCCCTCACTCCCATACAAGCCCTATATTGCAGGATCTGATCCCAGGTTTTCTGCTTTAAACTGGATTATATGAGTTTACACTGTCAGATAATCTGGGATAAACAGAAAACCTGGGGGTGAGATCATGGGATAATTCAAGCAGTCAATGAGCTTCCGGAAAGCTTGTAAAACAGCATTGTTCCGACGTGCATTCAATTTATGAATAATCACTCTTGGCTATAGCAGAATATTGTTAAATTGGTTTTATTGCCTGATTTTATGTTGTTTTGTTGGTTGTTGATGTGTTTTATGATGTAATTCGATACGCTGTAAACCGTCCTGATCCAGTCGGAAAAGACGGTATACAAATCAAAATAATAAATAAATAAATAAATAAATAAATATAGGGCCTGCCTAGAAGGGCCCTTAGGCCTCTTCTACTGCCATCTAAAATCCAGGTTACCTGCTTTGAACTGGATTATATGGCAGTGTAGACTCATATAATCCAGTTCAAAGCAGATAATCTGGGCTTGATAATCTGGATTATATGGCAGTGTAGAAGGGGCCTGAGTAGGCTATAATGGAAGCTGTAGTTTTACAAGGTCTAGCTTTCTCCACTAGTGCTTCACAAACTACCATTGCCATAGCTCCATAACATCAAGCTATGGCCGTTAAAGTATCAAACTGCATTAATTCTACAGTGTAGACATACCCAAAGAAGATGCTATGAGGTCACAATAACTCAATAGACAGCATAGAATGGCAAACAATCTGAACATATCTTGTCAAGAAAACCATATATAAGATTTGCCAGAAGTCAGAGTTGACTTGAAGGCATGTGACAAACATGTCCTACAGTTTTGAAAGCAGAACATGTAGCCTGAAAGTTTCACTTCACCCTCCTCTGCACTATATACATATTTTTTTAATTGATCACCCACGGCAATATACAAAAGGCTATTCTTTAAAGGATTTGTGCCATTCTTCACTTGAAAAGGCCATCAGACTCTATCCAGAGCTGAAACAGTTCAAAGGGGAGAATCCAACCAATGCTGGCTTCACAGTGGATGCTGTGAGGAATTCTGGGAGTTGAAGTCCAAAACACCTGGAGGCCCCAAGTTGGCCCATGCCTGGATCAAAACCTAGGCCCTTTCAGGGCTCTTCTACACAGCCGTATAAGTCAGAATATTGAGGCAGATGATCCATAATATTTATTTATTTACGACATTTATATGCCGCCCTTCTCACCCCGAAGGGGACTTAGAGCGGCTTACAAGATATATATACATACAATATTTTGTATTACTAGCATAGCACAATATCAGTATTATATATTACTATATTGTATTATATTTATTTATTTATTCATTCGGCTTCTATGCCGCCACTCCCGGTGGGCTCGGGGTGGCTCACAGCAGCAACAACAACACAAGATAAAAACAGCAATACAAGATAAAACAAGCATAAAAACATCATTGAAAGTGTCAAGGTACGACAGTTAAAAACGACCAAAGTTAGAGTCAACTCCTAGCAGGGGGGGCGTGCCCCACTAGCCTACACGTGGAAGGCGAGCTGGAAAAGGTGGGTCTTACACGCCCGCCTGAAAGGGAGCAGGTCATGGATGGCGCGCGTGTCCGCCGGGAGGGCGTTCCAAAGTGTCGGTGCAATTACCGAGAAAGCCCTTCGGCGGGTGGCTGTCAATTTAGCCGCTTTTGCAGAAGGGACGGCCAGGAGGTTGGTATCCTCAGAACGAAGAGATCTCATAGGGCTATATGGTAATATTACATGTAATATTACATGTAATATATAATACAGTATATAATTATAGCATTGTATTATGAGTAGTAGTAGTATTATATTATATTACATTATTATAAATATTATATGTATATACAATATATTATATTATTAGCATAACACAGGAGACAAGGTGGAACTGTCTTCCTGGGCCCTTTCTCTTAACTTTGTTTTCCACTGGGTTATATGAGTCCACATTGCCATATAATCCAGTTCAATGTGGATTTCACACAGCTGTGAGAAGAAAGCAGGATAGAATAATAATGTATAATCAGCAGCAGCACAATAATAGGAAGAAGCAGCAGCAGAACACATAAGCCCCTTCCACACATATGAATACATTCCAACATTATCTGCTTTGAACTGGGATATATGGCAATGTGGACTCAGATAACCCAGTTCAACGTAGATATTGTGGGATATAGTGCTGTGTGAAAGAGCCCCTTGACTCCTTTCTGGTAGTCAGACTTTGGCCCCATCTACACTGACCTTACAAGGTCAGCACAGAGTTTAAACCGCATGATAGGAGTCCACACTGATCGCATCATGAAGTTTCAAAAGGAAATCAGACAGGAAATTAATAAGAACAATTTATAGACAACTCTTGGAGTGGGATACTGAAACCGAGCAGGTCAAACATAATATGGTAAAATGGGCACAGGATCTGGGGCACCCAATCATGCTAAATGACTGGGAAGAAAATTGGAAAAGGAAGACTAAATATGCAGGTGACACTATAATTACGGAGAACTGGCTCAAACTTTATTTTCGTTGGTACCTCACTCCTAGCAAACTTGCGAAGTTCAATAAAGGCCTAGACAACAACTGCTGGAGATGTAAGGGCCAGATTGGTTCCTTCATCCACTGTTGGTGGAACTGTAGAAAATTAAAAAATTCTGGAAATCTATCCACCAACATATAAGGAAAATGCTAGACCTCGATTTAGAAATGAAACCGAATATTATTTATTAAACTTAACAGGCCAGAAAATGGACAGGAACAAAGATAAGTTATTCTTCTATTTGACAGCAGCGGCGAGGCTGGTAATAGCAAAGAACTGGAAAGCAAAGGAATCTCTACTAGAGACAGATTGGATACTGAAAATAAGGGACTTTATGGATATTGACTATTTAAAGTCAAGACTGAATGATAACAGGCAGAAAAATCCAATAGATTGGAATCCTGTAAAAGACTATATAAAAAATTTCAAAGGCTAAGAAGCCCAAAAGAAAATTAGAAGCAAGACGGGATGACCCTATATTACCTGGGAAGGATGTATCAAGATCTTAGGAATCCCCCGTGGACTGGATCGGAAGACGAAGGACGACCTTCTTCTTCTACGTCGTCCCCCAACTCATCTCTAATCTTATTCTCTTCACTTCTATCTACCACTCCCCCTTCTTTCCTTCCCCTACTCTATTTCCGCTTTTTGTCCCCTCACCTCTTCCCCTTCCCCCCATCCCCCCCCCAAATCTCCTTTTTCTTTCTTTCTTTTCTCTTATCTCTTCTTCTTTCCCCCTGACTAACTTTATCTCTAACCCTATATTTTACTGTATCATCTTTGAAAACCCAATAAACAAATATTTTAAAAAAATGAAGTTTCAAAAGGTGTTATATGGCAGAATAGCTGGGGCCTTTGTTCTGACGGAAGAAACTTCGAGCCCTTCTACAAAGTCATATAACCCAGAACATGTAAGCAGAACATCCCACAATATCTGTTTTGAACTGGGTTATCTTGAGTCCACACTGCCATATATTCCAATTCAAAACAGAAAATGTGGGATTTTCTTCAGCTGTGTGGAAGGGGGCTCAGAAAGTGGCATGTGCTGCCCTCAATGGCCTGTGGGGGCGCCATTGGGCCTGGTTTCCTTCCGACCAAGGGCCTGTGCCTCTTCTGCGCCTGCGCGGCCTGCTTCCCCTCCCCTCAGTGGGACCTGCAGGGCCTCAGAGGAGACGGTTGGTCGCCATGTGGCGAGAGAAAGGGGGCCAGAGGCGGCCCCGGGGAGCCGAAAAGGCCTCGCCACCCCCCGCTTTGGAGTTTCCCGACGACCAGGCCGCGGGGCCGCAGTTCGACGGTGCGTTTGGGTCGAATAGATGGGCAGGGCAACCATATTGGAAATGCTTTCCCTCAGAAGCGAGCGCTCTTTGGTTTCATAAGGCCATAACAAGCTCTGTTGGGAATGGCCTTCGCAGTTAGTGTGACGATTTCAAACACCAGACCTCCAGGTGCTGGGGACTTCAACTCCCAGAAGCCTCAGCTGCTTTGGCCAATTATAAGTGTTCTGGGAGTTGAAGTTCAAAACACCTGGAACGCCTGTGTTTGGGAAACAGAAGTTAGAAAATAAATGGATACAGTGTAAGAGGGTCAAAGTGTTCAAAGTGCTTCTGGCAATTTTCTGTAGGAAATAGCAACCTTCCAAGCCTCCACTAACTATACGAGGGTTGAATGAAAAGTAATGCCTCTACCTTCATAACTCCTCAACAGATGGCAGTCCTGGTATGCAGCAGGTACTGGCTTGTTCAGTAGACTCTCCTCTACAGTTCCATTTCAGCGGGAAGCCTTAGCATTGAATGGTTGTGTTGTTAAGGTGTGAAGTATTGAACCCACAGTGCAGACGGTCTGTCAATGCGACTTAAGCAACGTGCAGTCATTGAATTCTTGACAGCAGAAGGTGTCACCCCAAAGGAGATTCATCAGAGAATGCAAGCTGTGTATGGTGTGTTGATGTGAGTACTGTGCGTCATTGGGCGAGTAAGTTTAAAGATGTTGAGGTGGGAGCATCTGACTTGCGTGACAAGGAAAGAGTTGGATGTCCTGTGATAGCAACCACTGAGTTTCACAAGCAAAAGGTTGACAGCAGAACTTTAGAGACTGGATCTCACCACTGTACGGCATCTTCCATACAGTCCAGATTTAGTACCGTCTGACTTCCAGCTATTCCTAATAATGAAAGAAGATCTGCGGGAACATCATTTTGCTTTTGATGAAGATGTTGAGAGAACTGTGTGGCGCTGTTTGCAGAAACAGAGGGTCAACTTCTTCCGTGATGGCTTCAGAAAACTTGTTAGTTATTGGCAGAAATGTATCCAATTGTCTGGTGATTATATGGAAAAGCGAATAGTGGTAGTTAAAGAGCACTTTCTAAGGATTATTTCTGCGTTTGATTTATTAAAATATTCCTATCCAAACCCAAGTAACAAAGGTGGAGGCATTACTTTTCATTCAACCCTCGTAAATTTGTATAATTGTTAACCTATATTGTATGTACATTTTGGTTTGCCAGTTTGACTGTACCTCTTTGGTGTGGGAGGGGCTTCAGACACAGTACTCCATTTTTGTTATACAGTAGGCCTTTAGACCTCAGTGGAGGTGGATGTAGTTTGCCTCTTTTCAACTTCAGTGAGTTCAGTTATACAGTTTGGACTATATCTAGATCAGTACTTCTCAACCTGTGGGACCCCAGGTGTTTTGGCCTACAACTCCCAGAAATCCCAGCCAGTTTACCAACTGTTAGGATTTCTGGGAGTTGAAGGCCAAAACATCTGGGGACCCACAGGTTGAGAACCACTTATCTAGATGCTTAAAGACATTGGACTGTGGACTAGTATGCAAGAAGATGTTAGTAAACCTGAAAAGTTATTTTTAAAGAAGACTGTTTTGTCTCTTGAGTACATATTTAACTAAGAGGGTTTAAGGGTGTTTTTATATTTTGGGCAATTGCGAATTGCAACTTCAAAGAAACAACCATCATCTGCTAACCAAATACGTTTATGTAGTGGCATGTCTTTATCCTTGGCAGTTTAAAGACATGGTCCTTCAGTTTAACAGCTTTGTTCCCTGTGTGCCATTACATGAATGCTTATGAATATCAATTGTTCAAAGAATTGACTTCTAACAAGGTCATGCTTTTCTTGACTAGTGGTTTTCAAAAATTGATCTCCACATGTTCATGGAGATGCACATTTGCCAAACGGATGTGATAGAATTTTTACCTTTTGAATAAGGTTATGGTGCAGTTATTTTCAATAGGTGATGGAATTTCCAATGTTGTAAACCATAGGTTTTAAATTTACATTCTGTCCTCACCTATCCTTACTGTGTTTTCATCTTTGTATTTTAATTTATATTTGAATATTTAATTTATATTTCAAGGTGGGCCAGGTGTTTCTTGCCAGATGGGATGAATGGGAGCTCCCAGCAATCCTGGCAGGGGCTGATGGGAGTTGCAATCCTTAGCATAAATGTGGAGTCGCAATCCATAAATCAATATGGAATTGCAAGAATCTCATTGTTGCTTTTAAGTCTCAACCAGGAGCCCTCAAGAGTTTGCTAAGGGTTCAGCAAGAAGTCAGGCTTTTGAATAATGATTTTTATTTTATTTTGGGGAAAAACCACTACAGGACATATAGGTAACTACATACAACTATCCTATGCAGAAGATCATGTTGCGACAACTAGCCTATTCTAGAGAAAAGATACCCACATTTTCAAAAGCTATAGATATATAATTAATTACACAAGCCAACAAAATCAACCTTTTGGTAATAATCAGAAATGAGAGTAGCACAGTTTAAATCAATTTTATGATACTACACTTGATCTTAGCCAAAAGGTCGAGAAGCAATAAATAAACACATTAATTATTCAATTAGCCTAATTATAAAAATTACACGTGATAGAGAAAAAATAAACACAGATCTGAATTCAGCACAAAAAACTTTATAAGAATGACCTAAATTATATCTGATGAAAAATATTTGTCGGTTTGTGTTATTATTATGCAGGGGTTCTCTGAATTTTTCAAATGATTGCAAGGATTCCTCTATTGGGCGGCGGGGACCAGAAAATGTTGCTAACTGTGTTACCTAGTGGGTTTAATTTGTTTCCTGTCATTTTAATATTTTGTGGGTTGCTATGCTATAGAAACAAAGCAAACTCAACAAAAGACTCATGCAACAAAGAACCTTGTGTGTAGGATTTTAGAAAACAAGGCAGATAAGATACCCCTCTTGTTCTGCCTGAACAACCTCTCCAGAAAGCAATACACTAGATTGTTTTTGTCTTCACCAGCTGACTTGCCATATATTCATAAACTGGTAGGATGACTTACATTGCTTGATATAGAAGGATTTTACAAGGGCTAAGCAATGAATGTAATCTGAGAAGGGTAGCATTAGGACATGTAATGGTTAGATATATTGGACATTTGAATATTTTTCTTTGAGTTTTTCACAGGTTCTGAAATGTTTTTTGTGCTGCTCCAAGCTAGATTGTTTAACAGTCTCTGTGTTAGGAATGGACAGATTTATATAACCAAACAGTTATGTGGTTGCATCAGTTTTCTTTACCTTGAGACAAAGGAGCAAGGGGATGTTTCATCATTTCTTCCAATCTGTTTTATGGCTTTCTTTCCAGGGCTTTTGGGTACTGTATTGCTGCATCAGTTCCTTTTTTTATTGGACTTTGGTTGGAATCATGTGATTCTTCAGCTGTTGGTCAACAATTCCCAGTATCCCATGCCAAATAAATGTTGGTATGAATATTGGAGATTGCTGTTTCATAATTGGAAAGTCACATGATTGTCATCTCCCGCGTATTATACGGAAGCCAGACGTATTATTTTTAATTCTAATGTTGTACCCATTTAAAATGAGATTATACATTGCACAAAAGCAAAGCAAAAACGAAACAGAACAATAGGTAGAGATAACAGTTAACAGATGACTGATCCCTGACAGCGAAGATTTCAGTCATATCACACTCCTCATTATAGAAGGCTGCTTGAAATGTTACAAACTTGCACTTTAAATTAAAAATAGAATGTCCAGTGCTGCAGATTTGGGGTGGAGAGTGCCTTCCTCTTGCAGTTTCCTACTGAAGTTTTGTGCTGGGTGCATAGGGATGAATGGATTCCTGTATTAACCTTTTTTTCAACCACTTACATGCTTATTTTCAAAAAGTTCTTTGTCGTCTTCGGCTAGGCTGGTGCTTAAATAGAAGTTGCCCTTGAATACTGTTACATATTGGAGGGGGAAGTCTGCTATGTACAGGTACTGCACTTAAGAAGTGGAATCTAAATACAATGTTCGTGTGCAGAGGGCCAGTTAGGAAGTAATTTGATCAGCCAACCATGCTCTATTTGAGGACACTCAATTTCCCTATGCAAACAGTTAAAACCATTTCTATACCCACAGAATATCTTGTTGGATCTCAATTTCTTCATGATATAGGTTCTAAAGAGGGTTTTTTTTTTGATTTTTGTGAACATAGGCATTCTCTCAAGCATGCTAGTATTTCTTCCAGTGCTGAGATGGGCTATTTTGGTTACAGATAGATTCATGCTCTTTATAAATTTATTATTGGTAAAGGATGCATTATGACAAGTTCATTTTTCCAGTTTCTATATGTTAAAAAACGTTCTTAAGCATATGAAGTCCACTGAAACCAGTTCAGAGATCGGGGTTACAATTTTACATGATAATAAAGCAGTGCTTTTACTATCAAAATATCTTTTTTCACTGTCTAGAAGTTATGTATTCTTGTATCAACACTAATATTTTGTAGGGTATAATAAATAATGGGACACTGTGGCTTTAATTTCACAATGTTTCTGTCTCTTCAATTTGATTATTTTCCGCTTCAATTTTTGCTCATTCATTTTCAGATTCTGATTGGGCTACAGAGCTTCGAGGTTTAAATGGTTCTCAAAAGATAACGAACATCACATCATCATTTGCCAACCAGCTACTGCTTGTTTCTCTACTAGAACATCTTTGCCACATCTACGCACAAGATCCTACGCGCTCTAGACGCCTGTTTCAATGTTAGTAAGAGTTTGACTTTGGCTTCTTAGTAGGGAGATGCTTATCAGTGTCTGAAGTATAAGACTGAAGACAAGCACTGATATCTTTGTATTTTATTATACTCTTTATTAAGAAATAATATTAGGTTGCAATCTTAGGGATAGTTTCAAAGGAGTAATACCATTGAGTACAGTGGGTTTACTTCCAAGTTGACATTATCCAGATTGCACCTGGAAGGGTCACTATACTTTTCTGTGTACTTCACTTTGTTTGCATTTCATATTGTGGAAATAGCTTATTTTCTAGGAATTCTCTCATTGGATATAAACATTTTTGCCATTGGTAGCTATTGTTTAAAGTTAATTTCTCGGTTGTGTTAAAGGAATCCAGGATGTAAAAGTTGGCCATCATTAAATAATGCTAGATTATTTTTATCCATGCCAACCTGAACAGAAGAATGCAGCAACAAGAACACATAAAGCAAAATGTGATGTTAACATTGAGTGGTAATTCTTGCTATATGTGTGATTCCCAGCATCCTACGATTGAAGTTATCAAGTAGAAGAATCACTCTCAGATGATTTAGTGTTCAGTCTGTACATTGCCATGTTTTACTTTGTGGTGATACTTGAATGTTAACATTAATGGCAGTAATAGCCCAAACATTTATTGGCTTCTTTAATTGCAACCTATTATCCTCACACATGCCCTGAACATACATTTTCAAGAGAGATAAATGATCTGGAACCTTAATGGGAAAGAATCTGTTTTGGCAAGAAAGAAATCCAGTTTAAACTTTGGGAGAGATGTTTACAGTATCTCCCCCAAAGTTTAGCAGTTGCATTTCAAATAGTGTGTGCATGTGCGTGCGCGTGTACCTAATATATCATAGATATGTCTCTCAAGGAAGGCTTATAAAGAACTATTATTACTTTACCAAATAAATAAGTTAGCCTTGGGTTACTTGTCCAAGCCATGATAATCTTGTTTATATCAATTGCCGATATTAGTTGATTGATAAATTGCTTTTTCTGCTTTAAGTAGTACTGCAATTAAACTCCTTTAAAAAACCATTAATGTCATTAAATTCTTTTAAAAACAGACAGAAAAGTGCCCCAAAACTTTTTATACTATCACCCCTATGTTTGCATTATTTTTGTGTTCCCAAATTGTTCAGTTACGGTATGTCCTTGGAACCTTCTGATTTTGAAGAAAATCTTAGTTGGTCTAAAACAGTCTTACGTTCCCCTCCCAATATCCTAAAATACCAATTGCCAGTTGTGTCCTTTAAGTTTCTTCATGTACAGTTGCCCAATTTTTGGCAAGCATATGTGTTGCGACAATATGTGTGTGGGAAGGAGGGTTGAATGTGCGTGAGGCAAAAATGATGGATGCTCAGTGCACGTACTACTCTCAAGATTAGGCAGTGCACCTCCCTGTCTCTGACATGCATACAACTAGTTTTCCACATTCAGGATTTGGTGTCTAAAACCCAAATGAAAATGGGGAAACTGCACATTTCTTACCACCACCCCTAAACACACATTTAACATTTTTTAAAGGACAGTACAGTACTGCCGTTTCAGAGTGTTGAAACAGCAGGTTTCATAAGGTCTTCCTCCTTATGGGGAATTGCTGTGGACCCTGTGTTCACATACATCCTCCTTGCAAAAGTGCAAGACCAGGCTGCTGGAAAAAACAAGCCCCTTCTGATGTCTCATGATGGGAGGCGTTCCTGGGCAGCATTTTGGTAGTGTGCTTCTTTGCTTCCCCTGCCACTTAGTTCTCTACTTCCTCAGTCCCAGGGTAATTGCTCTCTGTGGGTTTCCAGGGAGCTAGAGCTCCTGGTTGGGAATCTTGGAGATTTAAAAAGCAATTCAGTCTCCTCCCAGCTCCCTGAAGACCCATTCAGAGCCGTCATCCTATATCGGCAGTTAAAGGGAAAAGGAAAAGGCAAGGCAGTGCATTTTCAGAAAGAACCCTGGAATCTCCCAGTTTCAGGCAAGTGGAAATGGCTGCAAGTCCTTCCTAGCAGCCTGGTCTTACACCTTACCTTTTCCCCAGCACAGATAACCCAGTTCAAAGCAGATACTGTGGGGTTATTCTGCCTTGATAACTCTGGGTTCTAGGGCTGAGTGGAAGGGCCCTCAGATAACCCAGTTCAAAGCAGATATTGTGGAATTTTTTGCCTTGATCTTTTGGGTCATGTGGCTGTGTGGGAAGGGCCCTTGATTGTTGTTGTTTATACCCCACTTTCCCCTCTATTTTGGGACTATATTAGCAGGTGTCAGGCCTCATTGTGACAAACATTTAGAAAACCCTTTCAGACTTTCTTTCATTTCCCCCACTTCTGCTATTTAGTAGATTGTAATATTTTGAGGTTGGATTAATGTTTTAATCATTGCCTGTCTATTATCAGATGTTTAGTACCTTTTTAATGTATAAAGATAACCTTCACATAAAATAATAGTAATTTCAGAAGGACCAGAGCATAAAAAATAATGGAGTTTTTAGGCGTTTCAGAGTTGCCTTAAACCTACCTTTTTTCTTACTTCTTAAAGTATTTTTGTTTTATTCTTGTTTTTACAGTACTGTGTAAGACATTTACTCAGATGCGCTTGCTATCTGATTTTGCTGTATGTGAAGAATTTAGTAGTCTGAGACTGCAGCACAACAGGGCCATTGCCGCATTAATGAAAGCAGCGAACAAACAAATACTAAATGAGGTAAGCTTACCTGTATTACCTTTTTCTGTACTTGTCTGTATTAGTAAAGATGGAATAGAATTTCAAACTTTTCTAGGTTTGCTTTAATATACAAACCATAGGATTTCAGATCTTTTCAGATTTGCTTTATTATACAAGCTACAGGATGCTGGAGATGAGATAATTTTGTTGTATTAGTATTCCTCCTCTGTGTTCTGACACTTTGATTTTATGGTACTGGAATGCCACTTTCATGAGTAGAGAATATGTTTCAGTTCATTTGTACACCATATTCCAGAATGAATTTTGTTAGCCACAGCTTTGAACTGAAAGCGTAGTTTTATTTTTGAACACAAAAGAGGTAAACCATAGTTCAGCACAGTTGTCTTAATTTCCTTCTCCTTTCTCTCATAGCTCTGCCTCATAAATTCATTCCCATCCCTGTGGTTCAGTAATATCTGGAGATAGAACAGTGGCTGTTATCATAATCCATCAGTTGAGAAACACACCAGGATGACAAGTAACAGCTAATACAAATGGTGACTGACAGATGTACATCAAACTAGAGTTCTTGTTTCTGAGTAACTACAGGATCACAAATACTCTTTTGAAAACCTAATAGCAAGCAACAAGCACATACATTTTGTTCAATACTTACATCAGACGCCTGTTACAGCTTGCCAGTGTGGATTATATAGAAGTTACGGGGTTCCTTCTTGTTGTAATATCATTCTGCAAGTGTCCCGGGGGCAACAAAATCTTTTACAATATTGATATTTTAAAAGCTTATATCTGTTGGTCATCTTATCTGTCATAAATATAAGAGATTAGTTTTTTTTGTCAAGATAGGTGATAAGAATTTGGAACACTATGTGTTCACTGAAACATTATGTAAAGATTTCAATTGAAAAGCAATTTAAAGCCTTGCTGTGAGACACAAAAATGTAATTAGTTTCTTGTGTTGTAATGTGGAATATATTGTGATGTGAATGTGATTTATAGGGACAGAAGCCTGATTTTGGGATTAGGATCATAATTTTGCTGATCATTGGGAAAGTTTTCCTCCAGAAATCTAATTTGGGGGCAGCCCCATCACTTGTAGAGGAGAGTGTTGAGAGCCCTGCTGTTTCTTGCACAGTGGGAGCCAAGGTTACCTCTGCTGAACCTGTATTAACCATAGTAACAGAACAAATTTGAGCAATGCTATTTGTGAAGTAGAGGGCTGTTGCACGGTCTGGTCTATATTCTTCTCTGTTCCTCTTGTGGGCCAAGATGTAGGAGACCAATTAAAACTATTACACTGAATGGCCTTTAACAGTTCCAGTAGTGGCAGAGAACATTTTTTAAAAAACCTACAGTCATAAAATAGGCCTTTAAGTAGGCTGTGGCCTGTGTTCTGTTGGATTATTAATGTTCCTGCCAACATTGTTTGTGTTTCATTTGATTCATTGCTGCTAATTTCCCAAAGAATAAGAAGGCTTCTTCAGTTCTTGAGAGGGGAAGCTCAGGAGCGAGCAGGTCCATAATCCTGGTCATTTCAACATTCCAGAGAATTTTTTCTGCTAAGGCAAAAGGAAAATCCCCAAGAGCCACCAAAGAAACTTTCTGGGTCTTCTTTGTTTCTTGGGCTGGACTGTCTTAATCATGTCCTCCACCTTTGCAGAGGCTCTGACTCTCAGTAAGTCTTGATGTCATCGGATAGTGTTCATGACAATGGAACTATAGAACATTCCTCCACTCCCAGATCCTCATCACTACACTAGGCACAGAAAACAAGTTTCCTGTTCACACACTGGTTTTGAGCAGCAGAATTTTCAACCCAAGAAGTGCGTTACCATTGCTATTTTGATTATTGAAACTAGAGGGCAGTTTGGAATCAACAGTACTCTGTTTTGGGTCCTTCTCTGAACATAACATGACTGGCCCCTGCTCTGCTGTGTTTTTTGCTACTGAGATAGCTGCTCCATGAATCCCATCATTTCTTCCTCTTGTTTGACTTTAAATTAAACAAGACTTATAGAATTATAGTTAGATTTCCCTGACTGTGCTTTGGGGAGACAGCTATAAAGATTATCCCGTTGAGTATTGTTGGTCTTGTATGCACAAATATTAATGCATTCAGTAGAAGTTCACAGATCTGTTTATAAATTGAGTGAAATCGTATAGGTTTGAGAAAACAAAATGGGCTTTACAACTTGGTCCTTCCCTTCACAAAATAGACTGGAGGAGTGGAGAATAGACAGAGGATATATGGTTGGAAGAGTGAGTATTGGGATATTCTAGATTCTATGTAAATATAAACAATAAACACTAATAAACAAAGTTTAAGGCTGGCATTTCTTTGATTTCAGTTTCATTTTAGTTTTGCTAGAAGAGGAAACAAATAGCTGTTTTAAGCATACTGCATATGTTAGTACATTCATATACATTATTTAGCCATTTGTTTTATGAAATGTTTGCTTTTTGTTCTGTTTCGCAGGAGTTCGGTAATGGCAATGCATGCACAAAGAGGTAAGAGATCAAAGAACTATAACCAAGAGTGTTATAGTTATAAACAGAAAATATTATAAACAGAAAACTATGACAACTGTATCTGTTGTTTAGCATTTTTATTCAGAAATGGGATCTGTTGAACTCAGCGAGGCTTATTCCTGGTGCATATGTTTATCATAATTATCAGCTTCTCTGTTTCACAGTTATAAAATGCAAATTAGTATTAGGCTTGGAACAAAAAGTAATGTTAGGTACCAAGCTGTAGAAATGTCAGGGCATCCAAAGATAATACTGAGTTTTTGATAGATAGTCCATATATGTACAGTAGATGTTTGGGATTTATTATTATATCAATGTAGAGACTTGTAGTGGTGCTATTTATCAGACAAGTCAGTGTGTATCTTACATAAAATGTGTCTCTGGCATCTAGTAATGTCATACCTCTGTCTGTGATTTGTCCGTATTGAACAATGTAAAAGTCTTTTAAAAGAAGGTTCTTTTTCAGGACTTTACATTTTTGAATTTGTCTATTTTTTAAAGTAGGGAAAGTATTCTTTTTGAAGCACAGACTTCTCGCTACATTAATGAATTTGATGAGATTTCAAGACTTGGAAAAGGAGGATATGGAACAGTATACAAGGTATTTTAATGCTCTATATCAGCAACTTAAGAACTATTTACATTAAAATGAAGAACAAGTAGGATTACAATCCTGTACCTTATCATTTGAGGATATGCATACTGAATTTAGTAGGAATTTACTTCTTGATAGTTTGTACAGGATTGTAGAGGTAAGTTACCTAATAGCATGTTTTTTAAACAGCATTTTAAACAAATATTCATGGCCATTGATTTTCATGATCACTTGGACTAAAGAATTCTCTATATGATATTTTTCTGATTGGTTTGACCACACATCATCCTAGCCTTCCTCTTTAATGTTTCTATGAAAATTGTACTGTTAAGGAGATATTCCCCTCTGCATTGTGGCTGAATTTCATATTGGAGACAGTTTGGGATAGAGTATAAATAGACTTAATTCCATACAGAATAAACTAATTCCAAACCAATCATTAAATTAATGAGAAGTGTTGTTCGTAAAACAGGGATGAAATCAGCTTGCTCGGGACAAGTCTTGGATATTACCCTTATTTAGCAACTATCCCAGTTTTCAGCTGTGATAATCTGAGTTTTCAGTGGGTGAGTTAAAAGTAGAAGGTGAAGCCAAAAGACTTCTCTTGGTGATGAAACTGCCTGTAAGTTTGCCTTATGTTTTCTTCCATCTTTATTCCACCTTTCTTTGTATTAGTGGACAAAAGTGATATAGAGTGGAGTTGCTTATGGAACGTCATTTAGCTCATTTTGATTTAAATTTGATGTTAATTGGCATGTGGACAATCTATTTTCAGGTCAGAAACAAGCTCGATGGTCAGTTCTATGCAATTAAAAAGATTATTATTAAGAAGGCCACCAAAAGAGACTGCATGAAGGTATGTATGCATTCTTCAACCATTCACATCCTCTGAATCAAAATAAGCTTTTTTTGCTACATGAGTGGAACCTGTCTTATTCTAGATTGGGTTATTTATCCACCTACCCTAGAGGTTCCTACTGTGAGCTTCCCAAATCTTCCACCTGTTCTTTAGCCTGGAGATATCAGAAATTGACTCTGGGGTCAGCAGCATGGAAAACACATCATCTGACTTTAACTTTGACCTTTTGCCATATGAATTATATTTTTATTGGTTTAAGAGTGGGGTACCTCTTGTTTTATTTCGGTACCAGTTTCTGAGCCGTTAGAAAAATGTTAGATGCTGGTTAGTCGAGTGAGTTCAATATGTTATTTTGGGTCCTTTTTTTTAGGTATTACGTGAAGTGAAAGTATTGGCTGGGCTGCAGCACCCAAATATTGTAGGTTACCACACTGCTTGGATGGAGCACGTTCAACCGACATGCATGAAAGGTGAGTATAGCATATCAGTGTTATGGCTTCTGTGTGTCACTTGCACCCTGCCATGCAGGAGTCAATATGCAGTGCATCCCAGGTTGTATCTACACTGCAGAATTAATGCAGTTTGACATCACTTTTAACTTCCATGACTTAATAATAAACTTTATTTATACACTTAGGGCAGCTACCTTAACATTTTTTAAGTGAAGATAACATTAAAATTGAATAATAATAATTATTATTATCTTTTGAGGTTGGAGAAATGAATGTAGGGGTATGTTGTAAAGTGTTTAATAAAATGTAATGTTTCTCATTCAATTATAGGTGAACCAAACCTAAATCTGCTATCACTCAAAGTGTGTTCTGAGCAAGGAAGTTCTGTGTATGTATTCCATATATGTTATCAAATAGCTCTTTAGAATTTCCAAAATATCAGATAATTGGTATTAATATTACAATTGGAATTGTTTTTAGACTGAAGAACAAAGTCTTTTATCTTTGCTTTTAATTAGGAGATTGAAGAAGATAAATATTTCACAATGCCTGATTAATAGCAAATATTTCTATAAATAGTATTAACAAAAAAGTAGAGGCGGTTTATTTTATCTGTCAAAATCCATGAATTGAAATCTTCCAGTGAAAGTTGAGCTTAGAGTCACCATGGAAGAGCTAGAGATTACTAGACAGAACATATTAATTAAATCTGAAAAAGTTAAACCCACAAGTGTGGAGGGTCTTCTTATTCATCTCAATTCTTTCTCCAAACAGTGAGGATTCTATGAGCTCAGTTGAATTGCACTTTAGTGAAAAGTTTTAGGGGAGTTGAAGACTTTTTTTTCTTTTTGAGGATTTCTGCAACTGTTTTGAAGATCACCCTCATATTTTTTTTGCAGAGATCCATGCTGTGATCAGGATATGGAAGACAGCAGTTCCATTGTCTTTGCCGACCTCAACCCTGAAGATTCTGTTGACGGAAATTCTGAAAGAAACGCTCTGCACAAATCGCACAAAAACAGCTGCTCAAATGACAGTTCTGGTGTTTCAAAATACAATGAAAATCCTGCATCAGTTGTGCCTCACCATGATCAGGATCAACACAACTTGAGCACAAATGATTCTTACAGTGATGAACAATCATCCCAGAAAGGGGTTTCTTTGCAGCAGCAGTGTGAGGTAAACACAGAACATAAGCAGATTTGTTTCCAAACATTCTGGGGCAGGTCTCACTTAGCTCCCAAGATCAGGTAGCATCTGGTGATTTAGGTCTTTGGTCAAAACCGACAGTTCTGTTAACCCATTCTGGTTTCAAAAGGCCAAGCAGCTGCCACCCTGAAACAGTGTTACATAAAAATTTGCCTCAAATTGGGTTTGATGTGTCATTGCTTCTGCTTGATAAGATGGCATCTGTGGTGGAATATTATAGAGCTCCAGAGTAGCCTGAAATCTGTGGGGCAGCTGCCAGAGCTACAGAACATGCCTTGCACCATGCCTTAAATGCATATCTATTAATTGTGCTAGGACTTTTCGGTGGTTCCCTCTGGTAACCTATGGCACTAAAAAGCTTTTGTCCAGTTCTCCACATTAAGAGGATTTGTGCATTGGGGAATGATGCAGGAGGCATGGGGTTTTGGAAGGCACAAAGACCATTATTGGATACAGCCCTAGGTGGATATACATGTAGCACATTGAGAGAGCCTTTATTAATCCTTCCTTTTCAGATGGAGTATCACCTGATGCTTCACATACAGATGCAGCTGTGTGAAATATCACTGTGGGACTGGATTGCTGACCGAAATAAAAACTGTTTCAAAGCAGAGAATGCTTCCAGTAAGCCTTAAACTTTTTTTAAAAACTAGGTTGTCATGATTTTGAAATGTTATTTTCTGCTTCTGATAGTAGAATTTATATCGAAATGATCATTATTCTGCAGGGTAGAAAGAAGTGCTCGTTTTATGGGATCTACTTTGCTTGCAATAGAACCCAGAAACTCAGGTGCAAAACATGCCAATTTAGTTATGGAATTTTGAACTCGGGTATCTATTTCAAATATTGGAACTGAACTGAGGTATATTCCTAAAAAGAAACATTCTTGGCTACCTAAATTTAACTTCATCCTGCAATTTAGGATGGAGGGTTAGAGAGTCATCTGTTTTAAGAGCTGTGAGTCCGAACTCCTTGCAGATCTACTGTGAATCACCCAGAGATCAACCTGTATATCTCTAGTTACTTTCTGCCTGTCTACTTCATGTGGCCACTGAAAGTTTTCCACATTTGCTGCTCCACAGTGATGTAAAACGCTTTGAGATCATTTCCTGTCCATCACTAGAATAATAAAATCTTAGGAAAAAAAGATCTCCAATTAATGATGTTTTCTAAATAGAAAGTCTGCTGCCAGATCAATGGATTAAAAACACTGTTTGAATCAGTCAATAAGTCTATATTTGTATATATAAAAGGAAGTATTTCTAAAGGAGAGGGGAGCATGCTTAGCCTTAAGGTGAAGTTCATTTTTGTTCGAGCAGGTGCCACATTTAAAAGGTATTTCCTGAAGCAAAAGGGAATGCCTGCGAAAACATGGTATTTCCTACCTGCAGCGATGCAAGTATTTAGCTCCAAAATTTGTTTGACCATTTAAACAGAATTTTCTGTTCAAATGGATAGCTCTTTGAATGATTGAAAAAATTAATTGGATCCAGACTTAGTGCAACAAATCCTTAAAGCATCCTGCCTCCACAGAATAATCTACTGGGGGTTGATCATACATCTTGACTGCAGAGGTTTTAAGTGGCTGTTTGGGATGGAACAGAAAAGCTGTTGGTGGGAAGACCATATGAAATGTGTCATGATGCAAATGGCAGGAAAACATTGGAATGGACTTCCCGACAGTAAGAGCTGTTCCAACAGTGGAATATGCTGCCTGGGAACCCACTGGAGTCTCTTTCTCTGGAGGTTTTTAAAGCAGAGGCTGAATGGCCATCTGTCAGAAGGGCTTTTATTGTATTTTATGATAGAATGGGTTGGACTGGATGACCCTTGTGATCTCTTCCAACTCTATGATTCTAACATGACTTATATGGTCCCATTCCCTAAATAAAAATGAAAGAAGTAAGATTGACAAATTGTAATGAATTATTCAAACTTAATTTCTTTTAACTCTTTCAATAGGCCCTGCCTATATTATTGACTTAAGTTAGAGTATTGCCTTATATACCTTACTCCCTTGTTTCTTATTTCCATTTCATCTGCTCTTTATTTCACTTTTATTTAGGCAACTTCACATTTCATAGAATTAGTTTCTGTTTAAGTCTTGTTTTGACTGGAAACATGAACTGGACCAATCTAGTCTGGCATTTTCTTGAAAGGCTCACCTGACATATTTTATTAAACATGGATAGAATATGTTTGTTAACATAGACAGATGTTCTATGTTGTCTTTGCATATTGAAAAACAATAACTACTTCCATTTTAAAGGTCCATATCACCACGTAGACAATCAAGGGACATTAAAAATCTTCCAAGAGCTACTTGAAGGAGTGTATTATATCCACAGTATGGAAATCATGCACCGGGACATTAAAGTAAGTTAAAATACACTTTTCAGACAGAAGACTTTGGCTCTTTAACCTTCTTTGTAAAGAGAAATCAGTTCCCACATTCTGCAGTGAATTAAGAATAAGATGCTAGTTGAACTATATATATATATATATATATATATATATATATATATATATATATATATACACACACTCACCTTTATAAAGCAGAATGTTTGTATGTATGTTTGTATGTGTCCGGAGGGTGGAAGGATATGTGGCAGCTTTCTGATTGGGTCCCACTGTGGGATTATTTGCATAAACAACTCCCATTGGCCAGCCAACACGAACATTCTGAGACTCAGAAGTGCCAGAGGGGGGTAAGGAAAAGGCCTGAGGCAGTCAGGCATGGTGGGAGTTTCAGTCCAAAACACTTTGCAGCCCCCAACAATGAGACAACAAAACCAAACTTGGCACACAGAACCCCCAGGACCCACTTTACGTCTTGGTGCAGTTTGAGGGAGGATGGACCATGGATAGGCCAGCATTCCAACATCCCAAATCTCAAAGGTGCCAAACAGAGTTCTTTACAAAAAGGCTTCCTTTAGCTGATTTTACAAACTAGGCCTCAGCCTGAATTGACAGCAAGGCTTCCTCCACTTGATTTTCGAGACTAGGCCTCAGCTTGAATACACAGTAAGGCTTCCTCAACTTGATTCTCCTGACTACGCCTCAGCCTGAATTGACAGTAAGGCTTACTTAACTTTATTTTCCTGACTAGGCCCCCAACAATGACAGAACAAGATTACAGTTGGTACACAGACACCCCCCCAAGACCCACTCTACATTCTGGTGCAGTTTGAAGGACTTGCAGTACCTTCACTCACTTACTCTGGCCAGCACGGGTGATGGACCTGGACCAAACTTGGCACACATAACCCCCATGATGCCCTTTACGTCCTGGTGCAGTTTGGGAAAGATGAACCACGGATTATGGGATTTGTAGTACTTCAAAGCGCTTTGCTTCCCAGAGACCACTGTGGCCCACAACAAAGACCGATAAATATCAAACTTGGCACACAGAGCCCCCATGACCCACTCTATGTCCTGGTGCAGTTTGGAGAACAGCAGAGCATGGATGATGGGGCTTGAAGTACCTCCACTCCCTGAGACCGCTGCGATCCTCATCCAATGACTGATCAAGACCAAACTTGGCACACAGAGCTTGGCTACATGCTGGTACAGCTTCGAGTAGGATGGACCATGGATGATGGTACTTGAAGTATCTCCACTCCCTGAGACCAAAGCGACACTCATCCAATTACCAATAAAGACAAAACTTGGCAAAGAGTGTCCCCATGGCCAACTCAACATTCTGGTGCAGTTTGGGGGAGGACGGATTATGGATGATGGGACTTGCAGTACCTTTACTCACTTCCTGAGACCACTGTGACTCATCCAGTGACTGATCAAGACCAAACTTGGCACATAGAGCCCCCATGACCCTCTTTACACCCTGGTGCAGTTTTCAGGAGGATGGACCACGGATGATGGGACTTGAAGTACCTCCACTCACTTCCCGAGACTGCTGCGACCCTCATTCAATGACTGATCAAGGCCAAATTTGGCACACAGAACCCCCTACATCCTGGTGCAATTTGGAGGAGGATGGACCATGGATTATGGTCCATGGTCCATAATCCTTCACTCACTTCCCGAAACCACTGCGAGCCAAATGAACAACTGATACGGACCAACCTTGGCACACAATGCCTTCCTCAAATAACCCGGGCACCGCCGGGTCCTCAGCTAGTATAAAATAAAGATTAAATATACTGGCTTAGATCCAGGAAAGGTATATAATAGTAAATGTAAGTTTCCTCTGATATTAAGTCTAGTCATGTCCGACCCTGGGGTGGGTGCTCATCTCCATTTCTAAGCCAAAGAGCCGGCATTGTTCGTAGACGCCTCCAAGGTCATGTGGCCAGCATGACTGCATGGAGCGCCATTACCTTCCCGCCAAAGCGGTACCTGTTGATCTACTAACATTTAGAATACCTTTGTATAATATCCTTGTTCAATCCTTTCTAATTGCAACCCTGTCCCTGCTTTTACAGTTACAGGTTTGTCCATGTCTTTATTTCATTCCTTTCTCAAAAAATAACTCCAAACTTCACCTAAGCTCTGTTATATCTTATTGTTATTATAGTTATCATTATCACCACCTGCAACTTCATAGTAGACAAAACTGTTTTTTTTTTAATGAAAATGTACCTGTATGTATCTCTAAACACAGTGGTCCTGTTGTAGGAATACTTCCCCATTTTATGTAAGTAAACACTACTGAAATATTCAAGAGAATTAGGACTCATCGAGAAAGTGCAGGCAATTCTACATTCATTTATTAAGCTAGCATACTGGAGTTCCGTTTCTGTTCTTCTGGTTTAATGATGTTCCAAAATGAGTGTTGGGCCTCAAGTAAATGAATCATTTCATTTTCGAAGCATATGAATATTCTTGACGAATATATATGGAGTTCCACAACTGGGTTGGAATCATCTCCTTTAGCCAGCCTTTCATGGTTCCTCTATATACTTTCCTGACATTGAATTTGCAGATGTCCTGCAAGGACCAGACTTCCGCAGCCATATCCCTGAGCAGGTCATGCAGTAGCTCACAGCTGGGATTGTACAGCGCTTTGGGGAGATGGCCCTCAGAGTTCATTAATTTCAAAGGATAGGTTAGGCGTAGCAGCTCCCTCAGCACATTTAGTTTCCTTAAATTGCTTGTTTTTTCAAGGAACAGAAACAGTGGTGACTCCTCTTCCGGGGTTAAAGAGTTCACATCTGCCCCGTAATTGAACAAAAGCTTAATGATATCTTCTCTGCCGTTTTGACAAGCTTTGTGAATAGCTTCTTGTCCTTTTCGGTCTTTCATGTGTACGTTTGCTCCATTAAACAACAACAACTCAACAGACTTGCTACCTGCCGCTAAGATGATCCCGGCCTTGCAAGAGGAAGACTGGACTGCTAAATGGAGTGCTGTTTCTCTTGTGGCAGGGATTGTGAGGTTTACATTGGCTCCGCAGCGGAGTAAAAGTGTAATTGCCTCTAGGTTGAGCACTTGGGATGCTAGATGGAGAGCAGTTCGTCCCGCCATATCTCTGTCATTTATATTTACCCCACGCTTTATCAAATCTGGTATGATGTGAGGATATCCGGTGACACTTGCTAAATGAAGAGGGTGGTAGTCAGGCGGAGGGAACAGAGGCTGCGATTTGTTGAAGTCTTCCTTTAGTTTGAGGTAAAGAGCAGCTTCACTATTGCTTTCCTCAGTTCTTTGATGCTTGCTTGAAGAACATCCTGTTGTCTCTTGACTGTGTGGATAGTGATAGAGGTAGATGGTGACATATGTGCAGTTTCTATTTCCCCTGCGCTACAATGTGTTAGCATCCCTGAATGGCATCAAGTTGGGGATATTTGATCTAGAAGGCAGCCTTCTCAGCTTATCACTGGGGAAAGCCTGTCAAACAGGCCTCTTCAATCTGGTGTTTTGGACTTAAGTATCCAGAATTCCTGACCATTGAACAAGTTAGCTAGGACTTCTGGGAGTTGGAAGCCGAAACACGTGGAGGGCCACGGGTTGAAGAGAACTGCTGTAAAATATCCATCCAGTACTATTAACAGTCTCTTCCTCTCATGTGGCTTCAAGAGTTACCCCTTTAGTAAACAAGAGGGGTTTTCTTTCGTAGAATTGCCCAGTATTACTCTAGTCTTCCAGGTGTTTGGGACTTCAACTTTGGTCAATGATCAGGGGTTCTGTGACCTAAATCCCAAATACCTGGAGGACTAAAGGTTGGAAACTGCCGTTGTAACATTTCCTACTAGACAATTATATTATACTCTTTGGGGTATATGTTCTACAAGTATATATATACATGCTATATATATATTTTAAATCTGTTCCAGGCACAGTACAAAAAACTGGGCAAATGAAACAATAATCCTGGGTTTTAAGGCCTTGAGATTTTCTTTTGTGCTCCACCCGATCTGAATTCCAGTCCCTTACATATGATAAAACACTACCTCATTTCAGGATCTTCATTCTGTGTATTACATTTCATCCATCTTCCATGTGGCTTCTTTGACAGATTTGATTGTCCCATTCATCCCAGAGAGGAAAAAATATTTAAAATAATAGTAGAAAACAAGTTTTAGGTTCTTGTTCAATTGTTTTTCTTACATGTCTGCAGGACTGTGATAATCTTACTGGGTTAGTTTTCCTAGCTGAAACCTTTTAATTGGAGTTCTTTGTGTAGTTGAAATAAAGTGTGATTCATTTCAAAGCCTTTATGTTTTTGTGGACATTGGGATATGTTGGTTGAAAAATGATTTTCAAAAGCTTAAGTTTTAGATGTATTCTAATTGTTTTTATGTATTTAGAATCTGGAGCTAGAGGCATAGGGGTTTAAAATCTGGCTGAGTCTTGTGGAAGGACCAGGTTTGGGAGGAGAGGACTGAGAGGAAAAGGAGTGGGTCAAGATGGAAAGGCTGCCAGTTTAAAATCTAGCAGATACTGTTGGAGGGCCAGGTGATTGAAGGGGAAGTGGCAGCTACAAACCTGTGAATCAAATCACAAAAGAAGTCTACCAATAATATAGGAGGACAGCTATAGTCCTCCTATAGGAGGAGCAAATTTAAAATTGGAAACATGAGATACTTCCAATTCTGATTTTTTCTTAATTTTGTCTATTTCTAGGTCTGGGGTTGTTCACATCACGTGATGGGGCAAATATTTGGCAAAACTGCCCACTTGAATTTGATGTTTTTATAAAATATAGTTGACCTTTTTGATATGCAGAGGGATGTGTTCACAAGAATTTAGTATGATTTAGCAAAATTAACTCTACAAGTAGTTGTGGTACTTTGATGCTGGTCATTTAGAAATAGACCTCACAAATAATCAGCTGATAGGTTGAAATTTGAAACATGTCATTAGTCATTATGGCTTTAGTTATTTCTGTCTGGTACCGTGTTGTTCTGCCTGAAGAAGCCTCCAATCAGATTGCCCATTTTAGGAGAGAAAATGCCTCACTGTGAATCCTTTCTCTGAGGAAAATGAAGTCCAGAATGCTGGGCTTGAACCAACAATTCTTTGTGATGATACAGGGTCTAGTTCTAGAACTAATGAAAGTAATAATAGGGAATTTGTTACTCTCCAGGTGTTTGGCTATGACTTCTCATCTCGTACCATCAGTGATGCTGTCTAGGGCTAATGGAAGTTGTAGTCCAGCTTCTGCAGGGTCACACATTTTTCTTCCCTGAACTGGATGATTGAATTGCTCTCCTGCCTTGGCAGGGATGGCACATTATTTGGACCTAGGAAATACCGGTGTGGCTTGGTTTTGCTTTTTGCAGCCAACGTGTTTTTATCTGTTTTTGCAGATAAGTGAAAATGCCTTCACGAGGGACTGGAAAATGTTTGCATTTCTTGTTGTAAAAAATAGCCAAATTATCTAAAACAACTAACCCAGAGTTCCTGCTTTTACAGCCCAGAAATATCTTTCTACAAGGATCTGACTACCATGTGAAAATAGGTGACTTTGGGCTGGCCTGTAGAGATATAATACAGGAAGATCCAATCCACTTACTAAGTACAAAGAAGAAAACGGGTAATTTCAAAAATTTGGTTTGAATTGGAAATTACTGTTTCAGATGATACCTCTTCAGGTTACTACTTTTCTTAATGTAAACCTGAAATTGTCCCTTTGTTGTTTGTTTGTACAGAACTAATGCATACCTCTGGAGTTGGCACTTGCTTGTATGCTTCACCCGAACAACTAGAAGGTTCTCACTATGACGTTAAGGTAGAATAACCTAAATCTAGTTGAGATATCATTTCTTAAAGTGATCTCAATTGCGGTACAGTAGAGTCTCGCTTATCCAACATAAACGGACTGGCAGAACGTTGGATAAGCAGGCAGGATTAAGGAAAAGCCCATTAAACGTCAAATTACGTTATGATTTTACAAATTAAGCACCAAAAGATTGTGTTTTACAACAAATCGACAGAAAAAGCAGTTCAGTACACTGTAATATGTAGTAATTACTGTATTTACGAATTTAGCACCAAAATATCGCAATGTATTGAAACAGCTGTAGATCCGGGCAGGAGGCAGATTGAGTTGGATAAAACAGAACGTTGGATGAGCAAAGGTTGGATAAGCGAGACTCTACGGTACTTCTCTTATGATTAAAACATAACTATTATGTTTCAGCATACATGTTCAAAAGGATGGTGCAAAGTAAATGGTGCAAAGGAGAGACAAAAGTGCAGTGCAACCATTTGGGTAATAACGTACCAATTAGGAACTCCCTTCAAGGGAAGGAAGAAGTGTCTCCTTCCTTATTTGCCTATACAGTGACAATGTCAGCTTTGTATAGTATCCTGTCATATACGTAATCCTAAATAGTTATAGTTAAAACACTGTTGTCTTCACAAATGATTACAAAATTTAGCAGATCCCATATTTTTCATTATATTATAATTACATTGAAGCTATTTTCAGTACTTAATATAGTGTGAACAACCTTTACTTGAGTTTTAGACATTATTTTATGTTAATACTGAACTCTTCCCTTTTCTGCCTCTAGTCAGATATGTACAGCTTGGGTGTCATCCTATTTGAGCTTTTCCAGCCATTTGGAACGGAAATGGAGAGAACTAAAGTTTTGATGGACTTAAGGAATAGCAACATTCCCCTCTCTTTTAGCAGTAAATGGCCAGTGCAGACCAAATACATTAAACTGCTAACCAGCCTCAAATCTTCCAACAGACCAACTGCTGCTCAACTTCTTGAAAGTGAACTATTCCATAACACAGCAAATGTATGTTTTTAGTTATTTTTACATCAATAAGTTGAGAGTACTTGTCATCTTTGTATGCAAATTAAATCTTCTTAGCAGTTGTCAATATACTCATGTTTAAATTTACATCTTGTAGAAAGTGCTCTCAGACGCAGCATTGATATCTGATACTGTATAAAACTGCTTCTGACTACTTCATGACCTTGTTTCTAATAACTAACCCGAATTCCTTGTAACATTATACCATCTGGCATTTTATATACAGTTAAGAATAGTTGAAGGGATCTGCAGCTGTCATGGAGTCCAGAACTAGAGAAGCCTGTACATCTGGCAGGCAGTTGAACATATCAGATTGGGGGGTGGGGGGTCTGCAAGTTTAAATAGTGGCATAAAAACACATCCTTGCATGATTTTACAGAAGGAAAATAGTATTTCTCCTATATGATACTGGATTGTGAACGTGCTGGTGGTAGAGCTTTAATTTCTTTCTTCACCTATCAATTCTTTGATATCACGCATTCATCTTAATTTAGCTTAATTCCTAATTCAGGAAGCCACGGGAAGGAAAAGGTCAAAACAGCATTAGGGAATTAGAGAATAATTTTCTTTGACTTTTGTCAATAACTACTAGTAGTTACCATGGTACTACCATTTGACAAAAAAAGCCTTTGGGGGTATTAAGTGTAATTTAACTGAAAACACCTGCCATGGGTACATAATTAGGCAATCCTGGCATGCTGGCTTTGATGGAGAAAGTGTCTGCTATTAAGATATAGTGCTATTCAGGATATAAAATATAATCATTGTATTCTTCCTATTTAGGTTATTTGCAGTCTGCAACAGAAAGTAATACAGCAAGAAGAAGAAATCAAGTTGCTTAAAGAAAGAGTCCAGTTACTGCTGCAAGAGAAAGAGGAAAGACACAGAATTCAGGAACTGGGCTCTCCTGTTTAAACCAGATAACTATATTTATATGTTGCTTTATAAGATGTTCTAATTTTTTATATAAAAACTCTCACACTATTTTTTGCATATGTCTGTCATTTGTCTGGGTCACGAAGAAGACAGAAGTTGTATTCCACATTAAATGAGTGAACCCTTAGGTTGCTTAGGTGAGAATTCCAAATATGAAGTCTGAAAATACATCACAAAAGGCAATTCTGATGAATTTATTAGAATTAAGACATTTCACAGTTACCATCTTAAACTTCACACTGTCACAGCCACAATAAGATGTAGAAAATACTCGAACTTGTATCCCTTTCTACTGGACAGGTTTACTTCAGTAATTTGAGAGCAGAATTAAAAGTTGCCAGATTTTCACAAGATTTCAGCCAGTTTTGCACATTAGGTGGAACAGCATTTGTGCTCCCAGTTGTCTGAATTGCACACCAGGCCACAATGTCGGCTAAGGTTAGTTCGTTTCCCACCAGCCAGGAGGCCTTGCCAAGGGCTGCATTCATGGATCGCAAAACAGCTGCTTTTTCTTTACTGCTCCCTTCCTGCAGTTGGAAGATGGCTGTATCGATCCAGCTATCGATCAGAGTTGCTGTAACGGCATTATGCTTCTGACCAAGTAAGGAGAACAAGAACCTAGCAATGTTTCCTTCTCCTTCAATGGGACACATAGTTTGAATACGGAACTTCATCTGGGGTTTTGACACTGAAATGATAATCACAACATTAGACAAAAGGAAACACTTTAAAGGAGCAGATAAATATGCTTAGAATGTATTGTTACTATATCTATGAAGTCCTTGGTAGTTGTTTAAATCAATGTCTAAGGTATTTTTGTGCAACTCTTCCATAAAACAGGTGGGAATTTTGTACTTCTCTAGACATCGAAGGACTACAACTGACCATGAGCTACATTATCTAGGGCTAATGGGAATGGCAATCCAAAATCTGGACAGCTCCATGATTTCCATACCTGTCATACAAGCTAATTAATGAATCCAGTTCACCTTTTAGAAAGTATTCCTGGAAAGATGTGTGCACAGGCTCATATTGCCACCTTAATTCCAAAACTGCTTGGACAGCTGAAAACGTTGCTTCTAGCCAAAACATGCAGCATTTTATTAAAATATTTACATCCTATCCTCTATCCCAGGCATGGGCAAACTTTGGACCTCCAGGTGTTTTGGACTTCAACTCCCAAAATTAGCTATTGGAAATTGTGGGAGTTGGACTCCAAAACACCTGGAGGTCCAAAGTTTGCCCATGCCTGCTCTATCCCATGTACAGATAAATCAATTTAGAATACTTTGAAAACAATTTAAAGATTTAAAATAAGAAAACAATTTGGCAATTAAATGCTCTCATGTTACAGACATCTGGTTGCAGAGGGTCTTTGACAAAGTGTTCGGTTCCACTCATTTTGGGCATGATATAAATGTACTGTGCAAACCAAAAACTCTGTTTTCTTTAAAAGTATTCATAACCAGGGCCTGATCTATCTTTATTGCCATTTCAGTCAGTCATCAAGTTTGCAATTTATAATAGTAACAAGTTGAATGGAGCGGTGCAAGTAGTTACTTGTAGTATCAAGAGAAGGAGTTCCTTCTGCCTGTTACTAATAAATATCCCTTTCTTTTCCAATGCATCAGACTTACCATCTTTCCAAATGAGTGTAAAGCCTAATTGGTATTCGTGACGTGATTGCTTCTTAGCCTGGTCACCAAAGCATTTCAGGAGATTCTCTGGCACACTCTTCACAGATGAGTGTGTATGGACAGCTGACAGTACCTTGTAGCTCTCACACAGCAAGCTGTGTAGTACTAACAGTGACAGTGGAGGGTGCGATGGGTTTGCATTAATCACAATATCCTTCAGTGCACTATAGTCCTGCATCAAAAGAAGGGATGGTTAATAAACTGTTTAAGTAACCTTCAGAATTTTAGGCTTTTCCTATATATAGAGAGGGAGAGTGCGAGAGAGAGCGCACTATATAATGCATATCTCAGAATAATAATGCAATTACTACTGTAGGAAGGGACTTATATTTACTACTGACAAAACATGAGTTCATAAACCATTCACATATTTGCAGGATATAAATAAAGTATAATAATAAATACCTCAAAGTAATTGTTGGAGAGACAGATACAGCCAAAGGAATATGTTTTATATTGAAGGCTTTTGAATTGGCCCCTCACTGTCTCAATGCATTGGCTAAGAGTCATTCAATTCCCTTGAATTGAATTGATAACCCATTTATCATATTCAATGCTGGAGTTTTAGAATTTAAAATAGCAATTTAATATACAAAGTGGAAATATTCTATAAAGGAGCAAAACAACAACAGCAACACCTGCTTTAAAACTATCTGTCACTTAGCAGAAGCAGCCTGGGACTGAGCAAAACTCATTTCCTAGAATGTCAAAGCCTCATTACTTCACACAGAAGCTTCGACCTGGCTAATCTACTCACTAGACAGGAAATGCTCTCCCACGGCAAGGTTAATCGGGACTTGCCTTTCCAAGTAAATTATCCAGGTCTGCAGAACTAGCAGTTAAAGGAACATGTTCGTCTGTCTGGATTATGTTTGTAGCATCAAAATCTGCATCTGGCGTTTGGATCATCTTGGACAGACTATCCACAGCAGCCTTCAATTCATACAAACGCTTTAAGATCTCTTCCTGGCGTGATTCAAGAGCTTGAAGGGACGGATCAACTTCATCCTAAATTAAGATTTAGATTGTTCACTTAATTCAAACTGCAGCCACCATAGTGTATAAAGGCATGAAGAATTGCCGTCAATATATGCCAGCCAAATATAGGTAAGTCAGGATGTAGTTAAAGTTTTACATCCACAAGGAAAGCCTAGCTTTATGTTACATCTTTTAATCAGATAAGGAATTCTTGAAGTCCTTCTGAACTGTTGATGCTAATCACTAAAATTAAAAGCCCACCTGTTTACTATTATCACTTTTAACCAGGACTTTAAAACACTTGGAGGGTTGAAGTTTGCCCATGCCCGCTTTAGACAATATAGTTGCCTCAAAGCTGAGTGTTACCAAATTAATGCAGTTAGAAAGATCCAAGCTTTGTGCCAGATGTCTGTAAGTTTTAATGTCAACAAGCCAGACATTTTTTTTGAAGAATTCACAGCAGATCTTGCTTTTTTTAATGCTTGTTTCAACCTGGCTCTTTCAGAACCATATATTTCATATTTCTCACTGAAGTATAGCTTCTAAATTTGTACATACAGGCTGTCCCAAAGTTACAAACAAGAGAGGTTCTGCAGGTTTGTTCTTAAGTTGAATTCACATGCAAGTCAGAATAGGTACATTTTTAAAGTGTAACTCCAGCCATATATAGAGAGAGAAAGGACTGCCTGGAAACTTCAACTAGCTCAAAAGAGCTGCAGCTAGATTGCTTAGAGGTGCTGGACACAGGGAGCACACCATCCCCCTGCTACAACTCCTTCACTGGCTGCCAGTTTGTTTCTGAGCCCGATTCAAAGGGGTGGTTTTGACCTTTAAAGCCCTGAACGGTTCAGGTCCAACTTACTTATCTGACTGAATCTCTTATACCAACCTGCGCAAAGCCTAAGATCATCAGGGTTTTATATTGCATTACATTATATTATAAATATATGTATATACAATATATTATATTAATAGGCATAGCACAGGAGACAAGGTGGAACTGTCTTTCTGGTCTCACCTCTCTTCACTCTGGTCCAGAGCAGCAGTTGGTGCTGGGAGGAGGGGCTCCCAGCTGATGACATAGTCAGGAGAGAAGGTGGAAATGCAAGTTTCCCCATACACACACACACACACATTATTTACAACATTTATGCCGCCCTTCTCACCCTGAAGGGGGCTCAGAGTGGCTTACAAGATACATATACATACAATATCTTATATTAGCATAGTACAATATCAGTATTATATATTACTATATTGCACTGTACCATTATATTGTAATAATATTAGTAATAGATGTAATATAAAATATATAATTATGTCATAGTAGTAGTAGTATATTGTATTCCATTATAATATTATAAATATTATATGTATTACATTACATTATCATAGTTAGAAGAGACCTCATGAGCCATTTAGTCCAACCCCATTCTGCCATGAAGCAGGAAAATTGCATTCAATGCATCCCCAACAGATGGCCACCCAGCCTCTGTTTAAAAGCTTCCAAAGAAGGAGCCTCCACCACACTCCGGGGCAGAGAGTTCCACTGCTGAACAGCTCTCACAGTCAGGAAGTTCTTCCTAATGTTCAGATGGAATCTCCTTTCTTGTAGTTTGAAGCCATTGGTCTCTAGGGCAGCAGAAAACAAGCTTGTTTCCTCCTCCCTATGACTTCCTCTCACATATGGCTTTTATCATGTCTCCTCTCTGCCTTCGCTTCTTCTGGCTAAACATGCCCAGCTCTTTAAGCCTCTCCTCATAGGGCTTGTTCTCCAGACCCTTGATCCTTTGAGTCGCCCTCCTCTGGACACATTCCAGCTGAGAGTCAACATCTGCCTTCAGTTGTGGTGCCTGGAATTGGACACAGTGTGATTCCAGGTAAAGTGGTCTGACCAAGGCAGAATAGAGCAGGGGGAGCATGACTTGCCTGGATCTAGGCACTAGGCTCCTATTGATGCAGGCCAAAATCCTATCAATAGGAGTCTATACTGTATGCTTAGCATAGCACAGGAGACAAGATGCCCCCCCCCATTCTCATCTATGCCCCCATCTGCATGAATGGAATGAAAGGTATGCAAAACACCCTCCTATTTTACAAAGAAGAGAGGCAGCAACACAGGCCACAAAAGCGCCGCCTCTGGCCTGAAAGCGAAAGCGCCACGAAGGCAGGCCCCTTCTCTCGCCTCAGGGACGGCCCTTGAAGGCCAAGGCCTGCTTCCTACCTGCTCCGCCTGCGGCGAGGGAGACGAGGCCTTGGGCTCCCGGTGGACGCTGCCGAGGCGGTACATGCAAGTGGGGAGGTGCTCGGGCGGCACCGCGGAGCCCGGCCCGCCCTGGAAGGGCCTCACCTTGTACATCGGCATCGGAAGAGCAACGACAAAGAGCACCCGGCGCCCGCCCCCAACTGGCTTGCACGAGAACCCCTCATGCCCCGCTTTGCCGATTGGAGGAGAGGCCCACGGCCCTCTTCTCCCATTGGTGATTCGGAGGGCTAGACTTCGTCCTATTGGTCGCTCCGAATGGAAAAGGCGGGGTTTCCTTTTCTACCTTATTCTAGCTTGAGGGAAAACTGATGCAAGGAGAAATCATAGATGCGTGAAATATAGACTGACACATAGACTTAAAGTCAAGCCAGGTTGAGGGTATAGTAATCTTCTATCTTTATCTTCTATTTATATAAATAAAAATGCAATGTTCGTTAGTGGGATTAACATAACTCAAAAACCACCGGACGAATTGACACCAAATTTGGACACAAGACACCTATCAGGCCAACGAGTGACCATCACTCATAGAAACACTGAAAAACATAGCAGAAGAGACTTAAAAATTCAAAAAACAAAAAAATACGCCTTCAAAGTCACCCAGTCTTTTATGTGCCCAGGGGAGAGTCTCTCATTCGGTATCAGCCATGGATTGAGGTTCCGGGTTTTAACCTGCCACTTTTGGACTCTCGCTTACTGAGTTGTTCCTGCGAGTATCTCTGTAGATCTAAAAAAAACTAGTTCCTGATAATATTTCTAATAATAACAGTAATAATAACAATAACTTTATTTATAACCCGCCCTATCTCCCCGAGGGGACTCAGGGTAGTTTCCAATAAAGGATGGCAAACATTCAATACCATAGAACAATACAAAATGAACAAATAAAACATCTATAACAAATTATAACAACTACTCACAAAGTTAAATAATTAAACAAAACATAAATCTATTAAACCTACAAAGTAACAAAACTAATCAATTTTAAAACAATTAAAACAATTTTTTAAACACCAGTTATATAATTTATCTGCCATTGTTATATAATTAACCATTGTTATTTAAGAATAATTCAGCGTGATACCCTGAAAAAGTAGACTGACACATAGACTTAAAGTCAAGTCAGGATGAGGGTATATTTAGGAATAATTCGGCTTTACAACCTGAAAATACTTGTCTGATGGTGACAGTTATGTTCCAAGTTGTGTTGCATGACAAATATTAAAATAATAATCAATGAAATCTGAGATATAATAATTAGAAAAACCATTGATCTTCAGCATTATTAATATTAATAATATACTGATATGTTAATATTGGGGGTGCGGTGGCACAGTGGGTTAAATTGCTGAGCTGTGGAACTTGCTGATCGAAAGGTCAGCAGTTTGAATCCCGGGAGCGGGCTGAGCCCCTGTGGTTAACTCCAGCTCCTGCCAACCTAGCAGTTCAAAAATATGCAAATGTGAGTAGATCAATAGGCACCACTCAGGTGGGAAAGTAACAGGGCTCCATACATTCATGCTGGCCATATGACCTAGGAGGCGTCTATGGACAACGTCGGCTCTTCGGCTGAGAAATGAAGATGCGGACCAACCCTCAGAGTCTGATCTGACTAGACTTAATGTCAAGGGTAAACCTTTACCTTTACTTATATGTTAATATTAATACTAGAGTGATATTATTGGAATATTGAAGATGAAGGAATGCTGTCTGAGAAGGTTCGGACATGTACAACGAAGTGGCGACGGTTCTGTGGCCAAAACTGCACTGAATATGGAAGTTGCAGGTGCCAGGCCACGTGGCGGAGCTAAAACCTGTCGGCTCAATCGTTTGATGTGTGGCATGGCTGAAGCAAGACTCACAACGAGAGACACATCGGATAGGAACAAGTGGAGAACAAGAAGCAAACAAGCGGACCCTGCAAATTCGTGGGGCAAACGCTAGGAAGAAGATCAATATTTTTATTAATAATTTGATCACATTTTTTTTATTTTATTACAAATTACAATTTCTATAATTCATATATTTTTTAAAAAAGATCAATATTTTTATTAATAATTTTATTACATTTTATTCAATTTCATTACAAATTAACATCTCTATAATTCATATATTTATTGAAGAAGATCAATATTGAGGAACCAAATTGTCACAAAATGAGCCAGTTTACAAGTTTAGCTGCAAAGTAAATATAAATATTTGTACATTATTATTATTAATTATTATTATTTCTTACATGTCTTTCTTCCTGGATCGAGGCAGGGAACAAAAACATCAGAACACAATATATATGCCATCAGTTAAAAACGAATGACACATAAATCTAGATTAAAGCAATCGAGACATCATTTAAAATGCATTGTGTAGTTCTTATGCAACCATATTTATCCCCTATTTCCTTGGCAAGTCTAGCTATACACCGGAAGTAAAAGTATCTCTTTCCCGCGCTTTCTGGTTTGTTTTTTTTTTACTCCTATGATATAGGATCTATAGAAGCTTCACTCCATGCTCACCTTTTATTGGTGAGCCAGGCCAGCCAATGGAAGCGCAACGTTCCGGAGCCTTCAAAAGTGATTGGAGGAAGAGTAGTGACGTAAAGGCTGTGGGCGGGGCTTCTGAGGAGAAGAGGAAGAGGTCGCCGAATGCGCTGTAGAAGGGACAGTGCCAGAGATGGGCAGGGATGAGAGGAGGGCTGCTCCTTTGCATAGAATTGGCATAGTTCATGATAACTCTTGTTAAAGTGGGGGGACCAGGCAGGGATCCCGTTCTTGTCGTTCTTGGCCATAGCCAACACCACCATGGAGATCGCTCCAAGGTAATGTTCTTGGGATGTGTGTATGTATGTCTGCATCTGTCTATCTCACTGTATCAGGTGTTTTGGACTTCAACTCCCACAATTCCTAACAGCCTACCGGAAAGGTTTGGTGGGCATTGACCTTGAGTTTTGGAGTTGTAGTTCACCTACATCCAGAGAGCATTGTGGACTCAAGAAATGATGGATCTGGAGCAAACTTGGCACGAATACTCCTGTGTTCATATTTGGGCATATTGAGTATTCGTGCCAAGGAATTTGGGGAAAATTGACCTTGACATTTGGGCGTTGTATTATTGGGATTTATAGTTCACCTACAATCAAACCCCACCAAAAACAGAATTGGGCCAAACTTTCCACACAGAACCCCATGACCAACAGAAATTACTATGTTTTCTGGTGGCCTTCATTACCCTTCTGACACCCTCTCGCAACCCCCTCCCAGGGGTCCCGACCCCCAGGTTGAATAATGCTGCTTTAAGGCCATCCGGACCAACTCCACCAGGTCAAGAAAACATAACCAAAGCCCTCCTAACAAAGAGCCATGCAGCCATAGATATAGATAGATAGATATGATTCACACACACACACATGTATATGACAGAGATAGTATCATAAATTTGAAAGGGGCCCCTAAAGAAGGTCAATTCTATGTTGCCTGTTCCAGAGTAGGCAAACCAGACAATCTCTACATCAACACTAACAAAGTTTACCCACAAGCATAAAGAAATTACATATATTAGAAACCAACACTTTCTCATTATTTTCCAGATCACGGCAACGCCTGGCAGGGGACGGCTAGTGTGTGTACGTGCATGTGTGTGTGTGTATGTATGTGTGTGTGTGTGTATATATATATATATATTGATTGTGTGTGTGTGTGTGTGTATATATATATATATATATAGATAACTTCTGGGTGGTTATCTATTTAGATAAATGTTGTTTCTTCTGCTGGAATAAGATGAATGCAAATCATGCACATTTTGGCAAGATTTTAGCAAAAGCCAGCTGCATAAAAGGCATGTCTGGTAACTCGTACCACATTTTCTTTCATAAAGTTCTAACCCCTTCTTAAATGCAGCCTGTTACTTCTGTGAGTCGCTGAACTTGGAAACGTAACTCTGTTCATGCTTTTGCTTAAAGGTCAGAATTTGCTAAAGCCATCAAGCCAATAGACCGCAGATCAGTTCACCAGATTTGCTCCGGACAAGTAGTGCTGAATCTATGTACAGCGGTGAAAGAGCTGGTGGAAAATAGCATAGACGCTGGTGCTACGACTGTGGGTAAGTTTGTGTTTCATTTTATAATCTTTGCGTTAAAAGGCAATGCTGTTTATCATGACAGTATTTCAATATTCTACCAAAACACAAGAGCTAAGGCTGAAGAACTGGAAAACTACGCAAGACAATTGAGTTGGAAAACACCAATAAAGCCTCTAATATAGCATAATCCAAGTGAATAGTAGTAATGGGTCAACTATGTCTCCCGTCATTATGCTACTGATGATACTGATATGAGCCCTGTTTGGTTTGTGGCCGCCGAAGACTGCGTGTTCCGTTCATACCGCTTTTGAAAAAGCCGTACCAACGGCGAAACGGCTGAGGCCTACATTTCATACCGTCAGGTCGGTTCCCGCAACACCAGCTATATTTCGGCACCTTTTCCTAAACACCGGCCACCTCTCAGGCCACTTTTCGACATCATCCACTGCTTTTTGGCACCATTTATGACAACATCAGCCACTTTTTGGCACCCTCACGTCGGCATTATGCGACAACATCAGCCACTTTGCGGCATTGCTGCAGCGGCACCGTCCGCTTTGTGGCACCTTACCGGATAGCATTTTGGAATTTTGTGACGTGTCTCCAACAGTGGATTTACATTCATGCAAGCCGCATTTCGGCTGCTTTCCCCATCTCCGCAGTCCCAAAGGATCTTTCCTCTGTGCATTTTCTTATATACGTGTGGATTTAAAAGGTGTTCTTTCTATCTGAATCTTTTTCTGTACCACCAGTGGATTCTATGGATGTATTTTGGAACTTTTGAACTCTCTACTGTAGCCTTTTCCAGATGGAAGAAGCCTTATAACTGGAATGTAATATGGACTATTATTCCCACACAGTGGTTTGGATATATTATTGTTATATTGACTATTGCGTGCCCATTTTTTTGATATTGCAGTTCTTATATTGTGTAGAATTTAACTGTGTACTGATAGAGGTTTAATAGTGCCATTATCCCAAAGTGGCTGGCTACTATTAGCCACTATTATGAGTGCCTGTTTGCTTATTGAATTGCCTTTCTAGATATTGTGTACTTTTATTGCGGCTGGCTACATATAGCCATTTATTATGGTGTTTCCGTGCCCCTGTATGTACATTATTGCTTTCTTGCCCCTTTACTGTGTATGTCTTTAGATGCTAACTACAACCACTCATTCAAGTCCTTTTTTCTATAGCTAGGCCTTGGTGCCATATACTATATTGTTTGTTAGGTTTTGCTATATATATATGGAGACTTCTTTCCCATGTCTCCAGATGATTATGAATATTAAATATTACTCATTACTACTATTCACTTGGATTATGCTATATTAGAGGCTTTATTGGTGTTTTCCAACCCAATTGTCTTGCGTAGTATTTCAATATTCAACACAAAATGTATGGTATGGTATTAGGTCTATTTTAAAAGATTGCAACAATCAGTGGGAGCCTCCGGTGGCGCAGTGGGTTAAACTTGATGACCAAAAGGTTGCAGGGTTTGAATATGGAGAGTGGGGTGAGCTCCTGCTGTTAGGCCCAGCTTCTGCCAACCTAGCAGTTCGAAAACATGCAAATGTGAGTAGATCAATAGGTACAGCTTTGGCGGAATGGTAACAGTGCTTCATGCAGTTATACCAGCCACGTGACCTTGGAGGTGTCTACGGACAACACGATTGTGAGGTCAGGAGTCTTGTTCTCCAAAACTCTGTCAGTCTGAATTCGGAAGTCCCAGATTAATTTGACGTGTTCATTTTCTGTAACTTTTTCAGGCTTGTGATCCCACCAGTTCTTTATCATTATAAATATAGTTTATAATTTATAATACATATAGTTACATAGTTTATAATTATAATTCTAGTTCTTTAGAAATAATAATAATAATAATAATGGTGCTGGTTAACTGTGGTCCCTTCCACACAGCTGTATAAAATCCACATTGAACTGGATTATATGGCAGTGTGGATTCAGATAACCCAGTTCATATCAGATATTGTGGATTATCTGCCTTGATATTCTGGATTATATGGCTGTGTGGAAGGGCCCTGAGTATCTGCTGCAATATACATACATGATAAAGGTTGTTTTTGAATGGTTACTCCCAGTATTCTTAGCTCTTGTCTATGGTGTCAAGGGCTTCTGGGACTTGAAGTCTTAACAGCATCTCAGGGACCTTCCACACAGCCATATAACCTAGAATATCAAGGCAGAATAACCCACAACATCTGCTTTGAACTGGGTTATCTGAGTCCACACTGCCACATATCCCAGTTCAAAGCAGATGTGGGATTTTATTCAGCTGTGTGGAAGGGGCCTCAAAGACCACGCAATCCCTATTCCAAAGCAAGGGTTGTTATTACATGGCTGCTAGATAGGCTGTTAGATATTATTGGACCATGGTTCCCATCATTCTTCATTGCTGATTATGCTAGTTGTATCCAGTGGAAACTATGGTCTCATATCTGACAAACTACACCTACAAGGCTGCAAGAAGGGAGAAATATAAGGGCATTGACCCCCAATAAAATTCTACTCCCATATATATTTTTAAAAGTGCAGCTGAACTTACAAAAACCTTTTACTGCCACCAGATTTTCAACAGCAGTGGTATGTTTACAGGTGCAAAGGTAACCTTTTAAAAATTGAAATGATTTGACTAACAAATTATTATTATGTTTGGTAGAAGTAAAGCTGAAAGATTATGGAGCAGATCTCATTGAAGTTTCTGATAACGGTTGTGGTGTCGAAGAGGAAAACTTTGCTGGCTTAAGTAAGTTGGTTTAATGTCTTTAGTCTGCAGATCAGTTTATTTTCCCAGCTGCTTTGGGTCCCATGAAGGAGAAAAGCGGGATATAAATATTTGTTATTGTTATTACTATTATCAGAATGAGCAGAAGGAAGGCTGCATCGCCACATTTTCAGTAAGTACAGTTGGCCCTCTGTATCCATGGATTCAGCCATTCATAGTTAAAAAATAATGTTTCACAATTCTTGAAAGCAAACTTTGATTTTGCCATTTTATTATTGAATATAATAGAGCTCAAGCATCTATGGATTTTACTATCCACAGGTGGTCCTAGATCCAAATCCCAGCGGATACCAAGGCCCTATTGTAATGCATAATTATTCTAAATCTAAAGAGAGGGCTTCCATAAAACCATTAAAATGGGAGGGAGGAATAGATGGTCTGCCAGATGTTACTGGACTGGAATTCCTATTAACCAGATGCAGTAAATCCAGTGCTGTGGGATAATGGTAACCGGCAGCAACCAGCCAAACTTTGACGCTGCAAGGCCATTCAATGCTAATCAAGGTGGCTGGTTGCAACATTAATACTTTCCTCAAGCAGAGAAGAGTTCTTTCTCCCACCCTAGACATTCCACAGATATATAAACCTCACTTGCCTAGTTTCCAATAGACCTCACAACCCCTGTCATAGATGTGGGTGAAACGTCAGGAGATAATGCCTCTGGAACATGGCCATACAGTCTGGAAAACGCACCATAACCCAGTAACAGCAATCTAAACACATTCCCTATTTCTGGTTTTAACTTCCAGCTCTAAAACATCATACATCCAAGATACAAGATTTCTCTGACCTTGTAAATGTCGAAACGTTTGGCTTTCGAGGTGAAGCTCTGAGTTCTCTATGTGCATTAAGGTAAGATGCTTCTCTAGAAAGGCAAAGCAATAGATAAAATATTTGTAAACCTTGTGACTTTGTTACAACTACTGGAGGAGAATGGAAGGCCATGATAAAAAGACAAGAAAAGCAGAGCCTAAAAACTCACTGTTGTTGTACACCTGTATTTAACCTTTTTCTTAGTTTTTATTTACTAGTAACGAAAATGCCTATCCTCCTTCCAGCAATGTTTCCATTTTCACCTGTCACATGTCTGCAAAGGTTGGAACACGCCTGGTGTTTGATCACAGCGGGAAAATCACCCTGAAGGTCCCTTATCCCCGTCAACAAGGGACAACTATCAGCGTGCAGCAGTTGTTCTATACATTGCCAGTGCGGCATAAAGAATTTCAGCGCAACATAAAGAAGGTAAGGCTAGTTGAATTGCAGCTGCCTTGTTCAGGCAGCTGAATTAGTCACCAGCATTTACCATAACATTTTGCCTCTGTTCTAGCATTGAGACATGATACCATCTCTGGTTAAAGAAAGGAGCCCTATTAAAATGTAGCTGTATAGAAGCCTGCATTAGAAATTGATCTTTATTATTATGTCAAAGTCTATAACATCGCCAGCAAGACCATATAACATAGGCATGGACCAACTTGGGCCCTCCGGGTGTTTTGGACTTCAATTCCCAAAATTCCTCCCATAATTCCTCAGCCCCCTTAAGTAGCTGTGGGAATTGAAGTCCAAAACACCTGGAGGGCCCAAGTTTACCCATGCCTGATATAACGGGTAACGTAATTCATGTTTATGTTTAAAAAGTGACTGCAATCCTGTTTGACACTGGGAAGAAACCATTACTTACTGAGATATGGAGCACCTCTTCTTGCACAATAGGGTAAAAAGGACTTACAGTTGTGTAATTCCTGATTGCATAACATTTTGGATTGTCATGATGCAGTCCTTAAACAACAATGCTTTCATGCTTATTTTCCCCAGGAGTATGCAAAAATGGTTCAGGTATTACAAGCCTACTGCATCATTTCCACCGGAGTTCGAATTACTTGCACCAGCCAGGTTGGTCAAGGGAAGAAGCAACCTGTCGTATGTACTAATGGGAACTCTACCGTAAAAGAAAACATTGGAGCAATATTTGGGCAAAAGCAGGTATTATCACTATTGTTACTTTTCGAGAGATCATGACTGGTGGAAAATTGCCTCTGCATTTCCATAGCTCTTAGAATGTAATGAAACATACACATTAATGTTTAGATTGGAATATTTTTTGGGAACTTAGTTTTCTCTCTTTGGAAAAAACATTGCTGCAAAAACAAATGTTACATCTCAGGAATGGATCTGAATCTGCGTGGGGGCCATGGCATCCCAGATTTTCAGTTTTAGAAACCATTAGTCATTAATGTAAGGCAGCATTCAATATGAAGAAGATTGCATTTCATGAATTTAAGAAATCTTTCATTTGCTTTACTGCCATTAGCTAGTTTTCAGAAGCATAATAAAAATGTGTTGTCAAAGGCTTTCATGGCCGGAATCATTGGGTTGCTGTGAGTTTTCTGGGTTATGTTGCCATGTTCCAGAAGCACTCTCTCCTGACATTTCACCCATATCTATGGCAGGCATCCTCAGAGGTTGTGAGATCTTTTGGAAACTAGGCAAGTGAGGTTTATATATCGCTGGAATCTCCAGGGGGTGGGGGAAAGGACTCTTCTTTGCTTGGGGCAAGGGTGAAAGTTGCAATTGGATGCCTTGGTAAGCATTGAATGACCTTGCAGCTTCGAAGACTGGCTGCTTCCTGCCTGGGAGAATCCTTTTTTGGGAAGTGTTATCTGGCCCTGATTGTGTACTTTCTGGAATTTCCTTGTTTGGAAATTTCTGCAAACTATCCTGTATCAAGGAAAGGGAAGCATGAGTCCCATCACAGCAGTGAAGAGATATACTCTTATGTCTCCAAACATGTGTGTCCTTTGTGAAGACCTGTGTTCTGAATACTATTTGTCTAAATCTTGTGCTTTTGAATTAGTTTCTGTTACTTACGGTGTGTCCCTCAATGGATTATGTTGTAAAATTGTATACATCTATGCATAGGTAAGTGCCATTGATGCCACTGTTTGTTATTTAGAGATAGATTTAGTAATGTATTTTGTTACCCTGGTTTTCCAAAATTTAGCATTGAATACACTACAGATAAAGGGGATATGATATGGAAAGAAAACACAGGAGTTCAGAACAAATAGTAGTGTGATTCAACATGGCAGAAAGGTATACATAGAATGAATAAAGTCTAATCCTTGCTTGTCTAGGTGCAAAGCCTGATCCCATTTGTTCAGCTGCCTCCTAGTGATGCCATCTGTGAGGAATATGGTCTGAATCCTGCTGATATTCCCCCTAGGCTTTATACGTAAGTAGAAGATTGTATGTTCTCCTTTTAGCCTGGAGGACAGCAATGAGGATTAAGTCAAAAGTGCATAGGGTTAAAGACCTGGATGTGGCACACTGGCCATTTCTGTTCTGTGAAAATATTTCTCTGGAAAGATGAATGGAGGATTCAGTTTTCAGGGTTCGTTCCCTACATTTTAAGGGCATTTGGATCAAAAGAGTGAATGTTATAGGGATTTTTTTTATGAACTCATTGTGGCAGAGTTTGTGTTGTGAACTTTGTGGACCTCATTTTATTATTTGATGTCTGTAAATGAAGCGTATCTCGATGTAAGTCACATGGGGAAATATTGTCTTTCTAAATTTTATATAATTCTTATATTGCTTAATAACAATAATAAATATATAGATTTTTTTAAAAAAACTTTATGTACAAGGGCCTGAGAATACAGTGCCTGTTTCCTTAGGGTAGTAATTCCCAACTTGTGGTCTGTGGACCACCAGTGGTCTGCAAGAACGAAAATATGGTCCATGGCCTCACCATTACTACACCGTTGCCTCAAAGCCACGTGGCAATGAGACTGATTGGTCTCGTGAAACCCTCTTATAGTGTTAAGGCAATGGGAATGTTGGGAGGGGAGAGGCTGACTACCCACAAAAGATTACTACTATCACATCAGCTCTAGATTATTAAATATGGTTTTCTATGGCTGATCAGATGGTGACTACTGGATGGCATATGCTCTGTCTCAGAAACTAGAGCTGATGTGGTCTATCTGGTGCAATTTTTCAAATCGGCACCCCAAATAACCAAACCAAATCTAAAGTTGACCAAAAACTGATTCGTAACCCTTTTGGTACTAATGTTGGAGTGGTCCCTGGTCAAAAAAAAGGTTGGGAACCACTGCTTTAGAACTTGGCATAAGGGTCCAGTTTCCGCATTGCATATCAGTTCTTAAACACGCTTCTGGAATGAGCTCTGTGTATTCCAAGTAGACTGGAACATACTTAGTCCTAATTTTTTTATACTGCTTTTAAATCACTTTATTGGATGTGTTGCAATAGCAGATTCCCAGATTAGTTTATTTTATTTTTCTGGTTATTTAATATTTAATGTTTATTTTACTTCTGATATTTGTCTTTATTGTCCTATGTAGAATCATAATGTAATGTATTTTTACATTAATATTGAAATCTGAAATATATACAGAAAGTCTTTACTTTGCATCTGAAGCATTTTCCATTCAACTCCTTAAAACTGCATCTCCGCTTTGTAAAAAGTATACCAGAATATTTCTCAGTTTTCTCCTTAAACCTTTCTCTATGTTGGAAAGAGTCTAATGTTCTATGTCCCCATACACTCCACTCTCTATGTGTCAAAAACCTTTATTAATTTGGATCTTGGAATCTGAATGCTTTGGCCAAGGAGTATTCTTGCCTTAGCTTTTCCTCCTTTTCTTCTGATCTTATTCTTTACATTTTGAACTTTGAACAGTATCACAGGGTTTGTCTCCCGTTGTGATCATGGCCTTGGGAGGAGCACCACAGACCGGCAGTTCTTCTTTATTAATCAGCGGCCATGTGATCCAACAAAGGTACTATTATTATTATTTTACTGACACAAAAACACAGTATGTCACAGCAAATGTATATATGCTGGATTTTGTATCACAAAATTACAAGTCGAACAATTCCCAAGCGATTACAACTGTGTGATGTATTTTTGAATGATGTGCGCAGATCCAAGTAAGGTGGCCTTTTGCCATTGACAGATCGTGATTTTGTCAATGTTTATTGTTTCCAAATGCCAGCTGAGATCTTTTGGCACGGCACCCAGTGTGCCAATGACCACTGCAACCACCTGTACTGGCCTTTGCTGTTCGATTTTGAGGTCTTGATAACGGCTGAGTTTTCCCTGTTGTCTCTCCTCAATGCGACTGTCACCTGGAATGGCGACATCAATAATCCAAACTTCTTTCTTTTCCACCATTGTGATGCCTGGTGTATTGTGTTCCAAAACTTTGTCAGTCTGGATTCGAAAGTCCCACAGTATTTTTGCGTGTTTATTTTCCACTACCTATTATTACCACTACTACTACTATTTTGTACCCACTTCTCTCTCAAAGTGACTCAAAATGACTAACAGTAAAAATCACACAATATGCAATCTAAAATTCAAACATTGAAGTAGAATTGAACACAGGCCTTATTAAAAAATACATAGTAAAGGTAAAAGATTTCCCTTGACATTAAGTTTGGTAGAGTCCGACTCTGGGGGTGGTGCTCATCTCCATTTCTCAGCCAAAGAGCGGTGTTGTCCGTAGACACCTCCAAAGTCAAGTGTCTGGCATACATAGTTAATCCAATAAAACCTTTTTAAAAACCTGTTAAACCACATAAAACACACCACACCCTGCATTCTCTCATTAAAGTTCTCTTTAATGACATGAACATAAGAACATAAGAAGAGCCATGCTGAATCGGGCCTCAGCCCATCTAGTCCAGCATTCTGTGTCACACAGTGGCCCACTAGTTGTACACAGGGATCTCTAGCAGAAAGGAGGGCAAAACACCCCCACAACCAGTACCGGGAAATCCTGCCTGTCTCCATCAACACAGAGGTGGCACTTGGATGTCCATTTCAGTAGCTACTGATTCCCTTGGTATCATGTATTTTTTAAAACTTTTCCTCCAGCAATGAGCCCATAGTTTTCATTCTGCCATCTGCATAAAAGTGCTGGCTTTGGCCTATAAAGTCCTAAATGGATTTTATAGGCCAAAGCCAGCACTTCTTGCCTTTTTTACCAGTTTACCTGTTCGAACGCATCTCCCTCTATGAATCACTGTGGATATTAAGGTCTTCCAGCTGTCAGCCTGAACAACTTCAAGGCAGGATTAGACAGATTCATGGATACCAAGTGTATCGGTAGTTACTGAAAAGGACATTCAAGTGCCACCTCGGAGTTGGTTGAGGTAGGCAGGATTTCCCTGGGTACTGGTTGTGGGGGGTCGGGAGCAGGTCAGGGTTTTGCCCTCCCTTCTGCTCGAGATCCCCGTGTACAACTGGTGGGCCACTGTGTGATACAGAATGCTGGACTAGATGGGCTGAGGTCCGATTCAGCATGGCTCTTCTTATGTTCTTATGTTCTTAGGGAGGCCTTGCTCTTGGTCCAGCCACCGACACAGGCGCAGTTGGCGGGGACAAGAGAGGGCCTTCTCAGTGATTGCCCCTCGGCTTTGAAACTCCCTTCCTGGTGAGATTAGATCAGCCCTTTCTCTCCGGTCCTTCAGAAAAATGGCAAAAACTTGGCTGTGGTATCAAGGCTTTGGGACAGTGCAATAAGGCAACAGTGGGATCCAGTATGGCTGATCTGAGATGGTTTTAAACAATTGTTAGTGTTTTTGTATATTTATAGTTTATAAATGTCCCAGCATTGAATGTTTGCCATTTATATGTTGTCGTCCACCCTGAGTCCCCTTCAGGGTGAGAAGGGTGAAATATAAATGTTTTAAATAAATAAATAAAATTAAGATTATTTTTAAGACAGGCATAATTATAACGAGTACAAATATCTTTGTGTGATAGCATTTTTGTTCCTGGACAGGTTTCCAAACTTGTGAATGAAGTGTATCACATGTACAACAGACATCAGTATCCGTTTGTAGTTCTTAACATCTGTGCAGACTCGGGTGAGTCCCCTGTGTTTCTTTACAATACTGAGTGTCATAGAAAACCTTTTAAAAGCCTGATTTGTCAAAAGATGTTTGGCATCCAAACATGACCTCAGATTTGCCCGGAAAACTCACAACAACAGCAATCCCCCAAATAGAGTAATCCTGGATTCATTGATTCCTATTTCTACTAAGAAGTATTGTCGAAGGCTTTCATGGCCAGAATCACTGGGTTGTTATAGGTTTTCCAGGCTGTATGGCCATGTTCTAGAAGCATTCTCGCCTGCAGGATGCCTGCCATAGATGCAGGTGAAACGTCAGGGGAGAATGCTTCTAGAACATGGCCATACAGCCCAGAAAACCTACAACAATCTACTAAGAAGGCTGCCAAAACGCTATGAAGAAAATTGCATTGCCCGGGTGAGGTTTCTTTTCTTTCAACAGAGACATGATACATAGAAACTAATCATGTGTATTCAAGGGAAAACCTTATCCCGTTTCATGTCCCAGCTTTTGTTGTGGGCCCCAATCCATTTTTTTGTAAGCCTCCCGAAATTGGGAGGGTTATTTTTGGTTTTTTTCATTTTGGCGCCCAAAAGTTGGACCGTTATGGGGGTCCTTTCAAGAGACTGCATGTGTGACGGAGTGTGCAGGCAGGCCTGGAAAGCACATGCATGCCAGTGCCTACAGCCGACCACCCCTTGCTCCAGAGTAGCCTGGTTTCTAGTAGGCATGTGCGTGAAATTCGTTCCTACAGTTTCTTTCATGTCTTCTCTTTCTCCCCACACAAAAATCTGCTGGACATGAAAGCCTGCTTTTCGTGTGCATTTGAACTTGCCTCCTTGCCTTGGAAAGAGACTGCATGCATGGCGGGGCGTGCAGGCAGGCAGGCCCGGAGCTTGGCTGCAGGCATGCTCTGGGCCTGTACTGCCTGCTAGCCCCGTCACACATGTCCCGCCATGCTCTCTGAGAGTGTGTGTCTGGAAAGAGGTACAGGCTTTCGTGTCAAGCAGATTTTTGTGTGGGGAGGGGGCTTCCTGTTTTGTGCATCCAAAGAAACAAAAGAAATGGTATAAATGGTAGGAACTAATTTCACACACATGTCTAATAGAAACCAGATTTCCTGACATAGAGATTAAACATCCACTGAGAATAAGGGGCAGATCGAGAGTAAGCAGAACCCCTGCTTCATGTGAATGTAGTTTTAAAATGTTTTGATTGAAGTATCTATCCTTTGGGAAGAATGCTACAAAGCTTTGGGTCAAACCCTTGTGCTTGCAGGACTGAAGACCGATAGGTCGGAGGCTCGAATTTGGCGAGAGCACAGATTAGCTCCCTCTGTCAGCTCCAGCTTCCTATGCAGGAAATGAGAGAAGCCTCTCATAAGCATGATCAAACATCCAAACATCCAGGCATCCCCTAGGCAACGTCCTTGCAGACGGCCAATTCTATCACACCAGAAATTACTTCCAGTTTCTCAAGTTGCTCCTGACACATACACACACACACACACAAAACTTTAACGCTGATTTTTAGAACAACAGATAAGTAGACATCGATTTTTTAAAAACCATTTGATTTATTTAGAATCTGTTGACATCAATGTCACACCTGACAAAAGGCAAATATTTCTGCAAGAAGAAAAACTGTTGCTGGCCATTCTGAAAACTTCATTGATGGGAATGTTTGGCAGTGATGTGAACAAAATTGTCCTCAATCAGAAGTTGATAGATGTCGAAGGTAAGAATGACAGCAGCCATTTACCAATCTTCCTGTGAATGCTGAGGCTTTTCAATGTATTATGCTAATTGGTTTGTGGGCCAAGAGTAAGATGTTCTAGACCAGAGCTTCCCTAACTCTGCGTTGTACACAGGAGTCTCAGCTGCAGTGTGTAGGCATTTCACCCGAATGTAGTGAGTCTATGTGAAATAAGCAAGAAATCATACATCTAAAAGAATAGAAATGCAAGATTTACATGGGATACGCTGTAAACCCATAGATAAGGTCGGGTTTTCCCCTGATATCAAGTCCAGTCGTGTCCGACTCTGGGGGGTGGTGCTCATCTCCATTTCTAAGCCGAAGAGCCGGCGTTGTCCGTATACACCTCCAAGGTCATGTGGCCGGCATGACTGCATGGAATCCTGTTACCTTCCCA